>OW964176.2:18213068-19433564 GCA_943136025.2 Agrotis puta | reverse complement strand
CCACCCGCTGTGCAATGGCCCTTTGGGGCCTGCGGATGGCGGTCGCATTCTCCCTCCTGTGGAGGGAGTCCGCCCAGATGGGTGCCCCGTACAGGGCCATGCTGCGGAGGATGCCGGCATACAGGCGCCGGCATTTCGCCTTGGGCCCCCCAAGGTTGGGGAGGAGCCACGAGAGGGCGTCCGCGGCTTTTAAGAGGCGCGTCGACAGCCCGCTGAAGTGCGGGCCGAAGCGCCACCTCTCGTCCAGCACCAGGCCCAGATACTTCATCTGGGGCTGGACTCCTATACGGACGCCCTCCACGACTATGTGGGCATCGGGAGGAGGGCGACGCTGCCGGGGGCCGCGAAAGAACACGGCCTCCGTCTTGTGCAGCGCCACCTCCAATCCCAGGCGGCGGATCCTCTCTGCAACCAAGGATCCGCCAGCCGAGGCCAGACAGGCCGCCTCCCCAAAGTTCCTCCCCCGGGCAGTGAGAAGAGTGTCATCCGCGTAGCAGATGACACTCGTGCCCTGGAGGAGGGCCCCCCGCAGAAGCCAGTTGAACCCGATGTTCCACAGGGGAGGGCCCAGCACCGAACCCTGCGGAACACCGGACTCTGCGCCGTACCGCCGCACCGTGGCCGTCTTGTCTACGAGGAGGACCTCTCGGTCCTCCAAGTAACTGGCCAGGAGGTCCCGCAAGTATTGGGGCACTCCGTGATACCGGAGCGCCTCCAATATCGTCGAATGGGGGACGGAGTTGAAGGCGTTGGAGATGTCGAATGACACCGCCAACACTCCGTCCCCCGCCTCCACTGCCTCCTTCACCTGGCCCTTGAGTAGGGCCAGTGCGTCGATGGTCGAACGCCCTCGGCGGAAACCGAACTGGGCGTCCGACAGGTCCGGCCCTAACCCCCGCAAGTGGCTATCAAGCCGTGAGGCGACGATCCCCTCAAACATTTTGCCGACCTCATCGAGCAGGACGATGGGCCGGTATGCTGAGGGGGAGTCCACCGGGCGTCCCTCCTTACGGAGGAGGCATAGCTGCCCCTCCCTCCACAGTTTCGGGAACCTCCCAGCCGCAAAGCACGCGCTGAAGAGGTCCCGAAATCTGTCCTCCATTTGGGAGGCGGCGATAGCCACCACCCGTGCGGGGACGCCGTCTGGTCCGGGGGCCGTCTTCTTCCTGCGGAGGCTGAGGACCCCCGCCTCGAACTCCGCCGCCGTCACCGGGGGGACCTCCTCCTCCGGCAGGGCCGCCCCTTGCGGGGGATCCATGGGTGGTGGGGTGAAGTCGGTCCTGCGCGGAAACAGGGACCGGACCACCCCATCCAGCAGCGCTGGCTCGAGGGTCTCCGACAGGGGGGGACCATAGGGGCGGAGCTGGTTCCGCGCCGCCCTGTATGGCCTCCCGAAGGGGTCCCTATCGAGACCCTCCAGCATCTCGGCCCTCGCCGAGTCCTTGGCGGCGCCCATTGCGGACTTGAAGACCGTCGTCGCCTCCCGATAAGAGGCGTATAGACGGTCCTCTTCCGCCAGGTTTCGGGCGCTGCGCCGTCGGCTCCGCGCGTAGGCCCTTCTGGACGCCACGCAGGTGGCCCGGAGCCCCGCCAGCTCCTCCGTCCACCAATAGACGGCACGACGGGGAGGCGGACGGCGAGACCGGGGCATGCTGGAGTTGCACACCTCGGTCAGGGACTCCCTCAGCCGAACCGCTGCGGCGTCCACGTCCCGGACCTCACCAGGGGGCGACAGCCAGTCCTGGAGGAAGGCCGCCTCCCTGGCTGCCTCCCGGTCCAGGCGGGTGAGAGCCCACCGCGGGAAGGGGGACTGCCCAGTGCGGGCCAACGCCCCTCCCCGGGCGGGTATGTCGAACCGCACATATCGGTGGTCCGACAATGTCTCCACCATCTCTACCCGCCAGTTGACGACGCGGGCGGCTAGCGCGGGGGTGGCAAACGACACGTCCACCACCGACCCACCCTGTTGCCGCACACACGTGTGGACCGCCCCCCTGTTGAGGAGGGACACACCGCATGAGGCCGCCCAAAACTCCACGGCGCGCCCCCGGACGTTGCAGCTGGCGGCCGGATTGCCCCAGGCCACCGACTTGGCGTTGAGGTCGCCCAGCACCACGGCCTGTCGTGGCGCCGCCCTCCCTACGACTGCGGTGAGGACTTCGAGGAAATCCTCAAAGTCCGAGAGAGGGCGGTTTGGGGAGAAATAGACTCCCACCACCACTATGTCTCCCCACGCGGCGGCCACGTATCCCGGTCCCCTCTCTAAGAGCGAGAGGGGAGGGGAGTCCGTGGAGGGCCGCGACAACAGTGCCACGAGGCCGTCCCGGTCGCCCAGCCAACGACCAGGGACCGAGTAAGGCTCGGCGACCACCGCCAAGTCCACCAACCACTCAGCCATGATCTGCATCAGCAGATCCTGGGCTGCTTTGCAGTGGTTGGCGTTCGTCTGAAGGATGCGATGTTCGACTCTATCCATCAGTCGGACATCGCACCCCCCTCCACAGCCGCCGCAGGAGCGACGGCGCTAGCGGCAGTAGCAGGCCCGGTAGGCGCCTGCGCTTTGCCCCGCTTAGGGGGAGGATTGCAGTTCCTCCCCTTCATGACGTGGGCCGCCGGGCGGCCACTGGCGGCGCAGACCGCGCAGTGCGGCGTGGCGACCTTGCAGGAGGCGGCTTTGTGGCCCTCCTTGCCGCAGCGGTAGCAGGTGTCCGTCCTGTCTGTCGTGGACGGACACAGGGGCCTGGTGTGTCCGATGCCGAAGCACCGGAAACACCGCAGCGCCTGCTCCTCGAGTGCACGTACTGCACCCGAGCTGAACCCTACCTTAAGCCGTCCCTTCGCGAGAACGGCTTTGGCAGCGGCGATCGGGCACTCGAGGCGAATGGTGCCCATACCGCCGCGGCCGGGTCTTATGTCCCGGCCTTGGACCGCCGCGACGCCACAGCCCCCTATCGCTGCGACCGCCGCTACCACCTCCTCCTTGGTGACGGAATCATCGAGATCCGTCACCTCAATGGCCGCCAACTTGACCGGCCGAGCCACCTTGGCCGAATCCGCGATGACCTCTTGCAGCTTGGCTGCGAAGAGGTCCGCATGGGCACTCCCTTCTGCCCCCGGGAACTCGAAGATTCGAGCCCCGGCTTGGGTCCGTCGGCAGGAAACACTGCCGATCCCCATTTGGACGGGATCGGCATTTGCACGCGCCCGCACAAGGATAGACGCGTACGTCTCCCCCCGCCCCGCGGCCTCCGCGGTGAGCGTCACTACGACGGCCGCGGTTTTAGGGGGGACTAACGTCGCCTTTCCTTTTCCCCTCCCCTTTCCCTTGCCGGTCACCTGCGACCGGCTGGGAGCGGTGGGAGCGGTAGTGGCCGGGACGGCGGGAGCGACTGTCGCCGACTTCCCGCCCTTGCCCTTCCCCTTGCCTTTGCCCTTGCCCACTACCGTCCACTCGTTGACCGGTGTGGTCGCAGGCAGAAGGGTATCTTCCACCTGGGAGGACGAGGACGGCCCTGGCTCGCGCTGCCGTTTATCCGCCGCAAGCGGTGGTCGGAGGCGTTTCTCCGGCAGGAGCCGGTCCTCAATCCCTGCGAGGCAGGACCTTGTGAAGGCCCTCTCCTCCATCACCACCTTGCGGATGATATCCTCAAGGTTGGAGGTGGGGCCCTCTGTCGTGGAGCTCGTCCCAGCTTGTTGTGGCCGGGCCGTAGCTTCGGCCAGCTTCTTCTGAAGCTGGCTGACCTCCGACTGCAGGCGATCAACCTTCGCCTGCAGTTGCTGCGTCTCGTCGGTGGCCTTTCGCCGAACCAACTCCGCGACAACACCACGCAGGCTCGCAGCCCGGCACTTGAGGGCCTTCTGAAAGGTCCCCTTCAGGTGGGAGGACTTAGTGGCGACCTCAACGATCTCCTTTTCGTCCTCCTCCGCCATTCCCTCCAACTCTGCAAGGGAGTGGTCCGCGTATACAACACGGGGGGCGCCGTACCCGGACTTAGCCCGGGCGGCGTGCGCCCGCGTCTCGCTCGCCGCAACCCGCTCCTCCAGCTCTTGCTGGAGCTGCTCCCGTCGGGCCAGGTCCAACTGGCGTTGAGCGTCCGCGAGCCCAACAGAATGGGTGTCCGCGACCACCGTCGGCTTCTTCGCCTTCGGCTTCGCCCCACTTGAGTGCGATGAGCTCCCGGACCCACCGCGCACACGCTTTCGTCGGCGCGAGTCGTCTGTGTCCGACACTCGGACAAGCGAATCGTCAGACGACTCGTCCGCCTCACCAAAGAAGCTAGCCGCAGACGGCGCGCGGCTAGCCTCTGACGCCGCAGCGTCGGAGTGGCCCTGAGAAGGGCCTTTGGGTTGGCCCTGAGAAGGGCCTTTGGGTTGGCCCTGAGAAGGGCCTTTGGGTTGGCCCTTAGAAGGGCCTTTTTGTTTTAAAAAGCGCCCGGAGGCGTCACGCGCAAGGTCTTTCGACATGATAAAATCCGCAGGTCAAAGCTGAACAAGGCAAGAGAATAAAATGAGAGCTTTGAAGTCACAGTGAACTTTGGCCAACCCAGTCTGCCACTCCGTTACGGTGGTCAGAACTGGGCAGTTACCAGGGGACGCGACGTGGACGCAAACACTGTGGGGGGTCCCCCAACCTAACCTAACCTAACCTAACCTAACCTAACCTAACCCACACGACAAACTTTCGCCACAGAACCATCGCGCTCCGCGTTAAAAAAAAAATCTTTAAAATCCAACGCGTTGAGTTAAGTGCGGAAAAAAGTTATCAGTGGAATTGTGCAGTGTCAATTCACCAGGAAACGTGTGGGCAAGTGTTCATCATCACGGGTCTCGGAGTAAGAGCCAAGAAACTTCACCGGATAATAACTCAATACAGGTCAGTGGGGTCACTGTGAAAAATTAACACCAACGAAAAACGGCAGAGATCTATCCATCGACACCTGGATCAACCAAATCGGAGTAAGGGTCTGGGAGATATAAAGCGCCGAAAAACGGCAAAACACGCGGTCACAGACGTCAAAGTAACCTAAATTGGCTACACGTGTAACCGCGCGGCACGAGGCACTCAAACCACTAGCCATCCCAGCCTTCACTGGAGACTTCGAAGCCGGACGAGGAATCTGCCAGCATACCAGCCACCATTGTGACCATTCCACGACCTACCATCAGGTGAGCCCGAGAGAACTCCTCAACCCCCTGTCCCTGCCCCCCCAAGTTTGGACTCTTTCAACTTGGAATTCCAAGACCTTGCTTGAGCCATCAAGGAACCCTTACCCCTCTCAAACCCCCCACCCCCCTAAATTTACCCCCCCCCCCCCCCCCCCAAACCA
This sequence comes from Agrotis puta, assembly GCA_943136025.2. NCBI lineage: Eukaryota > Metazoa > Arthropoda > Insecta > Lepidoptera > Noctuidae > Agrotis > Agrotis puta. The sequence goes on along the minus strand of OW964176.2, from coordinate 19,428,237 downwards.
TTACCCCGCCAAACGTCTCCACACGAGACCTCCCCCCTCCCCCCCCTCCCCCTCACCCGCCTTCACCCCCCCCGCAAAAGTCACCCCACGAAAGTCCCTTTCCCCCCCCCCCCCAACCCCCCTCTCAGGGCTACCTCACCCCCCCCGCGGCCTAACTTCGTTCCCGCTGGACCTAGAGAGCCGAGATTGGGCTCATTTGAAAGGGCACAAAGCACCCTACAATTTGGCCCCAACAGAAACTCAAATTTCGGCACCCACTCTCAAGAAATCCAGAGACACAGCGGAATTCCACTGAAAAACCACCGCCAGCGATATCAACGGAGCTCCTAACATCGAGCTCTACCAGTTGTCGGACTCCTCATCGGACAGCAGACGCAGACCATCAGCGAAGCACCAGTGAGTCCATTATAATATAAAAAAAAAAAAAAAAAAAAAAATATATATAATAATAATAATAAAATAATACATAAATATATATACACAAGTATAATTTAAAAAAAAAAAAAAAAAAAAAAAAAAAAAAAAAAAAAAAAAAAAGGCTACTACGAACAAATATTATACTGTATTTAGATTAAGTTCTCAAACTCCTCTCATATTAGCAATTATGTCATCCCATAAGTCCACCACCTCCCGCAAAACGACCACGGATGCCGCAAGGGCCCCCAAGTCCCTTAGGGAAAAGGTCCTTAAAAATACGGCCAAGTCCGTCGTCTCTGAGAAGGCGGCGCGTCCATCACATGTGCCCCAGGTTACCAAGGCAGCGTCGGAACCAGATGTGACGGTCACACCTCCAGTGTCAGAAACACCGGAGACACAGGAGTTCCACACGCCTGACGATCGCATCAGGACCTCAGAGATCGTCATCAACTGGGAACAGTGCGGTATCTCCCCTCCCCATCAAATCCTGTCGGAGGATGAGAGCTCGGTGGCTTCGACAGTGAGCCAAACTCGTTCCGAGTGCGGACGACCGAGCCTCCTTTACAGAACACCCAGAAGGGGAACAGGGGTAGAGATGGATCTAGCCACACGGGAAGCAAACGAGTTACTTCAAAAAGGAAAGGACGCTTTAGAAGCAGCGGGCAACATGAAAAGAGAATGTAAGGTCACCGCCCATGAGTGTCTGCAAGGCCTCTACGAGGTAGCCCTGTCGTTGGCAGACTCGAGAGCGCGCCATAAGTACAACCTCGAGAAAGAGCGCTCTCGACACGCACAAGAGCTTGTGCGAGTCGAGAGAGCTCACACTCGGGAACTAATGGCGATGAAGGTTGAGCTGTCACTCATGCGGTCAGACGTCTCCGATACCAAGAAGGAGGCGAAAGGGATCCGAGAATGGCTTGGCCACGAAACCATCGATACCCTCAAGGGTATAAAAGAGGTCAAAGAAGAGATCAAAACGGCGAGCATCCAAAACCAGAAGGAGCACGAGAGGACGAGGCAGGAAAGCTCCAGGACTCCAGCGGATTCCAAGGGGGATCTAACAGGAGCTGGCTTCTCACGCCTAGAGGCGTCCCTCACCACCATTTCCAACCAGGTGGATGTACTCCGGAAGGCATTGGAAAGACTCAAAGAGGACCTCAGCCAGCCAACACACCCAGAGACGGACCCGAGTAGCCGGGAGACAGGCCTTCTCTCAACCAGCAGGTTTGAAGAGGAAATGTCAAGACTGCAAAAACAGTTACAGGCCATCGCCAACAAGCCTGTAGTCTCCCCCCCACCACCACAGCCACCACTTAATATATCCCAGCACATTAAACCCCTAGCAGAGAGGTTGGAGATCGTCTCGGCGGACATCCGCGTACTGCGCGACAAAGAGCCGCAAATCCAGGCGCCCCCAGCGCTGAACTTGGAAGCGGAACTCGCAGTTGGGGATGTAAAAAAGACGCTCCGAAACATAGAAAAGGGAGTCGCAGACCTGGGCCGAGCGGATAGGCCGCCACAACAACAACAAGGACCCAAAACCTTCGCCCAGGCTGCTAGTATCCCCAAACTCCCAAAACCCACTCCATCACCAAACCACACCCTGATCGTGTCGTCGACGAACCCCAAGCATACTGGGGACAACGTCGTCGAGAGGATTAGGACCACCCTGGACCTCAAAACGAGCGGAGCCCGAGTGGACACAGTCCGCAAAGCCCGCAACCAGAAAGTCGTACTCAGGTGCGCCAGCAAAACGGACTTGAACCTGATCAAGGATCAGTTCAAGTCCAACTCAGAGCTGAAGGTCCAGGAACCTAAACCTCAAAACCCTCTAGTCTGCATCAGGGGAGTCCTGTCCAGCTACAGCGACGTAGAAATTGTGGATCTGCTAAAAGCGCAGAATAAACACCTACTGCAAGACGTCGCTGTGGCTGAGCAGACTCTAAAGATGCGCTTCAGGAAGCGCGCGAGGAACCCCCACGAATGCCACCCGGTTCTGGAGCTCTCCCCGGAGCTCTGGAAGCGGTACACTCAAGCCCAAAAAGTCCACGTGGGCATTAAGCGGTGCCCCATTGAGGACCAGTCCCCCCTAGTACAGTGCACGAAGTGCCTTGGATACGGTCACAATAGGACCATATGCAAGGCCGAAAAAGAAGCCTGCAGCTACTGCGCAGGAGCACATAATGGAAGGGACTGCCCCAGTCGGGCTGACGGCAAACAGCCCACATGCATAAACTGCAAAGTGGCTCAAAAAACGGGCAGCGACCTGGCACACACCGCGTTCAGCGAAGAATGCCAGGAACGCCAAAAGTGGGATGGAATAGCGAGGTCGCGCGTTTCCTACTGCTAAGGGCGACCAGGAGAACACAATCACGGGACAACCCGTCACCCTACAAAACGCAACAAGACCGACAGCAAGGCTGAAATTCATCCAAGTCAACCTTCAGCGCTCCAAGCTGGCCACAGAAGAGCTGCACATGGCAGCACAGGCGAAAGGAGTTTCGGTAGCACTTGTTCAAGAACCCTATGTAGGAAGAACAGGTGTGATGAAACAATTGCCCGGCACGCAAGTCATCCAGTGCAGCCTAAATCGCCAAAAACCAGTAAAGGCGGCTATAGTTGTTTTCGGGAACAAACTGGAGGTCATCCATGACCCCCAGATTGTGACCGAGAACATCGCTGCCGTCTTGCTGAAGGCGGGTCAGTTCAGCTTTGGGGCGCTGTCGGTCTATTTTGAGGGTGACCAAGAACTCGAACCATACCTCTCTGCTACACAAAACACAATACACAAATTACACACACACAACATCCTAGTGGGTGGAGATGTAAACGCCTGGAGCCAGTGGTGGGGAAGTGTTTCCGAAAACCATCGCGGGGCGGAGTATAACTCATTCCTCAATGAGCAGGAACTCCACATCCTCAACATGGGCCAAACGCCGACGTTCGAGACCTACAGAGGAGACAGGTGGTGCACCAGTATCGTCGATGTTACGGTATGTAGCCTGTCGCTGTTAGGCAAAGTCGAGGAGTGGCGAGTAGAAAGAAGTCTAACAACCTCGGACCACAATGCAATAACCTTCTCAATGCGCTTAGAGAAGGCCTTGGAACCCTTAAAGCCAATCTCCACGCGCATCTATAACACCAAGAAGGCAAAGTGGTCAGACTTCCGTACGCACTTCAAGGCAGGCCTAGCGGATAGTGACATCACGCCGGTCACAGTCTTGGACGTCGCAAACCCAGAGGACCTGGAGACACTAATACAAACCTACACCAAACTAATACACCGCTCATGTGAGGAAGCGATCCCAAAACTGGGGTCGCCGAAACACGACGCAAAGCCCCCATGGTGGAACCCTTCTCTAGAACGTCTCAAAAGAGATGCACTAACGAAGAAGAGGAGGATCCGGAACGCAGCCGCAACCCGGAGACCCTTCACCATCCAAGAATACGTACAGGCCAAAACCACCTACACCACAGCAGCGACGGAGGCAGCCACGGCCAGCTGGAAGGAGTTCTGCTCGAAGCAGGACCGAGAGAGCATGTGGGACGGTATCTACAGGGTACTTAGGAAGACAGCCAGGAGACAGGATGACACCCTCCTAAGAAACGCCTTAGGCGAGACACTCAGCCCTGAGCAATCAGCGGATCTCCTGGCAAAAACCTTTTACCCGGAAGACTCAACGGATGCCGAACAGCCATACCACACTGCCCTGAGGAGGCTAGCGGAGGAAGAAAACCCTCGAGGACTGTCTGCGGACGATCCTCCTTTCACGGCCGCGGAGCTGGAAATGGTTATTCAGAACCAAAACCCGAAAAAAGCTCCCGGTCCCGATGGATTAACAGCGGACATTTGCACAGCGGCAATAAACTGCGAGAGGGAAGCGTTCTTAGCGATAGCCAACAGATGTCTGTCGCTATCACATTTTCCGAAGCAGTGGAAGGTCGCCCACGTGTGCATCCTTCGCAAGCCAGGAAAAGACGACTATACCAGCCCAAAGTCGTACAGGCCAATAGGCCTGCTCTCGGTCCTAGGAAAAATCGTCGAGAAACTCCTAGTAGGCAGACTCCAGTGGCATCTCCTTCCTACATTACACACCAACCAATACGGTTTTATGCCACAGCGTGGAACCGAGGACGCCCTCTATGCCCTAGTGGGGCACTTACGAGCCGAAATCAAAGCCAAAAAGATTGTGCTTTTGATATCACTGGACATAGAGGGGGCCTTCGATAACGCGTGGTGGCCAGCACTAAAAAGGCAGATGGTACGCAAAAACTGCCCCAAAAATATGTACAAACTCGTCACCTCATACCTGGAGGACCGGAACATCAGAGTCAACTACGCCAGAGCAACTAGTATGAAGGGTACCACGAAAGGATGCGTCCAGGGCTCCATTGCCGGACCGACGTTTTGGAACCTCATCCTAGACTCTCTCCTACACAAAATGGCCAGAATGAGGGTATATTGCCAAGCCTTCGCAGACGATGTTGTCCTGGTTTTTTCGGACTTTACCACCAGTCCCCTGCAACAGTCAGCCAACGAAGTGCTAGACATAGTATCGGAATGGGGCGTCAAAAACAAACTAAGCTTCGCAGCACACAAGACCAATGCGATGGTTTTAACCAGAAAGCTTAAGTACGACCTTCCGGTACTCCACATGTCGGGCACGCGGCTGAACCTTGTCCAAGAGGTTAAGCTGCTAGGTCTCACTATAGATTCCAAACTCACCTTTAACGCGCACGTGTCTGCAACCTGTAAAAAGGCTGCAGACATCTACAAGCAGCTAGCGCGCGCAGCGAAGGTGACCTGGGGTCTCAATGGAGAAATAATCAGGACAATATACGTGTCGGTGATAGAGCCAATCGTGATGTATGCAGCGAGTGCGTGGGCCCCTGCGGCTGAGAAACTGATGACAAGAAATCAGTTTGACTCACTGCAAAGAGGCTTTGCACTGAAGATCTGCAAAGCATACCGCACGGTGTCTCTAACATCAGCACTACTCCTGTCAGGCCAACTCCCCTTAGATCTCCGGGTAATCGAGGCCGCAACCCTTTTCAAGATCAAAAAGGGCCATTCCCATGAGTTCCTACCACCGGGCTGCGAGCTGGAAAGGGACGTCCACCACTCCCGAAATCCCCATCCAGCACTACTCACAATAACAGAGTACGCACGTCTGGAGGATCTGACTCCCGAAACTCTGGAAACCCATCAAGTTATCGGTCCCCAAATATACACCGACGGCAGCAAGATAGAGGGAAAAGTCGGAGCTGCCCTAACTTGGTGGGAAAACGGAAAGGAGACAAATTTCAATACCTTTGGCCTGGAGTCTCACAACTCAGTCTTCCAATCGGAAATGTACGCCCTCTTCAGAGCTGTCAGGATGGCAAGAGAGTCTAGGGCGGCCACCGTGAGCATCTTGAGTGACTCAAGATCATCACTTGACCTGCTTAGGAGGCCGTCTGTCACTCACCACCTGGCGCTCCAGATTAAGAATAGCGTCCGGGAAATCAGAGAGGAAGGCAGAGAGGTGAGACTCTTCTGGCTCAAGGCCCACGTGGGAACTGCCGGGAACGAGAGAGCCGATGTACTTGCCAAAGAGGCAGCCCTCAATAGTGACACCGTTCACTACAACAAGGTCCCCGTATCGTTCGTGAGGCGGAAGATACGGGAGGAGACTATAAGAAAGTGGCAAGCGCGATACGAATCCTCGAGTACAGGAGCGGTTACAAAAGTGTTTTTCCCAGACGTCCTAGCGGCGAAAAGAACACTTAGAGACACCGTTCTCACACCGGTCCACGTACAAGTCCTAACAGGACATGGAGGATTCTCAGCGTATCTCCACCGATTCCACCTCAAAGATAGTCCCTCGTGCGTCTGTGACCCCAGCTGCGAAGAGACAGTGTGGCACCTGCTACTCGAATGCCCCAGATTCAGCCATGATAGAATGGAGCTGGAAGTTAAGATCGAAACCCAGCTAAGCCAATCTTCTCTTCACACCATTATAGAGAAACAGGCAACCAGGAAACCATTCTTGGCATTCGCGAGCAAAGTTGCCCTAGTCGCGGCAGGGGCAAACAAAACAGACCCATCCTTGCCACGTCGAGGCCGAATACCATCTGCCCAAACAACAACTACAATACAAACATTACCACAAGCAACAACAACACAAAACACTACACACACATCGATCACCGTTACACAAAGCACAAACACCAACACCGACCAACCCTTAGGACCAGCGGCAGCGGCAGCAGAGACGGACGCCAGTTTACCACCAGCCCCTACCAACATGCCAATTGCACAGCTCCTGGCATGTGGAGGAGACGGAGTACCAGGAATCAGACTGCGACCCGTCGCCCTGTTCATGAACAGGGAAGGGGAAAAACTGGGGATAAGTTTCTGCATCGGCTGGAGCCGACCAGGAGCCCGAATACCAATTTCACCGGGCCTTGCCGCCCTTATCAACGGAAGCACCACAAAGACAACCATCAAAGGCAGCAAATATGCTGCATTGCCTCAAGTGGAAGTAGCCACTCACCGTTGCCGTCTACTGCGATTCAAAGGCAAGACAATCGCTTTATTCGAGTGGGGAGTGGACACTCCATTCACACAGGCAGGCTTGGTGCTCCAAAAGATAGGGGAGGCCGGAGAAAACTTGGAAGGCACCGCTCATACAATAAGTGTGGATGCCATGGAGATCGGAGGCGAGAGAGGAGCGGTTGCGGACCGCTACGGCTGTTTAAAGGCCTCTGAACACCACGAGGTAATCGTCTATGAGGACAGAGGGGAATCATTAAGTTTCCTCAAAGCCCCAAGACGCCACACAGCCGCCGCAGCAAGCCCGACCAGCCCGACCACCCTAAACGGATCCGAGAGGGCTCAGCAGAAGGCAGCCGCCGAAAAAGCTGCAAAGGAGCGGAGCAAAACCACAACCCCAGAGGACCGGGCCCAGTCGAGAAATCGTCTGAAAGCCTTCAGCACATACCTCAGAAATCTGCTCCCAAACACCAGCCGCGGTACACTACAGGAAACAGCAGCACAGAGGTTTTACCAAAAAAAGGTCAAGGAACCGGTTGAGGAGAGGCCAACACCAACAAGAGCCGATAGAGGACAGGTCAGCCCACCGTCAACAGCAACCAACTCGGGCACCATAGACCACGTCAAGAGCGCATTCCTCGAGTACATAGCGATCGTGAGAGCGACCAGAGAGGTCACTCTCATGACATGCAGCAAGATCCTGCTGACCTTCCAGAGGAACACAGAAGGTCTGTTAAGGGTTTTACTCGAGGAAGCAGAGGCAGCGGTGTACGACAACGTCAGATCTCAAGTCATCAAAGGGAAAATGGCGGGGTCGTACATGGCAGCCTATAGCGCGAAGTACGGTTTTGTGGCCCTGGACGAGGAGGAAACGGAGCGTTCGGGCAAACTAAAATTCGGAGCCCCCGATGACGACCCGATAGTGGTTACCGCCAAATGTACCAAAATCATGTTGGATGATAAGATCCTCGAAATGGCAAAGTCTATTACGGGGACTTCGGATACTCCAACATCCGGGGAAAATTGGGCGGTACCCAGTATCAGGTGGGTGAACGGGGTCCCGGGTTGCGGGAAAACCACCTGGGTGGTGAAACACTTCGATGAGGAGAAGGACATCGTAGCCACTACAACGACTGAAGCTGCCAAAGATCTCAGAGAAAAGTTGGCGCACCGCTTAGGAGACAAAGTCAAGACAAAGGTGCGTACTATGGCCTCAATCTTAGCCAATGGGTTCAAAAAGCAGGAGAAATGCTACCGTCTCACGGTAGATGAGGCCCTTATGAACCACTTTGGGGCTATAGTCATGGCAGTTAAGTTGTCTGGGGCAAGCGAGGTGATCCTCATCGGGGATGTAAACCAGCTACCATTTCTGGACAGAGACAACCTATTTCCTTTAAGGTACACCCGTCCAAACCTGGTGGCAGGCATCACCCAGGAGCTGCTATGCACACACCGCAACCCTATGGATGTGGCGTTTGCCCTAAGCGAGATATACTCCGGTATATACTCATCCAAGGCGACGCTGTCGCGGGTCCACTCCCTGAGCGTGAAGGGTTATACAGGAGCGAAAATACCCAGCACCGCCCAAAATACCCTATTCCTGGTCCACACTCAAGAGGAGAAATCTTCTCTTATAGGCCAGGGATATGGGTCCGGTGAAGGGTCGCGAACGTTGACCATCCACGAGGCTCAGGGGCTGACCTACGACAGCGTAATCATCATCAACACCAAGTCCAGGAGGCTTCAGATCCACGACAGCGTCTCCCATGCGGTAGTGGCGGTTTCAAGGCACACGGCCAATTGCGTCTACTACACCGACGACGCCGAGGACGCCACGGGCCGCTTTGCAAGGAAAGCGATGGACGCGCCGACTAAAACGGTCGTCGAGTATAATCTCAAGACGGCCATGCAGCATCGAGATACAGCTGTCATGGAAGCCTTACTGGGGCTGGCGAAGTCCCTAGTCGTCAAACCTCCTTACCAAACCTGAAACCTCTACCCCATCTCCTAAAATAATATAGTGTAAACTGAGTGACAGAGTGAGCCGTCATTCTCACCTAAACGTCTTGCCGATGGTGGCGTCTCATATCCGGCCGTTGGGTTCCCTAAAATATGGTTGAGCTGAACGGCGCGGATGTGCGCGTCATATCCGTGAACGGATGCCGTCGGAGGAGGCCGGTCATCTCACACTGACACTCAGTATATATAATGTAAAATAATCTTAGAATTGTATTGTATTATTGTGTAATAGTAAATCGAAAATTTTAGTTAAATGTAAAATAACCTTAGAATTTGTAATGGTAGTTAAAAAATTTAATAAGCCTTTATAAAAAAAAAAAAAAAAAAAAAAAAAAAAAAAAAAAAAAATGGACTCACTTAGTTATTAAGATATATCTTAGAAACTAGATAAGACTCCGATGTAGGAGTGCAGCAACTGCTTGCATTAAAAGAAAAAAATATATAATTGTAAAATGAAAGATGTAAACAAAGGCGCGGACGTATCAGTCCGCGGATATAACTAACATATAAAAAAAAAAAAAAAAAAAAAAACCTAACCTAACCTAACCTTTTTTTTTTTTTTTTTTTTTTTTTGCGCTGGGAAAAAATGCATTACGCATACCCTCCAATCGGAGGGGTATGTGGGACTCCCCGGTCTGACCCGGTATACCCACTAAAAATACCCAGCGGCATTCCCGCTTCGTCTGAGTGGCGGGGACTGGGAATCTTGGCACAGCCATCACTTCCAGTCCTCCGCCGACGATTGCCCTCAGGCCGGGCCCTCACGCGGGCCCGGGAATGACTTACGAAGGTGGTGGCGGGAGCAAAGTCCCGTCGCCACCAAGAGGACGGCGCCTTCTCCGGCCTCTACGTCTGCGGAGCGGCGCCGCGAGAGGATCGTCCTCCCGCACGCGCTCCGCCTCCTCCTTTTGCGAGATGACGTCCTCGCAAAAGGAGGCAACCGCTGTCCAGGCCTCCTCGCTCCCCAGCATGGCCTCGACCACTGCGGGAAGCGAGAGGTCCTGCCCAATAACCGCAGTTAGACCGCGGCGCGGTTCGGACCAAGCCGGGCACACCTCGAGGGTGTGCTGCGCCGTGTCCTCCGCCGCGCCGCAGTCGTGGCACGCCGGGGTTTCCTCCCTACCGATCCGATGCAGGTGCGATCCGAAACAGCCGTGGCCGGATAACACCTGCACCAGACGGAACGAGAGGAAACCGTGGGAACGCTCGAGCCAGCTCTGCAGAACCGGACCGAGCGCGTCCAACGTCCGGCGGCCAAAGGCGGCGGCGGCGAGGTCCTCCGTCCAATGGAGGACGATGGCGTCCTTCGCCTCCCGCCGCACCGCCTCCCGCTCTTCGGCGGCGGGGCGCTCCCCGAGCGCCTTCCGGCGCGCCGTCCACTCATATACTCTGGCCAGCACCCAAGCCTCCAACTCCCAAGGAGGAGTGCCGGCCAGAGCGCACGCCGCCGAAAAGCCCACCGAACGGTAGGCCCTCGCCACCCGCTGTGCAATGGCCCTTTGGGGCCTGCGGATGGCGGTCGCATTCTCCCTCCTGTGGAGGGAGTCCGCCCAGATGGGTGCCCCGTACAGGGCCATGCTGCGGAGGATGCCGGCATACAGGCGCCGGCATTTCGCCTTGGGCCCCCCAAGGTTGGGGAGGAGCCACGAGAGGGCGTCCGCGGCTTTTAAGAGGCGCGTCGACAGCCCGCTGAAGTGCGGGCCGAAGCGCCACCTCTCGTCCAGCACCAGGCCCAGATACTTCATCTGGGGCTGGACTCCTATACGGACGCCCTCCACGACTATGTGGGCATCGGGAGGAGGGCGACGCTGCCGGGGGCCGCGAAAGAACACGGCCTCCGTCTTGTGCAGCGCCACCTCCAATCCCAGGCGGCGGATCCTCTCTGCAACCAAGGATCCGCCAGCCGAGGCCAGACAGGCCGCCTCCCCAAAGTTCCTCCCCCGGGCAGTGAGAAGAGTGTCATCCGCGTAGCAGATGACACTCGTGCCCTGGAGGAGGGCCCCCCGCAGAAGCCAGTTGAACCCGATGTTCCACAGGGGAGGGCCCAGCACCGAACCCTGCGGAACACCGGACTCTGCGCCGTACCGCCGCACCGTGGCCGTCTTGTCTACGAGGAGGACCTCTCGGTCCTCCAAGTAACTGGCCAGGAGGTCCCGCAAGTATTGGGGCACTCCGTGATACCGGAGCGCCTCCAATATCGTTGAATGGGGGACGGAGTTGAAGGCGTTGGAGATGTCGAATGACACCGCCAACACTCCGTCCCCCGCCTCCACTGCCTCCTTCACCTGGCCCTTGAGTAGGGCCAGTGCGTCGATGGTCGAACGCCCTCGGCGGAAACCGAACTGGGCGTCCGACAGGTCCGGCCCTAACCCCCGCAAGTGGCTATCAAGCCGTGAGGCGACGATCCCCTCAAACATTTTGCCGACCTCATCGAGCAGGACGATGGGCCGGTATGCTGAGGGGGAGTCCACCGGGCGTCCCTCCTTACGGAGGAGGCATAGCTGCCCCTCCCTCCACAGTTTCGGGAACCTCCCAGCCGCAAAGCACGCGCTGAAGAGGTCCCGAAATCTGTCCTCCATTTGGGAGGCGGCGATAGCCACCACCCGTGCGGGGACGCCGTCTGGTCCGGGGGCCGTCTTCTTCCTGCGGAGGCTGAGGACCCCCGCCTCGAACTCCGCCGCCGTCACCGGGGGGACCCCCTCCTCCGGCAGGGCCGCCCCTTGCGGGGGATCCATGGGTGGTGGGGTGAAGTCGGTCCTGCGTGGAAACAGGGACCGGACCACCCCATCCAGCAGCACTGGCTCGAGGGTCTCCGACAGGGGGGGACCACAGGGGCGGAGCTGGTTCCGCGCCGCCCTGTATGGCCTTCCGAAGGGGTCCCTATCGAGACCCTCCAGCATCTCGGCCCTTGCCGAGTCCTTGGCGGCGCCCATTGCGGACTTGAAGACCGTCGTCGCCTCCCGATAAGAGGCGTACAGACGGTCCTCTTCCGCCAGGTTTCGGGCGCTGCGCCGTCGGCTCCGCGCATAGGCCCTTCTGGCCGCCACGCAGGTGGCCCGGAGCCCCGCCAGCTCCTCCGTCCACCAATAGACGGCACGACGGGGAGGCGGACGGCGGGACCGAGGCATACTGGAGTTGCACACCTCGGTCAGGGACTCCCTCAGCCGAACCGCTGCGGCGTCCACGTCCCGGACCTCGCCAGGGGGCGACAGCCAGTCCTGGAGGAAGGCCGCCTCCTTGGCTGCCTCCCGGTCCAGGCGGGTGAGAGCCCACCGCGGGAAGGGGGACTGCCCAGTGCGGGCCAACGCCCCTCCCCGGGCGGATATGTCGAACCGCACATATCGGTGGTCCGACAATGTCTCCACCATCTCTACCCGCCAGTTGACGACGCGGGCGGCTAGCGCGGGGGTGGCAAACGACACGTCCACCACCGACCCACCCTGTTGCCGCACACACGTGTGGACCGCCCCCCTGTTGAGGAGGGACACGCCGCATGAGGCCGCCCAAAACTCCACGGCGCGCCCCCGGACGTTGCAGCTGGCGGCCGGATTGCCCCAGGCCACCGACTTGGCGTTGAGGTCGCCCAGCACCACGGCCTGTCGCGGTGCCGCCCTCCCTACGACTGCAGTGAGGACTTCGAGGAAATCCTCAAAGTCCGAGAGAGGGCGGTTTGGGGAGAAATAGACCCCCACCACCGCTATGTCTCCCCACGCGGCGGCCACGTATCCCGGTCCCCTCTCTAAGAGCGAGAGGGAAGGGGAGTCCGTGGAGGGCCGCGACAACAGTGCCACGAGGCCGTCCCGGTCGCCCAGCCAACGACCAGGGACCGAGTAAGGCTCGGCGACCACCGCCAAGTCCACCAACCACTCAGCCATGGTCTGCATCAGCAGATCCTGGGCTGCTTTGCAGTGGTTGGTGTTCGTCAAAAGGATGCGATGTTCGACTCTATCCATCAGTCGGACATCGCACCCCCCTCCACAGCCGCCGCAGGAGCGACGGCGCTAGCGGCAGTAGCAGGCCCGGTCGGCGCCTGCGCTTTGCCCCGCTTAGGGGGAGGATTGCAGTTCCTCCCCTTCATGACGTGGGCCGCCGGGCGGCCACTGGCGGCGCAGACCGCGCAGTGCGGCGTGGCGACCTTGCAGGAGGCGGCTTTGTGGCCCTCCTTGCCGCAGCGGTAGCAGGTGTCCGTCCTGTCTGTCGTGGACGGACACAGAGGCCTGGTGTGTCCGATGCCGAAGCACCGGAAACACCGCAGCGCCTGCTCCTCGAGTGCACGTACTGCACCCGAGCTGAACCCTACCTTAAGCCGTCCCTTCGCGAGAACGGCTTTGGCAGCGGCGATTGGGCACTCGAGGCGAATGGTGCCCATACCGCCGCGGCCGGGTCTTATGTCCCGGCCTTGGACCGCCGCGACGCCACAGCCCCCTATCGCTGCGACCGCCGCTACCACCTCCTCCTTGGTGACGGAATCATCGAGATCCGTCACCTCAATGGCCGCCAACTTGACCGGCCGGGCCACCTTTGCCGAGTCCGCGATGACCTCCTGCAGCTTTGCTGCGAAGAGGTCCGCATGGGCACTGCCCTCTGCCCCCGGGAACTCGAAAATTCGAGCCCCGGCTTGAGTCCGCCGGCAGGAGACACTGCCGATCCCCATTTGGACGGGATCGGCATTTGCACGCGCCCGCACCAGGATCGACGCGTACGTCTCCCCTCGCCCCGCAGCCTCCGCGGTGAGCGTGACTACGACGGCCGCGGTTTTTGGGGGAACTAACTTCCCCTTTCCAGACGTTCTCCCTTTGCCTCTCCCCTTAGCCTTGCCGGTCATCTGTGGCTGGCTGGGAGTGGTGGGAGCGGTAGTGGCCGGGGCGGCAGGGACGACCGTCGCCGACTTCTTGCCTTTTCCCTTCCCCTTGCGGCCCACCACCGTCCACTCGTTGACCGGTGCGGTCGCAGGGAGTAAGGCATCTTCCGCCTGGGAGGAGGACGGCCCTGGCTCGCGCTGCCGTTTATCCGCCGCAAGCGGCGGCCGGAGGCGTTTCTCCGGCAGGAGCCGGTCCTCAATTCCTGCGAGGCAGGACCTTGTGAAGGCCCTCTCCTCCATCACCACCTTGCGGATGATATCCTCAAGGTTGGAGGTGGGGGCCTCTGTCGTGGGGCTCGTCCCGGCTTGTTGTGGCCGGGCCGTGGCCTCGGCCAGTTTCTTGTGCAACTGGCTGACCTCCGACTGCAAGCGATCGACCTTCGCCTGCAGTTGCTGCGTCTCCTCAGTGGCCTTACGCTTGACCAGCTCCGCGACGACACCACGCAGGCTCGCAGCCCGGCACTTGAGGGCCTTCTGGAAGGTTCCCTTCAGGTGCGAGGACTTCGTGGCGACCTCGACGATCTCCTTCTCGTCCTCCTCCGCCATAACTTCCAGCTCTGCGAGAGAGTGGTCCGCGTATACAACGCGGGGGGCGCCGTACCCGGACTTGGCCCGGGCGGCGTGCGCCCGCGTCTCGCTCGCCGCAACCCGCTCCTCCAGCTCCTGTTGGAGCTGCTCCCGCCGAGCCAGATCCAGCTGGCGTTGAGCGTCCGCGAGCCCAACGGAATGGGTGTCCGCGACCACCGTCGGCTTTTTGGCCTTCGGCTTCGCCCCACTCGAGTGCGAAGAGCTCCCGGATCCACCGCTCGGGCGTACACGCTTTCGTCGGCGCGAGTCATCTGTGTCCGACACTCGGACAAGTGAGTCGTCAGACGACTCGTCCGCCTCACCAAAGAAGCTAGCCGCAGACGGCGCGCGGCTAGCCTCTGACGCCGCAGCGTCGGAGTGGCCCTGAGAAGGGCCTTTGGGTTGGCCCTTAGAAGGGCCTTTGGGTTGGCCCTGAGAAGGGCCTTTTTGTTTTAAAAAGCGCCCGGAGGCGTCCCGCGCAGGGTCTTTCGACATGATTAAAATAATATCCGCAGATCGTAGCTCGTCAAGGCAAGAGAATAAAAGAGCTTCGAAGCACAGTGAACTTTGGCCAACCCAGTCTGCCACTCCGTTACGGTGGTCAGAACTGGGCAGTTTCCAGGGGACGCGACGTGGACGCAAACACTGTGGGGGGTCCCCCAACCTAACCTAACCTAACCTAACCGATTTCGACCTAACCGATTTCGACCTAACCGACCTAACGATGACGATGACGATGACGATGACGATGACGATGACGATGACGATGACGATGACGATGACGATGACGATGACGATGACGATGACGATGACGATGACGATGACGATGACGATGACGATGACGATGACGATGACGATGACGATGACGATGACGATGACGATGACGATGACGATGACGATGACGATGACGATGACGATGACGATGACGATGACGATGACGATGACGATGACGATGACGATGACGATGACGATGACGATGACGATGACGATGACGATGACGATGACGATGACGATGACGATGACGATGACGATGACGATGACGATGACGATGACGATGACGATGACGATGACGATGACTTTGACGATGACTTTGACTTTGACTTTGACTTTGACTTTGACTTTGACTTTGACTTTGACTTTGACTTTGACTTTGACTTTGACTTTGACTTTGACTTTGACTTTGACTTTGACTTTGACTTTGACTTTGACTTTGACTTTGACTTTGACTTTGACTTTGACTTTGACTTTGACTTTGACTTTGACTTTGACTTTGACTTTGACTTCGACTTTGACTTTGACTTTGACTTCGACTTCGACTTCGACTTTGACTTCGACTTCGACTTCGACTTTGACTTTGACTTCGACTTCGACTTTGACTTTCACTTCGACTTCGGTTTATACAATCGTGGTTTTACGATAAACCATGGTCTAGCAATTGTAGCTATCAAGGGTATTTTCACCCAAAATTGATTTAAATTTGGAAGATTTAATTGTTATTACACACTGTGTATTTAATTTTATCTACTATCATGCTATTAATCCTCTTTAAAAGAACCTATAACAATTAGCTTATTGCCAACATTAAAACACTCAATGATATAATGATCATTATATCATCCAAACGCGTGTTATAATGAATTTCAAAACAAGAACATTCTCATGCAATGACATTTTCACCACCAGATCGCTAAAATTTTGAAAAAAGAACAACTCGTCTTATCGTGTTATATCCCGCCATTTTTTTCACTCGAATATGGTATGTGAATATGGTATGTTATGAGAATCTTTTATAGAGGATTCACAGCATGATTGTAGATAAAGTCTTGTATGCAACCGTTATAATTAGGTATTAAAACACTCATGTGATACTATTATCACACTCGGCTACGCCTCGTGTGATAAACCCACATTCGTGTTTTAATACCCCTGATTATACAACAGTTGCATAAATAACTATTATTAAACAATGGTTCTTATAATAGTACTAAGTCCAAGTTTTATCTAAGTTTTGTTATATGGAGAAATTTGAAACAAGGTTCTGCAGATAAGTCTGGACTTTGTTGTCCAGGTTTAAACCAAGGTTTATTTAGTTTTTGTAATAAGGCTGTACGTGTTTTTCAGTATGGTGATATCCTGAAAAAAACAGCTGGCCTGAATGTTTGAAGCTCTCCCGTACTGTGTCAAAACGATTGCTAACTCTTTCTGAGGGCGGGATAGAGAAGATTTGAATAATGGAGTCTTCAGATTTTAATCACAGAGATAGTAGTAATAGCAATAAAGATGATGTTTGTAGTTCAGTATGTTTAGCCAAATTATCACACCTCTGCCAACAAGGGTGTCAAGTCCAATCAGATGTATGAAGCCAAATTACAAAATAAAATCAATTATTAGACAAAAAAAAAACACACCATTATATAATACAAGTAACGTTGGTCACGGGACTCAGGAATTACCGTAACCCTGGTACGTAAAGGGCTGTTGAAGGACACCATGGATTTTAGTCAGTATGAGTCTGACAGTCCCTCCTGCTCTGCCCTAGGTTGGAGGACTCGTTTGATGATTTTACCACGATAAAAAAAAAAAACAAGTAAATATGGTTAATTGCACCATTTGTGATTTGAGAATGGCCAACTGATTTTTGTTTTTTGATTAATAGGATCTTGTAAGGTCTCCGATATAAATATTACAACATTGGAAAAGTTCACTAAAATAATTAGAATGAAGATATTATTCTGAGGTGGTACAAAGTTTGCCACATCAGCTATGTATCATTAGAAATATTGATTATGATAGATTCATGAAAGAGAAACATGAATAATATATTATGTCATAAAAAATATATTATGTAGGTATATTATTATAAATACATACTGAGCGGGGCAAAAATCCTCTTTCTTACAACAGCTTGTATTATGTGCTTCACTTTCTTCGGTCATTAGTTCATCTTAGGGTTGCTTGATAATGTATAGATTCTTGACCAATTACAGATTTAAATAAAATGATCTGCCACAATGTACCTACATAGGTATAAGTTCCTTCAGTAAGAGTTGATGTTCCTGCTGTTTCAACTGATTGATGTAGCTAATAACAAGCATTGATATACAACACTATCCCATGGTATCTGAAAAAAGTTTTATACAGGAATTAATAGTTTCAATTATTAATTCAATTTCTAGATTTTATTTATGATTTTGTTACTTAGTTATCGAAACGTTTATGTTGTACGATATTCACAATAAATAAAATACCTACATTTAACTTAGATCACTATGAGCATTTTTGTGCTCGATCAGTCGCTCAGTCTCTCTCTTTTTACCCGACTACGGCAAAGCCAAAAGGAGGGTTATGATCTCAGTCTCAGGTTGCAAGAAGCGGGTGTCAGCGCATCCGACAGGCGTTTACTCCACAATTGATACAGCGAATAATATAAGAGTTTCAGAAAAATCTCATATCTCTAAAATACACTCAAAAACTTTTGTTTTGCCGAGTTCGACAGGCGGGAAAAGAAAAACTTTTTGACAATTACAAGATTAAGTGTTGCTAGCACTATAATAACTGTTATTTTGTTTGGATATAAAAAAAGATTTTTACTAAAACTCTATAGTGTTTCCAGCAATAGTCTTTTAACCAGTTTGTTACATTTCATTACTACTTCAGTCTCTAAACCAATGCTCATGTTACAGGATCTTCAAAGTTTCGTAAATTTTATTCAAAATTTAAATATCTATCAATCAAAACATATCATTCCTTGTTATGAAGGACCTTTCATTGCAAAATTTCCAGTTATGAACATAATTCTAAAAAAAAAGAACCAACTTGCCGACAAAACAGGAAGTAAATGCATTATTGTCATCGTGGTCAGATCTTAAATTCGTTGTTGATGGTTCCAGAAATAATAGGGCTGTATCTTTTGCTATAGTATATAAGCCCTCCTCAAATATAGGCATTGGTCGTAAAATTGAATAAAATTCTGGTATATTGACAGCCGAAGCTGTTGCTATTTTGAGTGCTTTGAAACATATTGAAAACTTGAATTTTGGACAACAGTTGTAGTCTACCATGTAGGGGAGCAATAAGACGGGACTTTGCTAAAATATCCCTCTAAGATGGTGAAAAGGGATGAAAACCTTTGTATGAAAAATTTTATTCTTTGAGTTTATAAATCTAAAACTTGCCACGAATAAGAACACAAGTAAATGAATAAGATAAAAACTTTAAATTTTAAAACTACCCTGCATTAGTAAACTAGGCGATGTTTTACTTTGACTTTGACTTTGACTTTGACTTTGACTTTGACTTTGACTTTGACTTTGACTTTGACTTTGACTTTGACTTTGACTTTGACTTTGACTTTGACTTTGACTTTGACTTTGACTTTGACTTTGACTTTGACTTTGACTTTGACTTTGACTTTGACTTTGACTTTGACTTTGACTTTGACTTTGACTTTGACTTTGACTTTGACTTTGACTTTGACTTTGACTTTGACTTTGACTTTGACTTTGACTTTGACTTTGACTTTGACTTTGACTTTGACTTTGACTTTGACTTTGACTTTGACTTTGACTTTGACTTTGACTTTGACTTTGACTTTGACTTTGACTTTGACTTTGACTTTGACTTTGACTTTGACTTTGACTTTGACTTTGACTTTGACTTTGACTTTGACTTTGACTTTGACTTTGACTTTGACTTTGACTTTGACTTTGACTTTGACTTTGACTTTGACTTTGACTTTGACTTTGACTTTGACTTTGACTTTGACTTTGACTTTGACTTTGACTTTGACTTTGACTTTGACTTTGACTTTGACTTTGACTTTGACTTTGACTTTGACTTTGACTTTGACTTTGACTTTGACTTTGACTTTGACTTTGACTTTGACTTTGACTTTGACTTTGACTTTGACTTTGACTTTGACTTTGACTTTGACTTTGACTTTGACTTTGACTTTGACTTTGACTTTGACTTTGACTTTGACTTTGACTTTGACTTTGACTTTGACTTTGACTTTGACTTTGACTTTGACTTTGACTTTGACTTTGACTTTGACTTTGACTTTGACTTTGACTTTGACTTTGACTTTGACTTTGACTTTGACTTTGACTTTGACTTTGACTTTGACTTTGACTTTGACTTTGACTTTGACTTTGACTTTGACTTTGACTTTGACTTTGACTTTGACTTTGACTTTGACTTTGACTTTGACTTTGACTTTGACTTTGACTTTGACTTTGACTTTGACTTTGACTTTGACTTTGACTTTGACTTTGACTTTGACTTTGACTTTGACTTTGACTTTGACTTTGACTTTGACTTTGACTTTGACTTTGACTTTGACTTTGACTTTGACTTTGACTTTGACTTTGACTTTGACTTTGACTTTGACTTTGACTTTGACTTTGACTTTGACTTTGACTTTGACTTTGACTTTGACTTTGACTTTGACTTTGACTTTGACTTTGACTTTGACTTTGACTTTGACTTTGACTTTGACTTTGACTTTGACTTTGACTTTGACTTTGACTTTGACTTTGACTTTGACTTTGACTTTGACTTTGACTTTGACTTTGACTTTGACTTTGACTTTGACTTTGACTTTGACTTTGACTTTGACTTTGACTTTGACTTCCAAGTCTGGACTTGGACTTGGACTTGGACTTGGACTTGGACTTGGACTTGGACTTGGACTTGGACTTGGACTTGGACTTGGACTTGGACTTGGACTTGGACTTGGACTTGGACTTGGACTTGGACTTGGACTTGGACTTGGACTTGGACTTGGACTTGGACTTGGACTTGGACTTGGACTTGGACTTGGACTTGGACTTGGACTTGGACTTGGACTTGGACTTGGACTTGGACTTGGACTTGGACTTGGACTTGGACTTGGACTTGGACTTGGACTTGGACTTGGACTTGGACTTGGACTTGGACTTGGACTTGGACTTGGACTTGGACTTGGACTTGGACTTGGACTTGGACTTGGACTTGGACTTGGACTTGGACTTGGACTTGGACTTGGACTTGGACTTGGACTTGGACTTGGACTTGGACTTGGACTTGGACTTGGACTTGGACTTGGACTTGGACTTGGACTTGGACTTGGACTTGGACTTGGACTTGGACTTGGACTTGGACTTGGACTTGGACTTGGACTTGGACTTGGACTTGGACTTGGACTTGGACTTGGACTTGGACTTGGACTTGGACTTGGACTTGGACTTGGACTTGGACTTGGACTTGGACTTGGACTTGGACTTGGACTTGGACTTGGACTTGGACTTGGACTTGGACTTGGACTTTGACTTTGACTTTGACTTTGACTTTGACTTTGACTTCGACTTTGACTTTGACTTCGACTTCGACTTCGACTTTGACTTCGACTTCGACTTCGACTTTGACTTTGACTTCGACTTCGACTTTGACTTTCACTTCGACTTCGGTTTATACAATCGTGGTTTTACGATAAACCATGGTCTAGCAATTGTAGCTATCAAGGGTATTTTCACCCAAAATTGATTTAAATTTGGAAGATTTAATTGTTATTACACACTGTGTATTTAATTTTATCTACTATCATGCTATTAATCCTCTTTAAAAGAACCTATAACAATTAGCTTATTGCCAACATTAAAACACTCAATGATATAATGATCATTATATCATCCAAACGCGTGTTATAATGAATTTCAAAACAAGAACATTCTCATGCAATGACATTTTCACCACCAGATCGCTAAAATTTTGAAAAAAGAACAACTCGTCTTATCGTGTTATATCCCGCCATTTTTTTCACTCGAATATGGTATGTGAATATGGTATGTTATGAGAATCTTTTATAGAGGATTCACAGCATGATTGTAGATAAAGTCTTGTATGCAACCGTTATAATTAGGTATTAAAACACTCATGTGATACTATTATCACACTCGGCTACGCCTCGTGTGATAAACCCACATTCGTGTTTTAATACCCCTGATTATACAACAGTTGCATAAATAACTATTATTAAACAATGGTTCTTATAATAGTACTAAGTCCAAGTTTTATCTAAGTTTTGTTATATGGAGAAATTTGAAACAAGGTTCTGCAGATAAGTCTGGACTTTGTTGTCCAGGTTTAAACCAAGGTTTATTTAGTTTTTGTAATAAGGCTGTACGTGTTTTTCAGTATGGTGATATCCTGAAAAAAACAGCTGGCCTGAATGTTTGAAGCTCTCCCGTACTGTGTCAAAACGATTGCTAACTCTTTCTGAGGGCGGGATAGAGAAGATTTGAATAATGGAGTCTTCAGATTTTAATCACAGAGATAGTAGTAATAGCAATAAAGATGATGTTTGTAGTTCAGTATGTTTAGCCAAATTATCACACCTCTGCCAACAAGGGTGTCAAGTCCAATCAGATGTATGAAGCCAAATTACAAAATAAAATCAATTATTAGACAAAAAAAAAACACACCATTATATAATACAAGTAACGTTGGTCACGGGACTCAGGAATTACCGTAACCCTGGTACGTAAAGGGCTGTTGAAGGACACCATGGATTTTAGTCAGTATGAGTCTGACAGTCCCTCCTGCTCTGCCCTAGGTTGGAGGACTCGTTTGATGATTTTACCACGATAAAAAAAAAAAACAAGTAAATATGGTTAATTGCACCATTTGTGATTTGAGAATGGCCAACTGATTTTTGTTTTTTGATTAATAGGATCTTGTAAGGTCTCCGATATAAATATTACAACATTGGAAAAGTTCACTAAAATAATTAGAATGAAGATATTATTCTGAGGTGGTACAAAGTTTGCCACATCAGCTATGTATCATTAGAAATATTGATTATGATAGATTCATGAAAGAGAAACATGAATAATATATTATGTCATAAAAAATATATTATGTAGGTATATTAATAAAAATACATACTGAGCGGGGCAAAAATCCTCTTTCTTACAACAGCTTGTATTATGTGCTTCACTTTCTTCGGTCATTAGTTCATCTTAGGGTTGCTTGATAATGTATAGATTCTTGACCAATTACAGATTTAAATAAAATGATCTGCCACAATGTACCTACATAGGTATAAGTTCCTTCAGTAAGAGTTGATGTTCCTGCTGTTTCAACTGATTGATGTAGCTAATAACAAGCATTGATATACAACACTATCCCATGGTATCTGAAAAAAGTTTTATACAGGAATTAATAGTTTCAATTATTAATTCAATTTCTAGATTTTATTTATGATTTTGTTACTTAGTTATCGAAACGTTTATGTTGTACGATATTCACAATAAATAAAATACCTACATTTAACTTAGATCTTTGTGCTCGATCAGTCGCTCAGTCTCTCTCTTTTTACCCGACTACGGCAAAGCCAAAAGGAGGGTTATGATCTCAGTCTCAGGTTGCAAGAAGCGGGTGTCAGCGCATCCGACAGGCGTTTACTCCACAATTGATACAGCGAATAATATAAGAGTTTCAGAAAAATCTCATATCTCTAAAATACACTCAAAAACTTTTGTTTTGCCGAGTTCGACAGGCGGGAAAAGAAAAACTTTTTGACAATTACAAGATTAAGTGTTGCTAGCACTATAATAACTGTTATTTTGTTTGGATATAAAAAAAGATTTTTACTAAAACTCTATAGTGTTTCCAGCAATAGTCTTTTAACCAGTTTGTTACATTTCATTACTACTTCAGTCTCTAAACCAATGCTCATGTTACAGGATCTTCAAAGTTTCGTAAATTTTATTCAAAATTTAAATATCTATCAATCAAAACATATCATTCCTTGTTATGAAGGACCTTTCATTGCAAAATTTCCAGTTATGAACATAATTCTAAAAAAAAAGAACCAACTTGCCGACAAAACAGGAAGTAAATGCATTATTGTCATCGTGGTCAGATCTTAAATTCGTTGTTGATGGTTCCAGAAATAATAGGGCTGTATCTTTTGCTATAGTATATAAGCCCTCCTCAAATATAGGCATTGGTCGTAAAATTGAATAAAATTCTGGTATATTGACAGCCGAAGCTGTTGCTATTTTGAGTGCTTTGAAACATATTGAAAACTTGAATTTTGGACAACAGTTGTAGTCTACCATGTAGGGGAGCAATAAGACGGGACTTTGCTAAAATATCCCTCTAAGATGGTGAAAAGGGATGAAAACCTTTGTATGAAAAATTTTATTCTTTGAGTTTATAAATCTAAAACTTGCCACGAATAAGAACACAAGTAAATGAATAAGATAAAAACTTTAAATTTTAAAACTACCCTGCATTAGTAAACTAGGCGATGTTTAAAGGCCCATGCAACTTTTAGTATGGACCTTGGCATCAATTTTTTTTTCTTTTCACCAGTGATTAAAGGACTTCGACCAAACTGGGCTAACAGGTGAACAGCTGCATTGGGAAAAACGAAATTCATCAATAATTTAGTAGTAATATTTAGTAAACATTCGTCTATTTCGGGAGTGTCAAAATAAATAATATTAAAAACGAATAAAAAAGATTTTCAATTGATTATTTTGTGAATGGTGACAGTTGCTGATGATGATGATGATTTTTTCATTCATCCCGTTGAGGATAGGCAAAGGTCTTAGACCATACAGCCTAGTCTGTGATAATTTTATCTTCTTTATATTCTGAACAGTCCTTGCGATGTAAGTAAAAAGCGAAACATAAGTCTTCTTATTCTGGAGAAGATTTATTACTAGACGGGGAACGGCTTCAGTTGATCCATAAATTGTCTTCAGTGAGTCAAACAATTCTGTTCTCTGTGTAGTAAAAAAGCTGCAACTAAAAACGATATGGTCCAAGTCTTGGTCTCCATCATTACAGTACTGGCATGTGGGGGCAGTTGCCATGTTCATTTTATATAAATGTGTGTTAAATCGTCCATGTCCTAAACGCAGTCTGCAAAGTGTTGTATAAAAATGTCTGGATTTAAATTCACCCTCGTCAAACCAGGATCTTCCAATTATTTGTTTCTTCTCAATCTTTCCAAGCCATTTTCCTTTGATGTTCAGAGACTCTATCCACAATCGATGCCATTTAGTTCTTGCGTTTTGTTTTATTACAGCATGCAAATCTGATGCAGGTAACGGAACGTTTTTGACATTTCCATAGTTGTTGTTTGCTATTGTTCTAGCTAAGAAGTCAGCTTCTTCATTACCTTTTACGCCAATATGTCCCGGAGTCCACAAAAGTATCACATCGCATCCTGTTTGATTCAGGTCAAATATCATTTCTCTTATTTGATATAGTATATATGATGAATTCGCATTGTAGCCTAGATTCGCCAGAGCACTTAAAACGCTTTTGTTGTCCGTTATTATAAGCCACTTATTGTTTTCTTGTTGTAATTCCTTTACAATGTTCAGAGCTTCTAAGATAGCCAAAGCCTCCGCAGTGAATACTGAGGCATACTTGTTAATTTGTCTGCCAAATCCTCTACGTGAGGTTATATCGTAAACAGCCACAGCTACATGTTCAGAATTTTTGGACCCATCAGTGTACAGTTGTCTATATGTATTGTAATTATCAAATAGATTATAAACATCATATTTAGTCTTTAAGTCATGTGCAACTACAATAGGTATATTATTAAATTTACTTTCATATGTCCCATCATAACATGCTAATATGTTACTTCTATACAGAGGAATATTCATATACCACATATTTTCATTAAAATTTCTACATACAAATGGTTGATCAGTATAACTTAAACATCCTTCTATTATTTTAATCAATGAATTATTTTTAGAAAATAATTGAAGTAAAAATCTATCCCTAAGAAACTCAAATCTTAATAAAAGAGGCTCAATTCTACATTCTATTTGCAAAGAATTTATTGGTGTAGTACACATTGCTCCTGTAATTACTCTAAGACATTTATTTTGAATCTTATCTAATTTATCAACTAGTTTAAGATTATCTGCAAAACATAGAAAGCCGTAATCAAAATGGCTACGTACTAAAGATTTATATAAAATTTTTAGCAGCTTGGGGTCTGCTCCCCATGTTGTCTTTGTCAAGCATCTGATAATATTTGAAGCTTTATTAGCCTTCTCAGCTAAATAATTAACATATTTGGTCCAAGTTAAATTATACATAAAATCAATTCCCAAGAAATGAACACTATCAACTATTGGCAACAAAGAATTATTATACAATATATTTACATTTTGGTGTTTATTTTTTGAAAAGACTACAACCTTTGTTTTTTCTGCACTTAACTGTAGACCAATATCATTAAAATGTTTGTGTAAGTTTTTAAGACTACTATTTAAAATACATACTATATTTTCCAGGTTATGGTCGGAATAATATATCACCAGGTCATCAGCAAACTGGAGATTCGTGACATCAGGACCTAGAACTATATTGAGTTTAAGTATAAATATGATAAAAAGATATGGACTTAAAATACCACCCTGACAGAGACCTTTAGAAGATGTCAGGATCTCAGGGTCGTAAATATGAGAGTTAAATTTGGCATAAATGGTTCTATTACTGAGAAATTTGTATAACCAATTGACAAAATGACCAGGTAATCCAATATTATTTAACACTTTACATAAAGTATAAATATTTACATTATTAAATGCTCCTACAATATCTACAAACACAGCTACAGTTTTTTTATTAAGTTTGAAGTTATGAAATATGTCTAAATGTAAACGAGTAAAGCTTTCCCGGCTAGATTTGCCTCTTCTGAAACCAAATTGGTTATTAGGTAAAATATTATTTTTCTCAATGTAATACTCTAATCGTTGTTTAATCAATTGTTCAAATATTTTTCCAATACAAGAAGTTAGAGTGATTGGTCTATATGAGTCAGGATCACCTACTGGTTTCCCTTGTTTTAAAACTGGAATAATACAATCAGTTTTCCAAGAGTTGGGTATTTCTAATCTACGCCATAATAAATTTAAAATTTGAAGTAGCACAGTTAGAGCTTTATCACTTAAGCATTTAATCATTTTATAATTAATGCAATCAAGACCACAAGAAGTGTCCCTACGACCTTTTAAAGCAGATTTTAATTCTGACAAAGAAAAACAACTAACAAAATTGTTATTTATTTCAGTATATTCTGTGATAGGAATGTGACTAGTAGTATCAGATACCTGAGCATATTTCTTTAGAAATGAATGAACCCAAGCATCGTTTTGAAGGTTACTCGATGGAGAAAATGTTTTATTAAATTTACGCATCATAGACCAAATATTACTTATAGGAGTATTTCTGTTTATGTTTTCACAAAAGTTTTTCCAACTAAGAAATCTTTGAGTCTTTAAAACAAGTTTCTTTCGAGCTTGCATTTTTTTAAAATTAATATAGTCATCAGTATTAAATGTCTGTTTAAATTTAATATATGCTTCTTTACATATGTTGACAGCATCATTACAAGCTTGATTCCACCATGGTAATGGAATATGTTTTCTTTTTCCAGGTCTATTGGAAGAGAAACGGTCAGAGTGTTCGCCATATGGACATGCACTCTTATAGGCGTTATCTAAAAGAACACAGAAAGAGTCATAATTTTCTAAAACATGTGTATTATCAACTGACATGACATCAATTATTTGTTGCAATCCAGAATCTACCGCCTTAGTATATTTATCCCAATCTACCTTTTTAAAATTTCTATTAATAAATGATGGTAAATTATTTAATTTGGCATCATTGTGAGCTATTAACTGAGTAATAACAGGTAAATGGTAACTCCCAAGACTATCATCATGCACTGTCCAATTACAAGACAGTGCCAATGAAGGGGAAACAAATGTGAGATCAAGAGCGTTAGGTCGCCATATATGAGATCCTACTGTGGTAGGTTCACCATTATTCAATAAAACTAACATATTGTCTTCTATTACATCGTGAATTATATTGCCTCTAGAATTATTAATAGAACAGCCCCATGTTGTATTATATGCATTAAAATCCCCTGCTAAAATCAATGGCTCTGGAATACTCTTGATCAAGTTATCAAATGCAAATTTATTAAATCTGGGTTGACAGTTACCTGGGCTATAGACACTGACTATTGATATTAACTTACCAAAAATTTCGATTTGAATTGCAACATTTTGTAATGAATCATCACTAGGAGTATTTAATCTTTTATGTCTAATAGAAGTATGTATAAGAATTGCAACACCATTGTGACTATTTCCAGAATCAAGTCTCTCTGTAATATAACCTTTAATTGTAAATAGTTGATTACTCTGTAACCATGTTTCACACAATATGGCAATATGTATATCATTAGAATATAAGAAATGAGTTAAAGTATTTCTATTACGAATAACACTCTGAGCGTTCCACTGTACTATATTTAATGAAATCATTTTGATTTGCAGTTTTGTTTTTTATCTAAAATATGTTTAATTGTGTCTCTAAGAACTTCATTGTTGACCTCTTTTTTATTTATTTTAATTTGCACAATTGTCTCTAATATTAAGCTTAATAATTCTTCAGAATTTAAAATGTTATTTACATTCAAAATATTTGTATTTTGTACTTTTCTGCTATTTGCCATTTTGGCATTTAAAGGTGGAAACTCGGTTTTATTAAATATGTCTGCAAAAGTAAGAGATTTAAGCCTCCTTTTATTATCCTCTATTTTACTTTTTTTGATGGGACACAGAATAGATATAGCAATATGTTTCCCTTTGCAATTTGCACAAGTAGCATTGGTAGAATCTTTAGAACAATCTTTGTATGAGTGGTTTTCTGAACAGATTGAACATCTGGTACTATTTTTGCAGTATTTTGACATATGACCAAATCGCAAACAGTTAAAACATTGTTTTATAGGTGGCACATATGCATTTAGCTTAAAATTCCATTGGTTAATATCAATAAAATCAGGCAATTCTGTGGCAGCAAATGTGATTGTAACAGTTTTTGTCGGGACAAATAGGTTTTTGTCCTCCCTGCTTTTGCGCATAATTCTCCTTACCGAAATAATTTTGACATTGGATGATATACTTTTGTAGATTGTTATATTTGAGAGGCTTGCAGGAACATTATAAATGACTCCGGTGACTTCAGTATTTTTAGCTGGTATTGACGCTTTAAAATTGTATTGCTCTAGAAATTTATCATTATTTAAAAACATATTGGCATAATTAGCCGTTTCAAATATGACGCCAATTCTGTACCGATTTATTGACCGGAATTGCTTGATGCCCTTGTTGTATCTGCTACATATATTGGCTATGTACATTTTGTCTCGATCACCAACTGGTTTATCGTCGACAGATTCCAAAAATACAATAAATTCGTTACCTGCATTGTCTGAATAAATTCTTTTGTATTTTAAGTCTCTATAAGGCTTGTACTTATCCGTGTCCTCTGCGTCAGTTTCCCCCGACTCATCGGACTCCATCTCCAACTCCTCAGATTCCGTAACATCTGGTTTCCGTTTTTTAGGTTTTTTCGCCCCCATTTTCCCGAAATAAACCAATAAAAATTTAAAACTTTGAAATTTCGCGCTCGCTTAATTTCAAGGTTCCCGCCTTTTTTTCGGTGACAGTTGCGGTGCAGCGTCCAAGTTGCTTTTTTTTTTAATAATATTTATTCATGACCGTAGATACAAGTCTTTCAGTCGAATACATTTTGAACTTAAAATATTACATTAGTTAGTATTACATAAAATTATACTTAGAGCGTCCAAGATGCATTCAGTCAGGGTTGCCAAAATAAAAACCCAGAAAAAATAACGATATTCCTAAAGAAATCAGCTGGACGGGACGCAACAAATTCTTCAAATGCATTTTTACTGCCTTGTTATGATAATAACTAATATAAGTTAGGTTTTCTTGTGAGTTAGTTATAGGCATTACTTCTGAACACGGCCATACACAATGGATAAGGCGAATAGCGGCTATTAAGGAATATTGATAATAAATAAAACAAAATCTTCACGTTTCTTTTAGTTAGTCTTTATTGGTCGTGTCAAAAATTTACACAACGATTCAATAAATTATTTTTATTTTATAAATCTTTCTTTATAAAAAAAAGATACAGATAAACCCACACAGAGCCGCGCGACGGCTCGCGGGTGTCGCGGGCGCGCGGCTCCGGGGGCGCGGGCGCCGTCACAGACGGCGGCTTTTCCGCGACTCTTTGTGTACATATAAAAATAGATCCCATAGTTTACACTAATCTAGGAGGAGAACGCATCGGCTAATTACTCGACGTTTAAATGCACAGTTTAAAGTATGATATGAAACTACAATTGGAGCACCATTTCATTAATATATCCCCGTGACGGGGCGCGGCGTTTCGCTCGCACAGTCTTACCGCTTGCACACCCCACGTACTCGCGATTTCCAATAAGTATCCCTATCTAACATGACGCAAATTTTACAAAATAATTAGGAGCCGTGTGACACAATTCTATTATCATGTGGGTCGCTCTTGTTCATAACCAAGAATTAAATTAGTTATATTGTTAAATAACAGTCACTCGAAGTAAGTGTTACACAGTACACCAGTACCTAGTACGATGACGGCAGGACTGACTACGAGTGACCTTTACTATCGATAGCAAAATTGTACTTATATTGTGGATTGTTGATATTTCGGAATTTCATTGTGGTAAAAGAAAGTTATATAAATAAATATTTAACACTTTCTTTCAGATATTTACAACATGTTCTATCTAATTCGTAATTATATACCTACTAATACTATTTACAAGTCTTATGCATCGTATGTCCTCTATTCCTTCCATCGCGGAACAAGGAATACATTCACTGTAAGTTATATACAAATTACATTCTCATGCATTAAACACATTTTTTTCTTATGCTTAGTTCAAGTTTCGTAGTTTCCAGCACCAACTGAAGATCTTTATCCGTAGTTTGATCTATAACAGTTCAATATAAGAAGTCCCGAAATCACAACCCACTTTCACCATTCGCACATCAACCACTTTATTTTTAACATGAACCTCTATATTGATGTAACATAATCTCACCATTCACGCCGGATACCTATCAACAGTAAAAGTTTCAATGATACATCATTCAATATCTACAATATTACAAGGTACATCAGCCTTCTGCACACCGCAACAATGGCGCGTTAATAGAGTTCAGCACGCACGCGCGTGCTCAGTGCGCGCGTGTTAGAGGCCGCGCGCACAGTCGCGCGAGTGCGCGCGATGCCGGCGTCACACGTCCGTGTGCCGCGTGCCCGGTGCCGGCTCCGGCTCCGCGTCCGACTCCTCGATCTCGCACAGATTGGCAGACAGCTCGCTGCCCGAGCCGTCGTCGTCGCCGCCCAGCAGCGAGTTGCGTTCCTCTGTGAACACACAACAGACACAGTCAGCTGGAGTCGCCAAAGAGCGGGGTGCGCGGTCGTCGTGCGGCGCGATTTCTCACCTAGCATCGTGATGAGGCTGGCGGCGTCCGGCTCACGCAGCGTGCGCGCGCGTAGCTGATCCGAGTCATCGGCGGCGCGCACACCGTACTCGTCGGTATGCAGTAGGTAAGAAGAGGCTGCAACATGGGAGAGAACGGTTCGGTAAGCGGGCGCAGGGAGCTCGGCCGGGGAGGCGGCTCGTCGCTCACACTCACCGTCGGTGAGGCGCAGCGCGTCCACGTCGTCGAGCGCCGAGTCACTGTCGGGCGGAGCGGCGCGTGCACGGCGGCGGCGCGGCGCGGGGCTGGCGGCCGGCGACGCGCGCGAGCCGGGCGACGTCGGAGAGGACGAGTCGGGCCGCTCGGAGCCCGCCACCTCGCTGATGCCGGGCAGCGCGCCGCCGCCGCCGCACCAGTCTGAGCAGTCCCAGTGGTAGCCGCCCACCAGGTGCGGCTCCGCCATACCACCCGCGCCCCCTGTCCCCATTACACCCACCGCACCCAGCGTCCCTACCGGCCCCATCGCCCCCACCGCCCCAGTTGCTCGTCTTGCGCAGCCGGGTGATCTTGGCCGTATTCGGGGCTTACATCCTTTTAAATCTATAGACCACACAGTTATGAAATATCAAAAAAATATTCTTCATACAGGGTGTGGGCATTTTAAAACTACACTCCATTTGTAATCTAGGCGATGTTAAAATTTGAATGGAAAAAACATAACGCGTGAGCTGATTAATTTGAAAATCAGTATTTATATACTAGATCAGAAATAATCAAATAGGTGCTTTTGGATTTTTCAAAAATCACCCCCTTGGGGGGTGGGTTGGGGGGTTAGTGAAAAGAGTCATTCAAGTTTATAGGGAATAATCTAAAATATCAAAACGTAACCTGAATTTTGGATGGTAGTATCAAATAAATCCCTCAATCGAATACAGGATACATAATTATCTACAACATTATTTTTTGTTTATGCGGAACGCGGTACACCTGTCTAGTATTTTTGTGTAAAGGTTTTAAAATTTCGTACATTGATTTATGTACGAAATTTTAAAACCGTATCACTAAAATCACAAGGTTATAAGTATGTATATTACCTGGTTGTCCATTAAAAAACATGCTCATTTCGCGGTACACCCGCGTAAACCGCGTCTCCTGTGTTATACACTCGTGATAATAGCTTGGCAATAGGTACCTAACCGTACGGTGATTGTATTGTAATTAACTGGTAATAAAATTTAATTAAAATATTTTTGAAAAAAAAATATTATTATATTTTTTTTGGTTTGGTGTAAAAAATATTGGAATCGAATCAGTTACCTACTGATTCTGAACAAACTATATTCAGGTTTCGCATATACTAAAAACAGGATTATTTATTATCATCATCATTACTACTAATCCTATTCTGAAAATTCTAAAAATAATGTTGTATATTTCAAAAAACCAACCAAGGGGTGGTGGTGAAAATCGAAAAATTAGTTTGTATTAAACTTTTTCGATTTTATTCGTTCTGTTAAAGCCAAACCATAACTGTTTATCTTTTAGTAATTGATAAAGGTTATTGAATAATTATTTTACCTTGAAAGGGTTGTAAATGTGTTATTGGGCTAAATTATGAAAACCTACAATCAAATAAAGTCACAGTGGTACAGATTTCGAAATTTGATCTTAGAGGGTTTCTTCAATGTAAAAGATTTTTTTAAGTTACAATGTTAGATGAATAAATTTTTAGATATTCCAAAAGCATCCTATGAGCAGGGTGACCGGACATTTAAATTCATTGAGTTCGAAATCCACACGCGCAGACAAAGTCGCGGGCGGAGTGCTAGTTCATTTATAAAGGAGTGATAGGATGAGCAGCTCACCATTATATATCTTGTTGTCGACGAAGGTATGGAGATGCATCTGTTCAGACCAGGGCTTGCGGTCGACGACATCGATGTTGAGGTTGCGGCGGTAGTCGGGCGGGATGCCCTCGAGCTCGTCGCCGGCGGAGCCGTACGAGCGCAGCGTGTCCACGTTGTTGAGCGGCGGCGCCTCCGCGCAGGACGCGGGCCGCTCGCGCCGCACGGCCTCCAGGTTGGACAGCTTGGAGGCGCGCGGCGCCAGCTTGGCGGCCAGCGCGGCCTCGGCCGGCTTGCGCCGCGCGCGCCGCCGCAGCGCCAGCGGCAGCGCCGCCGCCAGCAGCAGCAGCAGCGCCAGCAGCGCGCCGCCCGCGGCCAGCGGCCAGCGCGCCTCGCAGGCCCAGCGCCAGGCCGAGCGCAGCGCGTGCGCCGGGCCCGCGCCCGCGCCGCCCGCCACCACCGCGTCCGAGTACAGCGGGTTGCCGCAGTTCATGCCTGTCGATACACACGCCCATGAAAATACAAACCAAGCAGAAACGGACGAAAAAAGGCGTCTTTTAATATGCCAATATATTGTAGTAGGATCGAATTCACATTTATCGACTGTCTAACCACACAGCAAGAATATCTTAATATCACGATTGTAGGTAGTTGAAAAATTTGATCGATCATTCAGATCGTGGTAAAATCATCAAATGAGTCCTCCCACCCAGGGCAGAGCGGGAGGGACCGTCAGACTCGTACTGACTAAAATCCACGGTGTCCTTCAATAGCCCTTTACGTTCCGGGGTCACGGTAAAGCGTACAGTCCCGCGACCCCGGCAGGCTTCGGCCCTCTAGAGGGGGGGCCCCGTCACTTTGCTGACACTCTTTGAGGCGCGCGTGGAACACAACGCGCCGTCGACCCGGGCATGGTCCATGGTCGGACAGCGAGTTGCCCATTACTCGCTGCCCGCATGCCCGCGCCTACGGTGGCTGGAGATCGTCTGGCGACGTCCGACGCCGTGGGCGTCTGCCACTGCGGCTGGGGTGGAGGGAGGACGCTGTCCTCTCCCTCATGCGGCCCGCCTCCTCCTTCACGAGCATGACTGCTTTGCAGAAGGAGGCGATCGCTTCCCACTCCGTCTCGCCCCGCAGCATGGCCTCGACCAATGCCGGGCGCGAGAGGTCTCCGCCAATCGCCGTCGTGAGGACACGGCGGTGCTCCGCTCAAGCGGGGCAGTCCTGCACCGTATGTTCCACCGTGTCCTCCGGACGATCCTCGCAGTGGTGACACCCAGGCGTTTCTTCCGCTTTCTTCAATTGGCTACGCTAAGATTCGCATGATAACGACGATAACATAAGTATTTTGGATTAAAGAATTTTACTCTCTTGCCACTTTATAAGGGTTTCTAGTCAAGGTAATTTTGAAAAGAAAATTAAAAGAAAACTAATTCCGAATTATAATCCGTATTTCAATATGGCAGTATATCTATGGGGTCATTAAGCGAAAAAAAAACATAAGTTCTTATAATCAAAAAAAGAGATTAACAGGGAGAAAGTGTTTTCGTATCTGTTCTGAATTGTGATTTCTCCTTTTTGACCAACATAAAAGAATATACTGTATGTAACTTAACCCAAGTGACCAAACGGTACCTGTCTTGTCTGGCGGACAGAGGCAACGGAAGGAGCCGGGCTCGTTGACGCAGGTGGCACCGTTCAGGCACGGTTCGCCCGCGCACTCGTCCACGTCGTACTGACAGCGCGGCCCGTAGTACCCGCGGCAGCGACACGACGGACCCCACTCGCCCTCCTCGCACGCGCCGCCGTGCGCGCACACGTCGCCCGCGCACCAGCGGCCGCGCTCGCAGCGCTCGCCCTGCAGCCCGGCCGCGCACGCGCAGCGGAAGCCGCGCGCGTCCGCCGCGCACGAGCCTCCGTGCAGGCACGGCGCCGACGCGCACGGGTCGCTGTCCAGCTCGCAGCGCCGGCCCGAGAAGCGCGCGTGACACGTGCAGGCGTAGCCCTCCGAGGCACCGGCCGCTTCCTCCAGCAGGTCGGCCACGTCGCGGCACGTGCCACCGTTGAGGCACGGGTACGAGGCGCAAGGCGTGGGCGGCGGCAGCGCCTCGCACGCGCTGCCCACGCGCACGCGTACGCGTCTCACGAGCTGTGCGCGTCCATCGCTCGAAGTGCCGCCTTCCTCTAACGGTAGTACCGCACCCCCTAACTTCACGTCCGATATGCAGCCGTGAAAGCCGTATGTCACCTGTGGAATTAAACACGATGTTGTAAGTAGAAAGAGTTCCGTTTTAATGCCGTGTTCAAAAACAGCCCACGTACCTGTTCGGCGGCGAAGGCGTGCGCATGTCGCTCCAGCGCGGCTCCCAGCAGCAAGCGCTCGGCGCGCACGTCCAGCACGGCGGCCGGCGGCGGCGTCTGCGCCTGCGCACTACGCCGGTCCACCGTCAGGCGCATGCTGGCGCCGCGCCGTTCCAGGCGCGCCTCGTGCCACAGTCCGTCGGCCACCGGCACGGCCGCGCGCACCTGCGCCGGGCCCGCGCCCAGCTCCATGCGGAACTGCAGGTAGCCCTCCGCCACCTCCAGCGCGGCGTAGTCCACGCGGCCCGCCGCCTGCAGCAGCGTGCCGCGCTCGCGCCGCGTTCGAAAGCGCAGCGACAGCGTCAGCTCGTCGTCCAGCAGGCGCGCGCCCGCGACCGCGCCGCGCTCCAGGCGGTACACCAGGTAGCCGTCGCCCGCCAGCTGCGCCACGGGCGGCGCGCGGCACTCCACACAGTCGGGCGGCGCGCGGTCGCAGCGCTCGCCGCCGTAGCCGGGCGCGCAGGCGCAGGCGCCGCGCAGGCGGTGCGCGGGCGCCACCAGCGCGAACACCTCGCAGGCCACGGCGCGCGCGGCGCCGGCTCTCAGGCTGACGCGCTCTGCGCACGCGCCGTGCACGCAGCCGCCGCACGCCGCGCGCAGCAGCTCCTCCACCACGAGTCGTGCGCGCTCCTCTAGCCGCTCCAGGTGCGCGTGCAGGCGACGCCGCAGTGCATCGGCAGGCAGGAAGCCACCGGCAGTTCGCACGGCGAAGGCCACGTCCAAGTCCTGCGCCACCTGGCGCCGCACGCGCCCGCCTTCTTCGGCTTCGTCCGTTTCCCCGGACGGTTGCACGCTCACTATTATGACGTCGCTAGGTTCGCAGTCGGTAGCTTCGCCGATGGCTCGGACGAAACCTTTACGATGGCTCAGGATAAAGTCGCGATCGGTCACTTCTCGGAAACGTATTACTATTGCTTGCGCCAGCATTTCGTCAGATATGAGTATTACGGTTACTTTGACAACCGCAAAGCCGACGAATTTCCCATCGCCGACGGTTATATTGAGTCTATAATCTCCCACGTCTAGGCGAGGCGCGGCTTTTAATGTACCATCAGCTACGTCAATTTCAAATAAGTCTGTCGGAGGGTATGGAGCGCCGTCGGTCGGAGCGATGGCGTACGTCAGAGTATCGTAAGCGTCGCGGTCAGAAGCAAACACTCTTCCGATGATTCCACCTGGGAATTCGTCCAAGTAAGAGTTGACGACGACTTCTAGTGGCGTGACCACCGGTGGGTACTGAGATTCTTCTATCACTCTTATGTACACCCATGCATCGGAGTAGAGCGGCGGTGTGCCGTTGTCGAACACGCGCACTTGTAGCACGTATCGGTCCTTGATGCGATGGTTGAAGCGAGTCGCCGACCGCAAGTAGCCGTCCTGTTCCAGACGAAAAGCCCCCATTTCATTGCCAGACTGAAAATCAAACGTGTAAGGTGCAGCATTGGGTGGAGCGTCTGCGTCCTCAACAACAAACTTTAGGATAGTATGTCCGAGCGGACGATCTTCCTGAACGACTGCGCTGTAGTTAGATTGTGCGAACAGCGGCGGGTTATCATTCGCGTCGACCACTTCGATGTTGACTAAAGCTGAGGCCTCGAGAGTGGGAAGGCCGTGATCCCGCGCGTGCACTTCCAACACGTAGGCTGGCGCGGTCTCTCTGTCCAAGGGCGCCGCGACCGACAGGTAGCCGGTGTCGGCGTCAATAGCGAAGCGGCCGTCCCGGTCCCCGCGGGCGATGGAGTACGTCACGCGGCCGTTGGCGCCCGCGTCTGCGTCGTCCGCCACCACCTGCAGCACGCGCGAGCCAGCCGGCGCGTCTTCGCGCACGCGCGCGCCGTAAGACGATTGCGAGAACAGCGGCGCGTTGTCGTTGCCATCCGTCACGCTGATGTTGAGCGTGGCCAGGTCGCTGAGCGGCGGCGTGCCGCCGTCCACGGCCTGCACCGTGAGCAGGTACTCGCGGCGGCGCTCGTAGTCCAGCGGCCGCGCCACGGTGAGCACGCCGGAGGCGCGGTCCACGGCGAAGTCGTCGCGGTCGTCGCCGCCCACGAGCGAGTAGTACACGTCGGCGTTGACGCCGGCGTCGCGCGATGTGGCGCGCACGCGCAGCACCTCTGCGCCGGGCGCGTCCAGCTCGGGCACGGCGGCGCGGTACTGGTGGAACTCGAACTCGGGCGGGTTGTCGTTGACGTCGGCCACGGTGAGGCGCAGCGTGGCCGTGGCGGAGCGCGCGGGGCGGCCGCCGTCGCTGGCGCGCAGCAGCACGCGGTGCTCGGCCTGTGTCTCGCGGTCCAGCGGCGCGCGCAGGGTGATGATGCCGCTGTCGGGCGCCAGCTCGAACACGCCGCTCGTCTCCTCCACGAACGAGTAGCGCACTAGCCGGTTCTCTCCGAGGTCTGCGTCCGTCGCGTGTACCTGAGTGCAGTTACAAAATTAGTTCATGTTCTTTTAATATGTAATCTATAAATATAAAAGAACAGGGTTTCGTATTAAGACTCAACTACAGCCGAAACCGCTAAACGCAGAAACTTGAGTTTTGGACAGCAGTTGCAGTCTACCATGTAGGGGAGCAATAAGACGGGATTTTGCGAAAGTTCCCCTCTAAGGTGATGAGAAGGGGTGAAAACGATTCTATGAAAAATCTTATTCCTTGGAATTATAAATTTGAATGAATAAGAATACAAGTAAATAAAAATGATAGACACTATTTTTTATTTTATTTTTTAAACTACCCTCCTTTGGTAATCTAGACGATGGTAAAGTTTGTATAGGAAAATCATAACGCGTGAGCTGATTAATGTGAAAATCAGTATTTATATACTAGGTCAGAAATAATTGCTGCCCTGGGATCTGGAGGCGACTGCCCCCTGCGGCGGGAAGAGCTCCGGCGCGATCTCAGGGCAGTATGGAGGAAGCGACTGTCGCAACCGAGGTTCGGGCACGCCGCAATCGCGGCGGTAAGACCCCTCCTTGAGGAGTGGCTGGATAGGCGTCACGGCGTCCTTACCTACCGTATGACGCAGGTCCTCACCGGACACGGAAGTTTCGGTAGGTACCTGTGTCTGATAAGGAGGGAAGAAACGCCTGGGTGTCACCACTGCGAAGATCGTCCGGAGGACACGGTGGAGCATACAGTGCAGGACTGCCCCGCTTGGGCAGAGCACCGCCGTGTCCTCACGACGGCGATTGGCGGAGACCTCTCGCGCCCGGCATTGGCGGAGGCCATGCTGCGGGGCGAGACGGAGTGGGAAGCGGTCGCCTCCTTCTGCGAAGCAGTCATGCTCGCGAAGGAGGAGGCGGGCCGCGTGAGGGAGAGGACAGCGTCCTCCCTCCACCCCAGCCGCAGTGGTGGACGCCCACGGCGTCGGACGTCGCAAGACGATCTCCGGCCACCGTAGGCGCGGGCATGCGGGCGGCGAGTAATGGGCGACTCGCTGTCCGATCATGGACCATGCCCGGGTCGACGGCGCGTTGTGTTCCACGCGCGCCTCAAGGAGTGTCAGCATAGTGACGGGTCCTGTAGAGGGCCATAGCCTGCCGGGATCGCGGGACTTTCCCATTACCGTGACCCCGGTACGTAAAGGGCTAGTGAAGGACATCGTGGATTTTAGTCAGTACAAGTCTGACAGTCCCTCCCGCCCTGCCCTGGGTGGGAGGACTCATTTGATGATTTTACCACGATAAAAAAAAGGTCAGAAATAATTAAACACGTGTCTTTGGATTTTACGAAAATCACCCCAAGTTAGTGAAAACGTATAACCTGAAATTTGGACGATATAATTTATTATATACGTGAGTAGTAAGAGGGGGTTTTGCAAAAATCCACCTATAAGGGGGTGAAAAGTGGTGAAAACCTTTGTATGTAAATCTTATCCCTTAGGTTTATAAACTTAAAATTTGGTACAAATATGAGTATAAGTAAAAAAAAAGATAGACATTATTCGTTTTTTAAAACTACCTTTCATTGGTAAGCTAGACAATGTAAAAGTTGGTATGGGAAATCATAACGCGTTAACCAATGAATTTGAAACTCCGTACATTAAAATTAGTTCAAAGTAAACAAACTTGTGTTTTTGGGTTTTTCAAAAATCACCCCCTAAATTGGTGAAAAGGGGTGATTAAGTTTTAAGGGAAGGATTTTACTGTTTGTTTCGATTAACTCAAAACTTGGTCGAAATAATCTTTTAATCGAATAAAGGTGCATATTTATCTATATTTAAAAAATCAACCCCTAGCGGGGTGAATATCGGAATATCACTTTATCTACACTAATATTATAAAGAGGAAAGATTTGATAGTTTGTTTGTATTGAATAGGCTCCGAAACTTCTGTACCATTTTTTTATTTCCCAAAAGTATCCTATAAAGTGATACTGTACACTTAGTAGTTTCGGAGATAGGGGAGAGGGAGGGGGGACATTTTTCTCCTATTATCTTCAATAACTCTGAAACTAATTTTAGAATTACAAAAAAACACCACTATCTTTGGGCCACAGGAATACAGCTATGACAACCATTCAGTTATAAATACGGCACGGTTAGCGCAGTGGCTGAGCGATTGGACTGCTGCGCTGCGTGTCGCGGGTTCGATTCCCGCACGGAGCAAATATTAGTATGATCTACAAGTAGTTGATTCGGGTCTGGGCGTTTGTGTATGTGAGTTTCTCTGTTTGTAAACGCACTCACGACACGGGAGAAATTCTTAGTGTAAAGTTAAAAAAAAAAAAACTTGTGTTGGGCCTGACTCACTCCTACCTGCATTACATGGTAGCAATATCTAGCATTATAATAATATATAGCATAATTAAAATGAAAATCGTAATTAAAATAAGAATCAAAATAAATAACACAATAAGAATCAAAATTAAAATCATAATCACAATTCTAAAGCAAAACTTAAATAAATAAATAAATAAATATTCCACAACTATCACACAACGCCATCTAGTCCCAAGCTAAGCAGTGCTTGTGTTATGGGTACTAGACAACTGATAAACATACTTATATATTCCTAAATACATACATATTATAGATAAATTACACCCAGACACAGAACAAATGATCGTGCTCATCACACAAATATTTGTCCTGGGTGGGAATCGAACCCACGACCTCCGGCATAGCAGTCAGGGTCACTAACCACTAGACCAACAGGCTAAATTAAACCAAGTCAGATCATTTTCTGAAAATGAATACTACAGAAAGTTAATACTACAACTTTAGTTTATTTCGCGTGTATGTGTGTGGTGTTTGTGTGTGTGTGTTTTGTTTGTGTGAGTGCTATTGTATAGGGGTCGGTATTGTGTTTACGAGTGTATGTTGAGTGTGCAGGTAACCGAGTAAAAAGAGCGGGTGGTCAATAGGACGGTGTGCAGTCGTACCTTGGCCACTAGAGTTCCGAGATCGGCATCCTCGGGCAGCGTGACGCTGTAGGTGCTGGCAGAGAAGCGCGGCGCGTTGTCGTTGACGTCGTCCAGCGCCACCTGCAGCTCCGAGCTGCACTCCCACGCGGGCCGGTCGCGGTCCTGCGCATGCGCGCGCAGGCGGTAGGAGGCGCGCGCCTCGCGGTCCAGACGCGCCGCCACGCGCACCTCGCCCGTCTCCTTGTGGATGGCGAAGTGGTGCGCCATGTCGCCCGTGAGGTAGTAGCGCAGGCGCGGCAAGGCGGGCTCGTCCGCGTCGCCCGTCTCCAGGGTCATGACGAGCGTGCCGTTCGCCGCGTCCTCCGGGAGCCGCGCATAGTACCGGTAGCGGAGGCAGTACGGCGGATTGTCTGCAGACGGAATCGGACAGCATTAGCGTCGGGTTCGTGCGGTCAAAACTAACGAAGCGGACGACGACTCACCGTTGACATCGATTACGTTGATGCGGACGCGCGTGTGCGCCGTGAATTTTCCGTCAGTGGCGGCGACTCGCAGGTCGTAGAGCGGCTCGGTCTCGCGGTCGAGCTCGCGCGCCACGTACA
This sequence comes from Agrotis puta, assembly GCA_943136025.2. Classification (NCBI taxonomy): domain Eukaryota; kingdom Metazoa; phylum Arthropoda; class Insecta; order Lepidoptera; family Noctuidae; genus Agrotis; species Agrotis puta. Next base: position 19,387,287 of record OW964176.2, on the reverse strand, counting down.
GCTCGCCCGAGGCGCGCATCTGGAAGCGCGCGCGCGGGTCGCCCGCGGCCACGAAGAAGGACAGCGGCGCGCCCGCGGCGTCGGCGTCGCGCACCGACAGTCGCGCCACCACCGTGCCGGCCGCCTCGTCCTCGCGCACCTGGACCACACGCGTAAGTTATTCTCTCTCCATCAGAAGATCTATTGAGGCAGCATGCGTGCAGCAGTGTGATTTCAAATTCACAAAAAAAATAGATTTAAAAATTAAACCGAGGCCGATAATATCATTTTTCTGATGTGTCCGATACTCCCTAGGCGTGTGATGAATATTGTTCAGACGCCAGCACATCAACCTACCTCAATCTGTGAATAGATTTTAACCTTTCACCTCAGAACGCAGTGGCCCGTTAGTAGGAGAATGAGTCATATGAACAGGTATCGTATCACTCAGTGCTAAGCGGTCCAGTGGTCTCACCTCGACGTCGTACTGGTCCTGGCGGAACTGCGGCGCGCAGTCGTTGTAGTCCACGAGGCGCACGACGAGCGTGCCGCGCGCCGTGCGCCGCGTGGCGCCGCCGTCGGCCGCCAGCAGCGCCACGTGGTGCTCGGCGCGGCGCTCGCGGTCCAGCGGCGCGCGCGTGCTCACCCAGCCGCTGTACGGGTCCACGGCGAACAGCGCGCCCGCGTCCTCGCTCTCCGCCGCCAGCGAGTAGCGCACCTCGCCGTTGGTGCCGGCGTCGGGGTCGTCCGCCATCACTGAAATGTTACGTATCACCACTGAGATAAGATCACCTAAACAAGTCACTTGTCAATGGAGGTATCATTGTCGACTGACTCTATAATAATACTTTGTGAAAATCATTAATATTAAGACTGTCTGTGAATAAAATGATTTTATGTGATATTCTTGTTGTTCGATCTATGCCTTTTATACTGAATAGGTACATAAGCCGTACGCCCTCGCGCGTTTTGATCGCGTTGTTCACAATACATTGCGGACTTGAAAATGAAAACGCTAATTTCACCTGTCCATCTCCTGTCAACGTATTAAACTTAACGGTATATGAATCAACTAGTTGAATTCGTCAACGACGTTTATGAATTTAACTCGTGCGCAGCGTTCAATAAATGAGAACGCAAACGCAACGAGCTGAGTAATTTGAAAAAATTACTATTAGTTTACGTTACAAGTTCATATTAGTTGTATGTTAACTCGTTGACGAATTTAACTAGTTGATTAGCTAGTTGACAAACGTAAATCAACGTTAACGTTTCGTTGAAGGAAAAACCGTCAACTACCCAACCCTAAACAACACATGTGCGAGCACGCTAGCTCGCTGCTCACTGTTCCCGCCGGACGGACTGTTGTTACGGGTGTCGCGCGCTTGTTCGCGGCTCAACCCTCGCGTGCCCTGACAGCTCGGCATGCTACAGCCCAGGCGCGAAGTCTACTGAACGCCCTAATTGCTCAGGAGCATGACGTCGACTTGTTCACATTTAAGGATAGATATATGTTAAATATTTGTGTCAAGTATTTTAGTTTATCATAGGTTCATTAAAGGTTGTTGGCTTGCTGTACGTTTTGGTGCAAACTGTTAGTATGGTAAGCAATTGATAATAATAAATAAATATACCGACCCTACCTAAACGGGGGGAATCTTAACACCGACTTCTATTTTGCCGACAACGCTATCTGGTTTGAACTCTAAAACGAATGTACTTCTTTTGAACTAAATATTCTTGGTGAGCGGATTTTGAACGTGCATGGTTCTGAACATTTTGGTAACCTACTTTCAGTAAGTAAGGTCTGAGTGCATAGTCATAACGAAGATGATGATTTCGGAGTACTCACATTGCACGAGGCTGGAGTGCGGCGGCGTGTTCTCGGCCACGTGCACGACGTAGGGCTGCGAGTGGAAGGAGGGCGCGTGCTCGTTCACGTCCAGCACGTGCAGCCGCGTCACCAGCAGCGTCGCCGGCGCCGGGCTGCCGCCGCCCTCCGCTATTATACCTGATTCCAGTGCATAACATGAGTACCATGCAACCGGCTCTTTCGACATTATGTTTCATGATTTACCAACAATTTAATTAGTAGACACATTCAGTTAGTAGGAATGGAACAGCTATAGATACCGATATTTAATAAGTCTTCGTTAAGTAAATCTGCGCACCTATGAGATGTTCGGCGGCGGTCTCGCGGTCCAGCTGCCCGGAGAGCACGAGGCGGCCGGCGTCGTCCACGGCGAACAGGTCGCGCGGCCACAGCGCGGGCGCCAGGCGGTAGCGCGGCGCCGGCGCGTCCGCGCGCAGCTGCGCCACCAGCGTGCCGGGCGCCGCGTCCTCGCGCAGGAACAGGTCGGCGGGCGGCGGCGCCACGCGCGGCGCCTCGTCGCCGGCGCCCAGCACGAACACGGACACCGGCGCCTCGCCCGCCAGCCCGCCGCCGTCGCGCGCGCGCACCCACACCTGCACGCTCCGCGACGCTGCACAGACACGAGGATTAGCGCTCCGCTTACCGAGCACGTCCGTCGGCAAGGGGTGCGATGGCTTACCGAATTCCGTGGCTTCTCGTGCGAAGGAAAGCGCGCCAGTGAGCGAGTCGACGGCGAATAGTCCCGTGGCATCGGAGTGCACGTCGCCCTCGTACACGGAGTAAGTGAGGCGCGCGTTCTCACCGGCGTCGGGATCGAGCGCGGTGAGCGTAAGGAAGGGCAGGCGTGGCGCTCGGTCGGCTCGCACAGCGGCGCGGTACTCCCGCAACGGGAACACGGGCGCGTTGTCGTTGAGGTCGGCCACGCGCACGCGCACCACGGTATGTCGCAGCAGGCCGCCGCCGTCGCTGGCCGCCACCGGCACTTCCCATTCGGCGCGTCGCTCGCGATCCAGCGGCACGCGCGTCGTTAGCGCGCCGCTCGTCGCATCTATCGCAAACGTCTCCCGCAAACGAGCAGACGGAATCGAATAAGTCACCGTTCCGTACTCGCCGGCATCTTCGTCGTACGCCTTCACCTGCGAAAGTGTAGAAGTCGTTTGTATGATCTGTTTTAGCGGAGCATGCATACAATATCGCCAGTACTAATGCACCCGTCGTGAGTAAAATTCCGGTACCGTAGTAAGAAGCAGAGGTGGAGGTTGATTTTCGAGTGCCCTCGCTTCGTGCACGAGATGCGGGAAGTGTGGAGGCGCGCGGTTGGCCGGCGCCAGTGACAGCTTGACGCGTGCAAAGGCAGCGTGCGCGCCATCCGACACCGACACATTGAGCGAGCGCAGCGCCGCGCCCGGCGCCGGCCATGCGCGCGGGTTGGCCAGCGTCAGCACTCCGGTGTGCGCGTCCACGGCGAAGGCGCGTTGCGCCGCGCCCTCTAGCGCGTACCGAAGACGCGTGGCGTCGCGCACGTCCGGGTCCCAGGCCGCCACGCGCGCCAGCTGCGTGCCGCGCGCCGCCTCGCTCGACACCAGCGCCGGCACCACGGCGCGCTCCATGCGCGGCGGGCTGTCGTTGACGTCGTCCACTGCGAACGGATACAATTCGCTCTGTGTAACAACGTGCGAGTGTGGACCTAAACTGAACTACTGTCAGATTCAAATCCTCACCGGTGACGAAGACATGAGCGGTGGTGAGCAAAGGAGGGCGGCCGGCGTCAGTGGCCGTCACCAGTAGATGGTAGTTCGCTCGCGTCTCTCGGTCGAGCGGAGCGGCGACACGGACCACACCCGTCTCAGGCTCTACAGTGAAAGCGCCCTCGGCCGCAGAGTCTATTTCGGCGAGCGAGTATGTCACTTCCCCGTTTTCGCCTGTAAGAAAAATGCAATTTGAGAGAAACAGGTGAGACGCCAGCAGGTCGCGACCGGCGCGCGTCTTGCACGTACCGGTGTCGTTGTCATGCGCGTGTACGGTGAGGACGAGCTCCCCGACGGCGGCGGCCTCGGACACGGAGGCGCGGTACACGTCTTGCGGGAACTCGGGAGCGCAGTCGTTGACGTCGAGCACGCGCAGCGTGAGCGCGGCGTCGGCGTAGGCGCCGGTGACGCCGTCCGTGGCGCGCAGCACGAGCTCGTGCGCGCGCGCTCGCTCGTAGTCCAGCGCCGCGCGCGCCACCAGCACACCTGCGCACGTCACTCGTTAGCACGGGAACTCACCGAGCATTACACGTTTTAATTATAATATGCACCCATTAACCATGCGAATCAACAGTTTGCAGAACTATTGATTATTTCGATTCATGCTTAATTTATACATCAAAAGCTTCACACTTGCGTGTTCAATATTAACCGGTTGTTATAGTAATGAGTTGATGACTACGTAGCTGACATGCCCATGAGTATCCGAGTATGAAAAGTTACCATTTTTTGCACTCCGAGAGATAGAGTATGTAACACCTAACTTACATGGTCGAGACTACCACAAGACTGCTAATGCATTAGAAGCAAAAACTTATTCAACATAATATTTTTGTGTTCCGTGAATCGCAACAGTTACAAGCAACATCTCATAGTCAACAAGGCCGAAACAATTTATCTCTGCAATTACAATAATGTACTTGTTTACATTGGATTTTTACCCGACTGGCTGCCTGGCCATAAGGAGGGTTATGATTTTGACCGGTATGTATGTACGAGTATGTATGTATGTTTGTTTGTTTATACCCTCATGACTTCTAAATTACTTATCATTACATGACAAATGAGGTGTCGTTAGAAGCGTCTCTGTTGTCCGCTGGCTATAAGATAGGTGACGTGTCACCAAATCCAATATGGCGCCCTCTAGGTGATGATGTAAAGTCGTAACCGAAGAAAAAATATTTTTCCCACAGTATCGACACGGGTATCTTATACAAGGGCTACTTTACCTGTTTTTAACAGTTCCAACATGGGTATATGAATTTCACTCACTACTTTACTTTTATTATCATATCAAATAACCCCAAAATAGTGTAAATAAATAAATAAAAAACCACAACGCCATCTAGTCCCAAGCTAAGCAGAGCTTGTGTTATGGGTACTAGACAACTGATAAACATACTTATATATTTCTAAATACATACATATTATAGATAAATTACACCCGCACTCAGAACAAATGATCGTGCTCATCACACAAACATTTGTCCTGGGTGGGAATCGAACCCACGACCTCCGGCATAGCAGTCAGGGTCACTAATCACTAGACCAACAGGCCTGTCAAAAATAACTAAAACTCGACTACGAAACAATCGTCGTCGTTTTTAATGAAAGAAAACACAATTATATGCGCTATATTTCCAAACGAAGCATTAATTGGGTATTTGTAAATCGTTGAATTGGGTATTTTTTTTTATCCTGGTAAAATCATCAAATGAGGCTCCCACCTAGGGTGGGACCAGACTGTCAGACTTCTAGTGACTAAATTCAATAACCCTTTTCGTTCCAGGGTCATGGTTACCTGATAAGGCAGTCCCGCGATCCAGACAGTGCTGCGACCATTGACCAGGCATAACATGAAATATGATGAAGTTACTCGCGTCATAACGTTCAACGTTTAACGATTTGACCAGCCATACTCGGACTGTCGGTGGACAAGAAACGGGGCACTATAAACGAAGCATTCTAGCTGATTAAAGAAAGCTCATAACCACGAAAAGGATGGGGAACCCTTCTTACCTAACCTGTTCTAGTCGGCGTGCCTCAAGATATTTTTATACCCGGTGCCCAGACTTATCACGATGTGGCTAATTCTACACATTAAATTGTATCTTCGTTACTGACTTAAAAATATATACTTATTCAAAAGCTGGAATGTATTTAACAATTTGAACATGGACGATGACGAACAGTGACAGCGCGCATGAATGAGGAGCAAGCTGTGAGCGGGAGTGGCGGGAGGAGGGAGGTGACGAGGAGTCACAACATGCTGGACAACTGACATGCGAAGCGCTACAGGCGACAGGCACCACCAGGACTAGCGGGACGCGGGAGGAAGGAGTAGTGGCAGAGTAGGGGTGGGGGGAGTGAGGGACCGCTGTATATACTCACATGGACTATTGCCTCTGTCGGGTGCTGCGGATAAAACCAACATGTTATTGTTAGTAACGCAGTCAGTAAGCCGCCACCTGCGCGTCACACGGGTGAGGCGCTCTACCCGCAGGTGCGAGGACCACTCCTTATTCAAACTTCACTAGTATCTACGTAAACCATTTTCATTCACACATAATTATTTGTTTGTGTAGGTAAACTATTCCTGATTGTTTTTTAATTATTTTCTTCTTGACATACAGTCATCTCTGGTGGCACAGTTCAGCCTCTGGGACCAGGTAGGGCTCAGACATGGCTTTATAATTAAATTGATTACAGTGTGTCCCGGGAAGTATGGATCAAATAAAACAGGGGCATGGAAGAGGTTATTTCCAAACTTTTTACCACTGAGACATACGATATCATTTACACGAAAAGTTATGACCACTTTTCGTATTCAGATAGGGAACAAATGTCTAGAAATTGTAATTTAATAAAATTCTCTAACTAATTGGAATATCCAAATGAATAATATTACAAAAAAAGTTTTTCTAAATATTGGAAATGACCTATCACATGCCCCTGTTCATTTTGGTCCACACTGGATGTTTTCCTTCACCGATGTCAATGATGTCCAAAAAAACTTTGAAAGACAACATACATTCTGCTGGTGTAGACACGTTGGTACTACACCAGCGTAATTCAAACCGTTCTTTTTCTTAGTTTTAAGTTCTGGTGGTATTAACTTCAGGGCCATCATAACTAATACAAACAAAGTATTAGATGCGGTAACACGTTCGTCCGCTCTAAGGGGTGTTTTTCGAAAACCAAGAATTATGAATTAAGTAAATATAGTTTGTAACTATAGGAAAAATAATGTTTTTAAAAAAATAACTTAATATAGATACTTAATAACTTTATTTTGTTTGTAGTTTGATTTGTTGTTGAAAGTTCAATTTTATTTTATTTTATGTCCTAACGAATGTTAAGGAATAAATATCACAAACCTTGACAAACTTGTATCGCGCTAGAAATTTATTGAGATAAAGGTTTTTCAAAAATCAACATGGCCTGGCCAGGAATCGAACCCAGTTCATTTTGTATCAAAAATAAAAATTGAGTATTGAGTAAGTATATTATTTGAAAAAAATTACATACACATTGACACCAGTCAACGTATGTGACATAACGGAGCACAAACTGCCGTATCTTTTGGTTGCGTTAATTTTAGATGTTTGATTTTTGATTTACTCTAAGGGATTGTAGATCTGAGGATTTGATATTCATTTCCTTACATTCCTACAAAAAGAGTCTTGAAAGACGGACAAATAGATATCAAAGTGATCCTATAAGGGTTCTGTTTTTTTCTTTTGAGAGAGTTACATACGTAACCGTAAAAAGTGAAAAATAACTTTTATTAGGAAGATTTTTTTGCCACCAGGTGTGTTTTCTTTAATTATTAAGTTTTGTTTATTATTGAGATTTGCTAGCTAATTAAGGTTAACTTTTATAAGAATCATATTTATGCATCAGGTAAATAAACTCAAAATTGTTAGCATCGTGGTCGTAGCGAGAAACTCGAATAGATCTTGAAATGTCATGTCCGTTAGAAAATATGGGACAGTTATTCAAATATAGCCCATTTTCCCTTCATGCAATACAAGTTCATAAACAGTTAGTATTCGTGCACTACCACTCGCGATATCGTCGTCCTCTGCCAAACAACGTGCAGGACGAGCAAGAAGTATGTGCCTCACCTGTGTCGAAGTGAATCTCGAAGAGGCCGGCCGCGTCGTCCAGCAGCGTGTAGATGAGCTGGCGGTCCAGCGGCGACGTGGCCTGCAGCGGCGGCGCCAGCGCCTCGCCCGGCGCCGCGTCCTCGCGCGCCTCCAGCGCGTAGTGAGCGCGGCCCCACGCCGGCGCCGTGCCGCCGCCCCACACGCGCACCGTCACGGACGCCTCGGCGCCGCACGCCGGCACGCCGCCGTCGAAAGCCGCGATCACCAGCGAGTATAGTTGATTGTGCGCGTCAACGGTCTGTTTGAGCGTGATCTGGCCGCTGCGACGGTCCACGCGGAACAGCTCGCCGTGGCCACGCTTCATTTCGTAGCGCACCTCGCCGTTGTCGTTGGCGTCGGCGTCGACAGCGCGCACGCGAAGCACGGGCGCGCCCGGCTCGGCGCCGGCCAGCACGGCGGCGGCGTAGGGCCGCTCCACGAACACGGGGCAGTTGTCGTTGACGTCAGTGACGGCCACGTGCAGGCGCGCGCGCGCCACGCGCGGCTCGTGCGCGGCCGCGCTGCGCGCCTCCAGCAGCAAGGTGTACGCGTCGCGCTGCTCGCGGTCCAGCGCGCGGCCCGTGCTGCGCACCGCGCCCGACGTCGCACCCACCTGCCACACGTCCAGTAACTAATTATATTCGTACCCTTCCTTTACAAGAACGAAGAAGGTTTGCAAGTCTTGTCTTCTTATTTAACATAATGAACGGATCTACCGATGTCCCGGAGCCGAGGTTGGACCTTGGTACAGACTGTGCTCCATCATAAACCACATCGCCTTCGTTTATCTACCTATTGTTATTGCAATGCATTACAATGGAAGTCTTTATCAGTTATTGTGAGCGCGTCTTAGCCGTCGGCCACACTGACCGTCTGCGGCGAATTTACGGGCGAACTGAGAAGCCCTAGCATGATTTTTCATACTTTTGTGACGTAAAGTAGGACTAAACCTTTGACGTTAATTTAATGGAAAATTAATTTCCTCGTTCGTACACTACAGGCGCTTTTTTAATTTTATAAAATTAACCCAGTAAATACTTCAAATACGCTCTAAGAGAAATACAGAAAACTTGTACCGGAATACAAAATGCTGAGTGCCCCTACATTTATGTAACTTACCAACGGAATAATAAACATATTTTAAACAATAAACGACAAAGTTGTTTCGATGTAACATTTTCATTTTCAGTTAGGATGGCCATCCCTCCTTACGAACTATCACACTTCTATATATTTATACGTCTGCGTCTCGTCTTCGCAAAGATATTTTTGAGGAACGAAAACTTGAGACATTTTTAATTGATGGCGCAACATGTAAAGCGTTCAAAAAACAAGGGCATGAGAAATTCAGCTTCAAGATTGGTGGTTGCGATGGCATAATTGGTAAGGCGTCTGGGGTACTTTTCAAAAGACGCAGGTTCGAGCCCCGCTCGCGACTGAATTTTTCGTTCCTCAAAAAAAATCTTTTTCACACTGTTTGTTATTCTCTCATAAATACAAGTGAATGGCGGATTTGAATATTTGGTATACTGGTAAATAAATAATAATAATAATAAATAATAATAAATATTCCACAACTATCACACAACGCCATCTAGTCCCAAGCTAAGCAGTGCTTGTGTTATGGGTACTAGACAACTGATAAACATACTTATATATTTCTAAATACATACATATTATAGATAAATTACACCCAGACACAGAACAAATGATCGTGCTCATCACACAAATATTTGTCCTGGGTGGGAATCGAACCCACGACCTCCGGCATAGCAGTCAGGGTCACTAACCACTAGACCAACAGGCCTGTCAAATGCAAGTCAATGGTACGTTAAATTATCTCTTTGTGTCTCATTCGTAATCTGGACTTTGCAGCCTGTTTGAAAGAAATCTAATTTTTTACCCACCTCAAACCCTTCGACGGGGTTTAATATCCTGAACTCGATATGTTCGTTGAGGGCCGCACCAAGCACGTTCAGTACGGCGATCGTCGCGGGCTTCGTGGAGTTCTCAACGACCGAGCCGTAGTAGTCGGACTTCTGGAAGGCCAGGCCCGAGTTGTCGGCCTCGCGCACGCGCACCTCGACGCGCGCCGTGCTGGAGTACAGCCCGTCGGACGCGCGCACGCGCAGGCGGTAGGCGGCCGCCAGCCCCTCGGCGCGCGCCACGCCCAGCACGCCGCCCGGCGACAGCGCGAAGGCGCCGTCCGCGTCGCCCTCGATGATGTCGTACTTGATGGCGGCGCCCGGCGGCAGGTCGGGGTCGCTGGCCGTCAGCGTGGTCACGGTCACTCCGGGTGACGTCGGCAACAGCACCGTGGCTTCGTAGACGGACTGCGCGAACGTCGGCGGACAGTCGTTCACGTCCGTCACCTCGACGATCACTTTGGCCACACTCCCCGACGGCAGTCTCGGAGTACCCATGTCGATGACCTGCGATGACAAGGCGGTAGGTATAGGTACGAGATCGCGTGCGGTCACAGCGCGCGGACGACGCGGAGCGACGCTCTCACCCTGACGGTGAACTCGTGGCGGGCGGCGCGCTCGTAGTCCAGCGGCGCCAGCAGGTGCAGCGCGCCCGTGGTGGCGTCCACGCGGAACAGCGCGGCGGCGGCGGGCTGCAGGATCTCGTAGGCGCGCTGGCGGTGCGCCGGCCCGTCCGCGTCGTCCGTGAGCAGCACCAGCGGCGTGCCCGGCGCGGCGCCCGCGGCCGCCACCAGCGCGCCCGGCCGCGCGGCCTCGGACACGCGGCCGCGGTACTGCCGCTGGCGCAGCGCGGGCGCCCACTCGTTGCGGTCCATGACGTGCACGGTCACGCGCGCCACTGCCGTGCCGCCACCCTGATGTATTCCAGATTCTACATTTTTTAAAACTGAGATGGCATAAAATATCTACCGACTCGGACTGGTGGATTCTGGATCATTCCACACCACAGGGAGAAGGCCTGTGTCCCAGCAACGGGAACATTATAGGACGACGATGGTAAGTTTACGGAACAAAAAATTGCGCGTCATATTAGGCGTTTGGCACTATGGTCCAGTCCCCATCAGTTCCCTTGAGGAGCGCGTGGAACACGAAGCGCCGGACCTTGTTCTTGGTCGGAGGACGAGCTACCCATTACTCCCCGTCCGCAAGCGGCTGGAATATACACCTAAATTTCTTTCGGTGGCTGGGTGAGAGATAGAGGCATGTCCTTTCCCTCACGCGTTCTGACTGCTTCCCATTCCCCTCGCCTTCCTTCGTATCCCTGAGGAACCTCCCGAAACAACCGTGCCCAAGACTTGCGTCAGGTTGAATGTCAGGACGCCGTAGAGCCTCTCCGACCATTCCTCAAAGAGAGATCTTATCGCAGCAATACTGTATTTTACTGCATTAATTAATTGAAAAACTGTTTAGTCCGTCAGTTACAATATTGAAAAATAATGGACACCTATTTTTTATTTATTTAAATCACTGAATACTGACAAAGATAAAATGCTTCCAAATTCTATTCTACTTGACATCATAACGCTTGTAAAATTGTACCGACCGAGTGAGGTTTTGTGATTTTTAGAAGCGTTGTATCTTTGTTAATTTTAGTTATACGTTAACTAAAATAAAATACTCCAGATGACCGATTTTGCCTTATGTGATACTCAAAAAACTAATATCAGATAGCAGTATGGACAAAAATCACAGCAAAAATGTTAAATCGAAAAAAAAATATTACCTTAGATTCTCGTTGATTTACTACCTTGTCAGTAACAACCCTAATTTTCTGGTTAGACACTAACTAAAAGTGAGTATTGGGGCACTATTTAAGAAAGGTAATGAGACGAGAAAGATGTTTCTGTAATTTGTAAACCATGTGTCATACATTTATTTTGAAAAATTTGCTTAGTCTCGCTAAACCTTTTTTTTAACTCAGTACCCGTTGGACCAATTTGGCTAATTTTGGTTTTGAATTAAATATAAATGATAAAGAAGTTTGTCGGGTCAGCTAGTTTGTTTATAAAAGTTACCATATTAATTGCAGTGACGGTTAAATTGTAGAAGTTCTGAGTCTCGTAGTCAAGTGGCGCGGCCGTGGCGAGTAGGCCGGCGGCCGGGTTGAGACGGAACAGGCCCTCGCCACCCTCCAGCGAGAACCACGGCGCGCTGGCGCTGCGCACGTCCAGCGCCAGCAGCGGCGTGCCGGCCGGCTCGTTCTCGAACACCTCGCACGACAGCTCGGCGGCGGAGAAGCGCGGCGGCGCGTCGTCCGGCTCCACCACCTGCACGTGCAGCGGCAGCGACGCCGAGCGCGCGCCGGGCGGCGGGTTGGCGGCGCGCACGGTGAGCGTGTAGTCGCGCGGGCCCGCGGCCGGCAGCGCGCGCGCCAGGCGCACGTCGCCCAGCGCCGCGTCCACCGCGAACACTCCGCCCGCGTCGCCGCCCGCCAGCGAGTACACGATGCGCGCCGCGTCGCCCGCGTCGGGGTCGGCGGCGCGCAGCGCGGCCACGAGCGCGCCGGGCGGGGCGCCGCGCGACACGCGCGCCTCCGCCAGCCGCCGCCCCCACGCCGGCGCGTGCTCGTCCGCGTCGTGCACGCGCACCGTCACACGCGCGTAAGCACGCGACGCCTTCGGGGCTTGATCACGCGCCCATACAGTTAACTCGTGAACTGCTGCGCTCTCTCTGTTGAAAAAGAGGAAATTCGTTCAGATATTTACTCATCTCTTTTTTTTCCCTAGAATAACCATCTTATGAGTCCTCCTTCCTAACTGGCAGACGTGTATTGATTAAAATAATAGTATCGTCATGTCAATCGGGAGTTTAACCGAGTGCTGACCTGTCGAGTGGGTGCGCGAGCTCGAGCACTCCGCTGAACTCGTGCAGGCGGAACAGGCGCGCGGAGGCGGGCGCGCGCGCGGCGTGCAGGCCGTACAGCAGGCGCCCCCCGCCCCCGCCTCCGCCGCCGCCCGCGCCGCCCCCCGCACTCGCCCGCAGCGCCACGAGCGCCTCGCCCACTCGCGTCGCCTCCGAAGTCTCCACAATATATTCCTCTTGTGTGAACGACACCCCACCTTCGTTGGCGTCGTTGATAACGGTTATATTCACCTGCAAGAACGATCAGACGAGTTAAGTCACATGAAAAAACCCTAGATAACAAATACTAAATAATTTTTATGTGGTTGTTGAATAATTTTTTAAATAAATCCTAACTGCCTACTATACAGAATGAATTTTCCAACTGGGCGTGGCTATTCGAAGTTATTCAGAGTATCGAAAAATACTGATAGGAATTACTGTTCAGAGACACAGAAAAATCAATAATCCTGACCAGAGATCGAACCCGCTGATTTAGGAAGAAAATTTAGCTTACCTTAACGAATGGTGTAATAGTAGAGGGTGTTTTTTTATAAGGCTCTCATTCTGGCAAGTAATGGTATACGGCGTTTGATTTATTTTCCAAAATCAGTGGGTTCGATTCCTGGCCAGGATTGGTGATTTTTCAAAAATCCAATGATGCAATTTTAGATACGTCAAAATCGGCCTCGTGAGTCCTTTCAGTATGTTCGACCTGATGATGTCCAGTCAGGGGCTTCGGATGGAATCAGGGAATAAAACGATATGACCCTGCTCCAACGGTGTATTTTCACAAAAAGAGGATTAATTTTTTTTTGTATGACATCTCGCAGGTCAATCTAGATGAGGTTGTGGGCTGCTTAACCGGAATTTTCTGTGGATGCCTTAAATTATTCTAAGACCTCCAGCCAGGGGCTTACAACTAAAACTATAACTAATTGACCAGATGCTAAGGGCACCCCCTGTGGTGGGTTACGAACCTCGGCTTAGGGCGTCACTGAGGGAGTACAGCAAGGGACAGGCTGGATCACAATGATAGAGAATTAACTACGAGCAGTAGGCGCTACACCCCGCAGGGGGGTGCGGCAACTACCACTAACTAGAGAATTAACTTAATTACATTGCTCCTTATACACGGTTAAATTTTGATCGTTTTAATCCCTTGGACCGGTGGTTTAACTAACAAAATACTACTCATTACAAGCTTTTACTGCGATGTAACATAAAAAATAAAAAAATTAGCAAGTGATAAGATTATACTCGCAAAATGTATGAAACCAATAGTTGCGCCACGCGTATCGGGCAGTGTAGGTACCTACACGGCCCGATCAAGCATAAGGTTATTGACTCGCTCAGCTGATGTTTGCGTAGGTAAACAGATTGATTCCAAATTTTCCTTCATACTTTTACGGGCTTAGGACCGACCTAACTGTTTTGTGCATAAGACATACCAGCGGTAGGTAGGCCTGCTAGTTATACCGTATTTAAAATTGTGGAATCAAATTATGTACTTACAATGATTTAAAAAGAATCAAAATCATTTACAACGATTTAGAAAGAGCTATGTTAATAACGGTTGGTACCTAGGTAGTTAAATTTCACGATAACGTAATAATTGTTCAAAATGCAAACCATTCCTTTCGATACACAGTCTTGCACGTTTAATGAGATTGTCTTTTAATTTTACTAATGTGTCCCTGTCACTTTTTATCACATCGAAGGCGTCCACTATCGCACTTTTCATTTGTTCACGAGTTTGATGCTCGTTTTTGTACACTAAACGTTTTACTTCACTCCACAAATAAAAATCCAGCGGGGTAAGGTCCGGACTCCTTGCTGGCCAAGCAACTGGACCACCCCGTTTGGTTCACTGTAAAGGCGTCGAGCCGCCTGCGCATCAAAACCCGCGATTGCGTAAAACTGCACCATAGCAACGAACTCAAGGTTGGAATACGCGTAATTCCGAGACGTCATTATTCGCGAGATAACACAGTGCACTTCGATAACGTCTTAGAGAAACTGACCCGGGGAAACTCCCATGACGTGTCACTGTCGCGCGGGGTGCGCGGGGTGAGAGGGGCGCGGGGTGCGCGGGGTGAGAGGGGCGCGCGCGCCGTATTCCTTGCCAAAAACCCTGTTTGATTGGCAAGGTATACGGCGCGCGCGCCCGGGGGCGGGACTTGGTCTAGGATTGGCTATTTTTTGCGAGTCCACGTTGACTAGCGACCGCGTCAATGTTGTTACTGATAAGAATGCTGCCTACTAACGGTTCGCATTATTTATTCACTCATGCGAGAATTGATTCGAGTTATTAAAAAAAAAGTACATTATTTTTTAATTTTATCTTTACAAATCGATAGTGTTTCATGCTGGTCCATGAAACACTATCGACCCTCCAAGGGATTAAAACGATCAAAATGTAACCGTGTATACTAATTGGTGGCGAATCTTAACACCGAGATCTAGAAAATTGCACAACACCATCTATCGAGGCATTGTGTACTAATATACAAGAAACAGTGGGCCTAAGACATTTCCCCTTTATTAGACGTACAGTGTGATCGAGGTTAAACACCGTAGTTTTAGATATTTCGCGTAGTTTTGGGTATAGCCATCCACGCGCAGTTGGAAAATTCAACCTGTATATTTATATTTAAAACGAGCGTCACATTGCCGAGCGAGGCTCAGTCTCACTTAATACCAGCGTTGCCAGAAGTCCCGAATAATACGTTCGAAAATCAGGAATTGGCGAAAAAAATATCTAGCATCGCTGTTTAATACCCACAAAGTTGTCAGCGCTCCTAACTCGCAGCGCGGTATCTTACCGGAGCGTACACGACGTGCAAGCCATCCGTGACAGAAATGTTGAGAGTATATTGTGACTGTCTCTCCCAGAGCAGACGACGAGCTAGAACCAAGCTACCGTCTTCTCTTCCGATGTAGAACTCTTGCCGAGGGTCGCCATCTGCCGGTTTGGACGACATTATCAATTATTATTTCGTTATGTTGATAGTTGTCGAGCTATAAATGAACGAACATATTTTATGCGGTGTGCATTGTTTATACAAAATTGATACCCGAAATCGTGTAGTACAGAGCATCGCCGTCGGGGTCCGTAGCCTGCAACACGGCCAGCAGGAACCCGGGCGCGTCCAGCTCGGCCACCTGCAGCGGCGGCGGCGCGGCCAGCGCGGGCGCGGCCCCGCCCCCCCGCGCCACGCCGCGCACGCTCGCGCGCGACACGCTGCAGCGCGGCCGCGGCCCGCCGTCGCACGCGCGCACCTGCACCACTAGCGTCTTAGCAAATCTTGATCTCCAGTAGTTGCTCAATTTAGTGTCATTTTTTTCGTTAGCGAGCTTACCGTGACGTCGTAAGAGTCGCCGGGCGCTAGCGCCAGGCGCGGCGCCATGTACAGTCGGCCGCTGATGGCGTGCACGCGCAGCAGGCCGCGCGCGGCGCCGCGGGCGCGCGCCCAGTAGCGCACCGTGCCGTTGGCGCCCTCGTCCGAGTCGAACGCGACCACCTGTCAGAGAAACAGCACCGTGAGACTGGCGCTCGGACTGTGGCAACGATCACTTGAACATGCAGACATGCAAGTGAAGTCTCACCGTGGCGACGTAGAGGCCGACTGGGGCGGAGTCGTCGTAGAGGTCCCAAGGCGCGCGTGCACCCGAGCCCTCCTCGTCGTCGTCGGCCTCCCACTCCGAGCTGCTCTCGTCGGCTGTGAGGGAAGCGTCGTCGCCGACCGCGTCGCCCTGTGGACAACACCACGCTGCACACTAACACTCCACACAAAACATTGTTAAAACGTGTAGTACCTACCTTATGATGTTATTGATTACCTATATTACCACTCCACACGCTACTCGATAATTTAAAACATGCATGAATAACTTCGAGTCTCTGAGTAATCTCGGTTGTTATAATAAGTCGTTATAATAATAAGTCGAGTGGATGAGTTGAGCACACCTGTGGCAGAGCGAGCACGCTAGCTTCGAGCGCGGGAGGTGCGACAGGCGCGGGCACGCGGATGTCGTAGAAGCGCTGCGCAAATACGGGCGCGTGGTCGTTGATGTCGAGCAGGCGTACGTGCACTCGCGCCGTACACGCCAGAGCGCCGTCCGACGCTTGCACTTCGAGCGCGTGGCTGGCGGCCGCCTCGCGGTCTAATGTGCGTCCCGTCGTCACTATCTCACCTATACAGAAGTAAAATATTACGAACACCACACTTTGCAAGGATCTGCGGTACTATTCTCCATTAATACTGCATTGTGACCGCAAGGCCGCAGCGCTTAACGCTTGTCCTAACCGACGAAAAAGTTACGCCAGTTGTGTGTCTCAAACAAAAAGAAGCGATATAACAGTGAAATACAAGCTGATCTATCTTGGTTTCATTGATAAAGTTTCATTGATAATGGTAAAGTACCGGTAAGTTCGTCTATAGAGAAGAGTCCTTCGGGGTTGCCGGCGACGATGGAGTAGGTGACGTTGGAGGGCGCGGCGTCGGCATCCAGCGCGCGCACGGCAGCCACGCGCGTGCCGGCCGGCGCGTGCTCGGCCACGGCGGCCGCGTACGCCGCGCGCTCCGGCCACGGCGCCATGTCGTTTACGTCCTCCACCTCGATGTACACCTGCACAACATGACCCAACGATAATTGCCGAAAAACTTTTTCAGTCCAAATATTATTAAGAAAGGGATTTCACTAATTTTAGTTGAAATTGGTTACCAAACATTTTGAAACGTTAATTACCTGCACACATGAGTGGCGTGGCACGAGGCCGTGGTCCTGCGCGCACAGCGTGAGCCAGTAGTGCGCTGTCGACTCGCGGTCCAGCGGCGTCAGCGTGCGGATCACACCTGCGGGAACAAATCTTATGTCATGGATGTCATGCAGTGTTCTCAAAGAAAGTTCAGTTGAACAACGTGGGAGAGATATTTTCTCAGGATAAATATAATAACATTTAACCGATTTCGAAAAAGTTCTCAATTCGTCGCAATCTTTTTTTTTCGGTTTTTTTTCACCTACTCACTTCGGTTGGACTCACTTCTTCTTCCCATGGGCGTGGGTAGGCAGAAACTACAGAGCGCTACTTGCTACGATACTTAGATACTCCTTTCGCCTCATCCACATTCATACAGATACTCACAGATACAATGAACGGCCATTTATATAACAGAAAACAATTGGATTTTTCCTGGATTTATCGAAAGCTTTTGACACCGTTACTGTCTCCCTATTACTTTCCAAGTTAGATAGCATTAGAATTGGCAGTATTGCTTACGATATCTTTCGTAGCTACTTGACTGACCGCAAGCAGGAAGTAAAAATCGGAACCTTCACTATTACAGAGGATATAGTTTCTTATGGTGTGCCTCAGGCTAGTGTTCTCGGACCAACTCTCTTTCTTATCTACGTGAATAAACTCTGCCAACTATCACCTCCAAATTGTAAAATCATCACATATGCCGATGACACAGCACTTTTAATTCACGGCAAGGATTGGCCTGACACCTTCAATAAAGCGGAGATGGCCCTCAGCGTGGTCATGTCCTGGTTACACACAAACCTCCTCACGCTAAATATCAGCAAAACTTAGTGTATACCCTTTACCCTATTTGTTGTCTGTATTTTCTTGTCTGGATGGGCGCTGATAGCTGCGACACAATTGAAAACTTTTGCAGCTATCATCGTTTAACATTATATTGTGCCAACTGAGTTTTTAATAGTTTAAAAAAACAATAGTTCAAAGTTGTAAGTTTGATCTATTGTTTACTATTATTAATTGAAGTTTCCTCCATTTCTCCAAGATCCCGTCACCAGATCCTGACCTGATTACCATGGGATCAAAATCTGTAAAGAATGTGGACTTTCAAAAATAATAATTTTTCAAGTTGATCCAGGAGTTATCGAGATATAGGGGAATATACAGTTTCTTAAAATTATTAAAAAAAAAAATCCGATGTAATGAAGACCTCCACCTTTTTTCGAAGTCTGTCAAAAATATTATTGAAAGAATAATAAAATCGGATATTAGGCCGAGCGGCGAAGAGCAATTATTGAAGACAACAATTTAATATCAACTTTAACCACCTTGACATACGCTCAATATAAGAATAAATTCAGACACGGTGCTCGGAGCGCCCTCAAGCTACGCGGCTCCAGCGGTGTGCGCTGGGCCTTACAGTTTACAGACGTGAGTGTGGTGGTGTACGTACCTGCGTCGTCGACGGAGAAGTGCGCCATGCCAGAGCCGGCGACGATGTAGTAGGCGAGTCGCGAGTCGCGGCCGGCGGGGTCGGCGTCCGCGGCCGCCGCCGTGAGCACGACCGCGCCGCGCGCCGCGTCCTCGCGCACGCCGCCCGCCAGCACGGCGTGGTCGCCGAACACCGGCGCGTGCATGTTCTCGTCCACGTCCACTACCTGTGCGGATTATAGCCAAATATTTAAAAAATCGTCTCCTTGGTTTTCGTCGGAATCTCTTCTATATAAAGCTGGTTTGCATGTCGACGCTAGAAAGCGATTTTGTCGTATCTCGAAAAATTGAAATTTCTTTTTATTTCATTTTTTATTTATTTATTTATTTATTTATGACACAGAACACATAGGCACAAGAAATAACATACAGATAAAAGAGTACAAAGGCACTGCTTATTTCAATAAGAAATTTCTTCCAGCAGACCAGCGACAGAAGAGAGATAGACATCAAAACGTAGACACAGTGTACAATGAATAATTAAAATATAAACATACATACTATTAAAATAAACATATAAAATGTATATATAAAATATAAATGTTTTAAAATGAACCTAATATATAAATATAATATACTAAATTATAGAGGAGAGGTAATAAACCTTGACTTGTTTTTGAAAAACAGAGACAGTTTTAGAATCAAGTATTTTAGGTGGAAGTGAGTTCCACAAACGTACTGCATGAACGGAGAAGGAGTAGGAAAAAAAGTCAGTTTTATGGGATGGGAAATTGAGGTGATGCTTAAGGTGGGATCTGCACAGAGCATCAGAAGGACGGGTAAACGAAAAACGCTCGCGTAGGTAGGCAGGATAAGCAGGGTTATGAAGGATATTGAAGAGGAGACATAATATTCGAGTGTTCCTGCGAAGACGAATAGGAAGCCACTTGAGTTCCTTTCGGAACTGAGAAACATGATCGTACTTTCTTAGCCCGAAAACAAAACGAATGCAAAGGTTTTGCAAGCGCTCAAGCTTGTTCAAGAGCTCCTCAGTGGCATCCAGATAGCAGGCATCAGCGTAATCAATGATTGGCTGAATCAGAGTCTGAGCTAGGTATATCTTAGTTTTAAAAGGCAAGAAAGTCTGTAAAGATTTAAGGTTGTGGAAAGAGAAATGAACCTTACGACTAACCTCACTCACCTGAGCCTGCCAAGAAAGATTGCTGTCAATGATGACTCCAAGGTTCCTAGCGACATCAGTATATGTAATGACCGTGCCGCCAAGGGATAGTGGTGTCAATGAAGAAATGTCAAGTGCTGTACGAAAGTATCTACTACCTATGATCATAACTTGGGACTTAGAAGGGTTGATCAGTAAGCCAAAAGACTTAGCCCATTCATTAATACTTTCCAGGTCACGATTCATGGCATTGACAGCTAAATCCGCATCAGCCAGTAGAAAATGTCGATAAAGCTGCAAATCGTCTGCGTAGAGATGGAAGTTAGAGTCAATAAACCTTAGTAACAGTGTTAATGAAGATAGAGAAAAGGAGAGGAGAGAGAACGCCACCCTGAGGGACACCAGCAGTGAGATCACACCAATCAGAAAAGATCTCTTCTTGACACTGAGAGCGACCTCGAAGATATGAGTCCATCCAGGCTAACACAGGGGAAGAAAAGTTAAGAGACTGAAGGATCCCAAGAAGTATGTCAAAATCCACTGAGTTGAACGCACAACTAGAGTCGAGTAAAACTAACAAAGTGAGAAATTTGTTGTCCATAGCCCAGCGGATATCACCAGTGACCTTCAGGAGTGCAGTGACCGTACTATGTCCAGCACGGAAACCGGATTGGAAAGGGGAAATAAGAGCGTTAGATGAGAGAAATGCGGAAATTTGGCCATGGACAATGTGTTCAAGAACTTTAGAAAGGAAAGGAAGAATGGAGATGGGTCTGAAGTGGGATAAGGAAGATGGATTGTTAATTTTAGGAAGCGGTATTATATGAGCCTGTTTCCAGGCTGTTGGAAACATGTTAGAGTATAAGGAAAAATTAAAAATGTGGGTAAGAATGGGGAGTAATTGATAAATAATAGGTAATATCATTCTTGAACACAAATTTTCATGACCCACAGCAGAAGATGAAATAGAGAGAAGAGATTTTTTGACAGTGTCTTCAGAGACTGGGTTGAAATTGAAAAAAGGACAAGTTGGTAGAGGCAAGTTAGAGAGCTCATGCAAGGTTGCAGCTTTAACATTAGGGTCCAGTGTCACAGGTGGAAGAGAAAAATGCCTGTGAAGAGCGGACAAGTCCACATCTTTACAAGCGTTCGTGGGAGATTTGCCAATACCAACAGATTTCAGGAATTTCCAGACATCAGAGGAATAACGATCAATGAGAGATTCATGGAAATAGCGTCTCCTTCATTTTTGTATTCAGAAAAAAAATACTGCGTCTGACGGTCTTATCAATGTTTTCCTACGATGTTTTTTTATTATGATACGACGTTGACTTTTTCTTAACTTCTTAACAAATTTTTTAAAGATTTTTCGAGATACTACAAGATTGCTTTCTTGCGTCGATGTGTTCCTTGTACTCTACAGCATCCGAAACTGAGGGTTTTAATAATTTTGTTGATGTTATAACAAATGTGAACAGATATATTCGTCATTTAATGTGTAATTATGAATAAGCAGACACAAGACTACAAATTAAAAACTACAATATTAAAATATTAAGTAGGTTTTTAAAGAGCAATCATAGACAATTATATAATCTTTCAAATGACATATCAAACAATGGAATTGATGCAGTAGATTTCGAGATATAAAGAAAAGTTTGGTACGGTTAGCTGCCATCTTTGTGACGTCATAGCTATACCACTTCCTTATAGCCACTTCCTCTTCTTAAAACCCTCAGTTTCGTATTTTGTAGAGTATAAGGAACACATACATACTGTACCAGTTTTAGGTAAATAGAAAAGGGTCCGACCAAAAATCTCAAATTGCTTCGCCGCAGCACGACTGTTAGTATTACTTTAATAAATCAACAAGGACGAATTTTAAGTTTATTGTAATTGTAACGTGCGAACCTCCACAATGACCGTCGCTTCCGACCACAGCGCTGGCTGGCCGCCATCCGTCGCACGCACTGTCACACCGTATACCTACAAAAAATAAATGATTAAATATCTTTAAAATTATTAGCGAACGTTCTATTTGCATCTTTAATTGATTATAGTTATTTGAGTGTATAGTTACTTGTCTCTCCTCAAAGTCTAATAGCTTAGCCGTTCGCAAAGTGCCAGACGTGGCATCGACGGTGAAGACGACGTCGTCGGGTGGCTGGTCGGGCAGCGAGTAGGTGATGACGCCGCCCGCGCCTAGGTCTGGATCGAAAGCCTCCACAACGGCCACGAGTGTGCCCGCGGGCACGTCCTCGCGCACGCGTGCGCTGTACGTGCCGAGCGCGAACTTGGGCGCGTTATCGTTGACGTCGTCCACGGCCACACGCACGAGTGCCTCAGCGTGCAGCCCGCCGCCGTCTGTGGCCCGCAGTGTGAGCTCGTAGAGTGCGCGCCGCTCGCGGTCCAGCGCCGCGCAGACGCTCAGCACACCGCTGTCACGCTCCACGCAGAAGTCGCCGTCGCCAGCACCGCTCACGCTGTACGTGATGCGCGCGTACTCGCCCGCATCGCGATCCGTTGCGTTAGCGCGGAAAATAGACGTACCATTCAGCGCGTTTTCAGTTACACGAAAGCTCGCAAGGGTCTTTTCAAAGCGCGGTCTGTTATCGTTGACGTCGAGCACGGTGACGGGCAAGAGACGAGAAACAGAGTGTTGGGGCGTACCCAGATCATACACTGTGATGTTAAGATAATATTCACTCTCGCGTTCGCGATCTAAGTACCCGATTACTTGAAGCTCGCCCGTGTCCGGATCGATGCGGAATGCAGAGTCAGCGTCACCTCCGGAGATGCCATACACAAGTAATCCGTTGTAGCCGAGATCACGATCACGCGCTCGTAGTTTTACTAGAGAAGTCCCGAGCGCAACCGACTCATTCACTTTAACCTCTACGGGAAAATCAAGGAATTCGGGAGCATGTAGGTTCTCACCATAGCGAGAAGGTGCTAGAGAAAATTCATCCGTAAGATCTTGGGGTGCGTTGCTGCGTTCGGCAGCTGCTAGCAGCTCCGTGAGGCGGCGCGCGACGCCCGTGTCGCGACACTCCAGTGCGCCCACGTCCGTACCCGCACCCGCGCCGCCGTTGCTCACCAGGTGCAGCGTGAGCGAAGTGGCATCAGCAAAATGCGTGCCGTCAGTGGCTGTCACGTTCAGCAGTCGCGAATCAGCGCGGACGTCGCCCAGGTCGCAGGAGAGGCTCATGACACCGGTGCCGGCATCCAGCGCGAAACAGTTGTCTTCGTTACCGCCGATGATTCGGTAAGACACCACGTCGCCAGCATCGAAGTCGATCGCTGAGAGAGTGACGATCTCCGAGCCGATGGCGAGCCGGCGTGGCAGGTAGCCCACGCAGTCGACGCGTTCGAACTGAGGCCGGTTGTCATTGACGTCTTCGAGCCGCACTACCAGTCGCATCTCGGCCTGCCTACGATACGGCACACCCCAGTCACTGGCTCGTATCCGTAGCATGTACTCGCGTCGCATGCTTTCATAGTCTAGTAAGCGTGTCGTGCGCACAGCTCCTGAGAAGTGATCTACGTCAAATGGGACCGGTTGTAAGTTAGCAATACTGTAAGAGATGTACGCATTATCTCCAGAATCGGCGTCCCGAGCAACTACACGTGCAACAACGGCGCCACTCGGTCCGTTTTCTTGGACCGTCACCTCGGTCACTTCCCGTTCAAAAATGGGGTCGTTGTCGTTCGAGTCGAGAATGGTAATTTTTACTTTTGCAGAAGATTGTTTTCGTGTACCGGCATTACCCTGATCAATAGCTGACACAGTCAGAGTGTAAAGTGCTTTGTCTTCGGCATCTAACGGCACTGCAGTATACAACACGCCCGTATCCGGATTTACATAGAATTCTTCCCCCTCGTTACCGCCGACGACTTCGATATAGACACGAGCGTTTCGTCCTTCATCACGGTCGCTCACTTTGAGTCTGATGACGGGCGTGTTCGGTGGCACGGTCTCCGGGATGCTCGCTTCGTACACTTCGCGGCTAAATACAGGTGCGTTGTCGTTGGCGTCAACGAGTGCGACGGGCAGCGTGAGGTAGGAGGCGCGCGGGGGGTGGCCGGCATCCACGGCGCGCAGCGTCAGGTTGTAGCCGGCGGGCGCACGCTCACGGTCCAGCAGCGCGTGTACCAGCACGTCGTACTCGCCCGCCTGCGCCGATGCGCGCACTCGGAAGTGCCCGTCAGGGTCACCGTCCACGATCTCAAGGCTAGCGATGCTTCCGTGTTCTCCGGTATCTTGGTCGCTTACCTCCACGATGGCATAAATTTCCGCAGTGGAGTTTTCCACTAGCTCGGGCATCCGTCTTACATGGAGCTCCGGAGCGTGTAGATTGACACGTTTGACTCGCACAGCAACAG
The DNA here is from genome assembly GCA_943136025.2 of Agrotis puta. Taxonomy (NCBI): domain Eukaryota; kingdom Metazoa; phylum Arthropoda; class Insecta; order Lepidoptera; family Noctuidae; genus Agrotis; species Agrotis puta. The sequence goes on along the minus strand of OW964176.2, from coordinate 19,362,954 downwards.
AGGCACGCGCGGCTGGTGCATTCTCACCTCGCGCGAGCAGGGAGGCGCGATCGCGAGCCAGGACCGTTATCTTGTGATGCATACTCTCCGATGCCAACAGCGGACGGGTGATAGTGATGACACCGGTTGTTGGATGAATAGCAAAGCGGTCGGTGGGCTCCGCCAGGCTGTAGTATATCTCACCATTGAGGCCGAGATCGGCATCCTCAGCGGTGACGCGCGCGATGCTGGAATGCAGCGGTGCGTCTTCCGGCACAACTGCTTCATAGTCGGTGGGGTAAAACAGAGGACTGAGGTCATTCTCGTCGGCGATGGACACAGCCAGCACGGCGTCGGCCTCGAGTTGACGGCCGCCAGGGAGCTGAGCGGTAGCGCGTACGTCGAGCCGGTACATGTCGCGACGCTCGCGGTTTAATACGTCGGCGTGGCCGGCACGGGTGCGGATAGAAAGAAAGCAGAAGTCACCAACGGTGCGCTCCTCCGCCTTGAAAAACTTGTCTTTGTCGCCATGGCGGATGCGGAAACGAACGCGCGCGTCTGGCGCAGGCAGACGCACACCGAGGGGTTCAGCGGCGGGCGGCTGCTGCGCGTACGTGCGCGGCGGGCTGTTCTCTGGGATGCTCAGGTTGTAGAGCGCAGCCGTGAAGCTGAGCTCAGGGGGCGCGGCGGGAGGGCCGGGGCTGCCGCTCACCCGCCACACCAGCCCCCACACCGCCGCCAGCGCCAGCCAGGCGCGCACGCCACGCATCGCGCTACACACCGCGCCGTCAAACTGAAAACACCATGAAAAACCCCGTTATTTATAATGATACAGAACTAGCTTTTGCCAGCGGCTTCGCCCGCTGTAGGAATCACATTCGATTCTCCCATATATTTACCTATATTTATACACTATCTTCTGCCCGCGACTTCGTACGTGGATCCTGTTGCTTATGCCAGCGACAACGGGGTCGTCAAAATCGAAGTTCTGAAACGTCTGATGTCGAATTCTAAGAGCCCGGGTACGGGAAATATCAACTATCAACCCCGAAAAAACTCCTTAGTAATCGAATTCCTCACCACTGCGAGGATTGTCCGGAGGACACGGTGGAGCATACGGTGCAGGACTGCCCCGCTTGGGTAGAGCACCGCCGTGTCCTCACAACGGCGATAGGCGGAGATCTCTCGCGCCCGGCATTGGTCGAGACCATGCTGTGGGGCGAGACGGAGTGGGAAGCGGTCGCCTCCTTCTGCAGTGCAGTCATGCTCGCAAAGGAGGAGGCAGGCCGCGTGTGGGAGAGAACAGCGACACCCCTCCACCCCAGCCGCAGTGGTAGACGCCCACGGCGTCGGACTACGCAAGACAATCTCCGGCCACCGTAGGCGCGGGCATGCGGGCGGCGAGTAATGGGCGACTCGCTGTCCTACCATGGACCATGCCCGGGTCGACGGCGCGTTGTGTTCCACGCGGGTCTCAAGGAGTGTCAGCATAGTGACGAGGCCTGTCGGGGCCAAAGCCTGCCGGGGTCGCGGGACTTACGAATTACCGTGACCCCGGTACGTAAAGGGCTATTGAAGGGCACCATGGATTTTAGTCAGTACGAGTCTGACAGTCCCTCCCGCTCTGCCCTGGGTGGAAAGACTCATTTAATGATTTACCACATATTAAAAAAGGGTTCGAATTTCGCAAAATACCGTCTTAATGAACATTTAGGTCTTGAAAAGAACCACCATGCAAGATTTAAGACGCCTAGCACTTGTGGTAACAAAGTTTCGTACAAACTATCAACCCCAAAAACAACCCCTTGGGGTCGAATTTGGCAAAATCCGTTCTTAATGCTCATCTACGTCATATAAGGTCCAGCGGCTTCTGCTGTGCGTTGATCGATCTGTCAGTCAGTCACTTTGAATTTTATACAACATTATTTTTAGTATATGAACAACATTTTATTATTATATGTAATATGAACATTATTTTACCTGAATAATAGTTTGTTCAGAATCAGTAACTGAATCGATTCCAATAATTTTTGCACCATGTTAAATTTTGTTCCAAAAATATTTTAATTTAATTTTATGACCAGTTTATTACAATACAATCACTGTACAGTTATGTACCTATTACCGATTACCGATTACCTATTATCAATTAGCTTTTGCCCGCGACTTCGTTCGCGTGGAATAGTGACTTCCAGCAGATTTTTGGTTTTACCCACATAGGTCCCGATCTCGCGGGATCTCTTCAAAAATGAAACGTGAAAGACATTCTAGGGAACTCTTCAAAAATCAACATAATGAGCTCTGCGTTTTTTATGAGATGTATACTCACTTAGGGCATTAAAGCCGTTTTGCCGATCGAACAGGCGAAAATGTTATTTTTCCCTTATTTTTCCATCATTCTACTTATTTAACATTTCAGTTCAAAAGGAAAAAAGACTGGTTCTCCCTTGACAAATCTATTATTTTAGGCTTTAGAGATTATGAAAGTTTCTTACACCAAGACATTTTTGTATACCACGTTTTTAGTTTTGCCATTCTTTGCTAAAATATAAAAGTTTTGTGGTTTCGACACTCTTGAGCACGCAACGTAGAGTTGTCCATGGGAGAAACAGTTTTTTCAAGATGTACCCCCGCAACTTTTAGCGTTTTCTCTTGGGCTTTATTTATGGTCATTGCAAACGCAGTTTTCAGCGGAAACTGAAATCTTTTGAATTGGAATGGCAAATCAGTTGTCAGTAAACACTCATTATGCCCGATCATAGAGATTTACAGATCATGAGTTGTGTTAAATAACTGGTACCAAGTATTTTTGCTACCTACCTCATAAAGTGTGTGTGTGCGCGTGAGGAGGTGCGCGGCGCGCGCGCAGCACTGGTCACGCGATCAGCCGTTGCGGTGGGTGCATCCCCGAAGACCTGCAATCAAACATGGGATTTGATTTGGAAAACAAAAACAAAAAACTGCAAATCTATACTATACAGGGTGTCCCAAAACTCAACGTCAAGCCGAAACGGGGTGACAGGATTGATCATAACCATCACGAGAAAAATCTGAAAAAAAATCTATCCCATGCAGTTTGAAAATTATGGGCATTTTAAGAAAAACCTAGAAATGTGATCAAACTGTACCATTTTTCGGTTATTGTGGTTATTCTTTTTTATTTTTGTTCATTTGAACTTTGGAAACGTAATCCTTAATAACATTTCTAGAATCCCAATAAAAAATAATGACACAATTGCCTCAAGTTTCCGAGAATTGAGACTATTTGTTAAACTACGAATTTAAAATTTTCTAGATTCGTCGACTTTGACAGGCCCTCCTATAAAAAAAATGTACTAGAGTGCCTTGGCAAGTGGCATTAAAAGTTGGCGCATTTAATCAGAATTCTAAAATGGTACAATACTTGTTAGTTCCATACAATAGAAAAGAGTAAAAAAATTAAAACCTCAAGTAACCCGAATTTTGCTATCACATTTTACTCAGTTAAAATGTTTTTAATTCGCACAAGCTGTAGGTAGGTTCTTAATTTTAAGACAAAATGATGAGAGAGATGGATAATGGGTATGTTTGTCATGAGTGAGCGAGACAGATAGTGACGCCACTTTTACCAAAGTGAAAAAAAGTTAGTAAAATAATTAGGTTTGTTGGACTAAAAGTCAGATAGAGAAAAAACATTTTTATTACAATAATAAATAATAAATGTTCAAATTGTTTACCATCAGCCTCAATACAAGCCCTACATCTTCTTAAAAAAGATCTACTTATAAGTCGGGCATATCTTCGAGAGTTGATCGCCTCAGCTGCTTGAGAAATGCGTTCACGCAGGTCGGCTACGTGATCAATGGGCTTTGAGTAAACTTTTTCTTTGAGAACTCCCCAATAGAAAAAATCCAGGGGATTTAAATCTGGTGAACGGGCGGGCCACAAGATAGTGCCTGAACGTCCAATCCACCTTCCCGGATATTCCTGGTCAAGGAAATCTCTTACTTGCACTGCGAAATGCGTACCCATACCCATTATCCATCTCTCTCATCATTTTGTCTTAAAATTAAGAACCTACCTAGAGCTTGTGCGAATTAAAAACATTTTAACTGAGTAAAACGTGATAGCAAAAATCGGGTTACTTGAGGTTTTAATTTTTTTACTCTTTTCTATTGTATGGAACTAACAAGTATTGTACCATTTTAGAATTCTGATTAAATGCGCCAACTTTTAATGCCACTTGCCAAGGCACTCTAGTACATTTTTTTTATAGGAGGGCCTGTCAAAGTCGACGAATCTTGAAAATTTTAAATTCGTAGTTTAACAAATAGTCTCAATTCTCGGAAACTTGAGGCAATTGTGTCATTATTTTTTATTGGGATTCTAGAAATGTTATTTAGGATTACGTTTCCAAAGTTCAAATGAACAAAAATAAAAAAGAATAACCACAATAACCGAAAAATGGTACAGTTTGATCAAATTTCTAGGTTTTTCTTAAAATGCCCATAATTTTCAAACTGCATGGGATAGATTTTTTTTCAGATTTTTCTCGTGATGGTTATGATCAATCCTGTCACCCCGTTTCGGCTTGACGTTGAGTTTTGGGACACCCTGTATATTATTAATATTATAAAGCTGCAGACTTTGTTTGAACGCGCTAATCTCTGGAACTACTGGTCCGATTTGAATGATTCTTTCAGTGTTAGGTAGTCCATTTATCGAGGAAGGCTATTATAGGCTATGTTCTTTTAATTTCAAAATTAGGGATCCGTAATAAAATTGCTTTTTGTAACACAAGGTGTAAAATCGAAAACCTATTTTTGCGTGCGCTGCAAAAACTATTAACAATAGAACAAAATGATGTACTACGGGTTTGTAGATCCCATTATGACCTACAAAAAAGTCCGCGAGAACATATATCTAGCTATCATGGTTTAATCACAATAACCGATTTTGTGTTCAAAATAATTATTAAATCGTCTGAAGAAAAAAAAAACTACGTTAAATATGTATCGTAATATTGATCTTTATCGAAATTAAGCATTATGTTATCAAGGGTATTTATGTAGAAGTAAAATACTTTTTGTTTCATCTCAATCGGATATTTCTTTTAAAAGTTATCACGTTTGTAAGATGTTAAGAGTTGGTACCTATTAATGAGTTATGTGCCATAGAGTTTTTTATCAACATAAAATCCCAAATAATCTTTTTCGAAATATATTTGTTGATGATTGTAAGTATAAGATCTTAAAGTTTACCCAGATATCGTCGAAATAGATAATAAAGATTATTATCAATGGATGTGTGTCAACGAGCAATATTGGCGGCGAGAAACAGTAGTGTTGACGAAATTAACGATATAATTTTAACTAAACTTCCAGGGGATACAGTCACCTACACTATTGATAATGTAATGGATCAAGAAGATGCAGTCCATTTTCCACAGGAATTTCTTAATTCTCTAAACCCGATTGGCCTCCCGCCACATTCTCTCAAGTAAAAAATTGGTGCCCCAGTTATTTTACTTAGAAATCTTAAGCCACCAAATTTAGTTTCGGGAGGTACCTGTGTCTGATAAGGAGGGAAGAAACGCCTGATCGGGCACGCCGCAATCGCGGCGGTAAGACCCCTCTTTGAGGAGTGGCTGGATAGGCGTCACGGCGTAAGGTAAGGTCTTCCGCATGACGCAGGTCCTCACCGGACACGGAAGTTTCGGGAGGTACCTGTGTCGGATAAGGAGGGAAGAAACGCCTGGGTGTCACCACTGCGAGAATCGTCCGGAGGACACGGTGGAGCATACGGTGCAGGACTGCTCCGCTTGGGTAGAGCACCGCCGTGTCCTCACGACGGCGATAGGCGGAGACCTCTCGCGCCCGGCATTGGTCGAGGCCATGCTGCGGGGCAAGACGGAGTGGGAAGCGGTCGCCTCCTTCTGCGAAGCAGTTATGCTAGCGAAGGAGGAGGCGGGGCGCGTGAGGGAGAGGACAGCGTCCTCCCTCCACCCCAGCCGCAGTGGTAGACGCCCACGGCGACGGACGTCGCAAGACGATCTCCGGCCACCGTAGGCGCGGGCATGCGGGCGGCGAGTAATGGGCGACTCGCTGTCCGACCATGGACCATGCCCGGGTCGACGGCGCGTTGTGTTCCACGCGCGCACAAGGAGTGTCAGCATAGTGACGGGGACTGTATAGGGCCAAAGCCTGCCGGGGTCGCGGGACTCACAAATTACCGTAACCCCGGTACGTAAAGGGCTACTGAAGGACACTGTGGATTGTAGTCAGTACAAGTCTGACAGCCCCTCCCGCCCTTCCCTGGGTGGGCGGACTAAGTTGATGATTTTACCACGATAAAAAAAAAGCCACCAAATTTATGTAACGGGACTCGATTTCAGGTTAAATTTCTTCGCAATAACGTGATCGTTGCAACAGTTTTGACTGGTCTAGCGGTTGGTCAAACAGTACTTATACCTCGGATCCCAATGATTCCAAATGATTTGCCTTTTCGTTTTAAAAGAGTCCAATTCCCATTAAATTATCTTCTGCCGTAACGATAAATAAACCACAGGGGCAAACATTTAAATGTGTAGGATTAGATTTACGGCAAGACTGTTTTTCGCACGGTCAACTATATGTCGCGTTGTCAAGATCAGGTTGCGGAAACAATTAATATATTCTTCTGCCACAAGAAAATAAAACAAAAAATATAATTTACTCAGAAGTACTTTAAAATAATATTTTAACCCGGTTTAAAGTGGACGGACACTCCCGCCTGTAGTCTTATGTGTCTGGCTGAATGTCGAACAGATAGACAGCTATTGCCTGCGACTTATACAATTTAACTTAAAATATTTTTTTTAATATTATAAAGCTGAAAAGTTTGGTTGTTTGTTATGAACGCGGTAATCTCGGGAAATACTGATCTGATATGAAAACTTTTTAAATATTCAATAGTCCATTTATTGAGGAAGGCTATAATATAGGCAATATTTTATCTCGGTATTTCCACGGAAACGAGAAAAACGCGGGTGAAACCGCGGGGCACAGCTAGTCAGTAATATAGGTCGATAGGAAATATTATACTGAAAATTATGCAATTAATTACCTACTACAAGTAATTGTGATTGTGTTTAGGTAAATACGCTGTGGATAATAAGATCTGATTACTTGAGCATGACTGTAAATAAAGTGATATGTTTTTCTATTAGCAATAATGTAGGTATTATTTTAATAAAAAATCTGCTCTATTTATACTTGACATAAAGTAAAAATAAAGCAGATTATACGGACCAATAAAATCGGTTCTTTAAAAACGTCTAGCTTCGTTCAAAACCTTTTGCTCAGCCAGGTCTGCAGTTTTATTTTTAGGGATATTATTGAAGAAGTATTGAGCAAGTTTTCAGCGTGCTTCAAGCATTTTTATAAAATTTCAAATAGCTCTTAGGCCACCTCGGGCACGCCGCAATCTCGGCGGTAAGAAATCTCTTTGAGGAGTGGCTGGATAGACGTCACGGGCGTCCTTACGTCGATCCTCGCAGTGCGTTTCTTCCCTCCTTATCAGACACAGGTACCTTCCGAAACTTCCGTGTCCGGTGAGGACCTGCGTCTTGCTGTAGGTCAGGACGCCGTGACGCGTATCCAGCCACTCCTCAAAGAGGGGTCTTACCGCCGCTATTGCGGCGTGCCTGATTAACGAACATACTTTTTTTATTATCGTGGTAAAATCATCAAATGAGTCCTCCCACCCAGGGCAGGGAGGGAAGGACTGTCAGACTTGTACTGACTAAAATCCACGGCGTCCTTCACTAGCCCTTTACGTACCGGGGTCACGGTAATGGGAAAGTCCCGCGACCCCGGCAGGCTATGGCTATAAAGAGGTAAAAACGTACCTACCTACGTACCTTTTACCTCATTAATTTTAATTAAAATAATTGCTGCTTACAAATTTTGGTTGATCCATGATGTACCTTAGTAGGTATATTAAACACAAACACAATAATATCTTGTCAAATTATCGAATTAAACAATTACACCCTACATCTTAAAATTGACACATCAATCACATTTTGTATTGAGTTTGTGCACTATGAGAACTTTCCAATAAAATAACGTAAAAATACGTGTGTGACGATTCGGGCACTGTTTTCAGAGCCCGTAATATTACGGTGTCGGCGCTTAAAGGGTTAAGTTATGTGTCGAGCTACACGATACCTGACAAATGCTTGCACTGACTGGGCAGGCCCATTCAAAATTTGTGTGGTTCTTTCTTCAAAAAACCATCTTAGACATTAACCTACATGGTACTTGTATGACATGACCAATATAATATACTTCAAAAGAGACAGTGACCTCTGAGTTTGTTTGGGCTGTTTCTTCTCAGTAGTCTAATCTTACTAATATTACAAATGCGAAAGTTAGTGAGGATGGATGTATGTGTATGTTTGTTACCCTTTCACGAAAAAACTGCTGGGCGGATTTGGATGAAACTTTACAGTAATATAGGTTATTCATCAGAATAACACATAGGCTAGTATTTATAATAATTTTATGTAATTTTGGTCTTAACATAACGATACGTGTCAATTAAGTCAGAAAAAACTCTTCCAACTGAGAGCTATCTTGGCGTGCGCTGCCTAAACCAATGGAGTTACATAAAGTTGATGTACCGCAGGATTTTTTGTCTTAAGCAGATCTAAATAAAAGTCCGCGACAGCAAATATCTGCCTTATATGTGCAAGTCAGTACGACCAAAATTGTGAACCATAAATTTAATTAAATTTGGTACTGTTATTATTACGTATTGTTATATACTAATATCAAACTTTTATCAAAATGAATACATTTCTCGCATTAATTATTTAATGTAGATAAACTTTGTCTTTCACACTAAGTAATTTGGCCGAATACCTAGTTTAAAAGTTATCACGATAATATGATTGACTTGAACGGAGCGCCTGACGGGCGGCGCCGACAGCACCGGGTAGACGCGTGAGGGCAGACGTCATTGATTGTTATGTTCTGTATTTTTATTGTCATGTTAACCTATTCCAGTTATACACATCATTCTTTACTTATTTCAAAATCTATTAAAAAATCGCATCAAAATCCGTTGTGTAGTTTTAAAAATGTAAGCATACATAGGGACAAAGAAAGGTACTTTTTTATACTATGTAGTGATTAAATGCAAGTAACATTGGTCCGACCTGTTTATTTGTCAGTGTTTAGTAACCCTTTTGTGCTGGATAGGATAATCTCAAGCCCGGGGAAGGACATAGAGCTACTTTTTATAAATACACCATACAGGTAAAGATTGATGAAGAAACCACTGGACTTAGCATTTTGAAATTTGCAGAGTTCTATTATAGCTTAAAATGATGAGCACTTAGAATGGAATTCAGATAATTCTACCCTCAAGAGATTCCCTCTAAATATAAGGTAAGCATAGGAGTTCAAAGACTGTATGGAAACTAATTTTGAAGTTAGAAATCTGGGATGTACGATGTGAAGTTACATTTAAAAAATATAAGTATTAAAAAATATGTCACGTAACTTAATGTGGCAGACCAAATTCTACGCGAGCGAAGTCGCGGGCAAAAGCCAGTAGTCTCATAATAAAATACACTTATCAAAAAAGTCTAAGCAACACATACTATTTCAAATTATTTATCAACTAGCTTCCGCCCGCGACTCCGTCCGCGCGGATGTCGGTCTTCGCGTGGATGGTTTATTTCCCCATTTTGAGTAACTCACACAATGACATCTTATAAATATTACGGCGCTGAATCCACTGCGGGTAATGCAACGTGTGTTCGCGGTTCTACAGAACAACGTCTATGAATAAAACTGAAAAATAAGATTTTTTTTCTACGTATTTTTCCAGGATAAAAAGTATCCTATGTTATGCCCAGGATAATAAGGAATAATTATACCAAGTTTCATCGAAATCGAACCGTTAGTTTTCACGTGATGCCTGCACAAACAGACAGACAGACAAAAAATTTTTTAATCATTTATTTGGGTTTGGTATCGATCCAGCAACACCCCCCGCTATTTATTTTTTCAATATTTTCAATGTACAGAATTGACCCTTCTACAGATTTATTATAGTATAGAAGATAGATTATTACCTATATAATTTCTTAGCAATTAGGTAATACCTATGTAAACTTTTTTGATCTAGAGGACACACTGGTTGGTTGTAAAAATTGAGTACGATTTTTTTTTTCAAAAATTCAGTAGCGAATGCATTTGTTCGAATTTTATAGCGTTTTCTTTGCTTATTAAAGTTACGTATTCTTTATCAATTTTATGAATTAAACAATAATTTGAAAAGAGCTTTGAACAAATTTGGATTTTGAGACATTTTTGCATCGTGGAGCGACGTCATTTGAACGCAGATGAAAATATGCAGAGCTGTAGGGATGTTGCAAGCGGGAAGAAGTCAATCTCAGGTATCTCGGTATTTAGGTGTCAATTGAAGCGCTATTTGCAGTCTTCTTCAGCGTTGCACTAACATGGGAGATCCTACTGCGCAGCACTCAGGTCGAGGAAGGTGTACAACCACACGGCAAGATCGATACATACGTACAACTGACTGCAAGACACCAGCCAATGTTAATCGCCCGAGAGATAGGTTTAAGGCTACAAAATTCAAGTGTGTTGTTAGGTGCCAAATTGTGCGAAATTGACTGCATGAGTATGGCCTACGAGCACGAAGGCCAATTAGGTGCCACACTGCCCACCGATACGTCACGGGAATCGCGCTTGTCGAAATTAATGGTGTAGGGTACACATTACATGGACCCGGGAACAATGGGATAACATTTTATTTCGCGATGAGTCTCTATTTGGGTTCAAGCTTGAAACTAGAAGGGCAAGAGTGTACCATTGTCCTGGAAATACTGAAAGACTGAAGTGCGTTCAGGAAGTGCATCCATACAACGGCTCAACAATTATGGTATGGGCGGGTATTATTCGCGGCGGTAAGACCCCTCTTTGAGGAGTGGCTGGATAGGCGTCACGGCGTCCTTACCTACCGCATGACGCAGGTCCTCACCGGACACGGAAGTTTCGGGAGGTTCCTGTGTCTGATAGGGAGGGAAGAAACGCCTGGGTGTCACCACTGCGAGGATCGTCCGGAGGACACGGTGGAGCATACGGTGCAGGACTGCCCCGCTTGGGCAGAGCACCGCCGTGTCCTCACGACGGCGATAGGCGGAGACCTCTCGCGCCCGGCATTGGTCGAGGCCATGCTGCGGGGCGAGACGGAGTGGGAAGCGGTCGCCTCCTTCTGCGAAGCAGTCATGCTCGTGAAGGAGGAGGCGGGCCGCCTTAGGGAGAGGACAGCGTCCTCCCTCCACCCCAGCCGCAGTGGTAGACGCCCACGGCGTCGGACGTCGCAGGACGATCTCCGGCCACCGTAGGCGCGGGCATGCGGGCAGCGAGTAATGGGCGACTTGCTGTCCGACCATGGACCATGCCCGGGTCGACGGCGCGTTGTGTTCCACGCGCGCCTCAAAGAGTGTCAGCATATTGACGGGGCCTGTAGAGGGCCAAAGCCTGCCGGGGTCGCGGGACCAAGGGATTACCGTGACCCCGGTACGTAAAGGGCTAGTGAAGGACACCGTGGATTTTAGTCAGTACAAGTCTGACAGTCCCTCCCGCCCTGCCCTGGGTGGGAGGACTCATTTGATGATTTTACCACGCAAAAAAAAAAAAAAAAAAAAAAAAAAAAAAAAAATGGGCGGGTATTATGAAGAACAGACGAACTGAGCTCGCTTTTGTAAATGGTAACATGAACGCTGTAAATTACGTGTACGTTGAGGATGTTCTAAGGCCTTACGTCCGTCCATTGGCACAAACGCTTGGCTCCGATTTTACGTTGATGCATCACAATACGCGTTCGCATACAGCTTTGTACACACGGGAGTACTTGGCAAGGGAAAACATCCTGGTATTGCCTTGGCCTGCACAATCGCGAGACCTCAACCCCATCGAGCATGCATGATGGCACATGCTCCAGAGACGTGTTTTAAATGACTTGGATGGAGTGACAACCACCCAACAACTGACAGACACTGACAACAGAGGCCACACTGTATTAATTTACGCAATTTTTCATTCATTTAATTTTAGCTTAAGTTTAGATGATTTGGGCACACCGCAATCGCGGCGGTAAAACCCCTCTTTGAGGAGTGGCTGGATAGGCGTCACGGCGTCCTTACCTACTGCATGACGCAGGTCCTCACCGGACACGGAAGTTTCGGGAGGTACTTGTGTCTAATGAGGAGGGAAGAAACGCCTGGGTGTCACCACTGCGAGGATCGTCCGGAGGACACGGTGGAGCATACGGTGCAGGACTGCCCCGCTTGGGTAGAGCACCGCCGTGTCCTCACGACGGCGATAGGCGGAGACCTCTCGCGACCGATATTGGTCGAGGCCATGCTGCGGGGCGAGACGGAGTGGGAAGCGGTCGCCTCCTTCTGCGAAGCAGTCATGCTCGCGAAGGAGGAGGCGGGCCGCGTGAGGAAGAGGACAGCGTCCTCCCTCCACCCCAGCCGCAGTGGTAGACGCCCACGGCGTCGGACGTCGCAAGACGATCTCCGGCCACCGTAGGCGCGGGCATGCGGGCGGCGAGTAATGGGCGACTCGCTGTCCGACCATGGACCATGCCCGGGTCGACGGCGCGTTGTGTTCCACGCGCGCCTCAAGGAGTGTCAGCATATAGGTGACGGGGTCTGTAGAGGGCCAAAGCCTGCCGGGGTCGCGGGAGTTACGAATTACCGTGACCCCGGTACGTAAAGGGCTATTTAAGGACACCGTGGATTTTAATCAGTACGAATCTGACAGTCCCTCCCGCTCTGCCCTGGGTGGGAGGACTCATATGATGATTTTACCACGATAAAAAAAAAAGTTTAGTTGATTAGGCACCTTACTTTGTACTACGTACTTACAGTACTTACTCGTAATAATTGTTAATTAAGATTATTAAAAAAAACAATTGTTGTTTAATTTCAAAAAAGCATTGCAATTATATAAAAATAAGAAACACTACCTAAGAATTTAATGCGAAAACACAATGTAAAATTGAAATTTGTAAGTACTTATGTGTTGCTTAGACTTTTTTGATGTGTGTAGTTCTTCACAGTCAGGTACGAAAAACCGGTATCATCTAGTTTGTAAAAAGCCGACATGTAAAAGTGTTTATATAACCTACTTGCAAAAATAAATATCATTTCATTTGAGGCCAACTCATTGAAACGACATGATATTCTTGTTTGGTAGATTTTACCATGTTTAGCAATCTCCTGTTTGATGGCACTCATATTTAAATCCATAAGTATAATACTTGTTGCTCACGTAATATGGTATTACTTTAAATGTTTTTTTTCTGAAATCTTTCGAGAGTCTCAACATTACTATTACTCGCAGTTCCCAGACAGCTCAATGCCTTAATCCATACTGGTCTCAGTAACGACAGTCTTATAAATGTATATTGCAATTTTGCTTTCGCGTGACAGATTTGTCTTTACGGCCTTTCAGACATCGAACTGAGCTTTATGTCCGGTTGTTTTCACTAGATCAGGTTTCAGGTTAATCTTCGATCGAGATCTATTCTAGTATCAGGAGATAAAGTAGGTATGGGTCCTAACCCATACCTACTTTATCTCCTGTAGGTATACTAGTTCCAAAGGAAGTATACTAGGGTAAACTTTCCTTTGGAACCCCTGTCACAACACAATTATTACGATGTCTGTTAACGAGTTCTCTCAATCATGTATTTGAGCATTTTATTTTCAATAATGGTAAGCGCTTTCAGAAGTTTATTGAAATAGCGATCTCGGTTTAAGACTCGGAATCTAACTACGATGTCGAAAATACCATCAGCTGCTTTTGAACAGGTCTGCCGAAGTAGACATAATACTCTTCTGTCATATTTTTTTTTTGTTTTAAATAAATTTTGCTAAGTTAGGGCGTGGGACCAGAATAGTGTTGTATGGTCGCGTAAACAAAATAGTATTAACGCTTATAGAATTAGTGTGTCGTAAGAGTGTGTGATGAGCGCTCAGTAAGTCAGTGAGGGATGGCGTTTGTGTCGATGTCGTGAGAAGTGGGGCGTCACGGTCGGGTGGAGATGGGTCCGTGACGTCACCGGTGAGTCACTGCGCTTTGTGTCGGCGTGGGCGCGGCTCTCGCAGCTCGAGTGATATCTGTGATAAGCCGCGCGCCGCGTGCTAGTCGTGAGCTATCAGTCGGAGACGTCGCTCGGCTCACACGTAGTGCCGCCAGGGCCAGGTGTTCGGCTTCCTTTGTTTATATTATGATAATGCTAGTTTATAAAATTACCTCATGGCCATAAAAACATATTTTATTGTTATGATATTATTAGTAAGTATGATCCAGTTTAATGGTGATTCGTTATTCTACTGAAGGATTTTTAAGGAAGTTCAATTGAAAAGGAAGTCTTGATTAAAAAGCAACATTTTTTTTAAAGAATCTGCGATGTCGTCAGCGCTCCTCGTGCGGGTCGTCGGCCTAACCTCGACAGTTATCTGCCGTCTGCCAATAAATCGACTCAGTTCGAAAAAAACATGCTCCTAAGATTGGGTTATAAGGGACTTTGAAGCATTAAAACACCACCACTGCGTTCGGGTTTTAATCTTCTAATCACTGGTGTAATACGTACCTATTGAATTCTGTTTTCATACATTAGGTATTATTTTACTTGATATTACTCGTAATTTACCTTGGTAAAAGTATGATCACGGGGCCTCGTGATAAAAACTTTGCTTTAGTTGTCCACTTTCTCAGTAAGGAATATTATTGCAGTGGTTCAGGTAACATCATAAAATATCTCAGGTGTCCAAGGTCGAATTTGGTTTGAAGTCAGCTCAGGTATGCGCGATAACATCCCGTGAGCCGACGCGCGACGGCTGCGGCAAATAAAACGAAAACGACCGGTACATGAGCGTTTCGGAGGGAGGTGTGGGGGGTAAGGGGCGCGGGGTACCGGGCGCCGGTCGACAGCTGCGCACGCGCACAACGCCGCGGCGTGTTTACAAACAGGCGCGCACGTGTGTGTGCGGGCCCCACTACTTACACTGGCTCGCTACAAACCTTCAGAATCATGTAGTTCGTTAAAATTCTTGATTATGTTACTTAAGATAAGTGCATTATGATTTGAGAGTTTTGAAATTCAGATAACGACCGAACTACCTAGTTAATTGCAATAAATTAAAGCGAAATCAAAAAGTTTTGAGCACCCATGCTCAAAACTTTTTGAAGACATAATAAAGCTAGCTCTGTAAAGTAGGTAAGTACCTTTTTCTCAGTGTGGTTGTACTATCAACAGGTCCAGCCAAACCAACTTCAGTCACTTATGATTAAGGCGTGCTTGATTAAGTACTACGAGGATCAAGGAGGATCAACGAGGATCAAATTCAAAATGTATTTTGCTAGTTTCGCCTTTCAGTTAGGTACGTTTAACACTCTTCTACTGCGCACATTGTTTATTTAATTAGGAAATTAAGCAAGCATTTAGAATAACCAAGCATTTAGACCATATTTACCTAGTCTGAGCACAAAAATAATAAGAGGTCTTAGCTGCATGCTTTGGGTGTAAAGTGCAGCAAGCGATCGTTCCTTTATACAAAACTTTATAATTTCGGATAAACTACTTGGAAGTGTGTAGTATAGAGTAATGTAGCATAATATGTATGGCTCCGATCATATTTAACAAAATACCGGATGTAATAAAAAATGAGACATTTCCAGTTTTTAAAAAGAAATTAACAGATTTATTGATTAAAAAATGTTACTACTCAATTGGCGAATTTTTGACCGATAATCTGAAGATATGACATCTCTGTATTCCTGACTTGTACCAAATCATTTATATTATAATTTAACTGTATTTACCTCTAATTTGACGAATTTATAAACCTATTTTATTAAACTTGACATTATGCATTATATTTTTACTTCAAATTATTTAGTCAATTTCATCTGGACATGGTAAACTTGTATTGATTGGATTTAATGTGTTAATAATATTTATTGAGCCAGTCTTTTTTTACTATAGCTTGAAAACTGTTTGCATGCCTTAGTTAAGGTAGTTAGTATTTGGAACAATTTTAAACTTAACACCTGAAACCTGTACCTACTTTCTGTGCAAATAAAGAACTATTCTATTCTATGTATGTCGTGAGCCGGGCGGCAGGTTAGAGGGGGCCGTGGGGGGGGGGAGGTGTGCAGCCGCTGTCCGCGTTTGTTTATTAAGCGGCGGCCGATGAACTTAGCATAAATCAACGTGTCTCCTCCACACACACAGTTAGAGAGCGATGCGATAAGCTGCATCTTACGCAACTCTTGCAAGTACGCGGTGCATCAAGTCGGTCGCTTTCTTCTTTAATATCTCATACCAAACAAACCTTTTACACAAACATTGCTCTATACCTTGCAGTGCGCATCTTGAAAATTAAGTCAGTGCACAAACATAGTCTGTGTTTAATAAAGATTTTGTTTCGAAATTTGTGTCATTATCATTCCAGCCTATTGCAATCCACTGCTGAACATACGTCTCCCCCAGGGAATGCCAGAGGATCACCCGCATTTTTCATCCAGCCATTGTCAGCTACCTTCTTTACGTCATTTAATTTCCTTTGATACCCATGTAGACACTGTTAGAAACAGGCAAAGTAGCTAGTAAAAGCTATATATATTTGAAATGTGCTCATCAAGCCCTTTAATTTGATACCCATGTCGATACTGTGCGGAATTTTTTTTTCTATTAGGACTTTACATCCCCTAGAGGGCGCCATATTGGTTTTGGTGACACGTCACCTACCCTATAACCAGCGGACGACTGAGACGTTTCTAGCGCCACCTCATTTGTCATGTAATAATAAGTAGTTTAGAAGTTAAGAGGGAACAAATAAACATACATACAAACATATATACATACCGGTCAAAATCATAACCCTCCTATTGGCTTTGCCGTCGTCGGGTAAACCGAATTGAGAAGGAGTAGATCAGTACATTTCTTTTTGATTAATTAGTAAATGAATGAATCAGTACAACTTTTTTTCTCTAGCTCATGGTTTTTCACTGCTGAGCAAAGGCCTCCCCCGAGTCTATCCAAGACCTCTTGTCCTGAACAACTCGAATCAACCCTCACGGTATGCGTACGGGTTATCTCGCCACTTTCTTCTGGGCCGGTCTTGGCGACGCCGTCCATTATCTGGCCAACGTTCATACGACTGACTTGGTCTGCCCAGTCCCACTTCGGGCTGGAACCCTTCTCCCTAAGTCCCGAATGTTCATTCTGGAAAGCAGCGTGGTGTTTTGAAGTCATGAACGTCGTGTCTTTTAATGCTCAGTGTGCTGCATACCATTGCCCTTTACCAGACTCTAAGGTTAGGACGGGCAGAATATGAAGGGCACATGTCAATAAGTCTGAACTTCAAGAAGATTCGTAAATCATCCTTTATTAGTGTTTATATATGGACCAGTAACTTTTCCAGGCATTTTCGATTTTGTTTTCGAAAGATAATAACTAGTCCAAGTCATCGTCATATTGAATTTCCTGCCTATCTACTTCAACGAATACGAATAGAAACCGATTAATGTTGATTTTAACGTAAAACGAAAGATTAATTACTAAAACACTAGCCGCCTCTCTGCAAAAGCGTATTTGTTAAAAAGCACGAACATTGATAATTTTTATTGAGATGAAGTAACTGCAAGTTCAATATTAGCATAAAATACTCATGACGTAGCGCAAGACCCAGATAGTTTTGTATTCTCCAAACAGTGTATACCGCGAAATCAATTGGGCTCGTTATCTTGTACTTTAAAGAACAGTATCAGTTGATATTAGTGGGCGCAGAAATTGATCCCATTTTTTCAGATATTATTTCTATGCACGCATATTGTACTGATTTTGCGAAATTGGAAGTTTTAATGGCGGCAAAGTGATTCTAACTCCAAAAATTTGTTGTAATATTTGAGTCGGATCACTTCTCACATGCGGTGTTTTTTCTTTTTTCTTTCTTTCTATATTCTCATGAATATGACTGCACCGTGTTCGGACTATTGGAAAGCCAATAAGCCATAAAAACTGTTTGACCTTCGACAGCAGTATTTGATGAAAGAACAAAGAAGAAGAATGTATCGACGATACTATTATGTCGTCAAAATAAACAGTTATTACATGATGGTCTCAAACGTGATGAGGATGATATTTGGAATACCAGGTAGAACCTGGGTCTTGTAGGATACTTTTTTTTATCTTGGTAAAATCATCAAATGAGTCACTACCCAGGGCGGGGCGGGCCGGACTGTCAGACTCGTACCGACTAAAATCCACGGTTTCTTTAATAGCCCTTTACGTTCCGGAGTCACGGTTGCCTGATAAGATAGTCCCGTGACCCCGGACGTTCCTAGTCTTAGCATTTGAATAAGTATTTATAATTTTAAGCAAAACACGCATTACTTTGCTCTCATAGCTCATCATATTCGCATACCACAGAGTATGTAGTGAAAATTGGACAAATTCACTTAATTGTCCCAACCGTGTGTCGTAAAATAAGCATAGTTTAGTGAGAGAGTAACGCATGACGACATTCCGCGGAATTAGGTGAGAGGTCAAGTGGCAGTCCGCCGGCAGTGGGCAGCCGCCAATCGGCAGCCGGCGCCGCCGCGTCAGCTGTACTTCCCTTTCAGGGACACGTCCACCCGATGGTTTGGAATCATCCGGTATACTCTGCTCTTTCAACTTAAAAAGTAGGTACACTGAGTTACAGTTGAGGCACATCCTGAATCCGAGGTAGTAAACACGTCGTGTCGTCGAGTTCCTTGAATTATGAATCGAGCTGCACGATTACTGGCAGATGCTTTCACTGACAGGGAAGGTCTACTCATCAATAACATCTTAGACAATAACCTGTTTCGCTCTCGTATGTTTTGTTCCATATAAGTGACTTCTGGGTTTACGACACACCGGCCTCATCGAGTTTGTAAAAGACGTGTTAAAATATTTTCTAAACCCACTTGTATAAGTAAACATTATTTCATTTCAGTAAAAACACATAACTGTCTAAACGTTGGGTTCAGCTTTTAGGCTAAACAAAAGCAGCTGAATACAAGTTAAAATGAAAAAAAGACAGCTTTAGGTTTTATTGAGTGCAGGTTGGAGTGGTGGATGTTTTTAATATCTGTGAGATTCTTCAGGTAAGTCAGCTTCTTTTAAAATAATTATGTACCTATGTGGTTGATTTAAATTCGGAGTACAAGTGAATATTATTGTAGAACGTTGTTAAAGTTACGATGTTACGATTGTTTACTTATCATTTATGGAGGGACTAGGCCAGGAATAGCAGTGTTCACAGTTCAAGGCTAGAGGACGTTGTACTGCCACTTCTCACGTTATTCTACATCAAGGCTGCTGGCGAGTTGATTCGCGAGCACGACACAAGATGGCGCGCACAACCTTGTTCGTGAAAATACAGCGACTGTTTTTGACACAGTTTTTGTTATATATTTATTAGATTAAATGTGTTATAATAAGTGTTGAGTCAATTACATAGTCAAAAACATGATGTGTCATTTTCATCATTAATTCGAAAAACACCAACACATACATACTATCGTATTGATAAGCTTTAAACACTCATTTTCCTTTTGTCTGAACATTGGTGAGAGTTGTAAAACTGTCATAAAACGTAATGTTCTTTCTTTTATATTTTAGAAACCAACCATACAAGTCGATCTTGGACAGGTACTAGAGGTTACAACGTTTGACGGTTGATGTTAAAGCTGGATTTTCATTATTTTGTCATACATTCTGCTTCTGCCAACAAATTCTTGTACGTCAAAGAAAAGCGTTCTATCCGTGAAGGAACAAATTTGAATTTGGAGACACCGAAACTTACAAACTTTATTGTACGAGTAGGTATTTGAACTGTCAAAGGTTTGTAAACTAAAAACTCGGGCATCAAACTGTTTGATAAAAAGCTTTGGCTTATTAAGATATTATTTTAACATTTATAAAGTAACCACCGTAATCGTGTAATTTATATGCATCTGATGTTGATTTATTCATATTACACAATTTTGGAGCAATTAACGTCTTATGAACGTTTGGTGTGATCAGAAGCTGAGCTGAGCGTGAGGACGTCTGCGTATTCAACATTTCTGTTGACTAAAGCCTAGTTCGAACTACGCTAGTATTTTAGTCGAGTAGCGACTTATTTATTAACTAAACGTGTCTGAACACTAGAAATTTAGACGAGTAGGTTAGTAAGTAATTTAGTCGAGCACATCCATTTTATTAAATTTTTTCGGTCGAGTAGCAACTAACGCAAAACATTAATGTTTCCATCGCAAAACATTTCGGCGAAGGCGATGTGACGTCTTCCTACCGTCTGCCTTCAGCACTAAATGAAACAGTAGCACCTCACGCATCCGCAGGTCATTCTCAATTACTTGCCGGACTCAATACAACAACAAACATTGCGAACAGCTGCGGACACACTGTTGTGAAACTACTGAAACTTTACTGCTTAACATGAATTTTTGTTTCGACAACCATTTGTATTTATAAAAACATACGCAACGTATGTATGTACAGTCAATAAAGTGGAAGTCAACGCCAGAAAAGCGTTATATGAAAACTGTTTCAATAATATACCTATTTTAGGAGCAGTAGTTAGTAGAAGAAGAATATACTTAATGCAGATCCATAGGGGTTAGAAATAATTAGGTGTAGTTCAAACACGGCCATTGAATTTTCCTTAGGTGTCATAATAATAGCTTATGAACTGATTTCCAGACCAGAATAACTAATTTTGCATAATTAAAGGTTTTTCCGACGCTGCTTATGGATCTCGAATTGAATTCGTTTCGGATACTGTTAATAACCAAGATGCACGTTTTTGATAGACATCTACTTCCAGAAGTTTGGTTAAGTTTTGGCATGATTATTTTTATGTAATCGATAATCATAATATTGACTTATCCTCGCATAGTTTACCTATTGGATCCGATTAAAATAAAATCGGAACGAATTTCTAGCCTACGTTTTAAATTCTCTGGACCAAATTAATCTATTTAAAATAAATTCAATTAATTAATTTGTATTTAAAATAATAGAATAATTTGGGCTTGTAAATATTCATTTTCTGAGTTTCGTCAAACTTATCACGCTTTATAAGCTCTATGCGTACTAGGTAATAGGCAAACTCTTACGCGTGCAGGCAGCCACTTGTATTTTAAACCTGGAGCAATGTGCCCACTTGACATTGTGTAGTGTTCAGTTATCTTCAACCACAGATCATTGCGATCGAATCACTGTGATATTTGAATGTTAGGTACAACAAATGTAACCATTTATAATAGTCAATTAATAGAAACTTCGTCCTTCTCAACTTCATGTAGATAACTTGTCTACGTTGATAGACTCACAAGTTGGAGTTTTGATCGTAAGGTTCCTCTCATCACGATCACTTGTGACCAGTTTATAACATTTCAAAAACTAGTGTTACGGTCGACTTCCGCGTTATTTTTTGTTTTGTTTGTACGACGTTTTATATCTTTTCATCTGATTGTTGATGTTGAATTCCTCTTCCCTCTCCACTGTGTGTTCCTCGTGGTCCTGTTCCTATATTTTACTTCAAGGAACACAGTCATTGCTGAATCAATCATTATAAGTTCATAGGTTAACTTAACCTGACTCAAAATAATTGATGTGGAGCTTATTTTGGTTTATATGGTGGCACCGAATTATCATTTAGGTAGTTGATCGTTTTCACAGTAACCTTATACAACTTCATTAATCTTTTCAGCTTGTAGTACCTACCTAACAAGAAAACAATCATAATTCTTTATTGACCAATGTCAGTTATAACAGAAACAGTCAACGTATTCATCGATTAAGTACTTTGTAACGAGATGATTCCACAGCCTAACGTATAAGTAATAGACGTACTAGAAGGATTCATGCATGCAGTTTCTTCTCAAGCCTCGTGTCTTCGTCCTCACTTCTCACCTTTAAAGTTTTGTATGAAATCCCAATGTGTGTCCGACAGTATGCACAGCGAGCTGGTGTGTCGGGACTCGTTTAGAAAGCACTCAGCACACAGACACTGTCGCCTTCGCACACGAGGTGAACAGGCTGCACCACTATACACTGCACACTAGTTGCACTCAGATCGCTCACAAGCTCCTTAACGACACTGTCACTGATTTGTTTCAAGTTGCACAAGTAATGCTCCAGGGGAGTCGCGGCTAATATCGCGCGACTGTTCGTAGAGGTGTGCGGGGGAGGGCGTGAAGCGGGCGGCACGCAGAACGTGTACAGTGGGGCGCCGTCGTCGGCTGACTGGCCGGACTGCATCGTTGAGCTGTTGGAAAGACCGGTTGGCGGCCGGAGCGTAGGGCGCGGGGGGCGCGGCGCAGACCCGGCAGCGGGACGGGCGGGGGGAGAGGAACACAGGCGCTCTCTCCGCACGCAGCTTGCCCTATAAACTTGCTTTCTGCTTGCTCTCATATCGTGAGTAGGCTGGCTGGCTGGCTCCTCGTGCACTTTTGTGAAAGGCAAATTATTTGCATCGTCGAGGTTGCACTTCGATACTATCCGAGTACCGCTTTTGAGTAGCGGAACCGGCTCTGTTCAATAAACTTAGCTACCTTAATAACTATCCACAACCACATAGGTACCTACTCGGTAATCGGTAAGCCTCTATTTGTCCAAGTTTCTACCTATTTTAAATGTTTATTTGTGGCGTTAAGTCAGAAAATAAAAGTTAATAAGATAGAAAACGTAAAGAGTTGTATTCAGCTAGCTGGATGTACCTAGATGGAGTTACTGGGAGCAGTGGGCGGAGAGTGAATGGTGTTCGTCGGCCACAATGTGGCCAACTCTCGAAAGCTCATCGTTGTTAACAGGACAATTTCTGTACTGTAGGTACTGAACTGAATGTAACGTATTGGATATTATGTATTTTGATTTAAGTAGGTACTTCAAGATGTAGCTTGGATTTACTTCTTTACCTTTGAAAGACGTTTTCCTAAACCTCCAGTTTGTTGTGTATGGCGCTTGTAGTACACTGAACATGCATGAAGTAACGTTTACCACTGACCCTTCATATTCTACTTACTGTGTAGGTATAAGTAATTGATGACAATGGCGGGGATCTGACATCATCAGCTGCCGGAACTCTACTGTCTCTATACATTATAAGTACGGTCCGTGATTATATTCGTGCAACACTCCGCAGACACAACACATGTTGCGCATGCGCAGGTAGAAATTTTTTAACCTACAGCCGAAAAAACGACCTTGCATCTTTTATAAAAATGTAAAGACTATGTATCCTTTACAATGTGGACATTTGAATAGGTTTTATTGTAGTTTTGAAATACTGTGCTGTGGAGATATCACAATTACGATAATATTGTGCTGGGGCGTCGTCTACTTATCCCTAATCCCTACTCGTCGATCCGTATTGATAATGATAGTAAAAAAGTATTTTAATGGTTTGTATTAAAGTATTTTTATTTAGTTTTCACAAATCTCAATTTTTACAATACGTAGGTAAAGATTTTCCCTATTATAATTTTCCTCAAGTAGCAAACCATGGAGCACAGGGAGCTTAGGATATCCTGATGTGGATAGGTCAGGTTCCTTTAAATCCTATAAACATAAATAAGATCTCCGCTGCTCGAAAAACGGGCGAGTTGGAACTATTGATCGGCATTGACGAAGCCGTCATCAAACCTCCGTCCGTCTGTCCTATGTCCCGTGTAACAACTGACACCTCCACCTGCCTTCTAAATCGCTTCGCATGCACGTGGTTATGGTGGAGCCCTGTTCTGAAAGTATATGAGGTGCACGAGACACGCGTGGTGGCACGGAAGTCATGTCTCATGCCCCGGGAACTGGAGCGACAGCGAATAATTATTCGTGACAACAGCGCTCCTCCCTTCATTAAGATTAGCGTTCCAAAACAACAAATAATATTTTTTAATATAAAAACTCACACGATATCACACCCCGTAATAATATCCGGCCTCGGTCTCGGCCGCTGCTTTGTGCCCTGTATGGAAGCTCTTACTCACACAGCTTCCATTGGCGAAATCTTATTTAGAATACATCCGTTCAAGTTTCGAGATGCTGATTCGTATAATAGTCTCCTTTTTTTTTTTATCGTGGTAAAATCATCAAATGAGTCCTCCCACCCAGGGCAGGGCGGGAGGGACTGTCAGACTTGTACTGACTAAAATCCACGGTGTCCTTCAACAGCCCTTTACGTACCGGAGTCACGGTAATCCCTTGGTCCCGCGACCCCGGCAAGGCCCGCGACCCCGGCAGGATAATAGTCTCCTTAGATGATATTCGTGATTATATTATATTCGTAGGCTCCCGTATGGAAAACTCATTTCGATAGTCTTCGTCCATCAAACGAACGGCGAGTGACTTCAAGATAACTGCTGGAAATAAAACCTCAAAGAATTTATTCAAATATGGTAAAAGACTGAAGTGGGATGGATGGGATCCACTTCATAGCGGTCCCCTGGGCAACGGCACCAGAGACTACCATAGGCTAAGCCAGTGGTGGACAAAGTTTCTTAATGGCGGGCCAGATAGTTAAAAAAAAACTCAAAGGAGGGCCAGAATTATAGGAAAAATGCATTTGAAACTGTTATTCATAAAAAAACATTACAGCTTTAGCACAAATGATAAAGACATGCCTAATGTTGACAGTCTCAATAAATCTAGTAAGTCCATCAGTTAGAGTTTAAAAAAATAATGGATTCGTATTTTTTCTTTTGTTAAATCAATGCATATTTACAAAAATATAACGCATCAAAACCAACGCTTTGAAATACTTAATGAAAAACTCATTTGATGATTTTAACACGTTAAAAAAAGCCTCATTATTTGATACTTATTATCATCAGTTGTAGACCTCGCAGTGTTTGCTAGGTACTTTTTTTTTAACACAACGCGCCGTCGACACGGGCAGGGTCCATGGTCGGACAGCGAGTCGCCCATTACTCGCTGCTCGCATGCCCGCGCCTACGGTGGCCGGAGATCGTCTGGCGACGTCCGACCGGCTGGGGTGGAGGGAGGACGCTGTCCTCTGCCTCACGCGGCCCGCCTTCTCCTTCACGAGCATTACTGCTTCGCAGAAGGAGAGAGGTTTGCTAGGTACTTATCAAATAAATACACAATGCCTGGCTGCGCTTGCGCCATCACGGTCACGTTACTAGTCTCCACGAACGTCTGACAGACGGTGTCACGTTACTACTATCGAATCAATAGAGTCTCACATTGCTGATGATGCGACCGCGTTGGAATGTGCACTGAGCGATACAGTCACACGAACATGTTCGTAATGATTGTTGATTATGTATGTTAAAGGAAGGAACTGAATGAGTATCTATCATTATGTTCTTAGGAACCGAATTTCAAGCACAATGCTTAAGTTACGCACATCATAAATCTTAAAGAAATACAGACGTTTCCTGTAGAGCACCTACACTACTACAGTCATCTGTATTTCTTCTACACTCTAGCTGTTGCTGTCGCATGTCGTAACAGAACGAAATTAAATAGTTCACCAGTAGGTAGCTCAATCGTCCAGGCTCACGATTAGCTTTATCTATAAGTTGTACATGAACAGACCTGGTAAAGGATATATAATTTCTGATCTCGTGTCCTTCACAATGTGGTAACAATTACGTCGGAGAAGC
The DNA here is from genome assembly GCA_943136025.2 of Agrotis puta. Lineage (NCBI taxonomy): Eukaryota > Metazoa > Arthropoda > Insecta > Lepidoptera > Noctuidae > Agrotis > Agrotis puta. The sequence goes on along the minus strand of OW964176.2, from coordinate 19,337,242 downwards.
AGGCGCAGTCGCGGCCGGGCACGTGTCGACTTGATTACTATTACATCACTAATGTCAACTGTGTCAATTACTAAGATGCATCACATCACTACTATACCTAGATAACTTTTTAACCGACTTCAAAAGTTTGTTTGAAAGGAGATACTTCTGAAGTGGTCCCATAGTCACCAGGTCAGGATCTGATGATTGGATCCTGGAGAAATCGAGGCAACCCTCAAAATTTATGGTCCCACACATCGTTTTTCGCAAATCTTATGAAGTAATTTAAGTACTTGCGTATGGTAATCATCATCTCATGTAGCTGAGCTGATGATGGAAGGATTTATCGTTCGCATATCTCCGGAACTACAAGTCCTATTTAAGTAATTCTTTTTTTGTTGTACTAGGTATCGTTTAACTTAGGGAATACTGCAAGTTTTATCAAAATCGGTTCAGTAGTTTTTGAGATGGGGAATTCTATTAACTTATTTTGTACATGAGCGATGTTATTACCGGTGCTACGGATGTCAAAATTCTAGTGCATAAGAAAATTATGTATTTGACAAGAATTTGGTTTAATATTTAAACTGACCGGTGGCAAAAAAAAACAATGAAATAAAAAAAACAAGGCCATCGACTTCCCAAAGAAAAGTTATTTTGTAGGTTATTTTACCCTTTTTTGTTTTTGAAGGCGGTTACCTTTTTTTTCTTACTTTACATTTTGTAAACATGAGTTTATGTAATTTGGCCTTGGCCAAGTTTAAAAAAAAAAAGATAATGATAAATAAATACTTAGATCACAAATAATTGTGTTGTGTGGTCTTTCTTTGTACCGATTGATTTATTATTATGGTCGAACATGCATAAATATAATTAAGCCCATTGATAACACAGCAGGCACTGACTTTGAATTAACGTTTGTGAAGCAACAGTAACAGTACCTGCTTGGTTGATATCGACTGTCACTCACAGGTGTCTCACACGACGACGCTCTACAAAATGGAACTTTTGTAAAGCTGCGTGTTATAGGTAGCTATGAGTTGGCGGGGTCAGTGGTGTTGGCGACTTGCGATGCCGTCGCAGGTAGGTGTCTACCAGGCGCAGTGTTGCACAAGCGCGCCCCGGAGTGCGGGGGCGCTACTTTAAGCGCACTGTCGCTACTGGTTGCGACCGGCTGCGACACGTCGCGTCGTGACACACAGCCTTCGAGCCGCTACACTTGCAGTGATTCATTGGCCTCGGGTTTCATGACATACAAGTAGAACTTCTACTAAAAGCAACTGCTAAAGTAACGCGTTGTGCAAAAAGAGCTCTCCATGATTTTATTAAGAAATTGAGTATTCAGAATAGAATAGAATAGAATAGAATAGAATAGAAGTAATTTATTTGCATTCAATGTAGGTAAAGACATAAGTTGTTACATATCAAATTGTTTGTTCCTTGTACATTGTGCCATTTGGCATGCAAAAATTTAAACACAAAACAAAAATTAAAAACACATCAATCTCAATTTTACACAAACAAAATAATAATCAATATATCCTATTTAATCCATAATAATGTCAATACAAAGCAAAAAATAAATTAATTAAATTACACAGAATCCAAACTAAATTAAAGTAATGCTCATAAAAATAAAATGTCTACATTTTATTTATCATCTAGGAAATCTGACACAGAGTAATATACATTTTTGTTTTAAATATGATGAAAGTTGTTTTTTAAAAATCCTTAAAGGTTGGTCCTTAATACTATTTGGTACCTTATTATAGACTATTGGCGCCATACCAAAAACACTTTTATTTAATAAAGATGTTTTATGACCACCAGTACATAAATCATATTTATATTGAGATCTGATTGTTGTATTTCTGTCTCTAGTGTCCTTTAAAGCAGGGAATAAGTTACTATTGCTTTTGACAAAAATAGCAAGCTCTAGTATGTAAAGACAGGGAAAAGTTAGAAGTTTGTTATCAATAAAATAAGTTTTACAGCTGTCTGTTACTTTTAAATTGAACATTGCTCTTAGGCAACGTTTTTGGGCTTTAAAAATAGTTTCACGTTCACAACAATTGCCTCAAAATATGAGACCAAATCTTAAAATTGGCAACACTAATCCATGGTAAGCAACCAATATCGTTTTGATGTTTCTTTTTTTGGAAAGACTATAAAGGACATATGCTGATGAACCTAATTTTTTGCAAATGGCTTCCGCTTGTGGTTTCCAAGTAAGTTGGCTATCAATTATAATTCCTAAAAAATTTGGCTATACTTGCATTATCAATTTTTTGTCCATTATAATTCAAATTTAATTCTTCGGGGTGAATACGTTGATAAAAGTGCATAACTTGAGTCTTCTGTATATTAATTAATAAATTATTATTATTTAACCAATTGACTATTGTTTTTAAAACGTTATTTATATCTATTTCGTATTGCTCTTTATTGACACATTTGATTATTGCTGTGCTGTCATCTGCAATTAATATCATAGGGTTAGGAATTTGACGTGGCAAATCGTTTATGTAGAGTAAGAAAAGTAACGGCCCGAGAATGGAGTGCCCCTGCGGTACGCCGAATTTGATGTACCTATAAGAAGATAGATATTTTATTTCTCGTTTAGACTTCATACAAATTCTAGAAATTTCTGTGACTTGCTTGCGATCGCTAAGATATGATTTTATTAAATCAAGAGCATTTCCACGGATGCCATAGGCATTTAGTTTCTTCAAGAGCTTTTCGTGATTAACATAGTCAAAAGCTTTTGAGTTTTCAGTGTTAATTTATACTTAACTTTACTAGTTGTTTCATCAACAAGTATGGCTGTAAAACGATTTTAAATATAATGATAATTTTAATCTTATAAACATTCGTTGACTTGAAGATTTCCTGAAAAAGAAAGACCGCCATATGTACCGCAATGTACGTATACGTGTAAATAAATAAATTAAACTATATAGATAACATTACATATTAGGAATTAGGTACTTATTAACAGTCCTACATTTTAACGAAGAAGTTACGACTAGCCGTTCACCGCGGTTTCACCTGCTGCTAGGCTCGTATTGGCCGTAGCATGATGTTCCTCGATAGACAGACTGTCTAACAAAATAATATTTTTTCAATTTGAACCAATAGATTCTTAGTTTAGCGCTTACAATCAAAGAAACTCTTCAGCTTTATAATATTGGTTCAGAAATACTGTGACGGGAAAGGAATACATTCCTTTCTATTTGTGAACGACGGACGCTTGTGGTCTCGTTTCGTGAAGTATCCCAAATTGAATGTTAATTGGTGCCGCTAGGGAACAGAACTACGCACCGGAAACTGGAACTTAGAAACTTAATCCGTCATTTAGAAAAAATATTCAAAAAAAAACCTGTGACGCGTTATATATATATTTTTTAAGCTATTGCATAGCTTTTATCGCGGGATTGAGCACGGCGATCGAATCAAGAAATTCCGAATAAAAATAAACGAATCCGAAAACGAAAATAAACCTAACACTGCCATTGTCACATCTGTCATGTCAAAGTGAATGAATTCATTTTTCTTTTGTTAATCAATGAAGACTGACCAAAATAAAACTCAATGAACTCGGAAGTCAGAACACATTAAAATTATGCCACGACGACGTATAATATAATGATTATTTAGAGCGTCCTTGCTAGGTAACAAACAAGAAGGGTCAAATATTTTTTGATAATCTAATTGACGGACTAATTTGGTGTTATTTCAGTGGTGCATAAAGTTAAATTATTAATATGCTATAGTCTTATTGAAGCTTGCTTTTTTCAGTCTGATAAACGAAAGCTAGGTGGTAAAAATTATTAAAAATAAAATTAAGAGGAACATTACATGACGGACGAGCGGTGATTAGATTCCGATAGCTGGCGAGTGGCGAGCACACATCACATGCGAGTATTTGGCAAACACCGCTGAAGATAGAGCGCATCGCGAGCATATCGCGACAATTATCGCGCGTCGTCGGCTGCGATAACGAAACGATTGCCCCCTAATAAACGCGTATGTATCAATAATTCCAAGTTATATTATCTGCGTGGCCTCATTCTAAGTATCGGAGTGTTGTGATAACTTTTATCATCATCGTTCGTCGTTAGTTTTTCAATAATTTACTTTTCAGGAAAATACTCCACACACATTTTTTCCGAACTAGGTAGATAATTATGGTTTAATTTTTTTTCGTGGTTGTTCATCAAATGAGTCCTACGCAGGGCGGGACGGGAGGGACTGTCAGACTTGTACTGCCTGAAATCCATGGTAATCCTTCAAAAGGTCTTTACGTTCTAGGGTCACGATTACCTGATGAGACAGTCCCGCGACCCCGGCGGCTGTGGACAGCGAGCTGTCCATCACTCGCCGTCCGCATGCCATGGTGTGGTCCATGGTGGCCGGAACTCGTGTCGCAAACGTCCGTTGCCGTGGGCGTTACCCGCGGCGGCTAGGTCGTGAGTTGGACGCTGTCCTCTCCCTCACACGTCCCGCCTTCTCCTTCGCTAGCATGACTGCTCCGCAGAAGGAGGGGACCGCTTTCCATTCCGTCTCGTCCCGCAGCATGGCCTCCACCAATGCCGGGCACGAGAGGTCACCGCCCATCGCCTCCGTGAGGACTCCGTGAGGATTCGTACAGTCCCGCGACCAAACGGGCAGTCTTGTAGCGTTCCACCGTAGCAATCCTGTAAGTGCCCGGGTCGACGGCGCATTGTGTTCCACGCGCGCCTGACGGGGCCCCCTTCTAGAGGGCCAAAGCCTGCCGGGATCGCGGGAATTACCGTGACCTCGGAACGTAAAGGGCTATTGAAGAACACCGTGGATTTTAGTCAATACGAGACTGACAGTCCCTCCTGCTCTGTCCTTGGTGGGAGGACTCATTAGATGATTTTACCACGCTAAAAAAAAAGCGATCCTGTAAGTGGTGACGGCTAGGTGTTTCTTCTTTACCAATCAGACTCAGGAATCTCCTGAAACTTTTGTGTCTGGCGAGAACTTGCGTTAAGCGGAAGGCGAAGACTCCGTGATCCCTTTCTAGTCACTTCTCAAAGAAGGGTGTTACCGCTGCGATCGCGTGTCGTGCCCGATGGTTTCATTCTTACGACATTGGATTAGTCTTTCTATTTTAATTTTAATTTTTACCCCGTGGTACCGTTGTTACAAACTCCCATATAACCTATTCACCATTACCGAAATAATGACATTCGGTTGAATTTGTAGACCAGTATCAGCAGTGCTTTTCCCTAAGGATGCAGCCTGCCGCAATATTAAAACTGGAGCCTGCCCCCAATACAAATTGAACATAATGATAATCATTAAGTTGAAGATCCATCAAAGACAGGCTGCGATTTCAACGCTGAGCCCGCGCCGCTACCATCCAGAAATAAGGTGTTCATAGAATTCAGTAGATAGTGGAGAAGATAAGACGAACAAAAATAATGTTTCCTGTTTGTTTTTTAAGGGTTCTCAGGTAGACCAGTAAAGTAATGGGTAATTACAAATAGGGCTAATAAAATGGATTAGGTGATTGTGGCTCCAGTGGGGGATAGATCTGAAGTAATAATTTTATTTAGAAACAGCTTTGAAACTACATTTACAGTTGACACGATAAGTGGAAGTTTGGTCACAAAGCTGTTGATGTGACGCTGGAAAATCACACGCGTGTACTCTCCCGTGCACGAGTTACATCGAAGTGTTGGAGTTAGCAGCTGCGGCGTGTGTTGACATGTGTACGTCATTGCATGGCCATGTAGGGCAGGCGCACTAGTCACCCGACACCGGCTGAACCTTGCACTGAAGCCTTGCAAGCATGCACTCGTACTCACGGCACTGATTCATATTCTAGCTAGAATATTCGTGACAGTTGATTCATGATAGTTGTCAAACTTCTCAAAGATAATAGGTATAATTCCACAACATGTCTTGAAAGTCATGAGTATAAAGTGTATTTAATTAAACCTTCTTCTTCCTGTAAAATACAAAGTTATTTGTAAGATAGGTAACCAACATTTTATTCTCCCATTACATTCCCGAGCAATCATTGCTGAATACTCAAAGTAAATGTAACCGATTCGTTGCGATGCCTAATTTCACTAACTTCTAACCGTGGCGTCGAACAAAAATAACGTGACACTGATCAAACAAAATGAAGTGAAAAATGAAGATAGTTTGGTTTCAGGTAAAACTTCCATAAAACTTAATTGAAGGAGTTATCATCGATTTCAAAATGACACATATCCGTGCCTGACGCCACACTTAAAAAGAAGTGATGGCACTGAAACGTGCCATCCGCAACGAATCGGTCCTGTGGACGCCATCGGAACTTAAATCAGTATTGATATCGAGTGAGGTGGGGTGCGCCCGCGTCACCGCGCCCGCCATGTTACCCGCTCGTTGCGTTTGACGTGAAATTGGGACAGTTTCAATAGTTGCTATCGACCACGCCCTTCCGTCTCGTCTGGCGAACATATTGCTTAACAACTGTTCAATGTTACATGTTGATGGCACGGTTGGCGCAGTGGCTGAGTGATCGACTGTTGCGCAGCGTGTCGCGGGTTCGATCCCCGCACGGAACAAATATTTGTATGATCTGCAAGTAGTTGTTCCGGGTCTGGGTGTTTATGTATGTGAGTTTCTGTTTTTGAAGGCACCCACGATACAGGAGAAATTCCTAGTGTGGGGCAACGGTTTATATAAAAAAAAAGAAAAAAAATGCTTATAGTCCACAAGGCAAACCTTCATTATGGAGTACTTCAGTACTATCTAAGTGTTCGCTCGAAAATGTGCAATGAGTATAAGGATTAGGGTATAGAACCGGGAAATCCCAGTCCCAAAAATACCCGGCAATCCCCTGTTCTTTAGGCAACTGAAAAAAACCGGGACATCCTAAAAAAAACCGTGATTTACGGGGCTGATAGAAATATTTTAGATAATACGTTAAACTTGTAAATTCTTTCATCATCATCATCATCATCATCTCAGCCATAGGACGTCCACTGCTGAACATAGGCCTCCCCTTTAGATCTCCACATATACCGGTTGGAAGCGACCTGCATCCAGCGTCTTCCGGCGACCTTTATAAGGTCGTCTGTCCACCTTGTTGGTGGACGTCCTACGCTGCGCTTGCTAGTCCTTGGTCTCCACTCTAGTACTTTTCGACCCCATCGGCCATCTGCTCTGCGAGCAATATGGCCTGCCCATTGCCACTTCAGCTTGCTAATCCGGTGGGCTATGTCGGTGACTTTAGTTCGTCTACGGATCTCCTCATTTCGGATTCGATCACGTAGAGAAACACCGAGCATAGCTCTCTCCATAGCTCGTTGAGCGACTTTGAGCTTTGAGATGAGGCCGATAGTGAAAGACCACGTTTCGGTGCCGTACGTCATCACTGGTAACACACATTGGTTAAAGACTTTCGTCTTGAGGCACTGAGGTATGTCGGACGAAAAGACATTGCGTAGTTTCCCGAACGCTGCCCAACCGAGTTGGATTCGGCGGTTGACCTCTTTCTCGAAGTTGGACCTACCTAATTGGACTACTTGTCCTAAGTAGATATATGAGTCAACAACTTCGAGTACCGAGTTTCCAACAGAGACTGGGGTGGGCACAACATTGGCATTTGACATAATTTTCGTCTTGTCCATGTTCATTTTCAAGCCCACCCGTTGTGAAACTCGGTCGAGGCCATCGAGCATCATGCTGAGTTCCTCCATCGACTTTGCCATGACCACGATGTCGTCGGCAAACCGAAGGTGAGTGATGTATTCGCCGTTGATGTTGATGCCAAGTCCTTGCCATTCCAGGAGCTTGAAGGCGTCTTCCATTGCGGCAGTAAACAGTTTCGGGGAGATAACGTCCCCCTGTCTTACGCCTCTTCTCAATGAAATCGCCTTCGTGCTATGCTCCTGTACTCGGACCGACATGGTGGCGTTATTATACAAACACTTCAATACCTCGATGTACCGATAGTCAATACGGCATCGCTGGAGTGACTCAAGCACAGCCCATGTTTCCACCGAATCGAAGGCTTTCTCATAGTCCACAAACGCTAAGCATAATGGCAAGTTATACTCTTCGGTCTTCTGTATAACTTGCCGCAGCGTATGGATGTGGTCTATGGTACTATAGCCTTTTCGGAAACCGGCTTGTTCGGGAGGCTGGAAGTCATCAAGTCTGTGTTCGAGACGGTTCGTGATAACCCTTGAAAACAGCTTATAAACATGACTCAGAAGCGTGATGGGTCTGTAGTTCTTCAATAGGCTGTTATCACCTTTTTTGAAGAACAGCACCACCTCACCCCTGCTCCACGTTTCAGGCGTTTTGCCCTCGGACAGGACGGAATTAAAGAGTTTCTGGAGGACTTTAAGTACCGGTGTTCCACCCGCTCTCAGAAGCTCTGACGTGATTCCGTCCTCGCCCGGCGCCTTGTTGTTCTTAAGCTGCTTCAGGGCCATCCTAATCTCGTACAGACTGATGTCCGGGATATCTTCGGTATAATGTCGGGACAGCTTGGCTCTTGGATCTCCTACCAAGCTGTCAACGGGCTTTGCGACCGAAGTGTATAGCTGTCCATAGAACCTCTCGATCTCGCCTAAAACCTCTGCTTTGGTCGACGCTATGCTGCCATCCTCCCGTTTCAGCTTTGACATCTGGCTTTGCCCAATAGACTTGTCCTTTGCGAACACTTTGGAGCCTTGGTTTCGCTGTATGGTCTCTTTAACACGATTCGTATTAAAGAGACGCAGATCGTGTCGCAAGGACTTAGATATACGTCTATTGAGCTGCCTATATGACTTCGCGTCATCGGAAGACTGCAACTGTAGCAAACGTCGTTCAGCCATGAGGTTTAAGGTTTGCTCGGTCAATTTCTGAGGTCTATCTTTACGGCAGGGTCTAAAAAACTTAGACCCTACCGTGCGGACAGTTTCCACTAGCCCGTCGTTGATCTCGTCCACTGAAACTAAGTTCTCAAGGCAAGCAAAGCGATTAGAGAGCTCGAGTTGAAAGCTTTCGGGGTTTTGAATGTGGGACCGAGTAGGTCGGAGCGTAGACTTCATCAAGCTGGACCTTTCAAGTTTAACATTGATATTCAGTGAGCCTCTTACGATTCGGTGATCGCTACCGGTTTTTACCCTGTTGATCACAGAGACATCACTGAATATCCGTTTCTTGTCGGTCATGAAGAAGTCTATCTCGTTTCTCGTGAAACCATCGGGGCTCAACAAGGTCCATTTCCTGTGAGGCGGCTTCTGGAAGAAAGAGTTCATCATGAAGAGTTCCTCTTTCTCCAGAAAGTCGGCCAGCCTCTGCCCCCTAGGGTTCCGTTGCCCATATCCAAATTGCCCCACTCTCAACTCATCACCGCTTTTCTTGCCCAACTTTGCGTTAATTTAAAGTAATTTTCGTAAATTCTTTAAAGGAACAAAAAATTAAATTAGTTGTAAGTTATTTATTAACTTTGTCTTTGTAAAAGGGATATGTTCGGATACACGTGTGTATGACAGAAAAGAAAACTTGCTAATGTGCTGGTTATATCTGGAAAGCCTTCGACAGGTTCTTGAAACGCAAGTCTACTCAGTAAGCCGCCTGCTTTAGGCCATCCAGTTGATTTTTGAAGCTGAAAATAAGACTTTCTTTGAACGATCCATCAGAGTAGTCATTGACGGCTGATCTTCTGAGCTTATGGCTATTGATTCCGGAGTTCAACAAGAGTTTGTTTTCTCTCTTAACCTTTGGGATGACTCTGTTAAATACCAATTTGCTCCACTTGATGAGACTCATTGGCAAAATGAAACTGTTAAAAATCTATTAAAAAAACCGCATCATATTCTGTTGCGTAGTTTTAAAGATCTAAGCATACATAATGACAGACAGACAGCGGGACACACCGCTCCGACAGTACAGATCTACGCTACTATACGTTCACAAGATTCTGTTCTTAAAATAATAACATTTAAAACTAATAAGTATAAGTTTTTGGACCATGCCCGGGTCGACGGCGCGTTGTGTTTAACGCGCGCCTCAAGGAGTGTCAGCATAGGGACACTCCTTGATGCGCGCGTAATACCCCTGCAGAGGGCCAAAGTCTGCCCGGAACGTAAAGGGCTACTGAAGGACACCGTGGATTTTAGTCAGTATGAATCTGACAGTCCCTCCCGCTCTGCCCTGGGTGGGAGGACTCATATGATGATTTTACCACGTTAAAAAAAACAAAAATGGTTACTATCACACACTATAGTACAAAGTTTTGCCCGCGGCTTCTAGTTGGATCTGCACTTTTTTTCGGGATTAAAGGTATCCTATATCCGTCGCTGTACCACAGAGGCTGTACTAATTACTGACAACGTACCTATACCAGTCAGGTAAAAGGTACAAACTTACTAAGAAAGTGCCATCTTTTGATTTAAAATAAAGTGACACCGTTCGTTCGCGGCCACCTTCTTATGATTAATCGTAAGAAGGTGATTGCGAGCGAACGGCAGCATATACATATGCTACATGCGCCTACCTATAGACGCAGTTGTACGAAGGAATAATGATAACACCGCTTGAGCCAAGTTTAGTGATAACGCGTCCGGTGTAAGAGATTTATTCACCGGACATGGACATTTCGGGGGGTACCTGCGTCTGATAAGGAGGGAACAAACGCATGGGTGTCGAATTAGACACGGGCTACGTAAGGGAGAGGACAGCGTCCTCCCTCCACCCCAGCCGCAGTGGTAGACGCCCACGGCGACAGACGTCGGCAGACGATCTCCGGCCACCGTAGGCGCCGACATGCGGGCAGCGAGTAATAGGCAAGTCGCTTTACGACCATGGACCATGCCCGGGTGGACGGCGCGTTGTGTTCCACGCGCGCTTCAAAGAGTGTCAGCAAAATGACGGGGACCAAAGCCAGCCGAGGTCGCTGGACGTGACCCCGGAACGTAAAGGGCTATTGAAGGACACCGAGGATTTGAGTCTGACAGTTCCTCCCGCTCTGCTCTGGGTGGGAGGACTCATTTGATGATTTTACCACGATAAAAATTAACATTCCAATTATGTCTTTATTGATCCAGTAAGATTTAGGCGTATTTTGTATTTTAAATTTTGGTATTTTATTTTCATTTGTTATTATCATTAGATGGTTTAACAACTATTGAGAGAAAAGAGAGCTTTAAACATTACGGGCAGGGATGTGTTAGGTAATGTGATGCAGATTCTGATGAAAAATTTTTCCATTAATTCATATTAAGTGCACCATAACGAGATGTTTGAAGATTGCACAGTGGTCAGCAGTCGAATTGATTTTCTGTTTCACCAGCCACCACGTGTGGGCGCCAGTGTGTCACTAGTAATCCGTGAACTAAAGCAATCGACTTGTTCGGTGATTAACTCAATGTTCAAAACGAGGTCAACAGTTAATCAGCACTTGTTTGTTTGAATAAACAAGTGCTGATTAAACGTTGACGTTTGCATCTAATATGAGAGATGTCAACAAAAACACGAAACATTCATTATATAAGACAATTGAATTTAAGTCGTGAAATTTTGTGGCGGAAACTGGGTTTTTAGTATCTAATGGAAATGAAAATGACTGCAAGAGTCAGTAGCAAGAGCCTTAACCCTAAGAGGGAACCTTCTCCGACACGTGCTCAGCTAGATCCTGCGGGCGAGCACGCAGACGCAGTAATCCTAAAACAAAGTGTGTCCGGCACGAGCACCTAGCTCAACATATTCTATTTGGGTTGTTTTAATTTCGCCACAAAATTAATTCCCCACGAAAAAAGTATGCATAAATTAGCCAAAGGCTTTTATTCTTTTTATTTTTGTTAATCTTCACGAAGGATCGAATTATTCGCGAGTAAAATCTTGATTGGTTCTTTCTATTATTATGAATACTATGTTGTGAGTTTGCAACCAGCAATATTTTTGCTGGCCGTCAACAATATTATTGTGTTAAATGGGCTAGTTTAAGGCCCACTTACACCACAATCACTAAACGGGTTTAGCGCTAAACTGCCTTAGAATATCACTGTATCCCTGTCAAATTGTTTGAAGTTGACAGAGACAGAACGATGTTTTAAATCAGTTTAGCGCTAAACCTGTTTAGTGATTGTGGTGCAAGTGGGCCTAAATCTGTGATGAATGTAAGTGTAATGATGAATGAAATAATAATATGTATATATAGCAGTGGGACAACACAGGTTAAAATATATATATATATATATATGAATAAGTGAAATGATCGGATTTCGTAAATCCTTTCTTTGTCTTTATAGTCTTTGTCTTGGCAAAGTTATCGCTAACATTAACAATATTCAACTCTCCAATATGTCGAATCGGTCAGGTTGTCACAGCAGGAGTGGGATTAACAGCCAGCATCGCGCAGTGTGCTCAGTCTGCTCACCGCTCAGTGATGCACGAGTAAAAATACCTCGCGTTTGGAGAGCGCCGCCATTCATCAGCCGCGTGAGTTGTAACGGTGATAACTTGTGGCACGTGAATCAGAACAACATCATGTCAACCATATTTTATTTAAACACCTCATTAATAGATGAGGTCAGCGCCTATTTGTGTAAATAACATTTCATGATTTTTAGGCAAATAACGAAAAAGCTTATGACTGTGTCTGTCACATTCTTAATGGCTCACTATAAAACCGTGACATGTCGTGTTTATGAACTACATATTATTATTAAGTATTGACATAAATAGTTCACGTGCCGCTGCAACTGTTCATTTACTTTTAGCCCAAAAACATGGGACTTCAATTACCGTTCATTACCAGTTTATCACTAGATAGGTAACAAGTAATGTTACCTTACTTCCCTTGGCCCAACACTCGGACTCGGTATCAACAAAGCAGCTCACCGTGCGCCAGCGAGGAGGTGTCAACAACACAGTTCCACACAGAAGAGCAGACAGACACCAAGCGAAATGTAAGCACAGCACAACAATATTATGGAAACTGCCAAAATGGAAAATACACTGTCTAGATAATTATGTAGGCTGTTTCCAGTTGGTCCGCACTTGATTTCGGATTTACTAATAAACTTTCAGATTGCTTTGATTATTATCTGTAACAAGCAGTGTATAGGGACATCTTCATAGTATCAAAAACATTATAGGACAACAATGACAACAGACTAACAATCAGGTTCATCTCTCAGTGCACTGTAATTGGTCCTTCTGTAGCAATTTGTTTGTTGATTTGTTTCGGAATCGGAAGCGCGTTAACTGTTGGGCTCGTGCGCGGTCATTCACTCCGCGTATTTCGAGCGTGCGTGCACTACATCGGTGTGTCGTGCGTGAGTTGTTCTCGTGGGTCGTACCACACGGTGCAGCGCGATACAATCGTACGATATACCTACTCATAACAGAATTTCGGTCCCATTTTACAAGTGCAATTTCACATTACCTACGTTTTCACTTTCTTGTAGTTAATTAGAGGATCAAAGGATGGGAACCTGGGGAAATGAAGATCACAAACTTTCTAACTTCTAGCTTCTACTGAGGATCTGTTGGTTAAAAACACCGCTGTGTCGACCAGGCCCGGGACTTGTATTCGGTTCCTCGTTTACAGCCATAATGCTATAACGACTTTATTATTTTATCCTTTAAAGGGTTAAATGGTTTAGACTTTATGGGTACATCGCTTTTACATTTATTTTTAAACTAGCTGTGCCCGCGACTTCGTTCGCGTGGTTGTCGAGAACAAAACAACGTCGTTTAGATAAGAGTATATCACCTTTTTGATGATTTAGAGTCCTGAGGCATTTTCAAGCAAAATTAAAGCAATAAACAAAACCAACAACACTTTTGACTGAATAGCCTACAAACTTAAAAGAACGACGCCGTGACGCCTATCCAGCCGCTCCTCATAGAGGGGTCTTACCGCCGCGATTGCGGCGTGCCCGACGATTGAAACTATTGGATTCAAACTACGAAGTAAATAAATACAATCTTTACTTAACTTAACTTTCAACTTTGGTCATTGGTTTGAAGTACGAAACTTCAAACCAATGACCAAAGTTGAAAGTTGACCAAACGAAACTAATAAGATGAGCCAATACTTTTTTTTCGACCAATTTAGAAAATCGATAAACCAAGCAACCAAAGAACTTGTACGTCACACTCAAGAACTTTTAAGACACCTAACGAAACACAATTTTCTTTTTGTGTCTGAATATGGAATAGTCTCAACATGTTTACCTACCTATTTGTGAGTCGATATTATCAGCTACGTTACTCATACAGGGAATATGTCAGCTCTACTCAGCGGGAAAAGAAAACGTTACCTCTGAGATGTCTTCATTAACTTACAGTTTGTTATTTGTTAGTACAACTGTGGAATGAAGCAACAAGTCACATTCGTCGGGTGCCGGCGAGGGACCACAAGTGACGCATTTCAGGTTGTAAGTGTTGCTCCAGATGACACACGTTTATTAGTGTAGGTATAGTTTAGTGATATAAATAGCAGGATAGATGCAAGTTTGTTCAGCGCTATATGACAGATATGTCTTTACCATCGAGACAAAATGAAAAAAACTGTAATTATCTTCCACTACGTACCTGATTGGCTAGTGGCTAGAGACACGGGCTAGACATCGAAGCTGCTCAGTTGATGATATAGACATACAGCTTAGACCATGGTCGGTCTTTAAATGGGTCACTAATTGAGCAAGGTTTGTCTGTGGATTAATCGAATGACTCAAAGTTAAAACTGAATTCAAAGTGGAATTTGAATTCAAAGTCGTTTTGCTTATTAGTAAAATAAAAAGTTATGGCCAAGGTGAGATGACAGATGTTACACTTCATATGCAACTACTGTAAGACTCGTTTTTTCTTCTGCAATACAAGAAAGTAAGTAGTGAGATGAAATTTATTCCTGGACAATTGTCAAAATTTACAAATAACAAAAGACTCGACAGTGTTGATAACCATATTTCTATTAAATATTTCAGTTAAAAAAAAACGAACCGAAACTGGCCTGGAACGTTCCCGGCTCAAAAGACCACACAATACTGAAAGTATTCAGATTATATCAGATTGCACACTGAATGACAATTGCCAGTCTCTTAACCAGAAACGATCCGGCGAGATAGTCTAAACCATTTGTCCTAAGTCGCTGAATAATTTTCACATTATATTTCTCTTAAATTAACAAGAAGCCTGTTTATACGTAAAACGTATTAATCAGAAATTTTATAAATACTTTTTTTAATTATCACCCCTGTCAATTAGTGGATTTTTTTGTAGACTACTGGACAGTGACTGTGAAAAAGCCGACAAGTTGGCAGGTTCCTAATCAAAGTGTCCTTTGACCACTTAAAATATAGTGTTATTGGAACTTAATGAGTGGAAATAATTATCAAAAAGTTTGGTAACCGCAATGCCTTTCACAATGTACGCAATAACTGGTCCGGCCTGTAGGCGTGTCGTCGTCGCGCCCTCGCCTGTGTCGTATACTCGTGTCTGCTGTGTCTACTTGCGACACGTTACGCAACTTGTCACAGCGCGTTCGCCACTCTTGGTCAGAGTGGCGAACGCGCCGTTTTTGACACATCAATGATTCATGTGAATATTACATCAGGCCTCATGACTGAACGGTCGGGCCGGAAACAGCCGGCGGTTGAATATCAAACAATACGTCAACATTCGTTAGTTTATTTACATGGAGCTCGTTATATTTACACACAAATGAATGTACATAGATGCATGTCGATTCCGGGATGTCACATCGGTGCCTTTAGTATTCCGTGCTTATACGAGTGGCGAGCAACGCGCGTTGCGTACACACTACACAGTACACACGATGATAACGATCGACCGCATGAGGCGACTGGCGGTGATTACAATCAGGTTCAAGTGTAATGACGACGATCGGCACTCAGCCCGCTCGAGTTTCACCGACCAACGTCTCAGCTTTCCTAAAACGTGTCGAAATCATGTCACAAGGCATCACAATGGGCTCTTCGCTCCGGCCCAATTTATCCGCAGCGAAACGTCGCGGCGTTTGGGAGGACTGTCATTACGGACGGAAACGGTGTAACAACAACCCTCAGACGAGACGAGGGTTGAACGCGAGCGGAACAAAGAACATGACAGTAAACACTGCAAATAATTTACAAAAAGCAAAATACTTTCCAAACACAGGCCGGGCCCGCCTTGTATTGTGAGATGCAAGCGGTATCTCTAGCACTAATTAGGAGCATTGTTGTAGCTGGTAAGAGCCCCACTAAAGTCCAACGTTTGCGGTAAACTTTGCACAATACATTGAATCCAATGGATAAGTACCACGTGCTGCTCGCACAGATTGGGTAACTTTATTCGAAGACTGAATAAATAAATGTAGAGGTCAGTAATGAAAGCATGCATACGTGGATCGACAGTTCAAACAGTTATTTTAACATGTGGAGATATTTTACTTAAGTAACGGGTAGCTCGTTCGGGCAGGGACCTAAATGTCAGAGGTGAGTCGTCGCTGTGGCACACTGACTGCAGACTACAGACGCAGAGCTACTTCGTGAGAAATATTTAGCGATACGCCACCGTTGAGTTTAGCGTTAGGAATTAATGACCGCACATTGCCTGACCGACTACAGTAGTCGCAGTTTTTGGTGTGGCGTGTATGGTGCACTCAGCAGTCTTCAGATTGACGTGTAGTGATCGCTCTCTTACAGATCCTGACGGTTTGCGCACCTCACACGACGGGACACTGACGGGACACTGCACGATCACTAAGGTTTGCAGTTGTGTGTGATATGTACATGTATTTGCTTGTTAACTACAAGCATATACAACAAATCTTATAGGACGATACTTGAAATAGTTTCTTAAAAAGCAACCATTGTTTTGATGTTAGTGGTTGTTACTGGTGCAGTCCGAAAGACCGTCGTCGTCACGACTGCCAATAGACGGCACGGCACAATTGACACCACTTGTATCGCGAGTTGTAAAGTTCTTCACGAAATTGCAATCTACCAATTTGCACACACAAGCACAGAGTTTTGAAGTTTGCCTTTGATGACATTAAAAAAAATAGAAAATTAGCATTTTAAGAACAACTGGGAAGAAGGCTAGACCTTCTTCCTAGTTGTTTCTCATTGTTTAGAATCATCTCTGAAGCTAATTTTTTGCCATATTTCTTCAAATAGTTGCATCACGCTTACTAGGTATATTCAAACCCGCATTTCTTCTCAAATGGTCATCGTTTCGGCGAAGTGCGGCGCTGGCGAGTGTCACCAAATATGTACAGTGAGTCAGGCGAACAAGTAATTACAATATTAATTGGAACAATTTGTACAATTATAGACCTGGCTGGACTGGCTGGAATTATAGACCGTGCTCCTAGAACGGGATTAACGATTATATTCTGTGCGACATCTGTCACATAACTCAATAAAATAACAAGTCTCTCCTTAGAAAATAACAAAACGAACATGACCGTATAAATATTTGTTGCATATAGCATGAAGGCTGATTTAAAAGCGCGTATTTTGAAAGTTGACAACGTCGCAAACAGTTGTCAAATATTAGTTTTAATTCATTTAGCAATGTTACTGTATGGAACAACAAGAAACGAATATTCAATGACGGCTCAGTGATTCACAGGATAAAAACCGGAAACGATCACCGAATGGCTGACCATTCGGTGATCGTGACTCTGAAGTCACATTGAATATTAACGTAAAACTTGAAAGCTCCGATCTGATAAAGTCCACGCTCCGACCCATTCGCGTCTCTATCCAAAACCCCGAAGGCTTTCAACTCGAGTTGTCTTATCGTTTCGACTGCCTGGTAAATTCTGCGTCAGTGGACGAGATCAACAGGGTTGTAGAAACTGTCAAAACGGTGGGCTCTAAGTGGGCATCGTTTTCTGAGGGATTTGTAAGTCTCAGAAAACTTTGCTTACCTGACACTATACCGAAGACATACCGGACATCAGCCTGTACGAGATTAGGATGGCCCTTAATCAGCTAAAAAACAACAAAGCGCCGGGTGAAGACGGAATCACTTCAGAGCTTCTGAAAGCGGGTGGAACACCGGTACTTAAAGTCCTACAGAAACTCTTCGACTCCGTCTTGCTCGAGGGTACAACGCCAGAA
The DNA here is from genome assembly GCA_943136025.2 of Agrotis puta. Lineage (NCBI taxonomy): Eukaryota > Metazoa > Arthropoda > Insecta > Lepidoptera > Noctuidae > Agrotis > Agrotis puta. The sequence goes on along the minus strand of OW964176.2, from coordinate 19,319,162 downwards.
GCATGGAACAAGAGCGTGGTGGTCCATACTTCAAGAAGGGTGACATCACCTTATTCTTCTTCTTTGCGTGTCGATGTACTCAAATTGCATCCGACCAATACGTAGCTACCTGCACAGCCCTGTCATTTGCCTCATTCAAATCCTGGAAGGTGCAGGTGGTTGGGCAGGATGGGCACGAAAGGAGGTGGGACATGTCTTGTACAGAGGCTCCGCACTGGCATTGTGTTTGGGATGAGTCTAGAATACCCCATTTGACCAGATTATTTTTACAGCGGCCAACCTGGGCTCGCAATCGATTGAGAGATTTCCAGATCGGCCACTGCAGTTCAGAACCAGGAGGGAGGTGCTCTGCTGGGTTGAGGAAATAAGGAGGGGTGGGGTTACTTACTCTCCACAGTTCGCATCTCTCATCTGAGGCATCGTTTTCTGAGGGATTTGTAAGTCTCAGAAAACTTTTACGACTTTTTAAGCGTGGAGGAGGTAATTGATGCCCGTACAGCGGATGACGGTTATCTCGCTCCTGTGTCCCCTTTTCAATGCGACTAGCTATTTCGCGCCGAACGTGTGGTGGAGCTATACCTGCCAAAGTGTATATCATTGCAAGAGGCGTTGGTTTTAAACATCCCGTTATGATCCGACAGGTGTCATTCAGCGCTATGTCAACTTCCCTGGCATGGGCTGAACGATGCCACACTGGGCATGCGAACTCACCAGCAGAGAAAGAAAGGCATAGGCCGGTGGTGCGGAGAACCTGTGGAGATGCTCCCCAACTGGTGGACGTAAGGCGACGAAGAACGTTGTTTCTAGTCCCGACCTTTTTTTTGGTTGTAAGGCAATGGAACCTATATGTGAGGGATCTGTCCAGGGTGACCCCCAGGTAGCGTGGTTGAGAGCAGTGCTCCACGTCGACACCCTGCCACGAAATACTGAGAGCTCTATTTGCCTGTCGGTTGCGGAGATGGAACGCACAGGACTGAGTTTTGGATGGATTTGGTCGCAAGGCTAAGTTATCGTCGTAAAATTTCCCCAGTACTTCCAGAGCTTCCGTCAACTTTTCTTCAGCTTCCTCAAAAGAAGGTGTCTGGGCTGCTAGAGCAAGGTCATCTGCATATAAGAAGCGTTTTGTCGACAGCGAGCAAGGCTGGTCGTTGGTGTAAATATTAAAAAGGGCCGGAGCCAACACGCTACCTTGTGGGAGTCCATTTTTCTGACAGCGCCACCTGCTCTTATTGTTGTTCAGATAAACTTGAAATCGGCGGTTATTTAGAATAGCGCTAAATATTTTCACGAAACCAATATCCGCTGTGAGCTCGCCGACCTTAAGTAAAAGCCGTTTGATGTTGACTGTATCATAGGCTGCCGAAAGGTCGACAAATACAACATCTGTTACTTTATTTGCCTCGAAACCGTCTTCAATGAATTGTGTAAGGTTTAGGATCTGATTGGTGCACGACTTTCCCGGCCTAAAGCCAGCTTGCTCAGGGATAAGCTTCGGTTCGATTAAAGGCGTAAGCCGATTGAGTAAAAGTCTTTCAAAAAGTTTGAATGTATGACAAAGAAGAGATATAGGTCGGTAGCTTTTTGGATCTTTTGGACATTTACCTGGCTTAAGTAGAGCAATCACCTTGGCACGCCTCCACAGTTTAGGGATCTTACAGTCTTTAAGGTACGAGTTGAAAAGAGATAGGATCCATGATACAGCTACTGGTCCGAGGTGTTTTAATTGATGAACAGTAATATCATCGAAACCGGGAGCCTTACCATTTTTTATTTTTTTTATGCCGTAAATTACGTCTGCTAAAGTAAATGGATCGTTAGTAATTTGTGTGACATTACTATTGTTTGCCCCTTCAGACAGCTTTCTGTTTTTGGCTAAGCGATGTGGAGGCTTACCATTAAGGAGCAACTGGCTGGCGACTTGGTTAGCGGTAACTTGGCCTGGATTCGATGCCAGAGGGGGCTTGTCGGTTAGTTTTCGAAGTGTGTTCCAAGCTTTTTTGCTGTTGTGGGTCATATCTATCTCAGTAACTAATGACATCCATCGCTTTTTACGGCTATCGCTTATTTCGCGCATAAGTTCCTCACCGAGTTCCAGTGTCTGTTCGGAAAATGGGTCGGAGTTATATGATTATTCATAATCTGAAAGAAGTGTGACGGAATCCTTGTTTAGGCCTGGAATGTAAGAAGTACGACAACCTCTTGGGATGTGCTGTCGGGATGCGGCCCATACAACCTCAACAAACTTGTCGTAGTTTTTTGGAACAGGATCTAGATCGAATAGCTTTGAGTCAATGCAATCAGAAAACATCTGCCAGTTGGCCTTCGAAAAGTTGAAACGTGGCCTGAACGGCACAATCTGAGGTTTCACAGCTGATTCAATGCAGCATCCAATTGGCCTGTGTTGAGATCTTGGAATAGGCTGATGCACTGTTTTTATGCAAAGAGGGCTAACATTGCCACTAGCAAATATTAGATCAGGGTTATAGCCACGGCGCCACCGGCCACTATTAAAAGATGCTGGAAGTTTGGCATTATGTATCAAGATGAGATTCTCTGCTTCCGCCCATTCTTCCACTGCATCACTATCTGTATTATTGTTAGTGTAACCCCATGTAGTACTGTGGCTGTTGAAATCGCCTAGTACGATTTTAATAGGCCTGTCATGAAAATTGCTCATGTATTTGAATTGAAACGGTTCACTGGGAGGTTTATATACAGAAGTTATTGTGCAGCTTCCTGTATCGATGGTAATTATTTCGATAGAGCCATCACATGAGGAGGCCGTTGACTGCACAGCGACATTCGGCTGTGCAAAAATGGCACTGCCGTACTTTGCATGAGGTATTTCAGCAACAAGTATCATGCCAGGTATTTGTGGCCTGGATTGTTCACCGTCGCGGTGTGTTTCTTGAACACAAAGTACACACATCAACATAATCTAGGGATATTTTATATTTCATCAAATATCTAAAAATCTATGAAGAATTTTCTGATATAGTAAATGGAAGAATGATAGGTTATTTTAAGGTGTACAGTAAAAAATAAAAAACATTTCGTGATTTCTTTGTTTTAAATAGAAATGTTAATTATTTTAATCGCCGTAGCAAATTAATATGGTAAAAAACTTCATTTCTTCTTATAAAGCTATTAATTTTAATGAAAATTTAAAAAATCTTATTAAATCTAATTATTAATAATCAGTTTTGCCACCTCTTACATTAATTACACATCAACATCGATTGTTCATGCTTAAAGTTAGATTGTCAATGTCTTGCTGCGGTATGAGGTCCCATGTTCTTTGCAAGTGGTCGTAAAGTTGTTGTTGTGTCGTCAAATTTGGCGGGAAATCTCTCAAAGCTTTTCGTTGTAACATGTCCCAGGCATGCTCGATAGGATTTAAGTCGGGCGACTGTGCAAGCCAATCCAAAACTTGAATATCGTGGTCTCGGAGAGCGGTCGACACCGGCCGCGCCGTATGGGAAGGAGTATTATCGTGCATGAGTAGAAATTCCTGGCCCATTTGGATTCTGTGTGGGTCAATAACAGGCTCTACTACCTCCTCGTGGTATTTTTGTGCAGTCATGCTACCTTGGATCCAAATGAGCTGGGTTCGTCCGCCAAGACGAATTCCTGCCCACACCATGATTGTCTCGCCTTGGTATGAGTGGACCTCCTGAGGGTGCCTTAGACGGCTAACTGTCCCTGGAGTTCTCCAAACGCGTGTTCTTCGTGATTCCAGATGAAACCCAAACCGGGACTCGTCGGTGAACAGCACCAAAGACCATTGTTCGTCACTCCATGGTAAATGCTCCCGAGCCCACGAAAGCCGCCGACCGCGATTGCCACGTCGCTATGCTGGAACACGTAGCGGTCTTCGAGCATGAAGACCAACTTCATGCAACCTCCTTCGCACGGTTTGGTCGCTTACCAGCAGCTGGTGGTCCTCCTGGAGCCTTTGTACTAGTTGCATCGCTGTGATATTGGGTTGTCTTCTAGCGGTTATTTGGAAAAATCGATCCTGTCTCTGCGTAGTAACGCGATATCTACCCGTGTGCCGTTCAGCTACATCCCCAATACTGCGATAACGTAACCACAACCTTGATATCACGTTTTGGCTGGTGTGTAGGGCCTCAGCAACGAAGCGTTGAATAGCACCATTTTATAGCATGCCCACGGCTCGTAACATTTCATCTCGACTCAAATGACGACGTGACATGACTCCTAAAGCTCACACGACACGTTAAATTAAAAAAGAATACCAATCTAATCCCTGTTCATTAATTAATATTAATAAAACAATTTTAATTTTCCGTAACATAACGAATCACTAACAATTTTGCCACCGTATTTTGTTTTTTCTTTTTTTTAAATATTTATTCTTTAAATTTTGAAAATAGAATAAATGAGGTTTCAATCTGTATACAAACTTTTTATGAAAACTAAAAAGATTTTAAACTAAACAATCGTAAATAATTTACGATTAAGATATCCCTAGATTCTGTTGATGTGTGTATGTCGCAGCGTGAGTCCCGGCACAGACTCGCAAGGAGCTGTGCCTTGTTGTTCGAAAAACCTTCTATATTAATAGAAATAATGTTCAAAGCTGGTTTAGTAGTGTGCAAACCAGAGTTGGCGAATGTTGGTGCCATTTGGGTTGGCGCTGAAAAGTGCCTTTGGTGTTGAGTTTGAGTTTGAGTCATCGTGGTGAAAGGATTGGTCAGCTAGACTCTGCGTTACCGGGTGCTAGCTGTCCAGGGTGCGCCGGGATGTCGCCATACGCCAGTGATGACGTATGGCGCCGAAACGTGGTCCTTTACTATAGGCCTCATTAGTAAGCTCAATATAGTACAACGAGCCATGGAGAGGGCTATGCTCGGAGTCTCTCTGCGTGATCGACTCAGAAGTGAGGAGATTCGTACACGAACCAAAGTTACCGACATAGCACAACGAATTAGCAAGTTGAAATGGCAGTGGGCAGGCCATATAGCACGCAAAATGTATGGCCGATGGGGCCGTAAGGTTCTTGAATGGAGACCACGCACCGGCAAGCGCAGCGCAGGATGTCCACCCACAATGTGGGCAGATGATTTTATGAAGGCCACTGGATCACGCTGGATGCAAGCCGCTTCCAACCGGTCCTATTGGAAGTCTAAAGGGGAGGCCTATGTTCAGCAGTGGACGTCTTACGGCTGATATGATGAAGATGATGACTGTATTGAAATAAGAAATATGGCTCTATAGTGCACTTAAAAATTGATAAGGGAATGCAATAATTAATATCTTGACACCGAATATCTATACTTATAATATTATAAAGCTGCAGAGTTTGTTTGTTTGTTTGAACGCGCTAATCTCTGGAACTACTGGTCCGATTTGAATGATTCTTTCAGTGTTGGGTAGTCCATTTATCGAGGAAGTCTATAGGCTGTTTTTTTTTTGTTTCAAACTAACTGGCATATTATTATGTAGTAATGATTCCTGATGTCAGCAGGCAGACGTGAAGTCGTAATATAGTCGTTATGAATATCGCAGTAGTTGTTCTGGCGTGTCCCACGGTGGCGCGTCCTACCGCCGCCGCCGCCACTGCGATATAAATAGGCCGCGGGAGATCGTTGACTTGCTCCTCAATCCTTTTGATGTCAAACCTATATGATATCTCAGCTCTCGCTTAACGGATCGTTGCAGAAACCCATGATGGACTTCCATGTATTGCGGATTATTTTTCACTAAGTTTTGAAGTCAGTATTTTAAGTTGTTTTCCTGAGAGTCTTAAGATAAAAGCGTAACAAAGCTCTCACAATTTGATTTTTGTGTCTATATTTAGTTTACTAATGTCCTGTATAAAGGGTTGTAAGGTTTGAGGTGTGCGGGCGCAGATTGTGTGACAGGTGCGCGTAACACCGGAGACGCGCGTCAAGTCGTCTCCGCGGCGCGTCACTTGCTGTCGCCCACATCGAGCGCCCCTCGGCTCTCACGCTCATCTGCCGCCTACCGCCTGCTCATCTGTAAACATCTATGATTCACGTTTGCTCAGAGCGTCAACACAGTATGAGTTTGACATTTCACAGCATGATACACATGATCACAGCAGTTCATATACTAAGTGTATATTATTTACGATTATGCATTTACTACCTTGGTAAGGTACTATTAAATAAAACTACACCACCGTCTCGGTAATGTCTAGGTTGACGAGGGAAATATCAAATGTAATACCAAACACTGCCTGAAGCTGATGATGGTGTTTGTTTTAGTTCATTAGGTGTGTTGACAAAGCTTAAAGATGCACAGGTGTAACGTCTCGTCAGTCGAAGCCCTTCAGGTGTCGCTGTCGCCGGTGTACCGTGTCGCACATCGGAGCTAGTCGTGTCGGCCGCACGCGCTGACTCAACACGTGCACTCTCTGTGTATCGGCTTACAACAACTGCGTATATTCTAAGTAATATCATTTACATAAAATGACGCTTGTTTCCTCCGAAAAGGTGGATTAGTCTAACAAAATACATGCACGTATTAATTGTCAGTTATGTTCAAGTCAAATAAAATAGCGAACATACGAGTATTACAATCAACCGGGCACCATGTTCAGACCCTTGCGCTGGAGGCCCTAGCACGAATTTGACTTATCAAAAGCCAACTGCTCTTAGCAACTTCTGACCCAACCCAGAACTTCGTCGACGAGCCAGGTGTCTGCCTCGTCGAACTTACGTTTATATTACGTTTTAATAATTTTATCTACTATCATGCTATTAATCCTCTGTAAAAGAACCTATAACAATTAGCTTATTGCCAACATTAAAACACTCAGTGATATTATGATTATTATATCATCCGAACGCGTGATATTATGAATTTCAAAAAAAGAACATTCTCATGCAATGACATTTTCACCAGATCGCTAAAATTTTGAAAAGGGCACAATAAATTGTAGACTAATTAATTAAGTTCTATAGAAAATAGAAATAATGAAGTAGTGTATATAAATATTCCAAGTACATCAGGATCTGCCAACATTCAACAAGGTGCAAATGTTCAAGTGCATTTCAATAATTGTACGATCCAAAATGTAAATAATTATTACAATAAATAATTCTTTTACTTATTAAGGTTTTTTTATTTTACATGCTTCGCAATTAGACTTTTCTTGAATTTACATAGTTCTTACAACACTGTATCCTGTACTCCTCTATAAAAGATTCTAATACCATAGGGTGTTGACCCTATGGTATGAGAACCTTTTATAGAGGATTCACATCATGATTGTAGATAAAGTCTTGTATGCAACTGTTATAATTAGGTATTAAAATAAATAAATAAATATTCCACAACTATCACACAACGCCATCTAGTCCCAAGCTAAGCAGAGCTTGTGTTATGGGTACTAGACAACTGATAAACATACTTATATATTTCTAAATACATACATATTATAGATAAATTACACCCAGACACAGAACAAATGATCGTGCTCATCACACAAACATTTGTCCTGGGTGGGTATCGAACCCACGACCTCCGGTATAGCAGTCAGGGTCACTAACCACTAGACCATCAGGCCTGTGTATTATTTTTAATTGTAAATTTTTAATTGTGTATTATTAAAACACTCATGTGATAAACCCACATTCGTGTTTTAATACCACTGATTATACAACAGTTGCATAAATAACTAACATTAAGTACTTAGCTACGTGTGGGGGTACGCCACAATCGCGGCGGTAATACCCCTCTTAGGAGAGTGGCTAGGCGTCACGTCGTTCTGACGCAGGTCCTCACCGGACACGGAAGTTTCGGGATGTAACTGTGTCGGATAGGGAAGGAAGAAACGCCTGGGTGCCACCAGTGCGAGGATCGCCCGGAGGACACGGTTCTACGAAGCAGTCATGCTCGCGAAGGAGGATGCGAGATGTGTTAGGGAGAGGACAGCGTCCACCTCACACCCCAGCCGCAGTGGTAGACGCCCACGGCGACAGACGTAGCAAGACGATCTCCGGCCACCGTAGGCGCGGGCATGTGGGCGGCGAGTAATGGGCGACTCGCTGTTCGACCATGGACCATACCCGGGTCGACGGCGCGTTAATTTCCACGCGCGCCTCAAAGAGTGTCAGCACAATGACGACCCCCGACGTAACCTCGGGACGTAAAGGGCTATTGAAGGACACCGTGGATTTTAGTCAGTCAAGTCCCTTCTGCCTTGCCCTGGATGGGAGGACTCATTTGATGAATAATTAACCAAATGTAGCTACGTGTGAGGGGTCGCGGGACTCAGAAATTACCGCGAACCCGGTACGTAAAGGGCTATAGATGGACACCGTGGATTTTAGTCAGTCAAGTCTGACAGACCTTCCCGCCCTGCCCTGGGTGGGAGGACTCATTTGATGATTACATCACGATAAAAAAAAAGCTACGTGTGAGTAATTTTATCAATTACAAATCTGTGATAACCTATGTAGTATGGACCGTGCGATCATATTTTACCTATAGTTACACAGTTCTGTATTGTTCTAGTTTAGCTACCTAGAAGATAGGTGCAATTGTTAATACGTGCTTTATCTAGCACAACGGTCTAGAACTCTATATATAGTTGCGAGAATCATACATAGTAGTGCGTTTTTTTTTTTATCAAAACGTTGTCCCACACGAGGAATTTCTCATGTGTCGCGGGTGCGTTTACAAACATACAAACTCACATACACAAACAAACGCCCAAGCCCGCAACAACTACTTGTAGATCATACTTATATTTGCTTCGTGCGGGAATCGAACCCGCGACTCGCAGCGCAGCAGTCCAAACGCTCAGCCACTGCGCCAACCGAAATTGTACTAGAGTAGTGAGTTGTTGTGTTGTTGTGTGTACTAGAGTAGTGAGTCGTCTGATCAGAAGGGATGGCTAGCAACTAACAAGATTTTCAGAAACATTCGGACATTCAGGGGGCGTATTACAAGCTCTTAATTCCAGTCAGTTTATGCCTTAAACTGAACTGCCTTGCTTAGTCGTATTAAGAACTCATATTGCCAGCCAGTCAGCGGTCACGTGCCATTTTACCAACTTCTGCCTGGAACTTGACTGGAAATTTCTTATTACAAGCTACATATTGACATTTCAATGCCTGATTAACAGTCAAAATTGGCATCTCCTAAACCATTCAGTTTACGCCACTTTTTAGTAAATTTCACTGACTTGTTTCTTTTAATTTTTTTGAATTACCTAAATTAAACTTTAATACGATCATTCAGAAACAAACCCCTTTGCGAGAGTTGAAGAATATTTAGTATTAAGTTTTTGCATAAAATGTCAGTAAATGTTGCTCAATTTGATTATAAATAATGAAATTGTTACTAAAATACAGTTCAACTAAAATATCTCCTAAATTTACACTGAAAAATAATTTTTACACACACAAATATAAAACCGATAATCATCGGTAACTTGTCGATTTGACTTTTGAACGAAATTTCTAGCCCGTCGTAACCATCTAGAGACAAACAATCCAGGATGATTCCAGTCAGAATTACGTACGTCATAATACGAAATATAACAAGCCAGTTTGAGGCCGTAAACAGAACTGCCTGGAAACTCTTTGGAATTAAAAAAGGTTGTAATACGCCCCCAGGTCTGCTTTTGTAATAGCACAACAAAATGATATATGTTCGAGGTGACCGACGAAGGTGCAGAATAATGATACGTCTGTTCGAAATTTTGAAACGGCAAATTAATTCGTTACATTCCTGTGTGTACGAGTATCGTTGTTGTTTCTACTCTAAATGTGGTCATCCCTAACGCTCAGAGAGAATAGTTCCCCGTTTAGAATGTTAGTGAATCGCGCTCGTAGATAGAATTTTGTGACACACGTCTGTGTTGGTCCCAATATTATGATGTAGGAATAAATTCTAATTGTAAGTGCCGACTGATCTCAAAAGTTATCTTAAAAGTAACAATCTGATGGCCGCTGACCGGCCGCTTATTATTCGATACTCGAACGTCTGACACGACGTGCCCGCTTAAACCTCTTACTTCGTTTAAATGTCTCTGTAGGAGGATCGCATTATTTCCGTGTAATCGTTATCAACTGCCCAAAGTCATCAGTTTGCATCTCGTTGTCGCGTCTCGTGTCGTAGCGCAGGGCAAAAATGTTGACGTAGATTTTCGAAGACAATGAAGCATGGTGTTGAACGTTGACACTATTTTAACCTTTTGATAGAGTGATGCGTAGCTCTTGACCATTGTAATCCGGAACTGAAAGGCACTAAAACTTAACACAAATCGGATCGCTTTATGTTTCTTTATGTGTTTTATTATTACTTATTACTAATCAAGTGTTTGGGCACTCTCACTTCTTGTTATTAAGGTTTCTGAAACTCCACAATCTCCCCACTGTCTAACATATTGCCTAACTTATAAACTAACTTTAGCCGTTTTAAAGCTTCCCAAGCTCGTAAATGGGTAACTTCGTAAAAACAATTTGATTAAATTCAGCGACCGCATCGTATTCGAGCCTCATCGTCCATCGTTAAGTAAGTTCTGATTATCTCTAGGAAAGTTCTCATCCAAGAGAAGTCCATTTGCGACAAAAAATGAAGTCAGAATACTATCATATCTGTAACATTACATTATCATTATATCTACTCTAGGGCAGTGTCCTGATTACCGTGACCCCGGTACGTAAAGGGCTAGTGAAGGACACCGTGGATTTTAGTCAGTACAAGTCTGACAGTCCCTCCCGCCCTGCCCTGGGTGGGAGGACTCATTTGATGATTTTACCACGATAAAAAAAAAAAAAAAAAAAGGGCAGTGTCCTGGGTCCTACCATATACCTTTTATTTACTGCTGACCTGCCTCATCATCTGCCTACTCAACTATATTGGGGTCGGCTTCCAGTCGAACCAGATGCAGCTGGATACCAGTATTTTACATGGAGCAACTGCCTCCCGGACCTCCACAACCCAGTAACTGGGTAATACGATACCCCATGGTAAGACTGGTTGTCAGACTTTAGAACTTCTGACTAACAGTAACGACTGTCAAAGATCTACAAATTACAGTCGGGACCAACGGCTTTACGTGCTTTCTGAGGCACGGAGGAAACTCGCTATGACAGATGGTCACCCATCCACAGACCAACCTCGGCAAGCGCGGTTTAACCCGGAAGATCGGCCTGTGCGGCTGTATTTATTTAGCCACGAGCTCCTCTGTTACTGCTGACCTGCCTCTGGATAGAAATGTCCTAACAGGCACTTTTGCCGATGATACAGCCATACTGGCTAGTGATGACTGCCCGAGAGAAGCCTCTGCAAAACTACAAAACAGCCTTAATATGATCTCCAAATGGCTTAAAGATTGGAAAATAAAAGCCAACGAAACAAAGTCAAACCAGATAACTTTCACTACACGCAAAGACACATGCCCATTTAGGGCTACAGGTAACCCTAAATAACATAGAAGTACTGCTAGCAGAGGTCACTCGATACCTTGGTATATACCATGACAGACGCCTTACGTGGAGACACCACATATTCACCAAACCTTCGTAGCTTACACTGGATGCTCAACAAAAAGTCCCAAATGTCTCGGGAAAGCAAACTACTTATCTACAAATGCATTTTCAAGCCTATCTGGTGCTATGGTATTCAGCTTTGGGGAACTGCAGCAAACTCCAACATCAAAATCCTCCAAAGATTTCAATCAAAAACACTACACAGTTAATAACTATTTTTTTAATTTAAATACTGAAAAGAAGTGCACCTGAAGACTTATATCAACCAGCATAAATGGGCTGTAGTATGGAGCGAATGAGGCAGTGGCTTCATACCGTGCAAGATCAGAAACCATCATCTACCTATTCCTATTACAGATTGTATTAAATAAAAGGAGTTAAAAAAACGACGGGTTACACTCTGGGAGTGCCGGCAGAAGTGACAACTTGAATAGTAATAAAGATACACGAACATTCGCGCAAGCGCCCTGCGCCATCTTTCGAATTTGCGATCAGGAGTGCACAACGCCGCTAAAGAAGTTTTCACTTCAAAAAAACTATAAAGATAATCCAAGGCCAGGTTTATACCGACCAGGGTTAACCCGCAAATGCTGTTGTTATTGATTTATTTGAGTACCTAACCTGCCCTGAACGTAAAACCAATTAACATTCAAAAACTCTGCATTTAACAACCAGTTTTAAATAATGCATCTTTTGTGATAATGTTGAATAGCAAAAGAAGTAAAACAAAATGGTCACCGACGTTAATTCTCTTTTGGATGGAATGTCAGTACGTACCTAGACTACTGTCCGGAACTGAATGACTAATCGATTCCGATGATGATCAGTTCGGTATGGGGTAGCCGTACCTTGTCAAAAGTGACCGACTTCTTCTGTATCAGTGTGATGTAGTCCTGCGCCGGCTTACCGAATGTAGTCCAGTACAAGTCAGACGTCAGCGCGGAAGCGGCAGATTGCGGTGATTTCCTCGGGGGCCGACCCTCCCCGCTTCACATCGCCCCGCCGCGTCTGTTTACCGTCACATACTCGCTAGCTAATTGTAATGTCACCGCCACTGCTGGCGTTTCGCAGTGCATCATCTGCAAGTCGGCGTATACTCAGCGCCATCTCGTGTCATCTGACATGACGCTGTGTCGTTTGTATGCTTTCATTGTCAGTCCGGTTCTTGTCATTGTGCAGATCAAACCTGCTAACGTAAAACTCCAGCATCTTTCGCATTACATAGCAAGAAGAGTTTTTCTGATTTGGCAATAATCTGAATGAGTCCAATATTAAATTAAAACACAATGAAAAAAGAAGAATTATAAGCAATTTGCGTCACGAAACGAATACGTGATGTCTATGATTATGAGACAATACAAGACTGGAAGGGAAGACTTAGATGCAAAAACAGAAAAACTCACTATAAAATGTGTCGGTTACCTAAATCTTGGCACGTTTTAGTAAGTTTGTGAGGCGCAACACCCGATAAATGGAACGTTGAAAGCTAATAAAGCGGTGGTTGAGAGCGCTGTAGCGCTTTACAGCGTAGCGATAGCGTTCAGCCACGACGAGTCGCCGCCGAGCCTATCTCTCAAGCGACCGCAGACATCAGAAAGTGCACTCCAAACAGCAGACGAATTCAACTCAGACGTTCAAACTATGCCTGTGCCCAAATGATTTACTTCCACAGTGAACTTTCTGTGCGTTGCTACGGCGTGTCACAAGCAGACATCGATCGCTCCACTACATTACACTTCAAATGCTAACCATTTAACACGTTTTAAACCTTTTTATATTGAAACAGTCTTGCTAACCTAAACCAATATTTCGGTGCTTCCAAATACGTAAGATAGTTTTTTTAGGTCCGTGTCTCACCGAGTTCTTTTGGCTAATGGCGTTCGGAGACCTTATCACAAGATTTCTGTATTTCATTTACTTCGTACTTTAAGTATTTATTTCTGTTATTGTATGAAAAATTGCCTGCAGTGTACGAACGAGGAACTAATTTATTCCATCAAATTAACGACAAAGTTTCAGTTTAGTTCACAAAAACGTGAAAAGTCCTGCTCATCAAGGACATATCTATATTTACTTACTAATATTATAAAGAGGAAACCTTTGTATTTTTGTATGTTTGTATTGAATAGGCTCAAAAACTACTGGACCGATTTCAAAATTTCTTTTACCATTACTTAGAGGGATTCTTCCGAATCCGTATAGACCATATTTTATCCCGGAAAATAGATAGGATTTTTCGTGGTAGTGAAAATTGTGGAGTAAGGCGTCGAAAAAACTGCCGTACGTTAACGATTCTCGCGGACGCTGCCTAAATGGTTAGAGATGTATGGTTGACTTCTATAGAAAAGTTGTAGAACTCAATAATGCCTACAAAAAAGTCCGCGATAGTATAAACCAAACATTTATATTTTAGCCATTATAACCACTTTTCCATAGAATAAAAGTAATTACAATTATTAGCCTATGTTTATTGATCATATTATCGTCAAATACTAATCCTTAACCAAATAAATTTATTTAGCAAGATTGTTCAATAGCTATAAATTACTTTTTATTTTATTCCAATCGGACAATCCATTCAAAAGATATTACGAATTTAAAATTGTGAGAGAGCTTAAAAAATAAATAACCACCCGTGCGAAGCCGGGGCGAGTCGCTAGTTTATACAATAAAGAGCTGCGTACATTTGCTGTCTTTTAGCGTAAGTACAGTCGGTTGGCACAAAATGTGCAGCAGGTTGTTGTGAGTGCTCGGAGCGCGGCGCTATTTAACACACATTAAAGCAATAAACAGCTCGTCCACCTTACTTGCTGCTCAATTGTTTACTTACGTTCTTACGTAACTGGGTTTTGGTCTAATTTTTAAGTTCGCTCCAAACATACAGGATTTTTTTTTATCGTGGTAAAATCATCAAATGAGTCCTCCCACCCAGGGCAGGGCGGGAGGGACTGTCAGACTTGTACTGACTAAAATCCACGGTGTCCTTCAATAGCCCTTTACGTACTAGGGATTACCGTGAATCCCTTGGTCCCGCGACCCCAGCAGGCTTTGGCCCTCTACAGGCCCCGTCACTATGCTGACACTCTTTGAGGCGCGCGTGGAACACAACGCGCCGTCGACCCGGGCATGGTCCATGGTCGGACAGCGAGTCGCCCATTACTCGCTGCCCGCATGCCCGCGCCTACGGTGGCCGGAGATCGTCCTGCGACGTCCGACGCCGTGGGCGTCTACCACTGCGGCTAGGGTGAAGGGAGGACGCTGTCCTCTCCCTCAGGCGGCCCGCCTCCTCCTTCACGAGCATGACTGCTTCGCAGAAGGAGGCGACCGCTTCCCACTCCGTCTCGCCCCGCAGCATGGCCTCGACCAATGCCGGGCGCGAGAGGTCTCCGCCTATCGCCGTCGTGAGGACACGGCGGTGCTCTGCCCAAGCGGGGCAGTCCTGCACCGTATGCTCTACCGTGTCCTCCGGACGATCCTCGCAGTGGAAAACATACAGGATAGTTCAAAAGTAGTTCGAACTCTCTAAAATTTTTCCTACAATTGCCGTTTTCAATAATTCTGAACAACACATACTTACAATTATTTTGAGCGAACGTAAAACATTTATATTAGTTTAGTCGTTTAGTAAAGTAGTTAGAAGAAGGGCACTTGTTGCGCAGGGAGCGTGGTGTGGGGTGGGGGCCTCCGGAACTGCTAATTATACCATAACACCAGTGGTTTCGCCGCTGCATTGAACACCTTCATTATAGACACAAGGACGATGACGTTTCGAGGGCTTACTTTAATTTGTATGTGCATCATGCAGTCACTAGAGATCTGTACAAGTTTAGTCCAATGAAGGTGAAATTCGTTAATGTGAGAAAAAACTGTAGATAAGCAAAAATCAAGGACTGTCATACTTATGATCATTGTAACTACGGTTGTTAGTGCTGGTAAATAAGCTCGGAAGAGAATGCCAAAAATCCAGGAAATTTTGAGGACGTTTAGCAGTTTATAACCAGATTGTTGAAAGTGTGGGCTATTATTGCCAGCTAAAAAGTAATTAGCTAATGCTCCTAGTTGGAGGCCTAATTTAAGGAATTTAGCTGTCATATAAGTACATTATCAAGATGTTCTTTGATAGAGCAGCACTTGTCGAGAAAGCTATTTGAAGGCTTTAGATAATTTGTGAGAGCGAGGAGAGCACAGCGCAGTGCACCAGAGCGGCGGACACCTACCTACATGATCTATTAACTTTTGAAAGAGACCGAAATAAAATTCAATTAAGTGCTGTGTCGCTTGTCGTACTGTTTGTTGCCACGTGTTTTAATTCTCGTTTGGTCTGTGACACCTCACTATTTTATATTGTATGAACCAATCATACGAAAAATATTATGTCAAAGTGAGTCGTAATATAGAAGGCCCTGTAAAAATCAAGTATTTGGGAAGCCGCTTTTTAGTAAGAATACTAACACATTTATGTGTACACAAAGATTGCAGTATTGAAGAGTTTCAAAATCTACAAAGCAGTTATGATATTATCTAGAGCGCCTGGATGACTTTCCGTTCTTGTATAATAAGTAAACACCAACGATAACGCCGCGAGGCCGTGACGCGTGCGTCACGATGTTGTCCAGATCATCAAATGTGGGCTTACGACCAATCAAGCGAATACAACCAATTAAGTGACCGGCCGACAGTGTCCGAAGACGTTCGACATAGACTGAACACGAGCATGAGCTTGCATGCCAAACTGGATAATGTTTATTAATTACTTTACACTCACGAAGAATAAACAGTTATTTTTTGCTGTTAAACTGTTTGTTAAAAAAGTTTTATTTTTCTTATCCACAAATTACCACTTTACATTTAAATCTCATGCTATCTGCACACTGGCTCCGGGAATCCTCCGACCTGCTACATCGTCATCCTGAACTAACGCAATGCTGGATATCAGCTTTTCTTTTGCAAATCTATATGTTCCGCAATCTTCGCATGAGCTCTATAACATGTGTTTTTGTCAAGCTATTCACGTTTATCCGGCAGCTGGCTTACTAGTTTACTGTTAACATTGCTCATTTATGAATCAGGCACAATTTCGCGTGCAACAGTACCAAGCTATATGTTGCTGGCTGAGTTCGTTTAAATTGATTGTCGTTGCAGCGGGGGGCGCCTTTATTGCGACGCCACAAGGTTGAAGTTCAAGTGGGCGCTTGTGATGCGGGCACAGCTACGTCCGTCACACTCGCACGCCACTCTGACAACAACAGATTACGATTCAATTTTGCAATTAAAACTAGAACAGGGAACAACGTCGCCTGTCGCGCCGTACAATTACCATCGGAGCATACAAGAAGATTCACTCCAGCAGTACAGAAAATCGGAGAAATTCACACTCCCGTATTTATTATTTTCCTTTCGTCATTAACATTCAATTTCGTGGTACCGTTTTAAACAACTACTCAGTACAGACCTTTTTCTGGTCTGCACGATATTCATTCAGGTCTTACCCACAATCTTCTAAATGTCATCGAACCATGTTTATGACCACTTAATGCATCAGCTGGTTGTGTGATTTTAGTCAATACCTTTGGTGCGAGCTTGGTTCGCTCATCAGCTCATATGTCTTTTGTTGCCGTGACACAAGCGAGCTGCAAAACCACGACATACTTGCTGGTAATTTAGGATCTACAATACGTGTAAATGCGACTGTATCATAATATTCGAACTTATGAAAGTTTTGTGTATAATGTTTACGAATCTGTCGTGGTGAGTATTAAGCCCGTTCCTTGTCACCACTGGGACTGCAGCGTTCTTTTTTTCTCTTTTTGCTTGCACATCGAGCTGATGAGGCTTCCCGCGGTCATTTGGCATCACTGAGTGTGCGAGTAGTTACAGTTCCACCGATAACTACGTTTTAAGCCGTAACGTTACTTAACTCTTCGCGTCGCTTATTGTAAGTTATTCATTCATTTTCAGCTCGTCGAGATGTTGTGAACTGAAGTGATACATTTTATGTCGCGGTACGAACATAAACTTTTTATGATGTAATCGCTACAAGAGGCTTCATTTTCAAGGAAATGAGCCGTGAGCGCTTTGTCTATTTATGTGTGTAGCTTACAATTTAATTACATTTGGCCCTGTAGGTAAATGTATTTTCTGTATTTTTGCTCCATCATATTTGGGGGTGGGTGGGATCCATCTCCTTTGGACGGGGGACTTCATTGAAGGCGGTCGATCGAATTCCGGCGCAAATTAGAAATTCTATGCTGTGTTCCGTCGATGCGCAGGAGTCTGTTCTTTCTGAGTGATCTCGCTTCATCTTTGCTTTGGGGCTAGATAGAGGTAAAAAATCACAGTTTACTTTTCTTGTTCTTCTCAAATGACTCAGATTTTCTTTGATCAGTTTGTAGCGACGTAAACAGCTTTGTCGCAGTCCTGGCCGGTGCAGGTAGGTAGACGAGTACTACGGGCAGGAGATAAAAGTGTGCCAGATCTGATGTGCCTGAGCTGTTAGTAAATACATAACTCAGTGTTATACGATAAACTACACTGCAATGACAGTTACTATTAATATCTGAGTATTCTATCGGGACTCATCTAATATTCGAGTTAATTCAGACGAAGAATTATGATGCAATATTATGAACTGCAGTTAACGTGTATGCTAGTTGTGAGCGGGGAGACTGTGTGGTGTATTGCAGTTAATGCCGGTTCATTTGGCACGCGCCGCGCGCCGCTGTGACCGCGGCCATACCGCGCGGTACATTCGCAGTAGTACCTTTACTTCGTAATGTAAGGGAATCGCTTATAATTATTGATAGGTAAGCTTTTGTATGTAGTAGAACGGTGATGTTCTAAACAATTCTTCATCCCCAATTATGATTTAATTTCAATGTTTGTCCTCGGTGCTATGGAGACTGGATCTTCTGACTGTTCTGAATACTGCCTGGATGCATGGTCCGCTCGTTGCCAAACGGCGACATCTTAACAAAACATTCTGATAATGTTATTCGCGTTACAGATGGCCACCCCCGAACTGTCTGTGACTCGTTCATTGTTGTGAATGTTTGCTAGTTTCATTTTATATCTATACTATAATAAATCTGTAGAAGGGTCAATTCTGTACATTGAAAATATTGAAAAAATAAATAGCGGGGGGTGTTGCTGGATCGATACCAAACCTAAATATATGATTAAAAAAATTTTTGTCTGTCTGTCTGTCTGTCTGTCTGTCTGTCTGTCTGTCTGTCTGTCTGTTTGTGCAGGCATCACGTGAAAACTAACGGTTCGATTTCGATGAAACTTGGTATAATTATTCCTTATTATCCTGGGCATAACATAGGATACTTTTTATCCTGGAAAAATACGTAGAAAAAAAATCTTATTTTTCAGTTTTATTCATAGACGTTGTTCTGTAGAACCGCGATCACACGTTGCATTACCCGCAGTGGATTCAGCGCCGTAATATTTATAAGATGTCATTGTCAGAGTTACTCAAAATGGGGAAATAAACCATCCACGCGAAGACCGACATCCGCGCGGACGGAGTCGCGGGCGGAAGCTAGTTAAAAATAAAACTGTCGGCGTTTATCGAGTTTTAGCCTTGTCTTGACCCCTGAAAAATGTTTAAGACAGATGGAATTTCCTCGACTGCAGAAAGTTGATCTAAATTTAAACATTGAGTCCTGCCAGTCCTCAAGAATAGTGTCCTTGACTTTGTAACTGTAGCAGTACTAGTTTGAAAATGGAAAATTAGTTTACATTGCAGTGCGAGATCTGTGTATCCTTGTATAGACAACAGCGCGGAATGTTCCGTGATTGTTTTGTTGTGCCATTCATTAAGTTCGTTAGTGCACGTCGACGCGCCGGCGCCGCGCTTGTGTACTAGGTAGTACGTAGTTCGCAACAATACATCGTCTCATTTGTAGGAACATATTCAGTTTTCTTTCTGTGCCAAGATTCCTTTCAGAATCAGAATCAGAATCAGAATCATTTATTTGTCAAACATAGGTATTACATAATAAGATCTTATGGTAAATAGGTTTAGGTGCGCTATGTTTTGTCAGTTATGACATACAAATATTTATGTTAGAAGGGTAAGTTAAAGACTAATTATTATACATGAAAGAAAAAATAAAAAGATGTGTAATTACAATATTAATAAATTGTTACCGATTAAATTTCTAAAATTATTTTTTACAATTAGGAATAATTAAAAATTGTCATTCAAGAACTCGTCCAATGTATAATAGCATTTGTGAAGTAGCAGCTGGTGTAGGGTAGTTTTAAACTTAACTCAATAAGGGGTATTCGTAAATATTGGTCGAATGGAAATGGCGAAGTACAGTGCCGAACATGAGTGTCTCATGTTTGATTCCTCGGTCAGTCATAGCGTTTTGGAGCTTTCTCACTGGGGTATTCTGGAGTCTGGAATTGTGTCCACTTGATGGCAAGAGGCTCGTCCTTTATCACATAGAACTTAAGATTATAGGTGCTAAAATGTAGGTGTCCCTACTTCAAATACACACCCTTCGGGGATGGCAGGGCTGAAGTTGTTATGTTACTATCTACTATCAAACTTTCAGTAGAAGGTAATACAATTGATGAAACTATTAAGGCAATGCCTAATGCAAAGGCCTAATGAATTGACTAGCCACTAGTCACTGTACTCGATCAGGTAATTTTATTGAATACCGACGATGCTATAACATAGCCGGAGGCTTATGTCATTGATTATTTTATTATTAGATATGTATTCTAGGACATACCAACCAAGGACCTCGTTGGCTTGGATGTTAAGAATTTTTCTTTCACCAGAAAATTTCGATTTGTTCTATTGCTTATCTTCTTTGTTTTCTTCTTTTATTCTATTGCTCAAGCAACGGAGTAGATAAATGAACAAGAACAATTTTATAGCAATTCGTTTAGCCATATTGCTAAACTGACGTTTTTAGATCCCCTGATGTCAATATGTAGTGCGTCCTGTAACGAGCCTGATTCACGAAACTTCACGACACGAGTTCACTGTAACACACCTTGTTCAGGAGTCGTTCACAGCTAATGACTTGAACATAATTACATAATTACTGTCGACTACAATTACTATACCTGCGTAGTTACATGGACAGGAAATTAACCACTGAAGCAGCTCACGACTTGTTGAATAATGGTGAGGTCAATCAGACATTACAATATAAAAGAATAATCCTTAATGACAATAAAAAGAGATAAGTTGAATTTAGCTATATTATATATGTAGAAACAATACGATGGCTGTCTCGATTCTGTTGGTCTAGTGGTCGCAAACGTGACTGCTGATTATGAGGTCTCGGTCAAGCTAAATGTTATTGAGTTTTTCTATTATTAATTTCTCAGTAGCAGCCACGGACTAGGCATACGTCTCTGGTTGATGGGGATAGGTTCGCTCCCCAGTACGTGAGAATTCAACCAAACTGGTGAAATGTCGGTGTACTATTTAGTACACTTCTGCCTAAACCTTTACCCGCGGATTCGCTGACGTTCGTTTAGGATTTGACGATCAATGCACATCGTACGTGTGGAGCTATCTATATCATAATTATAATGAAAGTTATTGTTGTTTTTCTCGCACGATATGTCAGCACTGTTCTTCGACGCAGAGAACCTATGTATAATGTAACTTTCAATGTTCATGTACTTTCAGTATTAAAAGTGTGGCCGTACCACAAGACGCGCGACTCTTGCCGGCTTGTGGTTCGGTAATGAAACCGCAGCGCGGCGCGGCGCTGTGTCACAAGACGCGCGTGTGTGCGACAACAAGCGTCAGCTATACTCATTACCACATCTCAGTCTGTATTTGGAATTAGGTGTTAATTAGTCATGCGTGCTACATACTGTACTATCATTTTGGTACAAGTTTTAGGTACTTGCGTTGTCAATACACGAATATTTATGTTTCTCAGTATTAATGTTCCTTAATTACAATGAATTGTTTTGGTCACTAGCCATGCATGTGTGAAGCTTTTCTCGTGTTAGTTTCCCAGTAATTGATTCGGTGGAATTGATATCTCCCTTTGAGATATCACTAAAAAGATCTTAACATCAGTTAAGAGTAACTTCGATGGAATGGTTGGATGGGAATCATTGTTAGGTATTTTCGGTGCTTGTTCTGAGGTATCAGGCCTTAGAAAATTACAAGGTCAGAGCAGCAAGAGGTACTAAAACGTCAGATAGTTGTGTCTGCTTCAGTCTGCTAAGTAAGCACGACAGTGGTCGATCAATTACCGAAGTTTTTTCAGTTCTCTTTCATACTTCGTTTGACGAACGACCGAGTTCCGGTGACTTTGTGCTGCTATTTGTAAATAAGAATTCCGAAGCGTCCGCTATACAGCGTGGCCCTCTGGCGTCCTTTGAGCGCTGGATGCTGGATGGTCTCGCTTCACAAATAGAGCATTGAGTGCAGTTTTATGAGGTCCATCAAACTGAACGTGAGCGGTATCGAGAGACGCGTCTCGGAAACATGCACCGCTTGTATAAACTGTGTGTGGCACATTTTAAGACCAGACCGTCGTTTTTCATGATAACTGATGCGTGTGAATACGGTCTATTCTAAGCCGTTGCTGCCGTCAATAAAATAACGAGTCGATTGAAGTGAAGATTACTCTCTGATTACACATAAATATGTAATTACCTGGAGTTTAGATCAGATGCACCTATGTATAATCCAAAGCTGATAAAGGTGACACTTAGAACAAACCAGCTGCCCTTTAACATTGACAATAACATTATTTTCATATAAGATGGCCTTTGAGCGAGGTCAGTGACCGCTGGCGTTAATTAGCGTAACCTTTGTGGGAAGGTGATGATAGGTCGGGACAGTCGCGACACCTTCAGCGACACTTCTATATTACACATTTGACACAATCACAAATCTGTATAACAAAATGAACAAAATTTGTTTGATTTATGGGCTATCTTATTTCAACTGACATTTCTGTAAAACAAAACATAATTATGATGAAACAGAATAGTATCTCAGTGAATAACTATGACAGGTCGAATGACTCATGTAGTCACCAAAACAAACACTCAAACTTTCTCTCTCGCTCTTTCTCACACACACACACATGTTAACACAGTTATGTGTTAATATTCTGATTATTTTATTTTTTTCTCTTTATTATTAACATAGTTATATTGTTGTTATATTCAATAGTCTAGTTCAATATAAAATTGTAAGGGACAGGGTCTGTTTTTCTTTAATACAGGTTGTTCTATAATGTAGTTAGGAAGGCGGAACCACACCCACCTGATTGTAATTGTTTTGGTATACAATATGTAGTTTATTTGTATACCTATGGGCAACAATTCCCTTTTATGAAATAAATCATTTAATATTAACAAACATGATACAACTCGTGCCAAACTTCATTATGAGGAAGTTTCTGAAATATTAAGTGTACGCAACCATACCATCAGTGATAGCCCAATTGTAACTGTCCCGAACTACGAGTCATGGTTTTGAATCTAAACAGAGATGATTTACTTGCTGTATCAATAGCAAAGATATAATTTGTCCTGAACCAACAATTCCAACGCATCTACCTGGGCTGGCGTGGTGAATTCCTTGTCAAAGAGAGAGTGGGTCTGCGTCCCAGCAGTGGAGACACAGTTCTGCCAATACAGTTTATTTTTCTTAGATTATGTTGTGAGTAGTCGTTTCGCAATGGAACCCTCAGAGAGAGAGAGAGAGAGAGATTGTGTAGTTCTTTAGGAAATGTCTGAAGAAGCTCAAAGTTTCATATTTTCTGTAGACCTTGTAAAGGTTGAAACATTTAAACATTCGTGTTCTTGCCGCTGCAGCTGGAGCTCGTAGAAAGAGTCTGAAACTTTGTCAACATCTACTAACTTGGGAACACTTCAGACTTTGTTCATCCGTAAATTATTTCGGGGTCACTGTTCCACTTGATTTTAAGATTTCTTCTTGCCGAGAACGTCGCAACAATTTGGATATATAACAGGTTTCACCCGGGATATATTAACACTAATAATCTAAAATTTAGGACTTATGTTTGTATTATTTTGAGAAGAAGGTAGTCAAGGGTAAAGTTAACTCAACCGATGTACTGGTTACCGTGACGCCTACACTACAGGTTTCCGTGTTGGCAATCAGCGGCTCGCCCTTGGCCCTACTTCTTATTCACGAAACGGTCGCTGTCATAAATACGTAAGCAGTTTTTAACGCAGCGCGCAATAGTGTTCGAGCAGGAATGTGTTCACTTATTTATGGCGAAGCGCAAGTTGAATCAAGACGGAGCTTAACACAACACAGCCTGTACATTGATTATACATTATAATAATATCAAATCAAGTTCAGAGATAGATTACAAAATAATAAAAACATAATTCGTAGCATATGCTCGTAGTAAGCTACGAGTTTCGTAGACGCGTAGCACACAGATCTACGAAGAAGTTAAAGTCGACCGCGACGTCTAACGTGATTAAGTTGAGCCGTAATTAGTGTATGATTGTGTAATTAATAACCTCGATATTCGCTGTGCGATTCTATTTTTTTTCCTACACCTGGTTTCCTCCTAATATAATACAAGTTAACTGTATTAACGATTCAGAAGATATCGTATCCTTTTAATTTTAATATTTTAATGTAAAGTGCTATAGAAGTAACACCATGGATTTTAGTGAGTACGAGTCTGACAGTTCCTTTTGCTCTACCCAGAGCGGGAGAATACATTTGATGATCTTAACACAACAAAAAATGAAAGGATGGAAGTTGACTTAGTACAGTCAGTTATTCCTGAGACATATAGTAAGTACAGTATATAAAATAGGTCGTCCCCAGCCCTGGTGCACGGATTATAATGATCACTAGTAACAGCATAGTGTGTCGCTTAACGAAGGTAATGAGCGCGTTCTGGCGGGTGCTGCTCAAGCACAGAGGCTGATTGTAACAAAGCCGCATCACTTTGTTGCTGACACTACGCAGTGAGTCGCGCGGTCTAAATGAGAGCATGTTACCGCTAATATTGACGTGGTCTATCTGATGTCTTTATTACGAAGATCTATCAAAGGATCAAGATCTATCAAGGATCTGATCGCGGTACATTCGATATCGCTAAAGCTCGTATCCTCGGTGTTCTATGAAAAGCCGGTATTCGCTGTTTATAGCGCGCGCTACCGCTGAAAGACGTTATACCGCACTTACTACTTATGCGCGCAAGTTATTACTTTACATTTATGTTCCACTCCCAACGCAACCGAATAGCCACTTAACGTGAGTAGCTACCGGTTATGTTTATAGCGCTCCACACTCACGCACTTATGCAAAGGTGTTTGTTGACAATCATAAAACTGCACACAATGGTTCACCGTAAGTACCCCAAGCCGAACTCACGATAAAACGGCGCTGTAATAGAATATACATGCAATTAAAATAAACATTATAACATAAAGAATAAAATATTTCTAAGTTTGGAGCACAGCTCATTAGTTGCCTCTACAGAATGTCGTGAGATCTGAGCTACACATTTGTTTTGAGATCATTAATTTTTGTTGAGTTTCGATCTGAATGCAATTTGTCAGCGCTACAGCTACAGTGAGAAAAAACCCGTTTCGTGGAAGCGAAATGTTCATGAAACAAAGGCAATGTTCATTAAGTATCCATTGAGTACGAGCCAATTAAGATATCACTTCTAGGTAAGAACTTCTCTACGTAGAGCCAGCCAAGACTGATTGGCGAATTCAAACCTACATGATCGGATACTAATAAAAAGTTGAGGTCTTCTTACGATAATTAATTGCAACGACGGCAGTCGTATGAGATGTTCTAAGAAAATACATACCTACGTGCTTATGACTTGCATCCAAATGAAAGGCGAAGGGTCACCTTCTGGGCTACTAGTATTTTTTAAAAATTACAAACAAACAAAGACGAAGAGGAAACAAATATAATGATACTATTACTGATACTGCTAGCCTGCATCATCCCATGACTGGGCAATGGCGTGGTTATACTAAAATAATTATTAATACTTTTACGTTACAATACTTTTTGATCAAAAAAATCATGAAAAATAATTCAAAACTGCTGTTATACGGGTTGGTAGCTTATCGATGACATGTTTGGATTTCTACTACGAGTATAACTACGTTCCGGTTTGCGAAAAGTGTGTTTTTTTTTGTTATTACTATTCACCACAACACTGTACGTGCAGACACAGCGCCTTGTGAATGAAGCCTTAGCAATGTGCCCCATTAACCCTTGCTCAGGGGCGCCTGAGAAGCCCTGCGTAAGTGGAGACTTTTCAATGAGGTTAACATTGTTACAAAAAACCATCAGCATAGTACCTAATCTGATTTAGAGGATTTTGATTCTAAATAGGTAAAGAAATAAAGATGGTGAATGTTGTCGTTAAAGACTTGGGTTGCGACTCGGGTTCTTGTCCCAAAAATTATCGTGGTAAAATCATCAAATGAGTCCTCCCACCCAGGGCCGGGCGGGAGGGACTGTCAGACTTGTACTGACTAAAATCCACGGTGTCCTTCAATAGCCCTTTACGTACCGGGGTCACGGTAATCCGTTAGTCCCGCGACCCCGGCAGGCTTTGGCCCCTCTACAGGCCCCGTCACTATGCTGACACTCTTTGAGGCGCGCGTGGAACACAACGCGACGTCGACCCGGGCATAGTCCATGGTCGGACAGCGAGTCGCCCATTACGCCCATATGCGCGGGCATGCGGGCATGCGGGCATGCCCGCGAATATTATAGTACCTACAAAAAATTATTCCGGTTCAATCGATAACGATGCACACGACACTATGTCGTATGTCAATCGTTTAAGGGCGTATTCAGATGACACGCGCCGATCACGCACAGCACCCGTGCACGCGTTGTGCCCGCCTTAAACCCGCACACGCGCTGCATCCGCCTCGCACACGCCTCGCGCCCACTTAAATAAACCACTAGTGACTGGACTAGTCAATACAACACTACCCATATTCTCATCTAAGATGCCAGCCACAGCGCGGGCGCAGGGCGTATGCGGGGAGGGTGCAGAGCGCGGGCAGGGCGAGTGCAGGGTTGGCGTGAGGCGGGCGCGGGGCGTGCGCATGGCGTGCGCGTGTAGACCTCGTTAAATGCAATTTGAGATCTATTGATGGGCATTATAAGGCTCAAATTCTTATTTAACAAATTTCAATGCGAGTTGGACGCAGGTGGCGTGCGCTGAGCGTGCGCGTGTCGTGTGAACGCGCCCTAATGAAATAATGCTTTGAAAATAAAATTTAATTTATTTTACATACATAGTAACCTGGCCAACATGGCTGCCGTCAAGCTCCCGCCTGTGCTAATTGCTTCGATAACGTCTTCATGAATTCAAATGAATTCTCGAACGTTTTCCGTCGCGTCCCTTCGCAGCTCTGTACATATTTAATTGATCCATTGCCGAACGATAGACACACGGTATCTCTCTGTAAACACATCCTCTGTTTATATAAATCTTTGTATTGTTTATGCGAGGGAGTATTTTATTTATTCATTAATATATACATGGTAACGCAAACTTCGCAAAAAGGCTACACCTAATGCCACTAATCAAATTGTGAAAGTCATTCATATCGGTTACAGAAATTGTCATTTTCGAGCGCGCAATATATTGCCAACACCGCGATATAAAAGCTCGATACTTTGTACCTACGTAGCATGTCACTGACGACAGGCGAATATCGCCAGCAACAATAATATCACATAAAATAATTAATCACTCATAAATACCTACTTATTGATGTTAGGAACATGTTTATGCAGAAGTTAAGAGGAACCATAAGCTTAGTCTCTTAAAATCACCATTCCGATAAGGATTAACAACAAAAAAGAAGCTTGTACTTAAACACATCGAGCTCCGGTATTGTAGGTATAAACTAATGAACATTTAACTTACTCTAAGCTCGCTTACTCCTGACCAGGTACGGTTCGAAGTGACCGCCCTCAGCGCAGCAGATTTGAGCGCAGCGCAGACTTTCAGCGTGGATAGAAACGTGAGATCCTAGGCACACTTTTCACGCAGCGTCGCGAACGCAATCACAATGCGAGTCCTATTCTTTTTACCCGACTACGGCAAAGCCAAAAGGAGGGTTATGATTTTGACCGGTATGTATGTTTGTTTGTATGTATGTATGTATGTATGTATGTATGTATGTTTGTTTGTTCCCTCATAACTTCTAAACTCCTTATCATTACATGACAAATGAGGTCTCGTTAGAAGCGTCTCAATTGTCCGCTGGTTATAGGGTAGGTGACGTGTCACCAAATCCAATATGGCGCCCTCTAGGGGATGAGAAGTCGTTACCGAAAAAAAAATTTTTTTCGTACAATATCGACATGGGTATCAAATTAAAGGGCTTTGTAAGATCCCGTAGTAGTAGGCACCTTACACTTGCAGTTTTAGTAAGAAGTTTTAAGTTGGAGTTACGGTCGAGATGAGTTGACGTAAACACGCACAGATTTTGTAGCACTAAAGTTTATTAGATGTACCGATCACAACTAAGTTTGAGTAGGATGCTAATCCGCGGTGTTCGTAGTAAGTAATTAATTGTCAACTAACTAAAATTGTATTGAGAATCATAAATACGGTATAAAAAGTAGGTTGCTGCGTGAGCAGTCTGACAGTATGTACGTAAACCGTACATGCTCCCAAGGGAAAGGGCGAGATGAGCATCCAGTACATAAAAATATAAAAAGTTCACAAACGTAAAAGTAAAAAGTGTAAAAGTAAATATTAATTAAAAAAGTAAATATAAAGTAAATATTAAACATGTTCACAAAACGTAAAAGTAAAAAGTGTAAAAGTAAATATAAAACATGTAAACATTAAAATCATAAATTTTACAGCTCCTCAAAGTGAAATAGTTTTTTCGGCCTCGCATCGCTGTATAGTGGCTCCGGCGGTGTCGCTTTTCGTATTTCTTGCATTTCGATTTCGACTTGATTGTCGATTCCTTTAAGCTGCTTTGGCTTCTTTGTTTTCTTATACCATCGTTTTATAAAAATGTAGAGTATAAACGAAGCAGATCCTCCCAACAGCAAAGAAGTCACAGAGTAAAGGTATATGTCGTGGCTCGAGATGTCTGACTCTTGGGGTAGTCTTTCCTGCTCTTTCTGCTGAGTTATTTGCTTCTCTATAAACTTAATGCTTTTTGCAGATGTTTCCAGTTCCGTTATATTCAACTGTGCATTTTTCCAACTTATGTCGAATATATTGTTGATGGTGGTGTTAAGTACGGGTACTTGAATATCCGCCTCCATGTAAAATTTGCTTCCTAAGTGATTGTATGTGAATATAGTTGCATCTTTCTTTTGTAGTATGCATTTTGGTTTCAAGACAATCACTCCAGTGCCATTGATGACCGTCGGCGTAACTTGATCGTTACATATGACGCGCATCAGCTGTGTATCGCACAATGTAAACAACCACCAGTTAGGTTTATGTAATTGGATCCATGTCTCTTTACAGGTTACGTCCTTGATGACACATGATAAAGACGTCTGTTGACTGAATACCTTGGCCTCGCAAGGTGCATCTTTGTCGTGTAAGCTAAATACTGGCTGACGTGAAATACAAATGTACTCGTCGTTTCCGTATGACGTACATTGACGCATATCTTGCTCTTCCATGGTGATGTACGAATTTTTCACGAAGTTTATGGCGATGAAATTGGTGAAAGACTGCACAATTTTTAATTGTCCTTGTCTCAGGAACGGTATGGGTATTACCCGATATATTCTGTAGTCCTCATCACTTAAAAGTGGAATATGTAATTCGAAAAGTAGAAAGTTATTTGTAATTCGAGCTTTAACATGGATCAGTTCGTAGATATCTCGGAAGTTCTTTTGTATATCCTGTATTGGTAAAGCTAGTCCTTGTGGCAGTTTTCCAGAGATGATGTTGAGCTGTTCTATTATTTGAGATGCTGGAAACAAGTGCGTATCCAAATGACCTCGGTAGATGTTGGCAAGAGCATTCATTAACATTTCTTGAATTCGATGCAAATCGTTCAAAATTAAAGTTGATGCTAAGGCAGCAGAATTCACGTCGTTTACTGTGTATAGTATTTGCGCTCTGTTTTCAATTTTTGTGATTGCGTCGCTAGTCTGGCTCATGTAGGTTTGTATTGCGTGAAATTGTTTGTCCATGAATTCCGTATTGTTTTTAATAATGTTGTTTTCAGCTTCAATAATCAAAGTTTGATTCTTCATCAACTGCAACAGATAATTATCGTTGGTTTGCAAATTTTGGATATCTTTCTCGTACTTTTGCGCAAAGTCTTCATCCAAAACTCCGAATAATGTTCTGGCTAATTTTCCGATTCCATCAAAGTAGCCTCTTTTTTGTCGCGAATGCTGAGAAAGTAACATGGTATTGTAATTTTCAAGGTGATGCAATTCATGACGTAGATGGTTGACGACTGTTTCGCATGCTGTAAACTCGTGGGCGATTCTTACTTCAAACGAAGTGTCGTAAAAGCTCGGAGTCATTGCTTGACCACTTGCGCAGATTCATTCCACCTCCCTTTAGTAGTTTAATGATAGTTATTTGAATGTCCTTTGCTTGTTTTGCCGAGTTATGACCGCTAATTAGGTCATCGACGTAAAAGTGACGGAGTAATATTTCAGCAGCCTTTGGGTATTTGTTACCATCGTCGTAAGCGAGTTGTTTGAGTGTTCGCATTGCCAACCATGGCGCACTCTTTGTTCCATATGTTAATGTTTGCAGTTCATATTCTTGTAAGTTATCTGTGGGTTGACTTCGCCATATTATCTTTTGCAAATGTTGTTGTTCAGAATGACACCAAATGGAACGGTACATTTTTTCAATGTCTGCAGTGTAGACATATTTATACCCGCGCCATTGTAATATCAATGCTTGGATGTCCTTTTGCAGGTTTGGACCTTTTTCCATCACATCATTGAGGCTGCATCCACCCATGGTCTTTTGTGAGGCATTAAAAACAGCTCTTAATTTAGTTGTTGTCGATTGTTCTCTCAGTACTCCATGGTGCGGCAAGAAATGTTGACCTTTGACGGACGTCGTTGTCGAAAGCTTCATGTGACCTAAATCGATGTATTCCTGAATGAAATCTTTATACATCGAGGCAAGTCTGGGATTTCTCTCAAATTTCCTTTCGAGTTGTAAAAATTGTGAGATTGCGATTGGCTTTGAGTTTCCCAATTTTTCTTCATAACCAGGAATCAGTGGCATTTTCACTACGTATTTTCCGCCGCTTTCTCTCTCAGTAGTAATTTTGTAGTATGTTTCGCACCAGTCGTCCTTAGAAGTATCTTCATTGTTTTGTATAATATCTTCAGTCTCCCAAAATCTCTTTAAGTCGTCCATGTCCACAAGAGCAACATGGCAGTTGAAAGTTTCTAGCTTCCCGCATAAAATCCATCCTAAACGGGTTTGCTGAGCCGTCGGTGTTTGAGTATCTCCCTTTAGGACCCCCTCTAATATTACTTGCGAATAGATATCTGCTCCCAGCAGCAAATCCACGCTCCTTGACAAGTTAAATTCAGGATCCGCTAGTTTTAAGCCTTGAAGATGAGGCCAGTTGTTTTTCTCGAACGTTTTATTAGGTAAGTTGTTCGTAATCTTTTTCATTATAAGTGTGCTTGCTGAAAATGCAAAATCAGTGCAAAGTGATTTGCATTCCAATTCCAGACGTCCTTTACAATCTCCAGAAATAGTACCCACGCCGGAAATTGTGGCGTTCAACCTTTTTCTAGGAAGTTTTAGTCGTTGAGCTGCGTTCTCCGTGATAAGGTTCACTTGCGAGCCTTGGTCAAGTAAAGCTCGCAATTTAATGTAGTTTCCTGTTGTATTCTTAACTTGAAGTTCCACTGTTGTAAGTAAAATTTCCGTAATGTTATTGTTGGATATGTGGTTCGAATTATTTTGATCAGCTGAAGTTGAAGGTTGCTGCTCCCGTTGTTGAGAACGCTGACCCAAATTGTTCGTATTAAACCTCGATGTCTGTTTTTGCGCTGAGTAATGTAATAGCGTATGATGAGGTTTATTGCATTCTTTGCACGTTTTGCGTGACGTGCATTCGGTTTCGCTATGTTTATACAAACAGTTTTTGCATATTTGTAATTTCCTCACTGTGTCATTTCTCTGCCGTGTGTCCATTTCAATGAACTTCGAGCATTGCATGATCACGTGAGAGCCGTTGCACAAGAGACATTTTCCGAATGATGTATGATAAATCCTAGATGTTTCTCTTCTGTTTGATTCAGATGATGGCTTAATTGCGTTAAATTTAGTTTTGTTGTTAAATTGTTGTTTTTGTTGGTTTGAAGTATCTTTCTGGTAACCCTTTGCAGCTTCTAATGCCATAAATTTAGTTTCCAAGAACTCCAGGAATTCACCCAGCTCTGGGACTTCCTTTGGGTGCTCTAATTCTCTCGTATATTCAGTATAAGATGTTGAGTCCAATTTCTGTGCCATCAGATACACGATAATTGGATCCCAGCTTGATGTATTTAGGCCGATGTTAAGTAGGCCATTCATGCATTCGTTGATTACGTCATGCATTTTCTTCAAAACAGCAGCAGATGCTTGCTGTATGGATGGTAACTGCATCAAGGTATTCATCAAGTTTGTGAATTGGAGTCGTTTATTGTCATATCGCTGAATAAGAATATCCCAACAAGCTTCATAGTTTTCAGCGCCGACTAAATGTTGGACTAGTCGTTCAGGCTCTCCTTTCAGTTTAGATTTTAAGTGTTGCATTTTCTGTGACTTCGAACAATTCGCATTGTTGTGAATTGTCTCCAAAAACATATCCTTGAAAGTAATCCACTGACTGTAATTTCCAGTGAATTCCGGTAGTTGAATCCTAGGTGCAGAGTTCTGGTAATTAGCGTTAGTCCATAGCTTTGAATTAAGAGATCTTTTCATGACATCGTATTGACGTTCTTTATTGGCAAATAAGTCGTTGTACACTTCGTTTGATCCTTTTAAAATTGCTTCTAGCTCCCAGTGACATCTTTCTACGGTATCCCACTTGCTCTTCAGGACGCTCAGCTGATCCTCTAACTCCCATTTTTCAGTTATAGAGTCAATGCTTATCTTTGACATTGCTCGTTCAAGTGCTTTTATGTGACATTCTTGTCGGTCAAGTAGTTCCTTGGTTTTAGCGTCTATTCCCTGCGGATGAGCACATTTGAAATATATATACATTATATAGCTTTTACTAGCAAATTTTCTGTTTTTAACAGTGTCAACATGGGAATCAAATGATAAATCTTAAATTCACAACTCAGTAACTATACATATAACATGAATTACTATGAATAATATAACCCCAAAATAGTGTAAATAAAAAATAAGTTAAAAATAACTAAAACCCGACTACGAAAAAATCGCGCACTGAAAAGTATAAAACAAGAACAAGCCGTGGTCGTATGCCACCTAGCCAATAAAGATTGTGTGAAACAACCGCAGGTGGCATACGACCACGGCTTGTTCTTGTTTTATACTTTTCAGTGCGCGATTTTTTCGTAGTCGGGTTTTAGTTATTTTTAACTTATTTTTTTTGCGAAATCGCACTCGGACACAAACACCTTTTCCTTTACATGACCCCAAAACAACATTTTTAAATTATACACACGAAAACACTTGAAAACACAAACACAGAGAAAAAAATCGTTTTGGAATCTAGCTAAAACGTACTTCTTCTCACCTCGCGTAAGCGGAATTTCACAAAAGTATCGCTTGTTCGCATTCCATGTCAACGTTAAACTGACAAGAAACCGTTAAAATCGGAAATGCAAAAGAAATTTTATAAGTTACCTATGACCAAAGAACAATAAGGAAACTACGTACTAATCGGTCGAAACGGCACACTCACACAAACATCATGTTTTTCATCATGGGTGTCGTTTTCATGGTTTTCGAGGAGAATGTTGTAAAAATTGTTATGTGGTAATTAAACTGTTTCGTGTTATAAACTAGGTACCGTCTTTTACTGATATTAACCGATGTCATGAGATTATGCCTATTTAAATTTTATTTGTAAATTAGTTATTTCAACTCGATTGTTTATTACTACAGAACACAAAAAATGTTTTAAGAGGGTGGCGTTCTGTTGTTTCTGCATATCCCCATGGGAAAAAGTTCATGTATGTATGGATGTTGTAAACTAGTAATATCAACTAAATTGTTTGATCACTACAGAACACTAATGTTATAAAATTAAAATTCATAAATATTAAGAGCCTAGTTGAAATAATGTCCATTATTTATTCTTTTCTCCGAGGGCAGAATTGCGGCTTCTTTTGAGAAAACGCGCGCAAAGTAAAATGTTCTTAGTGACGCAAAATGAAGGAATACATTTCCGACCTTATAATAAATAAATAAATATTCCACAATTATCACACAACGTCATCTAGTCCCAAGCTAAGCAGAGCTTGTGTTATGGGTACTAGACAACTGATAAACATACTTATATATTTCTAAATACATGCATATTATGTATGTATTTAGAAATATGTAAATTTTAATTTTCCTATGAAGTTTAGCGTCTTTGTGCTCTCTGTGCCAAAGCCGTCGGTGCGCCTTCTAATTATTGCCGCTCACTTCCAAGAATTGTCACATAAAATGACGCAAAATTAAGTCATGCATTTCCGACCTTCGGTAGTTAAATTAATGTCGAATATCGGTTATTTCGTGTTGTTTACATTTTAGCTTTTATTTACTACTTTAAATTGAGCCGTGCATGAGGTACTATAGGTACTGTGGTATACGGTGACTTTTCATTTGAACTTTTATAAACAGCTGAGAAGACACCGTTTCTAGTTTTATTTACATTGCCACTTTTAGTGATAGTAGTGATCTAATAACTTTTTTATTTTAAATCTCATTGGGTTAGGTAAGCATAACGATTATGAACAGTCTTAAGTAAAAAAAATAATAATTTAAAAATTACGAAAATTTCCAACATGGGGGGATCCAGAATCATGTCCTGGACCCATGGTATCCGTTTGTGCGTTGATGTTTCTAACACCCGGTATATTTGTATAAACAGGTAGCGGATTTTTGATGCGGTTTTCGTAGGTGCTTCTTGAGACCTACGTCATAGTCACAAGACAGACAAATATAAGTCAATAAAGAACAGAAAACCTAGTTTGTGCAATATAAGGAAGACATAATTATGTAGTAAGCCTTCTGAACTCCTAACGATTGTCTTGTGACTGTCCCACTGCGGCACTTGTTATGCCTTCGTAACTCGGAACTCCATAAAGTCCAGAAGCCCAGTTCAAACTCTTACAGGAAGTTGAAAAATAAACTTGCAGTAATTTTCAAAGAAGGTAACAATCAGCCGGTTTAAATATGCACGACAATTTGGAAGTTATTATCCGGATTGTTTTAGTTTGGGGTTCCTTGATCGCCTGGAGGACGGTGTTTGACCGGAGGCAGTCGCGCTCCGCTCGAGGGAACAGGCGGCGGACAAGGTCGGGGGCACAGTCTCGCCCCCAGCGCAGATGGGTGCATATGTTGGAATATTTGTGTGGCAATCTTATCGAACAGAGGGGCATATTATCAGTTTACCATCAATGAAGCCAAACAAATGCTTTGTTTTGTTGGAAGTCATTCGGCATACAAAGTGAGTGACCGAACGGTTGTTCCCAAATGGTCGGTTCAATTCGCGCTGTCGCACAAACATGAATCTTTTATGCGAGGGTCCCGGCCCTCTTCTTGCCTCTCTTTTGTTATTGGGTATTGATAGATGCCTGGGTTCAAAGGAAATGTGATATACAATTTAGTGTGTGTAAGGCATACGTAATATTTTTCTCCATCTAAATGTTCGAAGATAAAACAAAATTAATTCATTGCAATTTCAGACATTTGACTTGCGCCAGGCACTTAATAACATATTTTTTTAACAAACAATGATTTTTAAGAGAATTTAAGATCTATATTTTAGCACGCTTGTAATCTATGCTCGTTGGTGAAAGTGAGCTATGAGATGTGATCAGAGGCTGATTGGACTATGCCCCAGGATGATACTAAGCGGATCGCATCGTTGCGCGGAGTTTAGTATTACATAAACACGAGAGAACATCGTGGGCACGATAAGAAGGGAGAACTTCTTACCAAAAGCTTAAACAAAAATAATAAAAAATAAAAGTACTATATAATAATATATACATTATACATAAATAAATAGACGATAGAGATAAAATGAGCATCTGGGAATTTACGCGGCCACGACGGTTGTGTTGCGGATACCTACTCATTAGGCCGATTACAACAAGCTTTGTTCCAAGCCCTACTCTGCCGTCATAACTAAGAATGCAGTAATCGCAAAATGGCGGTTACAAGATAAACGCAAAAAACAAAGTTCATATCATCTGACGGCGAAAATCATTACATAAAAAACATACTTAGAGTGAATTTTTTTTATGAAAATATATTTTTTTCATGTACATGAACCTCTTGGGATGCCATTTCTGCAAAAAAATGAAAATCTCAAAAATGTCGATTACTGCAGTCTTTGTTATCAGGGCAGTACTCCTAGCCTATTCAAGCTTCAGTATTTAGCCTCTCGCTAATCAAAATTTATGGCGTGTTATCGCATAGCTAGTTACTTATCAATAACTTGTCATATGAACAGTACAATAACATTAATCGCGTTATTTCAGTTGTTGAGCCGGCGAATTACTCATTTTAGTCGTTGCTAGAACAAGACGACTCTTTTTTTACTCGCATGCAATGAAATATAATATAAGCGAGATCTGCAAATGAGCTCGTCCAAAAATAGGGGAGCGTGACCTTGACCCCGGCGGAGGGTGCGCGACCCGCCGTTCCGGCAGCCTGTGTTGTTGGGGGACACGGCACGGCCGGGTTTCTGCTGGTCGGCTGTGTACTACGGTGTACGTGTAGGTACCATACGAGTTAGTGAAGAAAACCCGTTTGAAACAGAGAGCGATATTGAAGGCATTGTGTACAGCTAAAGCTACAATTGTTATGTTTGGGTTCTCACCTTGTTATAAAATTGCATTTAATTAATTGATTGTATGGATCTAGATTTGAATTAGTCTATAATTGCTTAATTTTTACAACAGTAGTGTTCAGTCGTTCTACTAACATGTCTGCCGTGTGATCATCAGCTAGTTCGGCACTAAGCAATCACTTCAAGGTCGAACTCATTCACCAGCGATCGCTGTGTCAGTTACATTATTGATTCAATCGAAGAAATTGATTCAATTCAAGCAAATTATTGGCTATTCTGTAGTTATTTTGACTGAAAGGTCACGTGTTTGACCTACATATTGTTTTCATGAACTTTTTACCCGAAATCAGTATGGAATTCTTGAAATGTAACGAAATCTGAATTCTAACATAACTGGTTTTGCTTAAATCAGAGCAAATTCAGATTCATATGGATTTGATTTCTTGAAGTACTTTCAAAACATGACCAACACAACCGCGGAGGACTAAACAAGTCACTTATAAGAAAGTTGGAAGACGTATATTCAGCCGCGGAGGTCTATCACTACTAACTACTTCAATTGCTACCTAACAAAAAGCTATTGTGTTCAACGAGAACATCAGCAACTGTGGAGCATCCTATTATTTTCATAATCACTTCTTGTCTTCTAGTTTCGTTGGTCACTCACTGGTTGACATCCGAAAATAAGTGACTGCAAGCCACTGCCAACAGTCTTCAATAATGACAGAGGAAACTAAAACGACTCAAGTA
The DNA here is from genome assembly GCA_943136025.2 of Agrotis puta. Taxonomy (NCBI): domain Eukaryota; kingdom Metazoa; phylum Arthropoda; class Insecta; order Lepidoptera; family Noctuidae; genus Agrotis; species Agrotis puta. Next base: position 19,281,927 of record OW964176.2, on the reverse strand, counting down.
CTTACAATTATTTAAACTTTTACAAACCTGAACATTGCAAAGCACCTTGCCGTGAAACATGGATTTGGTACTCTGCTTCCTAATGGAGTTAAGTACAGAAACATAATTTTGTAAAGGTCCGTCAAGTTTTCGGCCAGCTCGTAGTGAGGCTGTAGGGCGGCAGATATAATATCAGGTTGGGTTCTGCCGAAATTAGGATCAAAGGGACGCGCGAGTAAACAGCGTTTGTCGACAACGAGCAGCTTGCAGCGAGCGTGCGGAACCCTAATTATGTTCGACACAATCCCCACCATTTTCATACTGGGCTAATGTTTAGCTCGCCAGTCGCTGTCAATGCCATCAAATACACTACTCTAGGAATTCTGAAATTGCTGTGTTTGAGATTTTTGTTCCGTTTGTGTTTTAATTTTTGGGAGTTTTTATTCTCATAATAGTAACAAATGGAATTCCGATGTTGAAAAGAGACATCAGTAGCATACAAGAGACAACAGTTGCTTTTAAGCATTCGGCTGTATTCAGATTTTATCAATGCGATTTCGCAAAATTTAACAAGGTAGTTTGACGATTAATGTCAGTTGACGTGACCGGCTTTCGTAACAACAATCGCCATGGGCGCCACGCAATCTTTACACCACCCACTACTTGCACCACACTACCAAGTGGGAAACGAGGGTCATCCCAACACTCATAGATGCCATTTTGAAGATTTCGCGCCCCGCAGAACACTTGGGGCGAGGGCGAAGATTAATTACTGACAGCTACTTATGTCGGCACACATGTGAGGGGTTACACTGCTTACGACCGTATGATACTTTCCTTCTCTGTTGTTCCACTCCCCTGACCTTGAGTCAAGTTGTAATACATTTAGGTATCTGAATTTCATAACCTCATTGTAGAATCTTAATTGAAATCGAAAAGGGTATTTATGTGTATAACCAACAAAAAATGTGAATTAATCTTTTCTTTTACTAAAGTTACTTCATGGAAAGTAAACTGCGGCATTAAAATAGAAACAAAAAAGAAGCTTTTCGCAATTTTACCTTCTAGTTGAACGAAGGTGGGTTTAATGTATTCAATATCGAAGTTCCCATCTACAAGACGTTCTGCAAATTCAACCACATAACAAGTGGTTATGATGAACTCAATAATATTAATTAATGGCGGCGGTGAATGGTCCTCATACTCCATTCCATATCACACAGCGAAATAAAAACGTTGCGCCGCACTAGGCATTTCTCCTGTGTCGTGAGTGCGGTTACAAACATAGAAACTCACATACACAAACACCCAGACCCGGAACAACTACTTGTAGGTCAAACAAATATTTGTTTCGTGCGGGAATCAAACCCGCGACACGCAGCGGAGCAGTCCAATCGTTTAGTCACTGCGCTAACCGTGCCATAACTTTCTATCATACGACATTTAGACACAATAATAAGTACTTATTCAATTCTTAGCAAGACCGGTGAAACTTCTTTAAAAAAATAACAAACATGGAACTTTAAGAAACATCGCATAATTTGAATTTCCACTAAAAAGAAAAAGAGCTACGTCTGCCAAAGAATAAAGTAAAGTTACCCAAGCAATAAGAGGACAAAACAGGCGACTACGTAGTTTCTACGACTATAATCCGACGTCGGAACATGCTAGGAGCTCAGCTTTATCTTTAAATCTGACACATTTTGCTGTTTCAAGTACAGAGAGGTGCGTTAGTGTCGGACTGTCCGGCTCCGACGCTCTGCCGCGTCAGGGGTAGCACTTAGAACGATACATTCCGTTGAAAAGGAATATAATCTTGCAGAAATGCTGAACGTATGAGTGTGAGGCAGAACGAAGTGAAAACGTGACGGCGATACGGGTCAGTGTGTCGCCGGGCCGGGTCGTGGCTGTATTTTTACGTGCAATCACGGTTTCGGCGAGACTTGAGATAATGCTGCACCTTTTGAAAAACAGCTCGAGCTATATTCGCCCAGAAACGGACCTACTTATATAATTCTCACGCGAAACTTTAGGTCCGGTGCACTCTGCTCCTCCAACTTACCGGAGCAACTCCTCGACAAAGAAAAAAGTGAATTCTACAGCTTCCGTCTGCTGCATTACAATGATCGTTTGCAGAACTTTGTGCAAAGTTGTCGTTCGGCGTTAGGAGCATCACACGACTGCTCGTTATTTGCAACTGTTTGCCGAGTCGCGCGGATACTCAGAGGACCTCGCTCACTCCAACACATCTTGTTCTCTAACAACTTTGAGTTTGTGTATCTTTAGGTTGCTTGATTTGGATTCAAGTTCCTGTTAGGACTCATATAGACTGTCAGTAGATATTAAATTAGTATAAAATATTTATATTAAAATCTTACTTTTATTTTGTACATTAATAGTCCATAAGGAATTTAAAGAAAATAAATAAGTATACAATATAAAAAAAAAAAACTACACCAGAATTGTTAAGTAGAGCAGTTTGTTGAAGATGTTTGAAATAAAACTGAATAAGATAGGGTGTAGATTTAGCGCTGCAGCGCGTGGCTGCCTTTACTCGTAGCTTGGAGACGTTCGATTTGTGAACAATTCATGCGCGACTCCAGCTTCATGCTCGAGTGTCGCTGAACTGAATGCCTTTGCGATTTTTCACTTTACGTCTAAATAAACGGAGTACGTGTACTGGTGAATGTTTCCAAATAATGCAACGCTCTTGAAATACAAGCACCGAGTGAATCGAATATCGGAACAAGAGAAGCGGGAACGCGAATGTGTTGGCGCGGTCATTTTATGAAAAATCCACACGAGTGGGTAGAACTGCGGGTAACGTGGAGATAGGTGGCGATCATTCATCACCACTTCTATTGAAAAAGCCAATTTTATGAACGCGTCGTCGTCGTAGCTTATAGTATGATGAATAACTACTTATCTACATAGCTCTCAGTTTCGTCTTTAACAGAAGTTAACAGAACAAAATGACAAACTAACGAGTTAACAATACTTGACGTCAAGTAACCACGCATTCGTTATAACATGTATTGGATAGACGCGTGTGAATAAATAAACACCCCCCGCTGCGTGGGGGAATTTATGACACAAAAATATATAAGTAGGTGCGAGTGTACGTACGCATCGAATAAATAATTCACTTATTTAATTCATTTTTTTACGTATTTTTTATTGACATTTATTTCAAGTAATTTCGTACTTAAAGATTTTATTAGAGCTATCTGGGGCAGCGCTTGTCGCTAGTCGCCATCTCTCAGCCTTTCAAGACGAGCGCTGTGTTAGCTCAGTTTCACAACGGTATTTTACCGTTCTGAGTCATAGTACGGAATTACTGGAAAAATAACAAACAAAAAAATATCCCCCAAATACAATCTTATTCCTCATGATGTAATCTGAAATATCTTTCATTCTTTGCACGTTGAATAGCGTATAAAAAATATATTTATTTTGTGCGGGTGGGGAATTAATAATTCTTAGCCAAACAACAATACTGGAAAGAAATGAAAGCGCGAGAACGCGTGGTGCGCGCAGGTGGGTGGCGGGGGGGGGGGGCAGGAGGGAGGGGGGGGCGTAGGGATTGCTCCTATCTCGAACAACTCAAAAGTCATTTAATTAATTGTAAATTTTTAATATAAACTTGTGAAATTCCGTTATCGAATTCAATCAGGCCAGTGATCGCATCGCGTCCAGTGCCCGCTCTGTTCAAAGCGTTCAAAGATCGGGCCGGACGGGGGCAGCGTACCAGGCGTGGTGCCTTCCTTGGAATTATTTAGGCTTTCGTATGTATGTAACATTTGTTGTTCACGTGTATGTAAGAGATTACCGCGACTACCGCTAATTCAGTAAGTTGGAAACTGTTCATAGCGAGGTTAATAATCTGAAGTTTGCAAATAGGAATTGAAGCGATGCGATATGTAGTCGATCACAAAATAAATGTTAAAAATTATATTTATCACATACAGTGGGCGTTGTATTACATTCAGAACTGCTACTGAGATAATTGACATCGCGTTACATTCCACACAGGCTTCAAAAAGCCATCAGCAACTGATGAGGCCCTTTTATTACCTACCGGGATCGCGGGTCCTACTTATATCGGATTACACAGCCCTGGAGCACAATGGGCAACATTTGAAAGAACGTATTGGTTTTTAGTCAGCCAAGTTTGGCAGTCTTCCGCTCCACTCAATTTTTGTAACGTAAAGAAAATCCTACGGACTTTGACGTTCATAAGATTTAAAAAAAAAACCTTTTTTTAGCGTGGTAAAATCATTAAATGAGTACTCCCACCCAAGGTAGAGCGAGAGGGACTGTCAGACTCGTACTGACTAAAATCCACGGTGTCCTTCAGTAGCCCTTTACGTTCTGGGGTCACGGTAAATCGTGAATCGTGAATCGGCAGGCTTTGGACCTCTAAAGGAGGGCCCCGTAATTATGCTGACATTCTTTGACGCGCGCGTAGAACACAACGCGCCGTCAACCGGGGCATGGTCCATGGTCAGACAGCGAGTCGCCTATTACTCGCCGCTCGCATGCCCGCGCCTACGTTGGCCGGAGATCGTCTGGCGACGCCCGTCGCCGTGGGCGTCTACCACTGCGGCTGGGGTGGAGGGAGGACGCTGTCCTCTCGCTCACACGGCGCGCCTCCTCCTTCGCGAGCATGACTGCTTCGCAGAAGGAGGCGACCGCTTCCCATCCCGTCTCGCCCTGCAACTTAGGCTCGACCAATGCCGGACGCGAGAGGTCTCCGCCTAACTCCGTCGTGAGGACACAGCGGTGCTCTGCCAAAGCGGGGCAGTCCTGCACCGTTTGACGTTCATAAGGTGGAAAAAAAATGTTCCTCCTTCGTACAAGCACCTGCTGTACGAGCACCTGCTGTTGACGTTTTATAAGTGCCTATGTGAAATAAAAACTTTTGATTTTGATTTTACACTCAAGGCGCTTTTTAGTTTTCCACGGACAATATTAATCTCATAATACTTTAAGTACGCTGTACGGTAAAATATTGTGCTAAGGCCTTATATACAGACAGTTAGATGTATCGATAGGAAAATTGTAAGGTACAGACATCGTTCACGTTCAACTGAAATTATAAACGACTGCACTAGTCGAGTATCTATGTTAAACTACTTATTCTTTGATGAAACACAGCCAATAATTATGTTTAAAGCGAAATAAAGGTTGCATTTAAGTTCAACGTAGTGTGTTTCACAATTAATTTAGAATTTCCTTTTTCAAAAGATACGATACGTTTTTTAAGTACAAGTTTAACACCGTACTTAATTTTTTTTTCAAATATTATGTATGTAATAATTAATGGGTTCACAAGATTTTAAATTTTCAACCTACTGCTGGATTTTCTATATTATTTTATTTTTCGTAGGTATAGTATAATATAGTATAAAAATATATACAATAGTATACAAATAATAGATGCTTTCAAGCTCTCTCCTTGCTTGACTTGTATCCAATCTAAAAACTGTCAAATATGGCAAATATTTGTAAAATTAGAAGGAACAAAACTTACAAAGAATGTTTTGATGTTTCGGCTCTGTAGTGCTATTGTATCGCTGTTTTCAAAGTTCAAAGCAAGTGATGTCCAAGGTCAGGGCTAATGGTACCGGTCTCGGCTTGGTCTAAGACTGCTACAAGCGACGAGGCGAAGCAGGCCTCACCATGGAGATATTCGAAGAAGGTCCGTTCCGTAAAAGTTAAAAACATTGTTTTTCTCTATATATACGGCGATTCAACAAAACATACTGCCACCAAAACGGTTGGCAAGAAAGCCGTAGTATTGCTTTTTTTAAAATATGGTTTGTAACAAAGAACAAAATAGGTGAACTGCTTCAGTTACAAAGAGTAGGTACGCATCGTTTTTATCACTGGTACAGAACGTAATGATAAACTTAATCGGCCTTATTACAAAAACTAAATAAACCTTGGTTTAAACCTGGTCTATCAAGTCCAGGCTTATCTGCAGAGCCATGGTTTAAATTTGTCCGTATTACAAAACTAAGATAAAACGTCGACTTTAGTACCGCCATTTGAACGATTGTCTATACAATTAAATCCACAATGAGTAATAACAATTAAATCTACCTTGTTTCAATCCATTTTGGGTGAAAATAACACAAAAACTACAACACAATGATAAATTTGCTATGAGAAACTTTGACATACCTTTGACAGCTACTACTGTTAGACCATGGTTTATCGCAAAACCACGATTTGTAATAATCTTTGTTTAAACCGTAGTTTTACAAGATTAAACCTGGGTTTTTAGTTAAACCCCTTTTTGTAATAAGGCGGTAGAAGTCTATGCCAAAAACCGCACAATAAAGCTAAGTTTTTTTAAACAATAGCGACAGCGTCTAGCCTTCTGTCCCTTTTACAGTTAACTACCGAGATGCTCGAGAGAGCTGGCCAAACAGCCCTCTGTCGAAGGCCGAAAGTCGAGTCTGTTCGGCCGGCACTAAGAACTCCACAAATCTCTTGTGGGGAGTGTAGTACCAATCTACCTGTTTTCGTCTTTATTGTGAGAAATTTGGTACCGAAGTTTGAAGCGTCCCGTTTCACTTTCAATCTGTTTGATTTTTTAATGGTATTACATACGTAATAGAATTGCGTCAGTAACGGTAACGGTATTAAGCCAGATTACTCGTAGATTGTAACGGTGTAAAAAAAAGAATAAAAAAAAAAGATTTATTTGTGTGTGGGAATGTAAATTTAAAGTAAGTGAAAATGTGTCTTCAAGCTCTCGGCTTTCAGCATTGAACTATTGGTTCAAGGACCTCTTGTTTTAAGAACCTATGGGAGATTTATTTGAAATAAAACCAAAAAGTTTGACATGCAAATATAAACATTATATTATTAATGTTACAACAAAGTTTAAAAACAAAGATTGAGTGGAATCCAGCATCTTAAAACTAGACTGTCCAAGTAGGAACGAGGCAACGGGCCTATGGAATACGTCGCGCACTGACTCTAACTTCTGGCCAGATAACATAGGAAAAATTGACTTACGGTACCGTGGTCACACACACACTCCGTCACGTATTGCTACCGAAGCAATAATTGGTTCCCCACGAAGATGGTAAACCAGTGTCCGTCGAAGCCTGGACTCGCTGAGGATACTGGAAGACCCCTCCAACACACCTAGCAAAGGTGTGCGGAAGCTGGCACGGGTTGCTGGAGGCGGAGACGGATGGCGAACACGGTGAGCAGTCCTTGAAATCGTCTACCACACATGGCTGGTAGCAGGCACTAGCGCTGGTACAAAGTCCCACGGATGTGGCACTTCCCCATGAAGCCGGTCAGATGAAACGATGAACCGATGATGGTCAAAGGCTCTTCAGGTTGCCCTTGAAGCGATGGCGGCGTTAATGTCCTCTTGGAGTCGTCCGTTGCTTATAAATGACAACGGCACAGCCTCGCCGTTAAGGCTGTCCTACGAGATGTCACGATTACACAGATAGCTTTACGGATTCACACTCACACATAACTTTAATGTTAATACATTGCTTCTAAGTTAAATAAGAAAAAGGCCATAGACCGAAGTCAGGCACAAGAAAACAAAACACGCGCCCACGTGGCGCTGACTACGTTAGACTTCACATGTGTCTTTGTTTAAATGTCAAAATTGTGAGCCTGACCGAACGCGGGCGTACGTCCCGCTGTCGAAAACAGACTGTCATGACATGCAGAATCGACCGCTTCGATACATCAATAATTCGTTCTATGCAGAATGTTGACATGGAGAATATATTAACTATTTTTACTATCTATAGATTTAAAACAGTATTGATTAATCGATAGATTACCACATCCCACACAAGAACATAATTTATTCGTTCGCGTTTATGTAATTTTTGCAAAAAGAACGTATATTCAAGTGTCACCAAATAATCACTAAGTGTGACGTGTACGAATTGACAGCCGCATGAAACGAAACGCAAATTGTATTTTATAATTAAGGTTATGAAGAAAACTAAAGTTGTAATAAATCTAAAAACTATTATTATATTTGAAAAGATCGTGCAATGACGATTCCAAAAAGTAGTAATATGTATCCAATCCGTGCAATAGTTATCGAGTATTTCGCATACCAATATTGCCGGTATTGTTAAATTGTTTTTACGTTATTATGAGATAAATACAGGGTCTTATTTCAAAGTACTCGCTGTTTAAGGTTACTTAGTACCTAAATATCTTATACACAATGAATGCTAATCATTCCCTATCGTAATTCATGTTCCTGGCTTTCATTGTAAAACTAACCCTAAATGTCAATTGTAATTTATGTTAATTGGGTTGTTGTGAGATAAGTAGCAGGCTATGTAATATCTCTGCTACAAGATACTACACACATCAAAAAAGTTTAAGCAACACCTACTATTTCAAATTATTAATAAATTATTAAATTATTCCTTACCAAAGTAGGTAATACCTACCTATATAAACTCTTTTGATCCAGAGTATACACCGTGACTTTTTAGTCGTCTTACAACGGAAGCCCATTTCATCTATCCATTGACTAGTAAACGTTCATAATAAAAAAATAGGTATTTATGAGATTTTAGTAATTGAAAAATAAAAATGTTTTTCATTATTATGAAACAAGGCGTAGTTAGAAACACCCTTGTCTCATAGAAAATGGCGATGGGATGATCTGCTCAACTCATGGGCTAGCAAGGCATACTCTACAGTTTGATACGTAAACATTTTTAACAGGATGTTTCATATTTCTGATGGACCTACTTAATAATGATTAAAAATATTATTAATGATAAAAAAATAATAATCGCGCCTAGAGGTATTTTATGTCGGATACATTGAGTGGACCACTTTTGTAAGACGACTAAAAAGTCACGGTGTATACTGGCTGGTTGTATGAAAAATTTGTTTTATTTTTTAACAAATTCAAAAGTGAATACGTTTGTTCTAATCTTATAGCGTTTCCTTTGCTTATTAAAATTTAGTATTCTGTATCAATTCTATGAATTATTAAACAATAATTTGAAAAAGTTTTGATGTTTTATTTTGAAAAGACATTGCCGATTTTTGTATGGGAATTGGTCAAAATGCTGCCCAGGAATGGAAGTACGTGCGCTGGGTTTCTGGCACTTTTGTATAGAAATATTTTAAGAATTTATCCTGGGTTTCCTGATTTATTTACATTTTTATGTGAACGACTTTATTTTTGTTTTCATTTTTGTAAATCACACTTTACACCGGTCGAAATGCTGCCCAGGAATAGGAGTAGGTGCACTGGGTTCCTGGCACTAATGTATGTCTATAGACGAAATATTTTGAGAATTTGTCCTGGGATTCCTGAATTATTTACATTTTTATGTTAATGACTTTATTTTTGTCTCCACATGGCAAGATCGATACATATAACTGACTGCAAGACGCCAGCCAATGTTAACTGCCCGAGAGATAGGTTTAAGGCTACAAAATTCAAGTGGTGTTGTTGTTAGCTACCAAATTGTGCGAAATTGACTGCATGAGTATGGGCTACGACGGCCAATTAGGTGCCACACTGCCCACCGATACCTCACGGGAATCGCGCTTGTCGAAATGAATGGTGTAGGGTACACATTACATGGACCCGGGAACAATGGGATAAAATTTTATTTCGCGATGAGTCTCGATTTGGGTTCAAGCCTGATACTAGAAGGGCAAGACAATGGTACACTGTCCTGGAAATACTGAAAGACTGAAGTGCGTTCAGGAAGTGCATCCATACAACGGCTCAACAATTATGGTATGGGCGGGTATTATGAAGAACAGACGAACTGAGCTCGCTCTTGTAAATGGTAACATGAACGCTGTAAATTACGTTGAGGATGTTCTAAGGCCTTATGTCCGTCCATTGGCACAAACGCTTGGCTCCGATTTTACGTTGATGCATCACAATACGCGTTCGCATACAGCTTTGGACACACGGGAGTACTTGGCAAGGGAAAACATCCTGGTATTGCCTTGCCCTGCGCAATCGCCAGACCTCAACCCCATCGAGCATGCATGGCACATGCTCCAGAGACGTGTTTTAAGGACTTGAATGGAGTGACAACCACCCAACAAATGATGGACTTACTAAAATTTCATTGGGAGCAATTGCCGCAGGATAACTTTAACAGTCTCATCGATTCTATAAATAATCGGTGCCAGCAAGTTCTCAATAATAGAGGAGGCCACACGTTGTACTAATTTATGCAATTTTTGCACAACCATTTAATTTTAGTTTAAGTTCAGTAGATTAGGGATTAGGTATTATACTACGAACTTACAGTGCGTAATCGTAATTATTGTTAAATAAGTTTTTTCTTATTGTTGTTAAATTTCAAAAAAGCATTAAAATATAATATTATAATGATATATGCGAAAACACATCGTAAAATTGAAATTTATGTGTATTGCTCAGACTTTTTTGATGTGTTTACTTGTAATAACAAACCATTTTTTGTCAGTTATTACTTAGACCAAATTGAGAAGTACCTAATTATGAAGGACTGGATAATACCTGGATTAATTACGTTGGCTGTAAGTTAAGATGTGTGTGTGTGTGATACGGCAGTGGACATTATTTAGATCAAACATATTAGTTCAGATGTAGAGTGTTTACTCAAACGTCAAGTTGATTTCCGAAACAAAAAGAATAATTAAAAACGAAAGTAAAATATAACAGAACGCAACACGTGTATCACAAAAGTTCAAAAGAAACATTAACTTATAATTTCTCATGATTGAGAAAAAAGGCGTCTAGTGCAAAGTTGCATGAATTTAAACGACCATTATCTGCACTTAGCGCGAACTTTACAAAGCTGTTTTAAACTTCAACTTTGATCTTAGTTGAGCACTTCTCACTACTTATTTGTATTTCTTTTTTATTTCAGTCTAATTATTTTACATAAATTAACAGTTCTGTACATGGTCCTACAAATAAAGTCTTTCTTATCGTTTTTATATGTCAACTTCAAGTTGTTATACAATATGTTAATATGCTTACATATTATTGTTTAACTTCTAACTAGTATTACTTGTATTATAAATGTAAAAGTTTGGATGTTTGATTGATGTGTGGCTCAACAGATCTTGATTAAACTTCGCTTAGGGATAAGATCAGTAAAAAAACATTCAGTTTTTCAATTTTTTAAACGTTGCCCCACTCTATGAATTTCTTCCTGTTTTGTGGGTGCGTTTACAAACATAGAAACTCACATATACAAACACCCAGACCCGTATTTGTAGATCATACAAATATTTGTTACGTGCGGGAATCGAAACCACGACACCATGCGCAGCAGTCGATCGCTCAGCCACTGCGCCAATTGTGCCGTCGCTGTGCACATTGGGGCATAAGACTGGCACCCAACGTGAGACATTGGAGTGGCGCCCAACGTGGGACATAAGATTGGCGCCCAACGTGAGACATTGGAGTGGCGCCCAACGTGGGACATAAATCGCAATGGATAATTTTTTAACTGATATCGTTGTATTTGTATTATAATGTATAACGGGCTGGCGTCCGCAACTACACGCTATAAGCGCGTATTTTCCTATTCTTCATCATCATCATAATAACAATCAGGACAACTCTGCTGAATATAGGCCTCGCCTATAGATGTCTAATAGGAGGAAGCGGCTTACATCCAGCGCGATCTTGTGGTTTTCACAAGGCTGTTTTTCCACTTTATTGGTGGATGTCCTACGCTGCGCTTGGTTTACTATATTTATCGTTATTGAATATAAAATGTACATGGTTTTTTTTTATCGTGGTAAAATCATCAAATGAGTCCTCCCACCCAGGGCAGGGCGGTAGGGACTGTCAGACTTGTACTGACTAAAATCCACGGTGTCCTTCAATAGCCCTTTACGTACCGGGGTCACGATAATCCGTTAGTCCCGCGACCCCAAATGTACATGGATAACACATGTATTCTTTAAACACAACATTATTATGTTACGACACGTTGTATGCTCCTATACAAAATAATTATTTTTAAATACAAAGTAAATGGCTTATTTGAACTGACTGATACGATGACGGCTTATTTTCACCTACTGATATTTAGACAGCGACAATATCATACATTCCAGAAGTATCAGAAGAAAAGGAACAAAGTGAAATGTTGTAGGAAAGACAGTTTGTGAAGAATGCTTGGAGTGGTCGTGTGTATGCTAGTGTGCCAGTGAGGCAGACGGTAAGAATGTTAGTCGTGCTGAGTGAGTCAGCGGGACGCTGACATTCCAATGACACCACTCAGCCTCTTTGAGATGCATGAACTGTTTAAACTTATTAAACTTTCTTAACATCTAAATTATGTTTTAAAATCTTTCAAATTGACAAAGCAAATTATTAGAAAGTAAAAATGAAAGGGTCCAAGTTGTCGGTGGTCAGAGTTCTTTAGGGTGGAAACTTTTAAAAGTACGGGGTCATGTCTAGAAGTTCTGCTTTTTAAATCAAGCGCTTGATCTAACTGTCCAGAGAGAGCCTGCCTCCTCAGATTTTGGTTGAGGCTCTTGGCAATTATGCCATTCGCCAGCTATTATTGGCATAATGACTGCTGTATTCACGTCCCACATTAAACAAGTACACACAGATTCGAGCGAGTTTAAATTTTTATTATTTTTGTCACATTTTTCTGGTGGCCGTATTAAAATTTTGATTTTTTCTTCTTCAGTGACTTTAAACTGGGTGTTTTAAGCAATTAATATTAATTAGGTGTATATATTAAGATTAATTTTCACGAAACAAGAACATAAAACATTATCATAAGACGGCTAAGTAAACTTGATCTCCTTGCTAGGTCTGTGACAAATATTGAGATAAGTTACACATCGCTTTATCCAAGCACACATTACATAACTCTATGTACGTAATCAGTTGGGATTATCAATGAAATCACACGATGATTGTGTCTCGTCTCGTCCCGACCCTCGGGGGTGCCACGCTATTAATAGAAGAGACGCGATACGCCACGCCACGCATAGGGCTGGCAAGCTTCTTGTTTGAAATTATTTTAATACCTTTGTTTAAGAAAAAGTTGAATTTAGCATTCTAAAAACTAAAACCAGCATTTTCTTGTTTGATTAAAATTGTTGTTTATTATCCTATGTGTTCATCCAAACTATAAGCGGATAATTTGATGTTTCTTACTCAATCACATTAGAATGGATCTTTACGAAATTTAGCTCAAAGATAGAGGTAAGATAGAAATAGAGGTTCCCATGGTTTTATTTTAAAGAAGAAAACAGTTAGTTTATTACAACTATAGTTATGTTGTTAAACATAACACTGTGAATTACTATCTTTCGTAGTAACCCTACTCAACAGCATTTAACCAGCACGGCTATTTTGCTAATGAGCACTGCGATTCTGTTATTTGGCTGAAAAACGGATATAGTACTACGTCGTTTAAGCTTTGGTAATAGTGGTTTTTTTTTTGTTTTCCATCAAAGAGTTAATAAATGACAACCCTGTTCCCGATGTTCCAGTTACTGACAAAGTACAGTGTCTGTATGTATTAGTTTTCAGTTCAAAATAGGTATACAGTATATCTTAACTACAGTGTACCACTAGACATGTGTCTTCTCATACTAGCCGGGCGTAACCTGTTACGATCAAATTAAAAATATCTAACTACTCCTTTATTGGCAGTTTTAAAATTCAGAAACAGATTTACATACTGATGGTCGTTAGTGCATACACTTAGAGGGTTGTGTGTCTGCACCTGACTATACTCAGTTGTCACCCAGTGTCACAGCGGTATATGAAGGTCCGAGGCTTTATCACAGCTTCTGTTTTTTACCTATAGCATACTTGAACTACTTATTCATGGAGTTGATTATATAGATAATGAAAAAGCGCCTGTAGTGTACGATCGAGAAAATCTTTTTTTTCATGAAATTAACTTAAAAGTTCTTGTTGCAAAAACGTGAATTATCGTGCCAGATGTTTTTAGATGTCCACGTGATATTAATCGAACTTCTTCCCATCCCAACAAAAATCACATCAATTTTTAAGAAACAATTTTCAGATATGAAAGTAGTATAGTTACATCGAATGCTCACAAAGACGTCAACGCAAATGAAATGTCTTCGCACTTCGATATCATATTGAAAATGTACGGCATGGATAATAATAATGTACCTATACAGAGTGTATTGTCACCACCCGTCAGTCAGCCATTCATTATGAAGTAGCACTGTGTCCGGTATATCGTGTGTATTGTATCTACATAACGACAACTGGTACACAAGGAGTGTCGCAGCAAGTAAACAAGAACAATGCGCCCATTACTCTAGATAATGAGTTGGTGAGATAATTAATGATTTATGATTATCTGCGCCCACGCCCTACCCCGGCGCCGCCTCACACACACACTTACTGCTATGTAGGCAAGTATAGGTGTAATAAAAAGTTATTACTGACATCTGAATGTCATATATAAATTAAAATATCTAAACAGACAGACAAAGGTCAACAATACCAATGCTAAACGCAAGTTGCTCTTTGCTATTCTTTGATTACGCAAATTGTTTCCCTTTGTCTCCGCTATCTTTGGAAGTGGGTTATTATTGGGCATTTTTCCAAAATAACATTTCTGTCGTTAAGTAACTCGATCATTACTGTCGTAGAACTCGTGGCGGCCTACGACGAAGTCGTGTCTATCGATATGGCATAATTAATTATCGTTTGTCGTAGCAATCGTAGCGGTCTACGCGATACTTAGCAAGCGCCATGTTCCAACATGGTCTACGATCTACTACGTTGTAGCGTCGTAGCTGTTAAAGATACAAGTTATTAGGTAATGGCGTGTGATTTGGGACGCTCGCGGTGACAGGCCAGTCTATTCCCCCGACATCCAATTACGGCATGTAAGTGATTGTTATTGTCACGCGCGGTACATTGCGCCGTCAATACTCGCGTCACAGCTATCGAGTACAATTGTATCGTTAACTGTAATTTATTTATGTAAACGTCATCACTTGCAGCGCTGCAGCGTTTCGACGTTCCTATTGCTCTGTGACATCGTTATTGCAGCGATTATCTGTCGAACTTTATGTTATAGTCGAATTGAGCATCGATAATGATAGTTATTTGTACGTGATATCAAATTGGGTTTTCTATGTATCGGATGAATGAAGAATTGTGTAATAGCTCACAATGCACAATACGTGCATTTTTAAATTAAGAAAAATCATCTAAAATACGTTCTTAACATCGGTACTATTTTTATTCCGCCAATGCATCTGAGAACATTTCGAATAGTTATGAATCTCGTCATGTGAGCTCAGTTCATCTGGCACGGCTCCACGAATTTATAAAGTACGGAGACAATACTTTCACATTTTTCAATAACTCCATGTTTTGTTTTTCGGTATTCGACTGTAACTCATTTGAATATATGCAAATAACTGCTATTTTTGCCATTATATCTAGCTAGCTTCTAAGCAGCAATAAAAAGTAGAAATCTTGAATAACAAAACAAGAAGATACAGTTTGTTACAGTTACATAAACCTCTAAGTTTACTAGAGAAAACTTGCAAGGAACTCCAGCTAAGTAACAGCTTTGCTTTTATTGCTTATAAGTTTCTCTTTACCTGTGCTGTGTTTAACGAGAGCTTAATGTTTATGATCGTGATCCTGTTTTTATTAGTGAACTTACTTTTGTGTATCCATTTATCGAAAGATGAATTACTACTCAGTAACTCATTTTCAGGTTTCAGTGCAACAATCAATGCTTAAATATATTTTTATCACATCTATACAAAAATTGGTAGTTTGAAGTAGAATAGTTTAATTCCTCGCTGAACTCAGGATTCTTCCTGAGTTTAGCGAGGTCTTCTACTATAAACTAAGAAGGATTCTATAATATGAACTCCATAATCCTTGTCCCTTATTCCTTTCCGATGTGGATTTAAAAAGAAACCCTGGATTTTAAATAGTTGTTTAATCCCTTGGTAAACAATCTACTATTTTTTTCATAGGTTTTTTTTTCTTAACTAACTATTCTAAAAAAACTAATCTAATTTAGTTTTGCTTCTAAAGCAAGAGTATTTTTTTTAGCGTGGTAAAATCATCAAACGAGTCCTCAGAGCACGAGTCGCGCGTCGGGCGGCGACTGTCAGACTCGTACTGAGTAAAATCCACGGTGTCCTCCAATAGCCTTTAACGTTCCGGGGTCACGGTAATTCGTGAATTCCGCGACCCTGGCAGGCTTTGACCCACAGGGGGTCCCCAAAGCAAGAGTTATGAAAAAGCTGTTGAAGTTAAACTATTCCATGCGGCCATATTGGACGGGCGTCAAACGGTTTTTCCATCAATATTGTGAAGAGTCGGTGAGAGACCTTGTTATCATAGCCATCGCCGATGACGTTAATAGGTGTTCGCTGGGTGCGATGCCTGTTCCAATAACATTGCCAACATTCTCAGTATATGGTCGCACTCTAGGCGAAACCAAAAAAATCTTGAAATAGTTTTGAATTTCAATTTGAGACAGGTCGATTTGAATGTGTTCAGCGTTCATATCCTCTGACATTATTATCTCAAACTAGTTAATTATTGTCCTTCGGATCTATATTAGTAGGATAAAATTATCCTTTGTGTTTTGACACACTTTAGACCAAATTAAATTAGATAAATATCTAAACTTGAACATGTATAATATTAGTAGAATTAAAGGTACGTTACGACTCCATTCCCAGGATATTCTGATTGTAATAACTAAACAGATAAAGTGGAGTTAAATGATATCTGAGATAAACGTCAGCTATGAAGGTGGTGGTCGTTATCAAAGTTTTTGTTAAGTTTAGAGTGTCGCGGGGTCTGCGGTCTCAGGCTGGGACACGGTACTGCCGCGGATTTATGTCGACGATGATTTATTGGCTCCAAGTCGACACCCGTCCTCAAGTTATGGCGGCAACTCCAATCATTATGCCACACTAGGATCCACCCAAACCCGCGCCCGGGCTGGGGGCGCCGCCAGAGAGGAGCTGAGAACTTGCTCCATTATAGAGATTGGACTTAAAATATAGTCAAATGACAAGCAAGCAGCGGTTTTTGAAGTAGTTTAGGTACGATGTGTATAGGGTATGAGTTTACTAATAATAACTAACTTAACTTATTACAATTATCTGTAAAAATGATTTTTAATTAAAACTGATCCCATATTTTTTTTTGTCTTTTACTGACCCACTTCTGCTGCCCAGAAAATTTCTAAAAAAGGAGGTTATTGAACGACCTCTAAAAAAGGAGGTTACTCAATTCGACCGTGTATATGCTTTTTATGTTTGTTCGCGCCTAACTTCATCGTTTATGTGATGTTGACGTGATTTTTATGATTCTTTTTTTGTTGGAAACAAAATATTTCAAAGGTGGTCTCATGAATCTCATGAAGGAAGTCAGAGTTGATGATTGCAGACCAGAGAAATCGAGGGGAACTTTCAAAAATCGTAGGGGCGGCTAGCGCGTTTGTAAGTTTTTCCATTAAATATTTTAAACCACTACAATCTAAAATATCTATAGTAGATCTGATGATGGAGCCTAGAGGCAGTCAAGGGAACTCCTCAACGATTCACAGCAGCTACCTTGTGTTTGAGCTTGATTAATTTGTATTGATAAGAACTTTACACCTACATGGGTTATTGTTCGTTGCAACATAGCTGCTATTTGGTCCCATGAAAAATTAATTTAGTTTCGTTCAGTAGATCCGTCGCCGTTTGAGTACATAGCTAACAGTGTGTACCTACATAGAAATACCTACTTAAATCTATACCGTGCCCCGAGCACGCCCGGCCATGTCACCGGTTTCGGGCCGGGCGGTGCATGGACCCGGAACAATCGCGCGTTTGACCGTTCCGACTTGCGGTGTGAAATTATACGTTCTAACCCGCAAAGTTGTTTTTCGGGTCCGGAAACCGAGTTTATTCGCGCTATGAATTGATATCGGTTTGTCCATTTAGAAAGGGCCATAGAAAGTATATTTTTAGTAGAAGATAAATAGGTACTACAAGATCGAATTCATTTAGAGAAAACTTCTTTCGTCACGGAGCAGGCATTTGAAATGACCCAATGTCCTATGAGGAGGCCTGAGTCAGGCCCGCATGGCAAAAGGCACAACTTCCAAGGTCAAGCAGGACACGTGTAGCGTGTACTATTTATGTTTAAGCGCAGTGCAACTCCTGCCCATCCTCTCAGGAGAGAAGGGCGCGTCTCCGCTCCTGATAATTAACCCCAACTGTACTGAATGTTTTAATGGTATCGTGAAGGAACTGACCCTTTACGAAACATTCATGTTAGCGCCCTTTTTCAAAAGATTATCAATGAAAGCATAATATAAGTGGGGTAGTAATAAAAGCTCCGACAAAAAAAGAAGAATTGCCCTCACTCAAAATATTAAATCTACTGCCTAAAATACTAACTTTCCGTCTACTTTTGTCCGAATAAAAATAACGAAACGACCGAATGAGATACTGAAATTTTTGAAAAATAAACATGACTGGTTTATTGCTTTAATACTTTTCTACCAGCATAAATTACGTGCTAACGAAAACTATGCTTTGTAATTTTTATCTTTATTTTCCTACTATTAATTCATAAATATTCATATTTTATAGACTGTGGTGCTATTTTAACTGTAACATTATACTGAAAATATTATTCTGAGTGGTTATACAGAAACTTATAAAAAATATACTTGTAACAATAACTTTTGCTTGCATCATATTTCATGAATTTTACTTCCCTACCTGCCAAGATAGCTCGACGGAGACCGGCTCGGCGGGGCTCCTACTTCTGGGTGGTTCGAAAAATAATAACCTCGAAGGAGGTGGCGTCACCTTCTAACCTAACCTATCCTAGTCGTGTTGCCCTAAAATTCCGTAAAGTAAGTTAGTAGCTTCCTTAGTACATTTATTAGTTCGTTGACATGATAATATTAAACCAATAACAACAACAACTATTTAATTTTGTAACATAAATAAACAGAGTTCGGTCGTTGCAAGCGCACTTCGCTCGGATCTTACGAACTCTCACGCGAAAACAGCTGAACGTGAAACGAAATCGATCGCGCGGACCGAACAGTTGAGGTATTTTCATCATTAATGGGAGTGAAAAAACAAATTATAACCAACAATAGAAATTAAAACAGTTCAAGCAAGTTGTAAAAATATTATGATTATTTTGACAAAAACCCCGTTGTCGGTAACTTAGTAATTTTGTCGGAGGTTCAGTATTTCTATTCGGAAGTTTAGTTTTGATAGCGAAGATCTAGGTTTTGTAGGAGAAAATGTAAATTGAACATGCTCTTATTTGTTTTTTGAATTGTTTTTTTTTTGTATACGTTTTAAGTTTTTTGTCAGTAATTCATTATGACGCTGGTTAATTAGAATAATAGTCGGCCACAGATCGGCTGATGATGATGATGGAGATTAATTTGTTTTTCGGAACCATTATTATATATATTTTCCATATAAGTGACTGCCTCCATAAAAGGCTCCCGCCGGAATAAAGGTTGGAAAGATCGTGCAGATGAAGCAATTTTTCGTCGTCACTAACAGAAAGGTTTTGTTTGCCTTAACTTTTTATAGCATATAATTATAGCAAAATAAAGTAACTACCGAAGCACCTCCAAATCTTTGAGATGAAACTATTTTACTGTTAATTTTGTGTAATAATCAAAAATACTGTTTTATAAAGGTCTTTAAGCACATGTCGCGATTTCACTCCCATGAATTTTAGTCCCTGGATCACTGCTATGCATCCCATCACCCATCCCCCCTTGAAAATACAAACATTTGATGTACATTAGGTACATATAAGGACAATACTCCAAATGATACTCGTATAATAAATTTTACGTTTAAAAAAAATCCTGAATTTGCTACTGTAGTTTTTAATACTCATTTGCCTTGTTTAATTCAGTCACAATTGTTTAAATAAAAAATAAAGCACTAGTAACTAAATAAAACAGTTACTTATTAAAATACGCCCTGCAAGGTGACTCAACTGAGGAATGAAGTCACGAAGAAGACTAATTTCCTAAATTGTTGTTCTTAAGTGCATTGCTGTGTTGTTTAAACTCATCGCGTTCGTGCAGGCAATATACTCAAGTCCTTAAAGTAAGTTTTATTTTCTGTTGACTTTGTCTTGTAATTAAGGCTTATATTCACGCCAATGACTTTGAGCATTTGATTCAGTACCAATACAATAAATAATTATCATATCTGAGTACTGTGTACTATAAATTGTATTTATAAATTACCCATATTTAGCCGAGCTACCACTTCGAGTATTTCTACGGATGAGTCGATTACGAGCAGCCCCTTAATGGTTGTGCCGAATAGAGTTCTACTTCTCAGTTCAAGGAACAGAGAGAGCACCTGTACTATATTATCACCGAAAAACGAAATAAGGCTCAGTCTCCTTCTAGTGACTATGGGCTTAGAACTGTGTCACATGTGAGTCATTTCACCAGCTCATCGATGCTAGTTAGTAGTTCTCCAGTGAATGTGGGGGGCGGTGACAAGGTCACAGTTACAGTGGTAATGAGATACCTCGCACCGCGACTAACTCCATCCTGTGCCAAACCAGTCGATCACTCTTGTATGCGTGTGTGTTTTCCATTAAGGATTTTGTGAACCTTTTGGAAATTGCTCGTCCTCTACTGCATGCGACTTAAGTAGGTATAACTGATCTAACTGTGGTAAATGTTGATGTACTAAAGTCCCTTGTGTTACCTATTCGGGAAATACTGGCGTTATTTTTTGATAGTATCCTGTGAAGTGTATTCTAATAGCCACATTCAAATTAAGTGACATATTTTAAACTGAACAATAAATTAGAGTAAATAATAAATTAAAGCAAATTAAAATGTTATCAAATGCGTGAGACTCAAGTTGAATCAATGAGCCCTTTGGAAACAGGAGGCGAGTTGTTGAACAAGACGCATCGAAGCGGCTCGCTGATCGTCGCGTCTTGTAATCATATTATATCTGAACTTCAGCGACGCTCCATTACCGGGTCACGGGTTCAAGGACGAGCTTGTCATTCCCCAAAATAAATTCGTGGCAAACAGTCGGTCGTGTTCAGCCGCAGTACCAACTCAAAGCTTTTAGTGAACGCGTGTATTTGAACGACGCCCATTAGCCGTTATGAATACTCATCTGCTTTGTACATGTTTATACTCTCTTCATTGTTGGTTCAACGTTCAGATGATGACAAATATGCTCCCGACACGATGTAACACTCGAATAAAGAGTTCCGTGTGGATGTTCGGAGTCGAGCTAGTAAGTAACGTGTTATATCGTCGACTTGCCGTCATTATAATAGCGCTTCTTCTCGGCTATAGAACAAAATGATGTCATCTGTACTTCTTAATATATTATGAGCAACCCATTAACGTGTAGATGGTAAAATGTGTAGCGTGTTACCTACCTAAATATGCAGACTATATTATGATATTGGCTAAACAATGAACACTATTAACCCCCCCCCCCCTTGACGTTTATAATGTATTTAGTATTTAATGAAATTGTATAAAGTCAATATGCTAACAATCATCTTTATGTTTAGACAACAAGCCACGGGAACAATTCAATACGCACCATATTTTACAATAACGCGATGTGCGCGCGGTATATCTCAGGATAGTGGTGCAGTACTCAGCAGGCGGCGAGCACCTGTTCCCGCCGCGCTAAGTGAACTATGAAAGTATAATGGCGCGCAAGAATAGCAACCTGAACTCCGGGAACACTTGCGATGTCACACTTACATTGTGTAGACTCGGGAACACGTGGGATCTCGCACTTACATTGTATGACTTTTATATCGTGTAAAGGAAGATTTTGCAATGTTAGCACTTACCTGATTTGATGCTACAGTAAAAGATACCTGCTACAAGCTGTAACAGTTATTGAGAGCAATAAATAGTTTGTCGGTAGTTTTGTTTTGCGTATGAATGCGAAAGTGTGGCGTAAGGAACGAACAAGGAAAACAGAAACAGACTTTATCCTAACTAATATTATAAATGCGAAAGTAACTCTGTCTGTCTGTCTGTCTGTCTTTCTGTCTGTCTGTCTGTCTGTCTGTCTGTCTGTCTGTCTGTCTGTCTTTTCTTCACGCCTAAACTACTGAACCGATTTGTGTGAAATTTGGTACAGACATAGTTTGGAAAATGAGAAAGGACATAGGATAATTTTTATTACAAAAAAATAAAAAATAAAATTTATGAAATGCTCTAACGGAGTATAGATAATTCCTTAAACTCTCAATAGATGGCGGTGATCGTTCAATGGTGTCGATCGTTACACGAGTTGTCACTATGGATTGATAGATGGCGTTGGAACCAAAATTGTACTTATTGTCGGTTGTATGATAGTTTATGTGGACTGGTCCTGTTTCGTAAATTTTAAATTGTTCCGTTGTATAATTGGTGTTCCTGTGATGCTTATGAGAAACTATATAACTAGATCCACCAAGACTATATAACGGCATACGGTTACAAATAACCTATTTAGGACGGAATGTCATTAAAGCCGTTATTATGACTGGGATGGCAAAAGGCGAAACTTTTATTATTCCCCGTATTCCCATCATTCCAACTGATTTGCCATTCCAATTCAAAAGAGTTCAGTTTCCGCTGTAAACTGCGTTTGCAATGACCATAAATAAAGCCCAAGGGCAAACGCTAAAAGTTGCGGGGATAATCTTGAAAAAGACTGTTTCTCCCATGGACAACTCTACGTTGCGTGCTCAAGAGTGTCGAAACCACAAAACCTTTATATTTTTGCAAAGGATGGCTAAACTAAAAACGTGGTAAACAGAAATGTCTTGGTGTAAGAAACTTTCATAATCTCTAAAACCTAAAATACTTAATAGAAAATTTGTCAAGGGAGAAACAGTCTTTTTTCCTTTTGGACTGAAATGTCAAATCAGTAGAATGATGAGAAAATAAGGGAAAAATAACATTTTCGCCTTTTTCGATCGGCAAAACGGCTTTAATGCCCTAAATGAGTATAATACATCTCTTAAATTCAAACGCAGAGCTCATTATGTTGATGTTTGAAGAGTTCCCTAGAATATCCCGCGAGATCGGGAACTATGTGGGTAAAACCAAAAATCTGCTGGAAGTCACTATTCCACGCGAACGAAGTCGCGGGCAAAAGCTAGTACTTTATGAATGATGATAATTAAGTTTATCAGAAAATGGATGACAGCTAATTTTAATATAGCAGGTAGTAATTAAGGACCAACGAAGCGAGGGAGAGAAAAGACTAGAAAGATCTCTGTATGTCACTCAATTATTTATGACTTCATTCCTAAAGCATAAATATGTTTACGTTGATAGTTTTTTTAGACAACTGTTCAACAGAAGTTATCTTTCTAGTGGTAAGACGAGACCTTTAATCAGCTTCGTTATTTGGTGTCGGAGACGCGTCGCGTCGCTGGTGGGCCAAGGTTGTGGCTGTGGCAGTCACTGAGTTAGCTGCTCCCGGGATTTTCGCACCAGTTGTCACTTAAGTATAGATCTTATTCTCTTTCAAGTTTCTACGTACCTGGTTATGATACCAGTATAAAGTAATCACTTTACCTGTTAATAGTGATTTTTTTCAACGCGCTGGAACAAATTTTTTAAATGATTTAATTACAGGGTGGAATAAATAATAATAAAGTTAACCTAGTTATAAGAGACATTTGTGTTATTAAGTCACTAATTACCAACATGAAACCAAATACACAAACTGACTTTAGTGGAAGCGTATTTTGATTGCATAAATTTTCTTAATTTTTTATTTAGAGTCGCAAAGATAGAAAAGGTAAATCGTGACCTCTTAGGTTCGTCGATATAGATTCAATTAATTTTTTATTCATAAATAAGCTTTCCCAATGGCAAACCGGTTAAGATTTATGCACATCTTTAATTTATTCTTAGACACTTGTATCTTACTATCACTCAATAATAGGAAGCTAATGTAAAGCGAGTGTCACACTACGGAAGCCATCGCTCCGAAGGGACACATCATTAACACAAAATGGCTGCCGCATGACAGGAGGAAGTAAAAGCAAACAGGTTCATATTTACTGCCTCCGTCCTCCGCAGAAGTGGATCAACTATTATAGGCATGTTTAATGGGTATGGCAATATATCTGCATACATATTAACTGCAATCACGGTATCAGTAATTAGAACAGTAATTACTAAAACCAGAAATCAAAGGCCTTGGCTTAAGTAATGTGAACCTTAAAGCGATGTATTATATGTTAAGTTTAGCTAAGCTAACATATAAGTGCGCATTGCATACAGCTCACCGCTTTCCGAGGAACTTAACAGATGTTTGGCTGAACTTGGGCTACCCCTATGATCAGAATATTATGGATCTATGTTCAAACTAGAATATAAGTACAATACTGTATGAGTTCTATCTTTAATCTTAGAGTTTCTAGTTCTTCACGACTCACTATTTAAAATTTAGATTTCTTTCGTAATCTAAAGATGATCAAACACTAATAATAATTAATTAGTGTTGGTAATGCTTTCCCGTAAAACCTCAGTAGGTATGTATAACGAAATCCGTCAAAATGATTTACAACCAGAGAGATTAGCATTATCGTCTTGATTCATCTGAGAGACCTTTGAAAAATTATACTTTGAGTCTAGTCTAGACAGTTGTTTGTCTAGTAATGAATTAGATAAAAGTGAGAGACTTAGTGGTATGAGCAGTGCATCTAGTAACTGTCACCGCACAGCATTCAGAATTTTCTCTGAGACCAAAAGATGATATTAGATAAAATATCTCACATCAGTTGTCAGCCTACAGTATCCTACAGCCCTCAGTTTGTACATAGTCTCCTCGGAAGCGGCTCATTTGCTCTCATAATGATGTTGTTAAGTAGATACTTCATCATGGCGCACTCGTGCCTGCTGTGAACACGACTGTAACTCTAGGGTTATTGTTATTTATCGTTCATAATGTTACTTGGGCTTTTTTTACTAGCTATCTTTTTGATATTCCTAAAATATTCAAGAAATGAAATGATCATTTCTAGACGTATAGAATTTTATTGTTTTGTTTGTTTAATGGCTCTTGAATCTTGAAAGCTTAATATTTAAGTCGATTTCAGACATGCTCGTAGTTAAATTAAACCAGATTCGGAGGGTACGCGAAATATTTATAAACATTATGTTAAGAACAATTATAATAGCCCTCCCTGGGTGACAAACACGAGCATAGCCACGGGGTGGAAACAAGAACACTACAATATTGTTTAGCAGTATAATATAATTGGTATTGTTTTAGTGACAGCTGCGTACTAACAAAGCCTATCACAGAGTCGTGTCGTGTTCACGTGGGGGTTGACTCGTCACACAATGGGGAAGACTCTACCCACGCGGCAGTACTTTAAAACTCCGTCAAAGTTTAATTAAATACTCTGTAGAACAGACGAGCAGCGGAGAATAACAAACGAATCAGATCGGTACGATGCGGTGTGTGTGTCTGTGTGCGGCTACCTTCTCTATGTTCGTGACGGATATTTAGCGGTTGTATTATATACTTGCTGAAGCTGGTCGTGGCTACTTCATATTTTTCGTGTGTCAAGTGTACACTAAGATAAAGGTAAATATGTTTTGTGCAAGTTGACGATGTGTCTAAAACGAAACCTGCCCTTGGATATGAAACGCTTCAAAATGTTGTTCATAGCGAGGTTAGTTCCTCCCAAAAAGACATGAAATACACCACTCTTCTGCTTCCCTAGATAGCATCCGGACGGGTGCCTTAGTTTCCAGCTAGGCGAATATTCAAAATTGCTCGCGCCGCGCAAAGCCCGGAAAATTGCTTCCATAAGACATTCAGTAAACGTGACGTCGAGATCTTGAGGAGCTGTGAAACTTGAAGGAGTTCTACACAAAGTTGAACTCAAACAATCAGGAGAGTCAGATCATAAACCAGACCTTGACCTTGAATCAAAGCGCTTTTTACTGCGTGCGTTAATTTTATTTATTTTCATGGCAAAAACAAATAAAATTGACCAAAAGGGCCTTGATTTGACGATGCCGTCAAAGTCGAGAGAACCACTTTGATGAAACACTTTAGAAGTTTGCTGGGTGCAAACCTCCCCTTTTCTTTAGCCACATTTCTGTAGTAATAGATGGGCTTCAATTATAATGATGAAAATGGTCCTACTTTATGTCTTGCAAAGACTTAAATAATAGTTTAGTAAATCGCTATATAAATGGCACGGATCGCGACTACACGAGATGCTGTCATATTGGCACCTTGAGCGATCTGGGCTATTACTTGCATTACAGAGGATGCAGAGAGCGCCGGTCACGCGCGGAGAATGCATAATGCAATAATGTGAGTATAAGCGGCGCTCGTGCGGTTCCGTGCGACTTCGTGCGGCTCCGTGCGGCTTCGTGCGGATAGCTGCGATGCGGTGCGGGCGGTGCGGCGCGATTTACATGTCAAAGGTCGCCTCACCTCACCGCTGACGCGATTATGCTAAGAAACAAAGCGTTGTTCGTGGTAGCTATTAAATTGGAACTTGACTATAATATACTGCGATATAGGTACATACTGGTCCGTCTACACTAGTATGTTATGTTAATTGTTTTGTGAAAATTCTAGTCTAGAACCCCAGTGTGTGTGTGAATTTCTAGAGTAGATGAATATTTGTGAACATTATTACTTTGAGTAAAATATCATTTGCTCAAACAAATCCCGCTTGACTAGAGTACGAGGTATCACACTTATTACTTCAATAATATTATTTTCTTGGAGGCGTAGGCGGTTTGAATAGCGTTTGAGTGGCAAAGGTATCAAAGTGCTAGGTACAAGGAGTGGGCTCGAGAACGCGTTGAGAAGGAGCCGTCTGTCTATATACTGATTAATGACGACATTACGAGTACTATCGTTTTCAAGAAACACCACATTTTACTTTAAATGAAAGTTGAGTACCCACTGGTTCAGACACACATATCTTTTTTAACCTTGTTAATCCATAAACCATAATTTCTGTAAAATATATATCTGAAAAATGTTGTAAAATAAATCTGCTGCTGACGTCAGCGTACGCGATCAAATCCATATGACATATGACTATTCGATGGACTTTTCATTGACGTTTGATGGCGAGGTTCGTCCGTGTGATCACAGCTCGGAGCGCGCGCGGCGGCGATGCATTCAAGCCCGGATATTGAAGCTCAATGAAATGACGAAGTCTAAAGAAATATCTCTTAAGTCTAAGTAGAGATGTCTTTGAGCTCTTTTGTTAGAGATGTCGGTACAATAGCGGCTTTCTCTTCAATCGCGATGTCTGAAGCACAATGAGAGCAGATCTAGGGTACGTCTTAGAAAGGATTGTCCCGAGAATATTTTATAGATTCATTGTTATCTAGGTCTGTTGATCTGCGTGGTTATGAAGCCAACCCTCAAATAGAGAGCAGATGATGATGATAAATTGAAAGAAGCACCTGGTTCTGGAGTATTTATAATTGAAAACACAAACATAAACTCAAGGTCCTCCTTGATGATGTAACGAATATTCGCATGTTTTATTTATATTTGCATTCGCACCCGCATGAATCGATGCGAATGTTTGCGAACATTTATGAAAAAATATTTTTTAATTTACTAATATGATTTGAATATGGAAACTGTATGTAACGGAATAGTCTTGAAGTAGCAACTAAATTGAAAAAGTTCTGTGAAATATCAACGTGATGAAATCATCAAATGAGTCCTACCACCCAGTTACATTTAAAAATCTACTACATAATTATGTATATATGAGAGCTTGAAATGTCTATTCAAATTAATAAATGTAGTCAATCATATTATCTAAGTTTTATTACACAAAATTCATTTTTATTCCCTTAGCAAATTATAAACAAAACCATAACATCAAAACAAAATAGCACCGCCTAATTTAGTAACAATATAATCTTGTAAGTTGCTCCCTCAAGTAGTAAAATGTCTGGCAGTGAGCCATTAAACCTCAGTTTAACTACTAAATATTTGCACCGGAGCTCCATATAACGTTACGCACTGTGATCCTCGTATCGTCACACGAACACATCTGAACTGTATCAAACGCTAAACCGACACTAATAATACCATACGTTCACTCATTTAGAATTACCGACAAGGCAGTAATGTGCTAAATAGCTTTCAAACAACATCATAACCGGTTGTAAGCAGGGTGTAATAGTCCTTATGTATATGAGTGTAAGGTCTCGTGTGGTGCTCGGTGGTGGGTGGTGATCCTTCAAGGAGGGAGCTCGTAAAGTGGGGGCCCGTTAGGCACAAGGACGGCACTCCGTGCTGCTCGTTCTATAACGATGGTATCTACATACTTCTGACTTTATTGCTGCTGGAAGATCTATGGGTACGCTGAGTTTAGATTTATCACAGTTGATTGCAAAATTTAAACCTCGTTAGCTCCTTCGTAAAGAAGGAGCTAACGAGGTTTAAGGCATCAGTTTTATTCTTGATTGATTTGAGCGCAAGGTTGGGATTCTGATGTGTCAGCAGCCGAACAAAATATTCCTTATTGAACCATTGGCAAATAAACTATCGTATAGGTAGCGATTTAAAAACTTGAAATGTTTTTTTTTCAAACAAAAATGAGATAATCATAAATGACCCTCCTTGATATTGGGACATCATTCCTCCATTAATAGATGTATGATAGTGAATTAAGTGCCCACATCTTTAAGATTTCTAAGGCAACGTTAAAAATAGGTAAAGTCTGTTTCTGTGCGATCCATTTTGTTTTCAATACAAGCTTCAAAAGCCGTTAAAATCGTAAAGGACTTTATCTCTTAAATACATTGTTTATATCAAATCTGAAAACCAGTGTTATCAAAAACCATAATGCATAATAATTAAGCAGGTTGATTTTGAACAACTTTACATAACACATTTTAAAGTACATATCGGCCATCACCGGTCGCACGCACGACTTCGGGGTAATTCAGGCGGGCGCACTGTGCCGGCGCCCGCTATAGACTGCTCGCGTGCAAATCAATCAGCCGTCGATCCGACACCTGTCGAGTGTCGAAAACACGGTACACCCACAGAGTACATTTACGCTGGGTGAGGTACCTCTTCACTAATAGCGTATCATGTCGATATTGAAGCAACTTGGAGTTCCGGAAACTTTAATTTGTTGATCCTGACTAAAGTTTGTAGCTCGGCATTTTGCAGTATAAACGATTTGACGTAACGATCGAGCATAATCAATCCGATCAACAGGAACCCAGTCAGAAAATCAATTGCCGCTGCGGCTCTTGGTTGATCGACTACAAATGTCGTAATGATCATCACGAAATATCAACCGCAATGAAATAAAAAGGTGACAAAAGAGAGAAACGAAAATTGGAATGTTTCCTTTTTAATCTTGTTAATATCATCAAATGACTCCTCCCACTCTGGGTGGAGTGGAAGGGACTACTAGACTCGTACTGCCTAAAATCCACGGTGTTCCTTCAATAGCCCATTATGTTCCAGGATCACCGTTATCAGTTCAGACAGTCCCGCGATCCCGGCAGGCATTTGCCTCTCTATGGGGGCCTCGTCAAATTGCAAGTGGTTCTTTGAGGTGCGAGTGCAACACGACGCGCCGTCGACCTGGCCATGGTCCATGATCGGTTAGGGAGTCAGCCATTAGGTACTCGCCGTCTGCATGCCCATATGAATAAGCCATCACACCGCCGATCTGAAACCCAATGAGAGTTTTCCTTGCCATTTTTCAAGTGGGTAAATTAATTTTATAGACGGGAAAATAATTAACAATTAAGGTGTAAATCGTGACGAGCGTTCACACAATTGCTGTTCAATCAGTACGCCACGTTCACATGCTGTTCCATCAGAATACACGCCTCTACACGATGCCCCAATAGGTAAATTAAACGTAAACTATCAACGCTCGACAGGTGCTCGATGGTATTCAAAGTAACATGGTGTTATTGGGTGTTGGGTCGATGTGGCCTTAGGTTGGATTAACTGTTGTGGCTCATACAAAATACGTTCCGTATTCACGTCACCACGTCTTGAGGTGGACGTCACTTGGCCACACTATTGCTTTAAACTGAGCTTGCAGACGATGTACACAATCATTACTTAGAACTTCATGTATCTACCATATTTGATGCAATAAAGGAATTGGATTGAATTGCATTGAATTAAACTTATCGAGTTGCATAATGCTGTTGTTTACTTAATTGGGAGCATCTTATTGTCACTACTTATTTTTTTTCTGTTAACGGAGTTTTTGGTTTTTGTTTTTGTTTAAAAATCAACATACTTATTTTTTTTTGTTTAAAAAAAAAACAAATTATGGAAATCGTTGTAGTTTTAAATTATCTAGGTCCATCAATCAATCAACCATCATTTTTTTAATAACAAAATAAACAGCCAGAGTTCGGTAGCAACAAATAAAACTTGACTTCTGCTAATCTAAAGTGTGACCTAAAAAGCGCCACGCAACATGAAGCACGTACATAATGTGTCATCATTTATCTTCTAGATGAGCTTTATCATACAAGTCATAACTTCGTGTTGACTGTGTCGCGGCCGTATCTAATCTTTATTTCAGAAGCTAGCCTGGGAGGTAGGCATGTAGTTCAATTTTACAAGATTGATGTAGGTTTTATTACCACAAAAAATATTAAATACATTTTGTTTTGTGGGAAAGTTAACTGCGCTCAAAATACTGACAGGAAAAAAATGAATTAAGGTGGGTACGTGTACCATGGAAGGCCACTCTAAGAAATAAACAGTTACTATTCATTTATTTACTAGATAAATAAAACTAACAAATATTTTAGTAATATTTTGTTTTATTACGTAACATATAAACCACTTTTTGAATTGCAGATTTAATCAATATTGACAGACAGTCTCTCCCGCTCTGCTCTGGGTGGTCCCACCCAGGGCAGAGCGGGAGGACTCATTTGATGATTTTACCACGTGCGCCGCCCCGTCTGTTATTTCCAGTTCGATGGATGTTTGTGTAAATAGAAGAAATTTGTCATCTCTCTCATCATAAAACTACGAAATTTAAATAATTGGCCTTCGAAGGAGTATGGCCTTCCATGGTCCATCCAGCTTACAAGTATTTCGAAGGTTCTATTAACGGTGTATTTAATATGTATGTTTTTATAATTAGTAAGTAGTAATTACATATTTTTAAATTTCCAATTAACCTCTCGGGCGCGTTACGTACACCCGGGTGTACATAAGTGAAAACGCCCCAGCGCCTTACGTACACACGTCTGTACATAACAGACAGTCGCTCATTGGACGTTGATTTTTATCATTTTCAATTATAAATCGCCCGAGAGGTTAAATGCAATGTAAAACAGTGCCGAAGCACTGTTTCATATGGCATGATCACAGAAAAACCCTCGATCGAAATGTTGAAGTTTTTTCACAAAACTGGTTCTCACCACTTTATTTATTAGCAGACCCATTTCCTGTATTTATTGATGGAAAAAATAAATATTAAAAAGGTAGGATAGTAATAATAAATGTATAGACAGGGTGATATCGGCGATTAGGAGACGTTCACCTTCACAATATTTATGAAGGCGCAAGGGACTTCCGGGCCGATATCTACCGCCATATTTTATATACGATAATATGTTCAAAGAAAAAACATAAACGTCATGTCTGAATGTTAGTACTGATGCTAGGAGTCAGAGAAATACTATCCAATATAGTATTTATCAGCAGGCCACAATTGAAAATCTTCTATAAATTCCAAAACTTACAGAAGATTTCCAATTGTGGCCTGCTGATAGGTTTCCAGCTACACATCATCAATTATTGATCTTTCACACTTCGACAACTACACGAAATAAAGCGGTCGACGCACTTCAAAGAATTTGATTTATGGCATACCAACAATATGAACGAATCATGTTCACTCACTCTCTATTTATACTATTTTCAGTTTCATATGAACTGTAAAGTGTAATGTGGCGATGAATTTAAAGTACTCACAGAGAGTGTATTGAATGATTCACGAGAACCGATAGCAGGAGCATGAGACGTGAGATACGAGAGCGCGGGTTAATACAATGTACTTTATAATCATTGATATGAGATGGAAACAAGACAGACGCGGCGGCAGATGGAAGCGGCCGCTCAATTACTGCAAATAAGAATTTTATTTGCTTTGATTTAGCGTCGGGGTGAGCGTGAGATCATGTGTTGCTGATTTATAGTATACCAGATTTAAAAATACCTTCGATAAACACACGTAACTACAAATAAATTATTCTGTTCGAATCTGTTCAACTTTTGTTATCTAATGATGTCAGTGCCACATGTCGGTGAGTTGTTTTAGTCTAAAGGAGATCTGTTCAGATAATCCTGCAGGGACAGAAGAACACATTTTATTCAAAACTAGACACTTGCGACACCTGCACGGTGCTGTCTAATGATAATTATTATCTTCACCAGTATTTTAATTGGGTTTACTCTTGACCTCAATTTAGCCAGATTGGGTGATCTCACCCAGAAACTGAACTGTTACGCACAGAATGCAGAAAAAAACTATTTGGCGCCGCCGCCGCAAGGATTCCGACAGGGTTGTGGTTGCTAGTCATATGGACCCGGTGAAGCCTAACACAAGCATAATAGTAAACGGAGATGTTGGCGCACTTAATTGAACTATGAACGTTTCATTATAGGTCAAGGAAAAGCATTCAGAAGTCAACTTTTGAAACCCCAACCTTTGAAAATTTAGAACTCTTCTATTTGACCTATTTCTGACGGAGCAAGTTCTAAATTGACCTCTACCTATTTGATAATACAAGTAACCGTCAGGTGACTGTGAATAAGACTGAAGCTAGACGTTAGAAGTATGAAACGTGAAAGATTTGAGTAGTGACGACTTTTTTACCAATTAAAATGGCTGCTAACACACAGTAAAAAAAAAAGTTTTTTTCTAAAAGAATCTACTTAAAGGAAGGTGGTACTTCTAAAATGACACTTTTTAGAACCGAATATCGTAGAAATAATACAACAGATTTCGAATCTGCCTTCTCCTGAAATACAACTAGATTCTAGGTAGATAATCCCCGCGTCAACCTGCTCAGTGCACACGCTTTGAAGAGCTGACGAGCTGGCAGCGAGGTGCCGTAATATGTAGTAAATATATGCGAAACATAAGCAAATCGCGCCGTTTGGCAACGCTGCGCTTTTGACGAGCGCGCAAGAAGGGGACGAGAGCGACTGAATGCACACAGCTCGTCGAGCAAAATGAGCGGTTCAAGCAATTAGAACTGAAGCTCGGTAAGATTATCTCTACAGTCGTGGGTCTGTCTACACAGGTAACCGTGACCCTGGAAAAAAATATCTCAAAAAGGATACTCACAGTCACTACACTACTCAAAGTGTAGATGCAGCTAAACATGGTAGTTCAACATACGAGTATTATAACTATCTTTGCTCAGCTACATTTAATGGGGCCACCTTCTAGACAAACTGAATGCATCTGAATACCAGTCTTTTATATGGAGGACATACCTATCTGACCTTTAAACAAGGAAGTATTGTACCTAGAATATACCTACCACCTAATATTCTGATAGTAGTAATATGGCGCCATAAAGTTTATGTTCCTACCTACAAAGTTGCTGTTAGCTAAGCCGAACTTCGTTCCACTTTACTGCACACAAAATAACCAGTTGTTTATCACTCAACAAACACCGTCTGTTGACATTAGACAAGTGCGTTCAAATTAAATACAATTAAGTAGTCCAGGTCGTTGATACCACTCGCTGATAACTTTTACCGGTAGATTAGCGCTTGTGCAAACATGGCGTCTTATCGAACGGACCTTGTTTACCCTTCGTTAGGATGACATAATAAAACTATTGACATTGGCCAGGGAGTTGCTTTAGTCAATATACACAGTTATCGATCAACAAGATTTCCGAAATAACACGGGCTTGAAATGATGTCAACCGTGGATTACGATCTACTATACTAATCTTGAAGAGGAGAAAAAATATTAGTCTTCGATTGATGAATATTATTTAAAAAAATACTTTACAGTGATGATCTTCAAATAAAACTGGAGCCATATTGCGATCAGCTTTACTGCTGCTGTCCTTAGCAAGTTTGCAAAGTTGACGATGAATAAGACAACACATTACCTACTTATGCCGTCACATTGGTCACTCTGTCGGATTTATCTATCCGCCGTCGTGTAAAACTTGCGCCAACAAAGTGTATCAGTGAATAGTGTCTAGTACGAGCCAAGTACGCTGTAGCTGCGAAGAATACCGCAAAGGCGTTACTGCATGTTATGTTCCTACATCACACCTTTAATACTATTACATGGACTTGCTAGAATTGCAAAGAATACACAAAGCTCAGCTTCTCCCCTTCACATACCGTAGTACCGTAGAGGCTAGGCTAGAGCTAGCTCATCAATGTATTATTTTTTACTATGTGTTAAATGGGGCTGAGTTAAGGCTCCAGATCTACAATTTTTTTTTCTGTCAAATGCCTGTCAGCTTTTAGTTACGACTATAATTTGAAAAAAAAAATGAATATGTTGAGTTGTTGTCAAGTGAGTGTTTTGCCGGACGGCTTATACACAACGGACCTACAGGATAATCGAGACAACTGCCAAGTTGACCAGTGTGATGCCGTTCACATAAATAATAATAGTGCTACTATTATAAACGACTACAGGTGTAAGCCTAATCTCAATTCACATCAGGACGTACCTATTGACTTCGTTAGAGCATTATGCCACTGCGCACTTTGCTCTCCGCCATGAATAATATTATTTTCTGAAATTTTCGCGCTCATTAGTAACAACTGTTATCCGAGCACACACCGTTAGCCGCAGCCGATGAGGAACGTATGCATTTTGTGCACAACACTATCAAATCCCTACATTGAGATACATGAATGGTTTTCAAAAGACGTTGGCTTTAATGTCATTGCTTTAATGAAATCTAAAATTTATTTAATATTTAAACGTTTATTTAGTTAATATTATGAGGGTGTAGAACTTGGTATAGTGTGTAGTTATTTCTAGAGGCGACAGCCTTCCAGCGCGTCTATGAGCGGCGCGTGGAGGCGCAGCGTCGGGGCGAAGCCCCGCTGCCTCGACAAGTCGTGGCGCGGCGGGAAGAGCTCCGGCGTGATCTCAGGGCAGTATGGAGGGAGCGACTGTCGCAACCGAGGTCCGGGCACGCCGCAATCGCGGCGGTAAGACCCCTCTTTGAGGAGTGGCTGGATAGGCGTCACGGCGTCCTGACCTACCGCATGATGCAGGTCTTCACCGGTCATGGAAGTTTCGGGAGGTATCTTTGTCGGATGAGGAGGGAAGAAACGCCTGGGTGTCACCACTACGAGGATCACCCGGAGGACACGGTGGATTATACGGTACAGGACTACCCCGCTTGGACAGAGTACCGCCGTGACCTCACGACGGCGGAGGCGGAGACTTCTCGCGCCCGGCATTGGTCGATGCCATGCTGCGGGGCGAGACGGAATGGGAAGCGGTCGCCTCCATCTGCGAAGCAGTCATGCTCGCTAAGGAGGAGATGGGCCGCGTGAGGGAGAGGACAGCATCCTCCCTTCAACCCAGTCGCAAAGGTAGACGCCCACGGCGACGGACGTCGGCAGACGATCTCCACCCACCGTAGGCGCGGGCATACGGGCGGCGAGTATTGGGCGACTCGCTGTCCGACCATGAACCATGCCCAGGTCGACGGCGCGTTGTGTCGGGGCCCTCCTTTAGAGGGCTAAAGCCTGCCGGGGTCGCGAGACTCACGAATTACCGTGACCCGGTCTGTTGGTCTAGGGGTTAGTGACCCTGACTGCTATGCCGGAGGTCGTGGGTTCGATTCCCACCCAGAACAAAAGTTTGTATGATGAGCACGATCATTTGTTCTGTGTCTGGGTGTAATTTATCTATAATATGTATGTATTTAGAAATATGTAAGTATGTTTATCAGTTGTCTAGTACCCATAACACAAGTTCTGCTTAGCTTGGGACTAGATGGCGTTGTGTGATAGTTGTGTAATATTTATTTATTTATATTTTATGCATTTATAAAGGGATATTGAAGGACACCGTGGATTAGTCAGTACGAGTCTGACAGTCCCTCCCGCCCTGCCCTGAGTAGGAGGACTCATTTGATGATATTACCACGATAAAAAAAAGTGTGTAGTTATTACTTTTACGAGTATTTTGGTCTCGGAATGTGTTTGTATGGATTGTGTGTTCAGTCAGCTGACTAGATCACTTGTTTACGAACACGTACGCATCCCCACGGGTGTAACATCGTGCATCGTTCTAAAACACACGTGTGATGTGCTAGCCGCGGGGCGTCGACCTGCCCGGTCCATCGTCCGTCGGTCTAATTCGACAGCGTTTTTGAGCAGTTCGCGCTGCAACAGTTGTGCATGACTCCGCTCGTAAACATGCGCTTTATGACACCACGCGTGCTTTGATCTTGATGGATCACTGCGCACGCGGTGGTACTTGTATGACCCTAAACCAATCGGTAATATTGTCACGTGTTTTATAAGAGTTTTGTTTCAATAACATATATGAAGTATAAGGAGTCATAATTCTTGTCTTTGTTTAGCTGCATATCCTCAAATATCCACTACCCACTTCTGAAAATTGATCTTCTTTCTGAGAGGATACAGGGAAAAGTAAGAAAAACTTTTTCCTTCTCACTTATCCTGTAACCATGGTTTGTTCTACTATAACGTAGAGATGGCAAGAACATAAATGTTGTCGAATCGGTATCCAACGTGTTTTGAACTTTTATAATGTGTGCGGGTTCAACCTGCGACCTGTGCTCGGGTGCGTGTGATGATTACTTCGTGAGTGATTTTTTTTTATATTTGTTGATGGTCACGTTAACATTAATGTGAACACTAAATAAAAGTGTGAATGTGTTTGACGTGATAATACTAAGAAAAGTCATTTAAAAAAAAACGAGTTATCTTCTTATTATTGGTTGTTCGTTTTATTTCCCAAGATTTGGTTGTCGCAGTAAGAACGTGGTCGTATAGGCCGAATACCGAATAGTAGTCGACTGTTTGTGGCATCTCTACTATACACTACTCTACAGGACACCACACGGTCAAGTGGGTCGTAAATTGTCAACACATAAAATAGCCGTGGTCCCTAATGCTAGTGAATTAGACTTATTTCCTGTAACTTGGCTCCTGGCCCCGCCTTCTCAGAACAAACTAAATCGATCACTATAATTATAGAAAACAATAAATATAGCGTGCCGAGGAACTGC
Organism: Agrotis puta; assembly: GCA_943136025.2. Taxonomy (NCBI): domain Eukaryota; kingdom Metazoa; phylum Arthropoda; class Insecta; order Lepidoptera; family Noctuidae; genus Agrotis; species Agrotis puta. Next base: position 19,244,638 of record OW964176.2, on the reverse strand, counting down.
GACAAGCGCCGTGCGCGAATACTGTTTGACTTGAGAATTATCCACAAACTTCAAAACAGGCGTGAGTATACACAGAAACCTTCTGTTCAACTTCTACATTAGCGGACTAAATTGTGAATAAAATAGTAACGAAAATAGAAAAGTCCGTTTTTCACAGTATCTATTTCTTTGCTCGTGTAGAGTTATGACATGGGAAAAGGCTGTAAGTTGACGACGAGCAATCACGCAGACAACTATTGGACCCAACGGACAAAGGAAGTCTATTTGATACCGTAAACTACACTATTTGCTCGTATTCAGGCTTCAGATGTAAAACGGTAAACTGAATGAACGAATTAAACGCATCCCTGTGCAGTGCATCTCTGAAAAGATGTTTGGTAGAGTGACATCAAATGCCTTCGCCGGCGCTACACCGATGTGATTTATTAACAAAAGCTAGCGATATATCAGAGCAGAATCACTCCAAACTGAAGCGACATTAAAAGAGTATTAGTTTTAAGCAGCGTTTCGCGTGCCTCACTCACCCGCCGCCGGCGACCACCGCACCGCTCGCCACTGCGCCACATGCAATCTGTTCTCTTTGCTGCTGTAATTTACTTGCCAACTGCAAATCGACACGTTTCGTATCTATACGTAACAAAGAAAATTAACGAAACATTAAAAACACGCACGTTACGTAACATATCGAATAATTATTTAGTAATAAAAAAATATAGAGCTTGTTGTTAGCAAGTTGCGAGTGTTTCATCAGTCGCGTGTAGTGAAATGCCGCCTTAAATCGAGTTTTCGCAACACTTTATAAATATTGGTCAAATATGAGCGCGGTATGGATGTTTTGTATATACGTACAATTTATGGAGACAAACCGGCCAAGTTTCTATACTAATTCCGAGCTCGGCAAAAACAAACCTTATTTAAATTTTATAACAACAAAATATAACTTTTAATCTGTTTTGTGGGACGCTTAAAAGTTTTGTGTCGGTAATCCGGTCGGCTGTGTGTTATTTGTGACACGGAGCGGGAACGGCTTAAGAGGACATGTCCCGACTGTCAGAGCGACGCCTCCACCGCTCACCTCGCTCCACACCGTCACACCGCTCCGCTCCCCGCCACTCCGCTCCGATCATCTAGTTGCGAAAGCTCCAGATTTTTGTCTGGCGTGAAACATTGCTTTATGATAGCATCTTCTAAAACTACTTACGGCTAAAGCTCAGCTAATAAAGGCGCGCACTGATTGATGAGGCACTGATTCTCTTGCGTCATAAGACAGGTGATTACGTAGGTATAATCAGAGGACCTGACCTGGTGGTAACGTGCTAGCGATGCTCCAGCTTAAATGACCACAGAATACTTAACGAGATGACCATCGGGATATCGATTTGGGTAAATAGTTACGGGACAACAGTAAACCTCGCTAAATAGTTTGGACTAAGGGTTCGAGTATTAAAATCCTCTCTAAGAGTTAAATTTTCGTAATAATCCAAAACGTTTTCCAAAAGTTTATAATAAGATCTTCATAGTTAGTTGTTCTCCGAAATTCCTCGAAAGACATCTGGTCTCATTATAAGTTGTTCAAGTGAAAGGTCCATCACAATAAGCATGCTTACCCACTGTCACGTCCGGAAGACACGTCGCGTGAACAATTATATTAGTACAAATAAAAGTTTGGGACATGCGCGGAGCTTGTGGTGCGTCTAACGGGTGGGTTCAACAGATAAACGAAAGTACAAGTATAATTACTTGAAACAAAAGGTGATGTCCGTATTGTTTGTTTCATGTTGTTTTCCGAGAATTCTGCTAAAAGCAGCTAACTTTTATGTATACCGAAAGTAACAAAAAAAAAAAATAGAAAGAATTTTTCAGAATGCCTGAAACAAAAGCATACGCTTACTAATCATAACTTGAGTAGTAAACTACCGACACATCCTGACGCGCAAATAGTTCAAGCTGTAGACATAATATCCGGCGATATTCACCGCTCGATTAATTGCCAGCTTTCCAAGTAAAGTCGCACTTTGCCCATATAATATGTAGATGACATCCTGCTTGTAAATCCTATTCCTAGAGTATGCGACTTTTTCATTGCCATAATAGCTAATTAGATAGTAGACTTTTATAATTCATTAACATGTTTTTGCACTAGAAATAATGCTGATGTTTCTCAAATACAACATCATGGATCACGAATAGCCTAAATCAACTCGAATCTATTACAATAACACTTCAACCTTTTAGTTCTAGTGATGTTTTATTCTGTTGCTATTTCAGTGATAAGTAATGTTCATACACTTTACGCTGGGGATTTCGTCAGCGAGCGCCAATGTTTGCGGTGAATGTGATCGCGTTATATTGAGCAAACAGGTTCGCTTGTTTGTTTGACGAAACTATTGAGCATAAAAACAGTGAGCCCAGCGTTAAAGTCATGCAAACACACAGACATGCACACACATATATGTCATGTGTCCGTTCACAAACATTAAAACTCCCCCATACACAAACATCAAGTATTAATCAACTATTGCAAAATAAATTATTGCCATTTCATTGTTGCATTATTCCTTATCACGCTCTTCTATTTTAATTTAGCTATTAAGATAGAAGTGCGTGTCGCTTTGCTCGCTTATTAACTCTTTCTTTTCACACTAGTATTTGCTACCATGTAGTGTACGCAAGCCTTTACAATAACAATCTAAGCTAAATATAGTATAATATAAAATAAATAGTGGTTCATTTAGTGTGTATGTTTACAGTGTTATATTTGTACGTGCGGCCGGCGGGCGGCAGACGGGCCCCCGCTCCGGTGTGCAGCGCGCCTATTTGTGGCCACACTCTACTTGTACACAGTTGAAGGCACTGCACATCGGCGACGTAGCCACTGCATGTAATAACCGCATCGGTTACCCATATTAACACCTACTACAACAAAATATAAACTTCGCCCTGTGGAATTTAATTATAACGTGTAAAATTAAAATGCACTGTAATTATACCTCTGTCTTACCTTTTGAAAAAATATCGTTAAGTTAATAAGTTATCGAAGTTTATGATGTGCCTTCCCTACCTGATCGACTCGAAGCAAAAATAAATTGATTCCGTAAATAATTTAACTCGTTCACATCAAAGGTGCGGTGTTATAAATGAGCTCTATTCCTGAAACCGTGTTAGCGGCGCGGGCCATTGACCGATTACACGCACACTCGTGCGGCTTCACGAAACTCGTAACGTCGACTACTGAGCTCGTTGGAACACGTCCTTCGTGACTAAACACGCTGCGGGGCTGACGGAGGACTCCAGTGATACTTGGAATCTGATTTGATGGTAAATCTTGAATGATTGAACATAGAGAAGCACTCAATCATATTGGACTTCCCAACATTTTGGACTATCCAACCATGTTAAGAAAATGTCTCGTATAATGACTCGTACTGATAATATCCACGGTGTCCTTCGATATCCCTTTACGTTCCGGGGTCGCGGTAATTCGTAAGTCCCGCGACCCCAGCAGGATTTGCTCCGTCCCGCCTCGCAGCATGGCTTCGACCAAGGCCGGGTGTGAGATGTCTCCGTCTATCGTCGTCGTGAGAACACGGCGGTGCTCTGCCCAAGCGGGGCAGTTCTGCACCGTACGTTTCACCATTTCCTCCGGATGATCCTCGCAGTGGCGACACACAGGCGGTTCTTCCTTCGTTCTCCGACACAGGTACCTCCAGGAAAATCTGTGTCCGGTGAGGACCTGCGTCAGGCGGTAGGTAAGGACGCCGTGAGGCCTACCCAGCCACTCCTCAAAGATAGGTCTTACCGCCGCGATTGCGGCGTGCCCGATCATGTCCTGTACACACAGAAAAAAATCCTCTAAATCATAGTTTTGAGCGTCAAGCTCACTTGACACAACATCTATCTGATCGGAAGTATCTCTGAAAGGGGAAAGAGGTATATCCTGTTCCTCGTATTCCCAAACATGTTTTAAAAGGACAGTTATTGATTAAATAACAAAATTATTATTTATCGCAGTCCTCTGGCACTGTATCAGCCAATAATGTGGAAAGTTTATTTACTTAAATCAGGCTCATTGAAATGATACACGTGTTTCGGTTTGATCGCATATTGGATATGTGTGAGAGTATAATACTCTATAAATCCAAGTGAGCCATTCATATGTCGCAATCGTAAACAGAAACCGTTTCCCCCATTCATCAAGTTTGTATGGGACCCCAACGACCCCGATTGACTCCTCACACCACACGCGATTGTAGCGATAAATAGATAAGTTTCAAACCGAAACATAAAGCAAAGTTTGTTCATCAATCTCGCCAATATTGGTAGAAGATGTTCCTGCTCGATGCGTTCACTTAATACAGTTTTTAGCGGCGCTCAATATCGCTGGCATGTGTGTCAATGTCGTGGCAAGTATGGTAATATTCCCAAACTTTGCCAATAAAGGGGAGCCCGCGGGGGCGGCCGGCGCGCCGCTCGGGGGTGGGGCCCCTCCCCCGGGAGCGGGTGTTTGTCCACCGGCTCACTGCGCCAGAGGAAGGACGCTCGAAACTGAGACGCCGAAAAGACCGGCTTTCTTTGAGACAAGATGTTAATTAAGTCCGTATCAAGCAGCCACGTTTGGAGATTTATCATTTATAAATCTGTGACACAGGTACCTATGTCCTTTAATTTTCAGCGAATTGTATTAAATTTTTATTTAGAGAAGACGCTCGAAGTTACGAAACAAATCATTTATTTTTTTTATTTCACCAATTACTGATGTACTAGTCCTGTGTGTCCCGTATCGTGTTGTCAATGGAGCATGTATTCTCTGGACGAGCAATATCTACCAGTTCCAACAAAAGTTTAAATATAAAAGTTACAGATCTCTCATCGGAATAAAACTATTTCCGACTGCCACATATTCCTATTACACAGTTCAATATTTGGCGATACACGCGAGCATTGAGCATGAGCACTGCGACCAATATTTTATTGTTATGCTCATGTACAAGTTTGTGCTGTAATGTTATCGAATTTAGTTTATTCAGGGTCATCGCTTGTCGGGATTTCGACATTTCACGCTTCGGGGATCCGACGTTTATTTAAAAGTTTTATCCTAGTAGGTACTAAACCTGATCAAATTAATATTTGTTGTTATTAATAAAATCTGAATTGTAAGAGTTGTGTGAGTGCTGCAATGAATACTTTTAATGGATTAGAAGCTTTAACCGATATAAAACCATAATTACGATACCACCGATTAGCTTGCAGCAGAGTATTGTGAAAGGTAGTAAATAAAGCTTTTTGTCACAATAGCGCGACACATATTGAATGACATAACGCGAGTGAGAAAGGAATGACGGTTGAATAGTTATCGGAAAAGTAGCCGGACAATTCCACCACAGGTCATACAATAAAATACTCGATTTCAGTGATAAGAAAAAAGGTAAGTAATCTCTTTCCAGGCAGGACAAGATAGAGAGGTTATAAGACGAACAGAAAATGCCTGGAAGCGTTATTGGTTCATGAAGGAAGTTTTCAAGGACACTTTGCTCATGTCTCTGAAAAGAAAACAAATGGACATGTATATTCTCCCCAATTTGACCTACGGTGTTCAAACTTGCTCTTTGACAAACATCCAAATGTCCAAACTCAAGGTTTGCCAACGTGCTGTGGAGCGCAGTATCTATGTTAAATTAACAGATCATGCTCGAAACACTACACTGCACTCCAAAATACAGATCATTGACGTGGTTTAAAAGGCTGCCCAACTTAAATGGGACTGGGCGGTCTGTCGCATGCCAAACGAGCAGTACGCCCGCAAAGCTCAGGATTGGTGTCCTGAAACGGCGAAGCGCGGCAGACGAGATGGTGAGACGAACTGGATGCCGCTCTCGGGAATTGGAAGAAAATAGCGCACAATTGAGACGTTTGAAGAAATGGAGGGAGTCTTTTGCCCAGCAGTGAGACAGTACATAATTCATAAAGAAAAATTAAACTAATTCTATAAAATGTGTCAACCTGTCGTAAACAGACAGTAGTGGAATGTTAGCTACCATTCAAGGGCAACAACTGTAATCACATCTACAAGTTAGGCTTCTTAATGATGTCCCAATATGGAAGAAACTTTGCAATGACAACATAGCTCTTAAAACTAATGAACCAGGTAACATCATTACGTGGCTGGGTGTTCTCGAAATAGAAATAGAAACGAGCCGTCAAAAATAAGACAATAATGAAGCAAAAAGCTTTCTGTAAACTCATTATCATTAATGAGAAATCTTAATATTTGCACCGTAGCCGCTAAAAGAAAAAGAAGTACTAACTCAAGACATAAAAAAGGGTGAAATAATAAATAAACTATTGAAGAGATCCGGAGAACTCCCAGACATGCAGTATAAACAGTCTGGACAAAAATAGCGTTACTCCAATTTGCAACCCGAAGCTGATGTAATACGAAAAGTTAAACCTTTGTCACAATTTAACGAATTTTACTTTCAGATTCAATTTTCCTATAATCAAATGGAATTATTCAGTAGTTGAATATGGAACGGAATTATGAATTCTATGTCCACCGGGCGGAGAAAGACTGAGCCGAGTTCGAGCGAGCAATAAATTGGTGAAAATGATGATAAACTTAGTTAGTGGATATTTTGTAGTAAAGTGTTTGTGAGCCGAGCTTGCGCTGCGGCTTGAAGAAAAACAGATGGCGTCAGCTGCTCGTGTCGGGAGAAACTTTACACTGATGACAGAGATATTGCACTCCCGAAATATTGTAATTTTACTGTTGTTCGTTAGTTTATTCAATAAAATGATACTAATTTTGATAACTAGGGCAGTAAAGTGAACTGAAACTGTGGTGTTTTCTCAATGAAACTAACTGTATAAGGAATAATAATAACAATATGAAAAAAAAGGAAAAATGAATAAAGAAAATGAAGTAGGTTAAAAATAATATATTTGAGAAATATGTTGTTACAATTGCATTACGGTTAGACATTTGTTTTTCAGTTCACTTAAAGGATTTACAATTTAGCTGTAGATAGCGAAGTCTTCCTGCACCATTGGAAGTTCTCTGAAGATTATGCAATTGTTTACTAGTTCTAGCATTTTTTAAATGTTTAAAGTTTATATCCAGTTTTGTACATTCCAAAAACATCTCTATTATATTTCAATGTAGGTTAAAGTTCTGTAAAGCAATCGTGATGATATCCATAGACACGAAAAGCCAGTGTTCAACGACCAATAACAGCAACGTTAAATGTTTCAACTTCAGCACATTTTAACAGTTCATAGAGACATTTGAAAGTTTTAAGGTGTAAGAATTTTTAATTATAATATTTTAGCTCAAAAGGATTCCAGAGTAGGTCGCATTACTACACTTTATAGTTCATCCACATAAAAATAATATTCGTAGACATTTTAGCAGTTAAAAATTCAGTTTTATGCAGAGTTGAAGTGCTTACCGCGGGCGTCGTAAAGGAGTGGCGAGATGGCTCGGCGACACGTCCAAATGTCTTCACTAGCAAGTGCTATAATTTATAGAGTAAATAAAAAATGTTGAGGACCCTTTCAGTTGTTTTCTAAAGTTGAATAAGAGCGCAAAGTTGCAAAAATATTTAGTACGAAGCAGTCTTTGATCTGAAGTTAAGAGTTTATGGTAGTGACACAGTTTTACGTCCCAGCTGCCCGGCTCGTTTCACACGGAGAATTCCACGTTTACTTTGAACGATTAGACTTCCCATTTACCTCCCATGGGTGTCGTAGGATACTAGTTCCGCTTTATATATTGGGATCACCAACCCTGCACGTCATGGTGCTATTATTGCAATATCCCCAAAAGATTGTTCGTTATAACAGTCTACATGTGCGGTGAGAGGTCAGCGTTCATGCATTTTTAGGGTGATCAAATGAGTCCTCCCACCCAAGACAGGGCAGGAGGGACTGTCAGACTTGTACTGACTAAAATCCACGGTGTTCTTCAATAGCCCCTTACGTTCCGGACTCATGGTTGCTGTTTAGTCCGGCGACCCCGGCAGACATTGGCCCTCTAAAGGGAGGCCCCGTATTTTTTACCCGACTACGGCAAAGCCAAAAGGAGGGAGGAAGGAGGAAGGTTATGATTTTGACCGGTATGTATGTTTATATGTGTTTGTTCCCTCATAACTTCTAAACTACTTATCATTACATGACATATGAGGTCTCGTTAGAAGCGTCTCAGTTGTCTGCTGGTTATAGGGTAGGTGACGTGTCACCAAATTCAATATGGCGCCCTCTAGGGGATGAGAAGTCGTTACCGTAAAAAAATATATTTTCGCACAGTATCGACATGGGTATCAAATTAAAGGGCTTGATGAGCACATTTGAAATATATATACATTATATAGCTTTTACTAGCTAATTTTCTGTTTCTAACAGTGTCAACATGGGTATCACAGGATAAATCTTAAATTCACAACTCAGAAACTATACATATAACATAAATTACTTACTTCAAATAATATAACCCCAAAATTGTGTAAATAAAAAATAAGTTAAAAATAACTAAAACCCGACTACGAAAAAATCGCGCACTGAAAAGTATAAAACAAGAACAAGCCGTGGTCGTATGCCACATAGCCAATAAAGATTGTGTGAAACAACCGCAGGTGGCATACGACCACGGCTTGTTCTTGTTTTATACTTTTCAGTGCGCGATTTTTTCGTAGTCGGGTTTTAGTTATTTTTAACTTATTTTTAATTCATTTCTCACATAAACGAACACCCAGACCCGGAACAACAAATATTTGTTCGTAGCAGTCGATCGCTCAGCCACTGCGCCAACCATGTTGCTGACACTCTTTGAGGCGCGCGTGGAACATAACGCGCCGTCGACCCGGGTATGGTCGGACAGCGAGTCGCCCATTACTCGTCACCCGCACGCCCGCGCCTACGGTGGCCGGAGATCGTCTTGAGACGTCCGTCCCTTTGGGCGTCTATTATTGCAGCTGGGCTGTGAGGTGGACGCAGTCCACTCCCTCACGCGTTCCGCCTCCTCCTTCGCTAGCATGACTGCTTCGCAGAAGGAGGCGACCGCTTCCCACTCCGTCCCGCCCCGTGCGAGAGTGAACGCGAGGCGCGAGAGGTCGCCGCCTATCGCCGTCGTGAGGACAACACGGCGGCGCTCTGCCCAAGCGGGGCAGTCCTGCACGGTATGCTCCACCGTGTCCTCCAGGCGATCCTCACAGGTACCTCCCGAAACTTCCGTGTCCGGTGAGGACCTGCGTCAGGCGGTAGATCAGGAAGCTCTGATGCCTATCCAGCCATTGCTCAAAGAGGGGTTTTACCGCCGCGATTGCGGTGTGCCCGTAGCAGTAGGCTGTTAGGACGCGATTTGTAATGATAATTAGAGAACTTTTTATATTTCAGCGTCCTATCAGTTCATATCAGATTCATGGTATGTCAATACAAAGGCGCCTAAAATCGTTTCATCGGGGAAACGTTTCAGCATTTATTGAAAGTGTGATGAATCATCGTCAACAAAGGACAGACGGAGCGGATTGTAATCGTCACGTGATTCGAGAGCGATCGACTAATGGTTCGATAACTTGCAACAGTCTCTCCAGAACCTGTTGCTGCTCAAGTTCATCGACCATCGTTTATAAAAACTCTGTTTTATTCCAAACTATATTTTTCGGCCAACGAATGTCAAAAGAAGACAGAAAAATATTATGAAATTTCAATCATTGTTGCCGCGCTGCTGAAGTTTTTTTTTGCTACAAATATTTTTATTATATATATATTTATTTATATAATAAAAATATTTGTAGAATTTAATTGTTTATTGAATAAATGAAATGTACTGTGTGTGTATTATTATATAGTTGTTGATTGAGACAACGGGATTTTCCTGATTGTGTGAACTGAATGCATGTTACTAACATACGGGAGAGTTCATAGAGGTTGGTGAACGTACATCAGTGTTATACGACTTGTTCAATGGAGTCGGTCGTAAACGCGAATGCACTTGAATATTGTAATACTGCGAGATGATTGCTGCGCTCCGCTGCACAACAAACATGATTGTGTGTATGACGAGCAGTTTGTGGAACTGATTGAGTAATGAAATTGGAGATATACAACCTACGTTTAATACCAAGATGGCTTTGCATCTTGCTCCGCTTCGGTGCTTTCTAGAATGTAGGTCAACTGTCTCTACGTAGCCGTGCATAACGGTTAACCCAATGTGCATTAGATTACTATTCAGGATATTAATGGAGAATATAAATAATGTGGCATTCTGTGGATTTTGGACACTAATGTAGAACATGATTGATAAAAAACATACTGACAACTACGATGACACTATAGGGATAATCGTATGAAAAAAAGTAAAGGACCTAGGACGCGCCTCTGTAGTATTACAAAAAAGGTTATACGTTGCGCAGAACGGAATGTAGCCGGAAAATCCCCCGCAGGTCATTAGTATTGTCTTTTGTCGTAAGTATTGTATAATTGCTCGTATTTTTACCGCGAGCATCCCGATGCGCGAACTTTTATTACACAACGCTTATTATAATTTATGAGCCGTAGGTTACGTCGCGCCGGCAATTAGGCCGAGTCACGCTGAGAGAGCGGACTACTTGCCAGACACTTTTGTGGGTATTTCTTTTGTCTCCGGAATTTAAAAATGTTATGTTATGACATATTTTGTACCGAGAAGGACGTGTGTTATGTTATGAAAGGAAAAAGCTCAAGACTCGTACAAAAGGTAGGAATGAATCCTCGCTAATCGATAGAACTAAGCAACCACGAATGAAGAATATGATAATAAAGCGTAGCACAAAGACATAATCTTAGGATTGAAAACAGCTTGTAAACTTCATATCAGTAGGTATACTGCCATTCACAAAACAATTGAGTAAATTTGAATTTTGTTTTTTTTTTTTCAACATGAATGAACATTTTTATTTTCAAATTGAGATCGAGTTTTTCATTTGCCATCGCCCTCACCTGGCCGCAACGTTACCGGTACACAAACAGGCGCGAATCGAGTGTTTGTTCATTATAAACTGCTCGCCCGCCGGTGTACCGCCAAATTTAAAAAGTTACAATTGAAAGCTACCTATTGGTACGTATGCTATGGCACCTATAGACAGACAGGTTTTTTCGTTTTTCACCCTGTTGGAGAAAAGTATGTTGGACGTAACTAACGGTTCGTATACGTAGTATATAGTATTTTGTTTTTGAAACGAGTTTGTACACACGCAAGGGGTGCACCCCTCCAGTTATGAGCCATGAGCCATTTCATTTTGATTTTATTCATGGAATAGCAGCGGGAGCTTTGTAGGGAAATAAAAATAAACATCAGAATATTATTTTGGAACTAAACTAAGTTATGGAAGGCTCTTGTATTTATACATCGGTCTTATTAATAATCAGCATGCAGGATTTTTGCATGTATTTTATTATAAATGTTATGTATTTTTAGTTATGAGAAGACCGACACCACTATAATAAGGAAAAGGCTAGGCAGATGAAGGTATGAAGGTGAAGATTTTTTCTACATAATTATGATACAGGCAGATTAAACACCAAAAATATATGTGTAGCAGATAACACTTGTCTGCACTTGATTTTCAATGTTAGGAACTATCAATTTCTAGAGCTCCCAATAACCGTTCGTTAATGAACAAAAGCTTTGGGTAAAGTATAATACATCCTCAATAACAATATTAGTGCCGACAAGATAATGCCGGGTATAATATCTGCGCTGTCTCGCCACCCGAGGGAATGCGCTAAAAGCAAAGTTAGTCCACGCTACCACCACACGCGAACATACAGAAGGTAAACTGAACAAAACGCAGAAAATTAAAAGACTAGTCTCAGTCTTTTAATTTTCAGAGTAAAATTAAAAGACCTTATTATCTCGGCCTTGTGCCGAGATAAATAGTCGTTGCTAAGGATCTGTCAAAAGTATTACTTCAGGAAGTACTACTTCGGCTAAGCGAATCCAAGTACCTGATTTGGGATAAATAAACGTTTCTTTGGAATAATCTCGGCCTTAGAACGACGTTAAGCACCGACTTTGACTAGTCAAAAACTACAAAAAAGTATGGCAAATTATTAAGAATTATGTTTTTGTTCTTCTCGATGAATGAAATGGAAATAAGAGCGTCATGAACTGTGCAAGTGATCCAGCATCCCGTCCAAAGAAATTTTTGTTAAAGTTTGACAAATTCTTTGGTTGACTGACCCACCCTGGATATCATAACCTCTTATATTTACTTCGCCGTTTTTAGAAAAAAGTCAATTTGTTTACCTCTCTCCGGTAAATAACAGCAATATTGCCGATAATAATGAGCTGTTGCTATTTATTTTTTAAATAAAAACGTTGCCTCACACTAGGTATTTCTCCTGTGTCGTGGGTATGTTTACAAACATAGAAACGCAGATGCTTAAACACCCAGACCCGGAACAACAATTTGTAGGTCGTACAAATATTTGTTCCGTGCGGGGATAGAATCCGCGACACTGTTCCGTGCCGTCAACACACTGTTAGCGTTACACCAACTTTGGTTTTCTGTACTTATTTACGTTCTGGCAGTAGCGCGGCACGAGCCGATCAGTTTCGATATACACTGCAGAAACTTGCGAACTTTTTAATGGATTGTAACCTTTTTTTTTCTCCAGCGCTGACGATGCAAATAATGGACCGAAGTTCTATAGTCGCTACTTATTTGTTATAAATCATGTTCCATAATGTTTGCAGAAACTTTCGGTATCCATATCAATATTTATATTCAGTGTAAAATAAGTAATAGAAGACTGACCGAAAAAGTTTCAAACTTCCTCGAAGGATTCTAGTGGAGTTACATGAATGAACTTGTTAAAGTGCGCATGCAACTTCCACGAACTAATTTGGAACATAACTTACACAGCAAATCCATATGTTACTGGTACGTTCTTAGAAAACGTCGTAAGGGTCACGTAGAGGTAACTCCTAATTTGGCTGCCTGACTAAAGTGATATAGAAATTGTTGCTTTGCTCAGATATTATGACAGTCACATACAAAAACATCACATTATGAACGAGATAGTAAATGTAGAAAAATACTCACCGTCTCACATACGTCGAATTACCTGACGACTGCCGACATTATACGTTCAAGTAGATAAATCCGAAAATTCGTGCGGCTTATCCGTTAGTGGTCAGTATCTGAAAATTCCGAGACAATTCAGGAATCTCAGACTTCTGGACGACGAAACTTAGTCTCTTGGGCAGAGCACAGTCGGGAAATAATGTCGTCTGAAGTCCGCGGTTAACGTATTAAATGAAAATGAGAAGAAGTTTCACTCTTATCATTAGGTGTAGTACTGAATGCATCGAGATTTTGAATGAACATAGTCTACTTCCGCGTCCTGAATTACAATTACAATAACAAGGAATCCCACGATAAAGATACTGTACCCTGCAATATTCATAGATACAGTTAGACCCTTACACCTTTAGTGACGGCTGTTTAAGTATGTGTGAAATTTCTAGCAACATTCTTCATATACGTATCTTATGCTGTCAATGTTCTGAAAAGAATAGACCTTCTGATACATGTCCATGATTGTTTTCTAGTAATGGATCAGTAAATGAAATACACTTTGTAGTATACAGGCAGGGTGGCTAGGATGGGCCGTAGTGTTCACAAACTTCATAGATAAGAGACATGTTTGATCGATTGGCACAGGCTTAGTTCTGAAATATATGACAGGCTCAGCGGGAACCGATGAAGATTTACTACGAGCTCGAGGAATATCTTGTTCTTAATCTTAATCGGTTTCTAGTGTACGCTTGAAATCAATTACGCCATGTCAACTACAACTAGTTCATGTACACATTATGATTCCTGTGTATTGAGTTGAAAGCTCGCAGGGCTGGCTCAACGAATCAACTGATTTAAGTAGCAATTTATAGCACAAACAAAATTTACTATAGGCACTATGACATTTGTCGTATTTTGAGACTTGAATGATTTTACCTAATGAACTGTTTGATGTTGTCGCATTGTTTGCAAAGAATTTGTTAAGAACTGGGCTCTGGATTACACTTGCAGTTTCTTCAGAGTTTGGACTTACCTTGATTTAAATTTTTGTATTCAGTCTGGTAAAAAATGACTAATAAACTCAAAAGCCAGCTGTAACATTCACAAAAGCCGTATCTCGCGTGTCGTCAAATATATTTTTGTATTTCGTCTTGGTTTACAAACGTTTCGCGTTTGTTCTGGCGAACAATGTTGAGAGATTGTTTTCGTGATCCGCATACTGTGCAATATATTTTTACAATTATTAGATATTATGCTTAAACAACGATTTACCAATTGTTAAGTTATCGGCAGTTTTGCTGCAGAATGTATAAGATGTGACTTTCATGACTTGCTTACAAGTCACCCTATTGGTTTTGTTTAATGTTATATGTACTTAGGTCTCGTGGTACTAAGCGTTCAGACAAGAGACATTTCAAAACGTTGTTAGAACTTTCACCAGATTGTTTGGTAGTTTATATGAATACACCCCAGCCTCACATCTACTTAGCTTCCACATTCGAATAATATTAACTTAATCGACTAAGAAAACCTATTTTTATTTAAAAATACTTGATGACAGCAAAACGGAAAAGGACATAATATTTGTCGTTTGCTTACCACTCTCCGACGCACATGTACAAATATTTTCAATAACAAACCCTTGTTACTAAAGTACATAAATGTAAAATGTTAGCTAATTCCAGCGCGCACCGCATGCAGCGTTGTTTAGTGCTCAGCGCTTCACAATGACAGCCACAGGTGAGACATGTGTTGTTATTGTTGTTTTACATGTTGCTGTAGGAGCACCACGAAAGATGAATACGAAAGGTGTTACAGCTTAGATACGATTTTTTATTTGAACCTTACTCTAAATTTTGTACAGTCTCCGGACAGTATTTTTTTCCACTGAAATCAGTTCAGCAGTTCACCACATACAACTGTATCCAAGTCAAGTAACACTTTCTGAGAGCAGACTTCAGAAATTATCAAGGGGATGTTTAGTTAAGGAATCTTGCTCGTGACCGCATGGAGACCACATGGTGATCGGGAACGGTTTACAGTTCAAATCAAATCATACTAAATCATTTATTGCGACTAGGCCAATTACAAGCACTTTTGAACTGTCAAAAGACATTAAATAAAACTAGTGCAAATATAGTTATGGTGCTACAGTCCCAGTCATAAGACATAATAACTGTGAAAATACCGTAGGTGTCTATTCCAAAGCGTAGATCTCTATAGAGAAGAATGGGCTAGAAACAAAAGTAATTTGTCAGTTCATGGAGCGGGGTGCAGGGTACGGTGTGCAGTGGGGTGCAGGGTGCGGTGTGCAGTGCTCAGTGTGGTGATGCTCCTCAGACTAATGTGCTGAATTAGCAATACCGGCAACAACGTATGAGTAATTGTACGACTAACAGAATCAGGACAGTGCGGGGAATTGTTTTGCTGCATGATACTGATGTGGTTAAGGTCGTTACCTTACTGATATTCTACGGTTTCATGTAAGCTTTCGAACAACAACAATACTGACAATATGATTCAAGACTAGCTTCCGCCCGCGACTCCGTCCGCGCGGATGTCGGTCTTCGCGTGGATGGTTTATTTCCCCATTTTGAGTAACTCTGACAATGACATCTTATAAATATTACGGCGCTGAATCCACTGCGGGTAATGCAACGTGTGTTCGCGGTTCTACAGAACAACGTCTATGAATAAAACTGAAAAATAAGATTTTTTTTCTACGTATTTTTCCGGGATAAAAAGTATCCTATGTTATGCCCGGGATAATAAGGAATAATTATACCAAGTTTCATCGAAATCGAACCGTTAGTTTTCACGTGATGCCTGCACAAACAGACAGACAGACAGACAGACAGACAAAAAAAATTTTAATCATATATTTGGGTTTGGTATCGATCCAGCAACACCCCCCGCTATTTATTTTTTCAATATTTTCAATGTACAGAATTGACCCTTCTACAGATTTATTATAGTATAGAAGATTATACCAATACAGTGAAGCTTGATATTGAATACCTGTTGGATCAGCAAGTCAGCGCTGCTTGTTCGTGTATTATGGCAACTAATGGGGCAAGTACGGTCTGTTGGTCACCGTGGCGTACAATGTTGAGTAAACTGTAATTGAATGCTTGTTCACTAGGTGCGTAAATGGCTTGCAATTGACTTCATTACTGACCTGATGCACAAGCTTCCTTGATCGGTATGCTTGACTTATACTGTGCATGACACACAAGTTGGTATGTTGATACACTTGAGTGGTAATGTGGGATAATCTTCGGTTTTGAAGAAAGTCTTCGGGACCCAAATTTAAGTTTATAGTACATTCCCAAAGCGGGATGAATTACATTATCGTAGCGGTATCAGGTGGTGGCTCACAGTTCACAGGTTTACAGTTGGAAGTTGTCTAAGCAAAGTAAATATGAAAGTCTGATTATACGTAGCTACATGCTACTATTGGCGTGAGTTTACATTTATGGACTTGGATGAAGCAAACGGAGTAGGTAATTATGAAGTTTCTGGCTACTCTGACGGGAAAAAACGAGTTAATGTATGTTTGCGTAGGTATACGTTTGTGCCGGTTTGTTTCAGTGAATAGGACAAAGAAAATTCTAAAAAGCTAATATTTGTTTTCCTAAAAACCTTTTGTTTTTTCTACATCCAGATAAAAAAGCACATAGAATTACTTTGTATATAAGTGCCGCCGCGGGACGACTATTTGGGGCCTTGTTATTCCGGATAAAAACCAGGGACAAACCGCAAAAAAGGCTTAAAGTTAAATACATGGGATGACTTAGCAAATTATGAATGTTGATTGTTGGTAGGTCATAAATAGGGATCAAACATAATGCTGATTGTAGTGATGATCACAGATCAAGCAGAGGCCAGTATTTAGACACGGCTTTAACCATACTATCGGATGTGAGCCACGTTTCTTTTTTTTTTCATCAAATGTGTCGTCCCACCCAGGGCAGAGCGGGAGGGACTGTCAGACTCGTACTGACTCGTACGGCGCGGCGGTGCTCTGCTCAAGCGGGGCAGTCCTGCACCTTATGCGCCACAGTGTCCTCTGACTGCACTCGTTACTTAGTAATAATTACGTGCTCTAATAATTTCACGGTAAGAAAACTTGGTCGTCATAATATTTTATCTATGAACTTACCATTTGTCATTTGTTTCAGAGAGAGCTGTTCTATACCTGTTTATAAATAAGATCGCTCTATTCTTCATAGCCCGGATATAGACCGTAGGAGGCTTCGCTTTATTTTTAAAGTGGCTGTATGCAGATCGGATCATATGCCTCTTAGCGGTTGTTTAGCATGGCATAGATAGTTGGACGAATATAGAGTGAATATATCAGGTTCAGAAACATCAACATTTAGAGTAAAGACTGTTGTGTTTGTTAAGCGTGTAGCATGTATTAAAGTTCCTAAGTTAATATAAGCAACTGGACCAGACTACCAGAGCACCTGAGCGTTGTGTTATTAGTTAGTTTCAGTAAACGTTTGTGTTTGAAAATTAAGCTTCATCCGCGTACAGTTCAGTAATAGTCCCACGGGATCATATTATCAGGTTTTAAAGCTTAAGCTTTTGTGTTATTTCTTTCAGCTTTTCATATTTTCGATATTCTTCAGATTTTGCATTTTCAAATCAACTTGCGTGTATCATCGTAATGACAGAAACTATAGAAATTATCTGATTTGCCGGCCATCACGAGTTCTTGGTACCATTGCTCCACATAACGTGAAACCTAAGATTTTCTTTAATATTCAGTAAATTGGTCGGCACCCTTTGACTTTTCCAATATATTCCGTAGAAGGCCCACATTACTTTTTACTTCATATTTTGGGATTACCCGGCAAAGTAAAGTAATGCAGGATTCTGTAGCTCCGGTAAGCTTTTATGTGCTAAAGAAAGCGCGTAATAACAGTTTGCAAGGAGAGCCGTAATTCCTTGTGCTTTAAATATAGCTCAGGTGGAAGACGGGACAATGGCCGGGCGGGGGCGGCGGGGGCGGCGGGGATGTCGTACAACTTCCTTTCGTTTTACAGAATTTCGTGTTTCACCTGCAACAACTAGCTACTTACCTCCATATTATATTTTCAAATTAAATTGTTTACCATCAAGCACAATTTCTCTTCTCGTCGTCTCTCTCAACGTCTTTCGTAGGCAAGCATATTACAAGTTGGAGGATTATATTAATGATAAAAATGCTTGGCTCAATGCTGGTCCTGCTCCACAACAATAGGGGTAAACTTATTAATTAGGTAACACGCATAATTATTGAGGAAGCTGCAGAAGATTGTAAGACTATTATTGCATTGTATCGATTCAATTTCTTAGTATTATATAATTTTATTGCACATGTGTGAGTACTATGTACTACTTATTAATTATTATTGACTCGATTTTGCCCTGGTTGTTGAGAGAATGTCATGCTCACTTAAATGTCTCGCTGATGGTGGCACGTGTGTCGGATCATTTAGCTCCCTCCAAAATGGTTGAGCTGAATGGTGCTGATACGTGTGTCATGTTCGTGAACGGGCGCTGTCAGTTGAGACTGGTCATCTCTTAGCTGCCACGGTTTATTTTAATTATTGATTATTTTGTTTCTGAATTGTCTTTCTTTTGGTATTTTACTGTGGACACTTTTAACTTGCTACATCGTTCTCACATTATGTACCATCTCAAAATGAATGATGTAACAAAGGTTCTGTAATAATTCTGGCGATCTAAAAAGAGTGTCCATGGAGTTTCTTGCCCGTTCTTCTCCATAGAGATCTACTTCTTGGAACGGGCATCTACGGTACTTTCACAGTTTTTATGTCTTGTGACTGGGACTGTAGCACCATAATTTTGTAATATTTAATTATATTTTATGTCATTGACAATTCAAAAGTGCCTGTAACTGGTCTACTTGAAATAAATGCATTTGATTTGATTTGATTTTCTTAGTTTTCCACACATGGATCGATTCGCCAAAGAATTCTAATTGTTACAGCACATTGTTAGTATTTTAAAGCCAGCCTCTGCCAATCTGATCCCCACAATATAGTTTCTGGGTAGTATGAAACTCCTTCGTAATACCTGTTTTTAGACCTGCCCGCAACATTTTTCAATGATCATGCATGAAACGCTTCATTAAGCAAAATAGGTTTAAAGCTCTGGTGTGACGGTCTCATCATTATATTATTATAACTAGCTGATTAGACTCAGAATCAATAATTAAAAAAGCATTGATTTTTGAACGACGGGACGTACATCAAATATTTGAAAGGTAAAACGAAGTTGTTACTTTTACTATATTCCTAATATTTTTATCATATTTACTCACCTTTTCAATCTTCCCTGGACTTCCAAAAATAATTCAAAGGTTAGCCAAATCGATCTAGTCGTTCTCGAGAAGTAAGAGTCTAGGCGTGAGTTTACATTTATGGACTTGGATGAAGCAAACGGAGTAGGTAATTATGAAGTTTCTGGCTACTCTGACGGGAAAAAACGAGTTAATGTATGTTTGCGTAGGTATACGTTTGTGCCGGTTTGTTTCAGTGAATAGGACAAAGAAAATTCTAAAAAGCTAATATTTGTTTTCCTAAAAACCTTTTGTTTTTTCTACATCCAGATAAAAAAGCACATAGAATTACTTTGTATATAAGTGCCGCCGCGGGACGACTATTTGGGGCCTTGTTATTCCGGATAAAAACCAGGGACAAACCGCAAAAAAGGCTTAAAGTTAAATACATGGGATGACTTAGCAAATTATGAATGTTGATTGTTGGTAGGTCATAAATAGGGATCAAACATAATGCTGATTGTAGTGATGATCACAGATCAAGCAGAGGCCAGTATTTAGACACGGCTTTAACCATACTATCGGATGTGAGCCACGTTTCTTTTTTTTTTCATCAAATGTGTCGTCCCACCCAGGGCAGAGCGGGAGGGACTGTCAGACTCGTACTGACTCGTACGGCGCGGCGGTGCTCTGCTCAAGCGGGGCAGTCCTGCACCTTATGCGCCACAGTGTCCTCTGACTGCACTCGTTACTTAGTAATAATTACGTGCTCTAATAATTTCACGGTAAGAAAACTTGGTCGTCATAATATTTTATCTATGATCTTACCATTTGTCATTTGTTTCAGAGAGAGCTGTTCTATACCTGTTTATAAATAAGATCGCTCTATTCTTCATAGCCCGGATATAGACCGTAGGAGGCTTCGCTTTATTTTTAAAGTGGCTGTATGCAGATCGGATCATATGCCTCTTAGCGGTTGTTTAGCATGGCATAGATAGTTGGACGAATATAGAGTGAATATATCAGGTTCAGAAACATCAACATTTAGAGTAAAGACTGTTGTGTTTGTTAAGCGTGTAGCATGTATTAAAGTTCCTAAGTTAATATAAGCAACTGGACCAGACTACCAGAGCACCTGAGCGTTGTGTTATTAGTTAGTTTCAGTAAACGTTTGTGTTTGAAAATTAAGCTTCATCCGCGTACAGTTCAGTAATAGTCCCACGGGATCATATTATCAGGTGTTATTTCTTTCAGCTTTTCATATTTTCGATATTCTTCAGATTTTGCATTTTCAAATCAACTTGCGTGTATCATCGTAATGACAGAAACTATAGAAATTATCTGATTTGCCGGCCATCACGAGTTCTTGGTACCATTGCTCCACATAACGTGAAACCTAAGATTTTCTTTAATATTCAGTAAATTGGTCGGCACCCTTTGACTTTTCCAATATATTCCGTAGAAGGCCCACATTACTTTTTACTTCATATTTTGGGATTACCCGGCAAAGTAAAGTAATGCAGGATTCTGTAGCTCCGGTAAGCTTTTATGTGCTAAAGAAAGCGCGTAATAACAGTTTGCAAGGAGAGCCGTAATTCCTTGTGCTTTAAATATAGCTCAGGTGGAAGACGGGACAATGGCCGGGCGGGGGCGGCGGGGGCGGCGGGGATGTCGTACAACTTCCTTTCGTTTTACAGAATTTCGTGTTTCACCTGCAACAACTAGCTACTTACCTCCATATTATATTTTCAAATTAAATTGTTTACCATCAAGCACAATTTCTCTTCTCGTCGTCTCTCTCAACGTCTTTCGTAGGCAAGCATATTACAAGTTGGAGGATTATATTAATGATAAAAATGCTTGGCTCAATGCTGGTCCTGCTCCACAACAATAGGGGTAAACTTATTAATTAGGTAACACGCATAATTATTGAGGAAGCTGCAGAAGATTGTAAGACTATTATTGCATTGTATCGATTCAATTTCTTAGTATTATATAATTTTATTGCACATGTGTGAGTACTATGTACTACTTATTAATTATTATTGACTCGATTTTGCCCTGGTTGTTGAGAGAATGTCATGCTCACTTAAATGTCTCGCTGATGGTGGCACGTGTGTCGGATCATTTAGCTCCCTCCAAAATGGTTGAGCTGAATGGTGCTGATACGTGTGTCATGTTCGTGAACGGGCGCTGTCAGTTGAGACTGGTCATCTCTTAGCTGCCACGGTTTATTTTAATTATTGATTATTTTGTTTCTGAATTGTCTTTCTTTTGGTATTTTACTGTGGACACTTTTAACTTGCTACATCGTTCTCACATTATGTACCATCTCAAAATGAATGATGTAACAAAGGTTCTGTAATAATTCTGGCGATCTAAAAAGAGTGTCCATGGAGTTTCTTGCCCGTTCTTCTCCATAGAGATCTACTTCTTGGAACGGGCATCTACGGTACTTTCACAGTTTTTATGTCTTGTGACTGGGACTGTAGCACCATAATTTTGTAATATTTAATTATATTTTATGTCATTGACAATTCAAAAGTGCCTGTAACTGGTCTACTTGAAATAAATGCATTTGATTTGATTTGATTTTCTTAGTTTTCCACACATGGATCGATTCGCCAAAGAATTCTAATTGTTACAGCACATTGTTAGTATTTTAAAGCCAGCCTCTGCCAATCTGATCCCCACAATATAGTTTCTGGGTAGTATGAAACTCCTTCGTAATACCTGTTTTTAGACCTGCCCGCAACATTTTTCAATGATCATGCATGAAACGCTTCATTAAGCAAAATAGGTTTAAAGCTCTGGTGTGACGGTCTCATCATTATATTATTATAACTAGCTGATTAGACTCAGAATCAATAATTAAAAAAGCATTGATTTTTGAACGACGGGACGTACATCAAATATTTGAAAGGTAAAACGAAGTTGTTACTTTTACTATATTCCTAATATTTTTATCATATTTACTCACCTTTTCAATCTTCCCTGGACTTCCAAAAATAATTCAAAGGTTAGCCAAATCGATCTAGTCGTTCTCGAATTTATAATATAATATTGCTGTAAACTGTGGCCTTTGATACATTTAATACCACTTAACTTATATTAAAGTATTTCTAAAATAAATAATCCGCTCATAAGTTCCTTAGATTTCTATATAAAAAGGCTTTGGAAAAGGTAAAACTTTTCCAGACATTGTTGACAACAATCAGAAAATAGTTTTAAAGTGTTCTCCGTGGATCTAAAAAAGTATTATAAGAAAAAAACAATGTAGTGTCAGGAAGCTACATCATTTGTGTTGGTGTATCTCTACGTAATGTTGCACCCCGAAACACACACACACCGTGCTCTCGACTGTGGGTGGCGTGGGGTGTAGGTTACCACGTTCCTTATTCTTCTTCTTTGCGAGTCGTTGTACTCAAATACTGAGTAACTTGCACAGCTCTGTCGTTTAACCTCGTTCAAATCCTGGAAGCACGTAAGGAGGTGGGATAAACTCTGCAGAGCAGCTGCCTATACCCCATTTGTCCAGAGGCCTTATCATGAATTTCCTATTTATGTGACGTAAACTGGAACTTTGACATTAATTTCAAGAAAAAATAGTTCCTTCTTCGTACACTAGAGGCGCTGATCAATTTTTCCATACAATAAATGCAGTAAATAGGTACTTTAAGTACGCTGTAAATGAAATACTGAAATCGTGTGATCGAGCTACAGATTAGGTATATTTACAGTGGCCAACTTGGGCTCGCTATCGATTGAGAGATTTCCCAGGGGAAAGATGCACTGCTGGATTGAGCAAGTGAGGAGTGGTTTTCTTTCTCTCCACATTTCGCATCTCTCATCTGAGGCATCGTTTTCCGTGGAAGACGTAAGTCTCACAAAGCTTTATTGACTTTTTGAGGGTGAAGGTGATGGCTCACTTTCTTTCGTAGTAGCGAGAAAAATGCGCCCATATCCACTAGTGATGTTACGAATGTTCAATTTTTGACATTTGCGAATGCGAATACTCAATTCCAATATCCGCGAATGCGAATGCGAATATTCAGTTTAAAATCAATGACGTTTGATAAAATCACTTTTAAATGATCGAACTTCATAACTTACGAGTATTTTAAAATTTTGAATTTTGTCTTTCATAACTTTTTTGTCTGCTCTAGCTCTAAGAGTGGCGACAGTGAAAGAAAAGCAAAAAGAAACACGTTCATCTTAGCATGGTAATTTTTATGATGTTTGTGATTGATTTGCTGAACATTAATATTGATGAATGGCAGACTGAATAAAAGATGAATGGAGAGGAAGACGAAAGATAAGATTGAAAGGAGTGTGTGGATGAAGGAGTTCTAAATATTGGTATTTTTCACTCCTTCATATTCGCATAACATTCGCATAAATATATGCGAATGCGAATATTCGTAACATCTCTAATATCCACCATATGATTTTCTCAGCAAAAGATATAATATTAAGTTAATTGTTTCTAAAGCTAAAGGTACAGATACTAAGAATTCATTTCGTAATAACCTGAATTTGTACACAAAGTCATATAGCATGAAATTCTAAAAAAATGTGTGCTCAACCAAGGACAAGATTAAATGTAGAGGTTAAATATAAATATGTAAATGTATTAATTAAACGCCTTCTGCGTTGTGTAGCTCGAGGTTATCGAGAAATATGTTTCAGCTTTCCTTTCATTACTCTCTACCATGAACAACTGTAAACATGCTTAGTATTTAAATTAATTCTTTTGAAGGTTGTCTAGACGTAAATACCACATTTACACGATTAATTAATTTTATTCGCTACTTAATTTTATAGAGTGCTATTAATAACGTAACATTTTAAAAAGGTCGGCGTTGTTTTAATTTGAAATGAGAATAATCTACTGAATGAGAAATAAATTACATAAAACGAAACAAGGTTAGCAAACAAATTAATGATTTAATAATACTTCGAAATACTATTATTTGTTGAGAAATAGTCTTTCATAGAAATTATGTAGACGTTCCCAGAAATTAAATTAATAATTCCAAGTCAGGAGACGAAAGGTACATAATATATACTCAAATTGCGTAATCGGTATACAGATTTTTTTTTGCTATTTCATGTTCAAAAGAAGTGCCTCAGTCTCGTCATATTTGAGTTTTTTTATCCAATATGTAACAGTTTTCTTACAGTCATATGTGGTTTTTGTGTATATAGCTTTTTAATAACTAATAGTTTTTTGTTTATCTTGTTGCGTATATTGAAATGTCTACATGTGAACATCTTTTTGTTTGAGGAACTGGTGCTACTAAACCTTTCCTCCTACTGGTTAATTTTTCAGAAACATAAGGTGGGGTTTTGTTTTTCTTGAGTACGGCTTGGATTATGTACAATTTTCTTATAGAGAGTAAATTGCTGATACTGTAAAGGTTACTAGTACATAATCTTAATAAGTGCACGCTCGGCGCGCTCTAGCTCTATGAGTTCGGTTTTAGTTGCACCTCTCCAAAACTGTGATGCAATACAATAAAACCGATATATACATCAGAGCCAAGTAAACCTCGTTTAGAATGTTTCTAGGAGTTTCCTGTTTACCAGTTATGTTTTTTGGAGCAATGTGACGCAGTGATTTAAAAATCCAGTTTGATCTCCTAACCCTTTTTGTGACCTGTTCTTGATGTTTGTACCAAGATAGACGTTGGTATGGGCGACTCGCAGCCCGACCATGGACCATGCCCGGGTCGACGGCGCGTTGTGTTCCACGCGCGCCTCAAGGAGTGTCAGCATAATGACGGGGCCTGTAGAGGGCCAAAGCCTGCCGGGGTCGCGGGACTTACCCATTACCGTGACCCCGGTACGTAAAGGGCTCGTGAAGGACACCGTGGATTTTAGTCAGTACAAGTCTGACAGTCCCTCCCGCCCTGCCCTGGGTGGGAGGACTCATTTGAAGATTTTACCACGCAAAAAAAAAAAGATAGACGTTGGTCACCTATAACTTCCAATATTTTGTCTGCGAAATTTTACCAATACTTAAACAAGCACAGTCTTTATTTCTCAGATCTCCGCAAATATGTATTTTATTCAGATCGGCTCTTGGTTGTGTCCTGTTGCTCACGCTGAAACACACGTAAGTAGTCTAAGTTGTGTTTAGAGTGAGTAGGTTAGCATTCAGCAATTTGGGCCATACCCACCTCCACTTTTAGTTTGACGTCGTGCCAGGAGTTCCCTGTAAAAATGGCGAAAGAGTCATCGGCGTAGGAGGAAACTTTAGCATTTGGGATTTTAATATTGCATAGGTCTTTAATGTACGAGTATAATAAGAAAATGTTAGGGCCCAGTATGCTTCCCTGCGGAACGCCGAAAGTCAATTCTGCGTCCATACTGGTAAATAAAGGTTCCAACTTCCACGATACATGAGATATATATTGAAAGTTTTATTAGGTAAAAGAGAAAAATACGATAACTATTAGAAAACGTAAGAAAATCATCAAAAAGTAAAAGTAGAATGTGTGTTCAATGATCGACAACCTAAGCGTCATGTGTACAGTCCCAAACCTAAAAAATGAGCAACTTTCAACAGATCATCAATTGTTCAGTTTGATTATCTGATATGCTTTTTCCTTAAATAAGATCAGACTTTCTTGACAGCCGCTGTACGAAGCTGCGGATTTCGTGCTTAGATAGTGTGATCCCAGTGTTGTACTCGTACTGGCTGCTCATGACTTATCTTTTCCCTCAATAACACTGTAAACAAAACCATGATCACTATGTTGATACAAAATACTTAAACCATGTAATATTGTTCAACAAAAAATAACAGCTATTTTTGGGCAGTTATTTTTCCCGAAGCGTTTCATTTGAGAACTGACACTGAATACTTCAACGGAAACTCGTAGCGAATCAGTATTTTATTACAATTTTAATTAACGTTTAAATCAACATCCGAGTATTATTTTCCTTTGTATCCTGTGTTTGAATTGTGAATTTAATTATCTGTGTCTTCTCACATATCTCTACAAACCCAGTGTAGCGCTGTTAGTAGTATACAATTTATACTGATACAATTTACAAAATGGCAACCAACTTCAAAACTTGGAAACTTTAGCCGACCGCGAGTGTACGAATGAACAACTTCAAGTAATTTAGCGACACTATAATTATGTATACGAGGTTTTATGTACGTACTAAGTATATAGCACTAAAGTACTCGTAAAAAGTTTAAAGAAAAAACGTTATTATGTTCTGTGTTTAATACTAACTACATTATGGCACTTTTAAGTAATATAACAAATATAAAAAACACGAATACAATATAAAAATATTAATGCAATTACTAGATCTTATTTGTCCACATATGGGCTGATAATACATATTTGTCATTTATGTTTAAACATTACCTACAGCTTTCAGACTTAAACTAGTCGCTTATACAGATTGTATCAGTCTCGCTGTTACAATACTCAAACTAAAGTCAGCCATAGACAACTAGGAATCGGTAGGTACTTAATTGAGCGTGGCTGGAAGTTGGCCAATTACTTGAAACCACAATTTGGTGGCAAAGTGGCTCATCTGTTCCACTGTCACTCACTCACTAGCCATCCTATTTCACGGATGCGGAAGAATGCAGTGGGAAATTAAATAATAATAAATAATTCTTTTTTTTCAGGTCTTTAACTCATATAAATTGTAACAAATAATAACTTTACAACTGTCATGCTTACACGTCTACGTCACACACATAAAAAACACACACACATTAAAGAAGAGACCACGATCATTATGCTGACTAGGATACTGAAATATTTTGGAAAACAATAAATTCATCATGAAGTTTAGCATTTATCTGAGTATGAGTAATACGAGGAGTAACCCAAAAACTGTTCGAAAGAGGGACGACCCGATACAAAAGACGCTGGAATAGATAATAGACATATTGCGAAAGGAAGAAGATAGTGTACTCATGTTTCTTCAAGTCAGACAACATTCTTTTTCGTCGTAGAATTTCTAGCTCAGGCTTTAGCAGGAGAACAATCCTTTGAGAGGTTTGTTTGTTAGCAAAGTCACAGATTACTTAATGCAAAGTCACCTTTGTAGGAAGTAGAATTAACCCTTAATAAGTAGTGAACGGCGCACACTGCTCGTAATGGTCGCGTTCGTGAAGAGTGGCGCAATGCTCTGTCAAGTAACGAGTCGGACACTAACACGCTTCCTCATGGTAATGACATGCGGCGATTTGTTTAACAAAGAATGACACGCAAAAGATAGGCGTCAGAGTGTCCACATAGACGATAATGATGTTAGTTACGTATATTGCATTTGACTAGAAAGGTAGAGACTAAAGCTTTTTTGTTGAAATAGAACGGCTGTTTGCAACACCGAACCCCTTTCCAACTAAGCTACCATATGCTCATACACGTCCTGTAAGTTCGAATTTTTCAATCCCTCGTAAACATCTTTCGATGACGTCTGGCTTCGAAAACAAAAATGGACACTATTATGATGACGGTCAATAAACGCATAAGAAGAAGAAGAAGACACGTTACGCCAATCACAAAAGAATGGAGTAAAGGGTAGGAGGATGATGATAAAATGATGATAATACTCGTTTAATGGCCACACTATTTACTACTTAGTTTACATAATGTCTCGCCTGTATTTCCCGAAAGGGTAAGGTAAAGATAAAAAGCAGAAGTGGTATAGGGTACGACTCATCATATTTTTAGCGCAAAGAGTTTTCTTTTTAACGTGGTAAAATCATTAAATGAGTCCTTCCACCCAGGGCAGAGCGGGAGGGACTGTCAGACTCGTTCTGACTAAAATCCACGGTGTCCTTCAATAGCCCTTTACTTACCGGGGTCACAGTAAATCATAAGTCCGGCGACCACGCAAAGAGTAATAAGCATGAGTAGTATGCGGGAAGCCCAAAATTGGGTTAAGTAGCATGCAATAGAGGAGACCTGAATAACGCTTTCCTTTGTTTCAATCAGGTCCTAATCCTGAGTCAGACTAAATTTGAGTTATGAGCGAGCTACACTCAGAAGAGGAAAAGAGATAGTTTTCCTTCTGCATCTTTTTACTCCCCGCCTATAATAAATAAGGAGCGCACCACGGTCAGAGTGGAATGTGTATAGTTTCATGAAGTTGTCGAGTTTGTTGGCAAGCGCGGCGTATGAGCCGCCCGCTGTCACAGAACACTTTGTCATCGTTACGACGAGCCTGATTTATTTCACATTTCTGCTCACAACCTAGCGCATAAAATGCCAATTCTGCACTTTTTTCGTATTGAGTTGGGAATGATTTGCAAAAGTTTGGTCCCATGAACACCCGATGAGTGCTTGGATTTTCATAACGGTAACAGAAAATGGAAACTTTTCATTTCTATTAACGTTATCAGTTTTAGAAGAGCTCAACTAAGCAGTAAAATGTATATTATGATGTATGGACTTAACGTTAATAGTCTGTTTGCTATATAATTCGTTTCTCTGAATGCACTTAACAAACAATACTTCCAGCATTTCAGCTGTAACTTCTGTGCCCGCTCACGCATTTGACTTCAACTCAAGCGCACGGCAGGAGCAGCTAATGAATCTCAGTACAACTGGAGCTGAGCTAATTACCAGCGGAGGGAACGTCCCGTTCCTCCGCAACTTTGTACTGCCGCTCCACTTCTCAAGTGCCTCTCACCTGGAGGTTACCTGGATTCAGTTGTGCGGTTGTTTGAGAACATACAAACCTAACACATAATGCCGAAATTATGTGAGATTTAATTTACAAAACAACTTAAGTAAAGTCAAACTTTTTACCCACTCTTCAAACTTTTCAGTCACGAGGAAATTGTACTAGATCCTCAACATTTGGAGCAGACTTTATCTGACTAAACCTCACTGTTCCAACAGCTATCATTGGTTGGGGCCCGAGAGGTATGAATAAATAGGTACGATGCGAGGAATGGATGCCAGGTGCCCGGGTGTCCAACCTAACCTTTCTATTTTGGAAAAAAAAGATCTTATAATGTAAAATCGAGAATAAGAAACATTAAGTACAAAGATTTCTCGGTTTTATTTTTAAAGCAATCTCTTCAACTCACCTTCTTTTTAAAACTTTTGTGTTGCTCTAAAGAAATAAAGCTGCAAAGTAAGATAACTAATCTGAGATTTACCAAGTAAATCCTGATTTACATAACGTAACTTTAACCTTAGTTGGGTTTTTACTGTGAGTTAACTGCGACACGTAAATCTCGTAATAAACAACTGTATACGACGTACCTAGTGTTCTAAACGCCCGGCGATGTACTGCTGTATATCGTTGTATACCTCCGCTCGTGAAACGCATTGTCTTAACTTTGCTGCAATCATTATATTAGCTACTTAGGTCAGGTGCGACATACAGGCTACGAGAGACGGGAGCTTCGGACAAAAATAATACGGAGAGAATGCTTGGAAGTGTAACAAACAGTCTTACCAATCGTGCGTGTTAGGAATCATTTACACAGAGCATCCGTATTATTTTACTGGATCGTTTTTAAAGCCGCGCCGCTTACCATTGTTAGTGGTGGTGATGCTCCCACTGCGTTTACAGTACAATTTTGACGAATCCGTCCGCGGAGGATGCGTATTTTGTCGGATCTGTGTTTTTAATGGATCAGTACTGTCATCTGCTTGAAATTGCTCATACAACAACATACATCATCGCCGAATAAAAAGGTAAAAGATAAAGCAGACCTGTAAAACGCACCTCTATGTAAATAAACACTTACTTGGGTTATGAAAGCCGCTGCTGAAACTGACGTCAATACAGTTAGGAGAAGGTTAAGATAATCATAAGAGCAAGAACTATGTTTTGTGATAAGTCACGCTTTCATTAAACTGAAAAAAACTATACAATCATATGAAAACATTTAATCCTTAAAAAGTCATGGAACTACCGTAACCCGCGCACCCTTGTCTATTTATAAAACTGTATCGGTATCTGGTTCCCCTAACATTGGTTCGTCGCGGTGGTAACCGTGGATGATGTACGACATTATAGCTTTTCACTTCGTTCCGGGCTGTGGGGGGAGGGGCTGGTAGTTGACATATCACCCCCATTTATTACGCCGATATCACGCGGACGTACCTGATCGACAGCTAAGAATAAATTATACCCAAAACTGTTAGCATACTTCCGGTACTTAGTATCCAAAGACACGCACACATGCGAATGTATTTGATGGGGTTTTAAGAGAATTCAAGGGGCTTCAGTGTGGTTAATGATAACGTGAATGAGATAAGCGTATTTAGTTGATTCCATTAAGCTCCTGTCTAGCCAGGGAACTGTCTAACCAACTAGTTGGTTACGTTTTTTTTTAATATGCTATAGTGTTCATGATTTCAGAACTTTCAGCGACCTTCGTGAAATCATTTGCATCTTTAAATAACGTGTTCAGGGAAGTGTGTGGATAAGATAAAGTGTGTGGATCAGATAAAGTGTGTTTATTGTTTCGTTCAGAATCCGTCGTGTGTAGCTGCGCCAGAACTCTTTGATCTGCTCTATAATGTACGAGTTTTGATTTATGCCCCGTTTGTATAAACGTCTGGTTTGTTTCTTAAAGTGGGTTTTGGGTATAAAAATACTCATTTCAAAATTCTCTAGCGGAGGTAATAAACCCTGAGAATAAAAAACCGAAAAACATTAAAGAAAAGAAAACAATGACGACTGATCGGATGGATGATGGATGGTCTCATACATCAGCTATTTATATTTCGTACCCCGCATCATCTACAACCCAGTATATCAACGACATAACTCAACGCTATCAAGTTCTCCGGGTGATCCGTCAATGTGTCGCCGGAGATGCACCTCGTACTTAGCCAGGGTCGGGGGTGCAAGCAGGGGGTGGAAGGGGGCGATCTTCTGCCAGGTGACTCCGCACACAGTATCAAGCCGCGACGCCCGCGATTTTCTTGCTATTGCGCAATTCACATAAACACAAGCTGCTTACTAGAACAAAGGTCGGATTTTCTGGTGCGTTTTAGTTTTTATCTCCCTTGTAATAATCGTTTGGTGTTATTATGTTATGTTAAGAACAAGATTGTATTATACAAATGTTTTTAGCGTTAGGTGTAGTTTGTTTCTGTGTATGGTTTAAGATAGTGTCAAAATTAACACATTTTTGCTATAAACCAAAATTTAGCTCGTCTCTCTGTAATGCCTTGGGCCCTCGTGATGTAATTCCTGGCGCCTGCATCGCGACGGCGACACGCGTCAACGTTGCACCACACCTTCGCCACGGAATACATTAGCAAGGTGTCGCCTGACGCACGGATGGAACACTTTAATGGATTCATACAATGCTACCTGGTGTTTGCCTAATTGCCAGCAATCATGTCACAGTTTGCCAACTAAGATTCCGATAACAAACAATGATCCTATACACCAAAACAATTACAAAACAAAAGATGAAAACTGCGCAGTGGCACTAGAAAGTCAGTTTTTTATTAAGAAAAAGTAGAGATTTTCAATGAAATAAGCAAACAGGCAGTTGTAACTAACAATACGTGGAGCTTCAACAATTGAAGACTTGCTGCAGTTTATTTGTCGAGTTACATCTACAATGTGTTCGCAACGAAATAATTGAACGAGCGGTAACAATGTGCATCATTGTGGACCTCCCCCCGCCACCCGCGCGCGCCCGGAGCTCGAGTGCGTGCGGAGTCGGACCTCTTGTCGATGGAGCAGGACAAGTGTTGCGCCACACAGTTGCGGCTTCTATTGTTGTACGAATCATTCTGTTTGTTTCATTAATGAAAACTAGAGAAACAAAAGTAGAGAGATAGCTCTCTACTTTTGTTTCTCACGAGATGAATTCGGTATTTTACTTCGTATTTCAAAGAGCGCTTCTTAGAGAGTCATCGCGAAGGATAGTCAGCAAGACTACAATATTGGGTGCTGACATTTTCGCTATGATGAGTCGAGCTCGAGGTCACGATCATGGTCATGCCCTGCGAAAATACAATTGGGGTTGTTTCGATCGAGACGAAGATTAGCACACTGAAAGCGAGTTTAGGTAAACCAAGAAGACAATGTTACAGACCAAACGTCCATCATTGTAACAAGCAGTTGAATTGTCATCTAACTTTGTATCGACATTATTGAGGACAAATAGTGCAGCAGCAAATAATCGACGTCGTGTTAACAAAGTGCCGTATGTCCGTTGTGTTGCAGCGTCCGGTTTGTGCTGACGGTACGGCTCTCCAAACTAACTGCGTCCCGCGGAACACTCGGCAGAATGGACGAGTGCAGTGTTGGGAGGCGAGAGGATTGTTCGCTCATCGGATTTGTTACAATGTATCAGTATAAATAATTGTCATGGTATATAGACATTCATAGTGTTGATTTTTATCAATTCTTTCTTTTGGCAGTGGGCCTCTTTTAAAGTGCAAGACGTAGGTATCTAATAGGTCTCGTACTTTTCCTGACAGTATGTATGATTAATGTAAACATTATCAGTTTTACAAAATCTTATTCCTATCAGCTTCTTAAAATTAGGTTTCCCACTGTTTAACAGCTTTACCGTTATATTAAGAAACTAAAATTATTTTTTTATTGCTTAAATTGTGTTTGCCAGCCTGAAATGCTACAGCACAATGGGATACTTTACGAAAAATAATATTATCACATAAGCTCCATTGTCTGTCAGTTCAATCTAGAGTCCTGTCCGCCTGTACCGCAACTGTTAGGGCACTATATGATTTTCCGTGAGTGCCAGTGCTCATGTTCAATGTCGTACATTGTTACGGTGAGTATACAAGAGCAAGTTTGTGGCGCCACTCGACGGCTCGCGTGCGCTCCCGCTCTCCCTGCGCGCGTCCGTCGCGCACTACACTCAATAGGAATTGGAAAATTTCTACTTTGTGATTGTATTGTACAGTAAATAAAGACGATTGTGTTACAACTTATTTATCCGAATAGTCAATGTATTTCGAAAAATAACGAGGAATTTTTTGATGTTTGCAATACAAAGCTGTGTTTTCTTGGGTTTCATAAAAGCCGGCTTAGTAATCTTAATCTCTGAAAATACTTATTATTTTATTTTGATTTCGTGTATTACAACTTTTGTATGTACAATCTTTAAAAGAAAAACAATCTTTTTCCAAAATCGATTCAGATACCTTATCCATAATCGGTCAATGTTAACTGATCGTTTTATGTTCTGTTTAAGTAATCATCAAATATCCCTCTAGGAACCGCTTTTCTACCAAATCGACGCTTGTTGTGCAATGGACACCAATATAATCAGCTTCGACCTTCATAAACTGGAGCACCTAACTACCCAACCAATTCCATTGCAATTCCTTTAACAACCTTCCTTTTATCCTTTACCAAATGGGAAATAAACAAACCGTATTGTTATACACAATAGTTTGCTACATTCCGTACATAGTAGGAACAAATCAGTTCGATAGTAAAGGTCCGGTAGAGGAGCTCGTGGCTAAATAAATACAGCCGCACAGGCCAATCTTTCGGGTTAAGCCGCGCTTGCCGAGGTTGGTCAGTGGATGGGTGACCATCTGTCATAGCGAGTTTTCCTCCGTGCCTCGGAAAGCACGTAAAGCCGTTGGTCCCGGCTGTCATTTGTAGATCTTTGACAGTCGTTACTGTTAGTCAGAAGCTCTAAAGTCTGACAACCAGTCTTACCATGGGGTATTGTATTACCCAGTTACTGGGTTGTGGAGGTCCGACAGGCAGTCGCTCCATGTAAAATACTGATATCCAGCTGCATCTGGTTTGACTGGAAGCCGACCCCAACATAGTTGGGAAAAGGCTAGGCAGATGATGAGTAAAGGTCCGGTCGGAGTTAACGAAATGTTAGATTAGCGTCGAACTAGAGCGAGTGAGTGTAGCCAGCACCCTGTGCCCCGCCAGTGTGCACTACACTTTGCAACTGAACTACAACTGATTTTAGATGAACGTCAGTATTATACAACTTACTATTCAGTTTGCACTAACATGGAGTTTTTTTTGTTCATTTTCACAGAATTTGATTTCGGCATAAATAAATGTTAACTTTATTTCTGCTGCTTCTCTAGATTCCACAATACAAAAATCAATTTCAAAAGTTTAGTCATCCGGTACAATAACCGCGGAATACTTATAAATCAGATAAAGCTTTACAAATACAATTCCGTTCCAGAGTCACTTGTAACACAATACTGAGATTGCGAGAAAGCATCTTTATTTAAAATTAACAAAGTTTTGATAACCTCATCGAGTTTCTGGATAAGACGCCCCACTCTTGTTTGTGGCGCTAATAAATACAAAAGTTAATGAATCTTTAATGGTCTTCTATAATTCCAACTTAATTTACTTAGAAAACTCCTTATCAGGAAAAAAAGGCAATTAGACAGCTTCCTTGATGTGGAAAAGCTATAAAAAATATATTTTTTAACGGCTTTAAAGATTTACCAGTTACCAGAGACGTACAGTTTGAAAATGGTAAGTAAATAGTATTTAGCTGTATGCATAGAGCATACAGCTAGGAGTAATAATAATGGACAATTATTTATTTACGCTCTTTTTATTCAGTAGCTGCAACAGTCAAAATCAACGAAAGCCAAATGATGCCTATGCCTGTAGAAACTACACATCAATTACCATAAGTGTTATGACAATAACCAAAATTATTTTCGTACAAAATGAAACATACAATTACTTAGAATACAAAATACAATGTGCTACACCCACTATATTTTGTGGAATGGAATAAATTGGTTGGTTTAGTTACTATTGTAAGTTATTTATGTGTGTTATACATATTGTGTTATTATTGGTTTTGTATACACACACTACATCATAAAATATTTGGCAAGAAATGTGATAATTAAGTAATTCTCTTTTACATTTTGACGTTCTCTTTTACGTTCTCGATTAAAATTAAATTCACTGCAGCTTCACTGGATATATCCGTCACGGCAATTAATCGCGCCTCTATTAACTTGAACACACACGAACACGCGCGACCGCGGGCTTGTACTCTCCAAAATTATTTGAAGTCACTTTTAATCAGAAATACTTCAACCAGTTGATCGTAATTACATTCATTTCATCGTCCATTCTTTTTATTATATTCGTACTCCGAACGTATGAATGTTTTAACTCCTGATACTTTAATGTTCGTGTAGGAGTTATAATGCCTCAGACTGACTCGCAGATAAATAAACAATCACGTCAAATTAGGAACAAAATCGCATGAAAGCATTGCTTGCAGAGTTTTGTTTCTAAAAGGGTAACTAAGATTAAGCAATACTCGTCCAGTTCAGTGTTTGGATGGATCACCAAAGATAAGCAACTCTTACCGAAGTCTGTCTGACGGGATGACCAAAGTTTAACAACTCTTACAAAAGTGTGGTGTGCGGTTTGTCTTTGGATGGTCTTTGAAGTAAACATGCAGTTTCTTGTTGATTCTCTCCATAGAAATGACCAAAGAACCATGCATTTTTTTGAAATAAAAATGTCATGAATCCTTTTACGATTGTAGTGCAAAGACTAGTAAGTATTTCATAGAATAACCGACAGCTCATTCGTGAAACCTTGCGATGGAGCGCGATTAGCTGCGATTACCTGGTGGAGCGGACGCAGCCCGCGGCGTCGATCGCATGCGGCCGGGCAAGTTCGCGTGGTATCGCACCTTCCCCACTACGAGCTACTCCAGAAGGAAAACCAATCTATGATGGGTAATAGTGACTCCAAAAAACACTTCATATTGCTAATATTTTAGCCAGATGTGTACCTTCTGCAACCCTTGTGTACCCCTATTGGCAGTAACATATTGGTCAAGCAAAAAAATCTTTTGCCATTAATCTGGTCTGAACCCTACTCTGAACGAGGATTCCTCAAGCGCCACAAGTCCTGCATCACCTAGTCTAAATTATGTATGCGTTATGAAATGTACAGCTTTAACCACAAAACAAGGGTATTAAAAAAGTGAACAGAATTCCAAGCGTTACGTCTTGGATTATCTTTGCTCTCAACACAAGCAACATAACACCTTTAAGTTAATTTTCCATATTCCACTACAAGTGGGTTTTCTACCCCTGGCTACATGTTGTCCTCTCTCCCCTCCACCGCGTGTTACCGCTCGCTCGCGTATTCGCTTCCTGCCGCGGAGTAGTTTTTAACACACTTCCGCAGCAATACGAAACCTATTTACTGTTAATGTACGTGTTTTCATTCCGAACTGGGATACCGGGGTATTATGTTACCGTTTACGTCCATTTCATAAGTATTGGAAAGTAAAAAAGTCGAAATAAAAAGTTTTGACCGTGTGTTTTAATGATTGTCGTAATATTCAATTTCAAAAATTTCCACAAACTGTTATTCTTAATACAATTAGTTTATTGATTTGCTTCATGATTATATACAGACTATAAATAAAAACTTACTAGTAATATGTACACAAACTTTTATTCTAACTTATAACAGAAAAGTGATTTTCATAAAATCTGGCTTTGTGTTTGCTTGAAGTAAATTCGGAAATTTTTATTTCTGCAATTTCGTTTTTATTTTTTCTATGTCGTTTGCATCAACTGCTATAATTTATTTATAAGTATATTTAGAGCTTGCTAACAGTCTTCGTGTCCACATTCTTACGTCGCTACGGCCTAGTTGGTCACACAGTGCAGCGAGCGGCGCGCCTGGCCCGGCCACAGAATGGACTATCTTTCTGTAAACATAGCTGTCTTGCTACAACAACAACGTACGTTGCTCCATAATTCTTGGAATGCATTCCGAGCTGAATGATTTAGATGTTGCTCTGTTTAGTTTTTGTTCGGTATTTCCGCTTTGAGGACACGCGTGTATTGCGTTGCTTGGGCAAGCGTTCCTTGTATATTAAACATTCCATAAACGAAAACAAATCCAGAATAGACAAACTATTTATATTTTTGAAGGAGATCACTGAATGTGAATATGGTGCTGTTAACGTTTGTGTATCAGGATCTTGTCCTACATATTATCCTGTTGTTTTTCGTTTTTCAGCCACGAAAGAGCAGTCTAATAAGCAGACCAAATTGGCTTCTATGTATACAATACACTGACGACGCTGGAATGGAGCGCACAAGTCAAACGGTGATTATGACAACAACATAGATTGGGATAACGACAGGAGAAAAATAATTGATTGGAGTTACCTATCAATTCTTTTCAATCAGATGTTTTTTTTAAAATAAAAATAGACATACGAGAATAGTAATAGTATTACTTTTGAAACTATTTTCAAGGAGATCAGTGACCAAAGTCACTCAACGAAGTATGTCCGAATCCTCGCTGTGTCCAACTGCTATCTATTGAGCTGTAAGTGCCGCCCCCCACCGGCCACATATCACCGGATCTCGATGTGACCCGCCTCGGTGCTCATTCTACTTGCGAGCCACAATTTAGCATCGTTTACTTAATTGCTTGGGTGTTTTGAAGTTGAATGT
This sequence comes from Agrotis puta, assembly GCA_943136025.2. Lineage (NCBI taxonomy): Eukaryota > Metazoa > Arthropoda > Insecta > Lepidoptera > Noctuidae > Agrotis > Agrotis puta. Next base: position 19,206,842 of record OW964176.2, on the reverse strand, counting down.
TTTCATGGTTTGACAGGCCTGTTGGTCTAGTGGTTAGTGACCCTGACTGCTATGCCGGAGGTCGTGGGTTCGATTCCCACCCAGGACAAATCTTTATGTGATGAGCACGATCATTTGTTCTGTGTCTGGGTGTAATTTATCTATAATATGTATGTATTTAGAAATATATAAGTATGTTTATCAGTTGTCTAGTACCCATAACACAAGCTCTGCTTAGCTTGGGACTAGATGGCGTTGTGTGATAGTTGTGGAATATTTATTATTATTATTATTATTATTATTATGGTGTTGATGAAGAGCTGGTACACCAGGTAATCAATCTATGGTAGAATTCTAAAGTTTTCACTATTTTGAATATTATGTAAAGTGTATGCTTGGCAATTTATGAAAATTGTAGGCTAATTTTTTCATTTCATCAGGGAAAACTAACTATATTTTATCTAACATGAAATTCAAACGCTGGTACCTACTGAGATTTACAAACGTTCCAAACACGTGTGCACGTACTTTTGGGTAAGTGTTATTTTTGTCACTGTCACAAAACTGTCACATAAAAGCATAGGCAGAGACAGTAACATGTCTCAACGAAGCCATATCACGTGATAAGTGACTTTTATAGTTCTAAGCCTGATGATCTTCTGCCAACCATTTTTTTTTTGTTGTTTTAATATTTATATCCGTTCCCATAGTCACAAAATTCCTCGGTGATTCTGTCTATTGAGTCCGTGATACACACACACACACACACACACATGACGTTAAATCGATCGACCGAGCGCCATCTACATCATAATAGGAACTATTTAATGGACAATTACGGAGCCACCGAACTAGCAGTTAGCTAGTAGATTTAACTTGCAACCAAAGCTTGCAACTATTATCGGAATTAAACTTTGTTTCAAGGGGTGTGCTGACCAAGTTTACTCGCATTATTTTATGGTGATGTTTCCAGGCTAAATTGAACTTTAAAGTAAGGAAAATTACTGTTTAAAAGAAGTCAGATAACCATCAAAATGTAGTTCTAGTGCAAAATATAATCAGAGTGTTACACCTTCTGGCTAGGCTGTTTTCAAGTATGATATCGTCCGTTTAGATTGGAGATGGGATAAAAACGTCGGCTAAAACGATCATTCTTGTCAATCAGGTTCTGGGGTATATACAATTGCATGTAAGTGATCTTGCATGTGAAACTGAGTTACTCATATTGAGTACAATATAAAAACCACTCGATCGCACCCGCTGTACAGTCACAGAATTCAAAGTTTATTATTCTATTGGTAAAAATTATATTTCTTTTGAATGAAGTCAAATAACTGACTAACAAATGAAGATGTGTGATGATTCAAGTTTAAAATTAAAAGTGGAAGAGAATGCTCGTTAGAAATAAAAATATGAAGAATCACCACAGCCGGCGCTTATAGCGGATTAGGCGCCGAGTATAGGCTAACTGCCAATATGTCTTCTAGTCGAACTGCATAAAAGTAAGTGACATGCAGAAACTGTACTACCGTACCTATTGTATCTACCTTCACAAATCTGTTACTGGAGCGCCGCTGTACATTTTCTTCAGATTCAATCCCAATTTTTTTCTATAAGTGCCTTTTCCACGAGACCACTATCTCCGTTCCGGGATATCTCAATTGAACCATACCCGGGTACACCCCGCCATCGCTCCGAGCCGCCAGGGCCCGGTTGTCGCGACTGACGAGTAACTGCACGCAATTTACATCACAATAGCAGCCGTCTCGAGGATAATTACCGGATAACCGTTCTGACGGACCTACCCACCATTTGTCAACTGATTTAGATGATAATTTAAATTGTTCTAGTTAGAATAAAGCCATTTGTCTTTAAAGATCGATACAATAGGAAGTTTCAGTTTAATGAAGTACTAGATTTACTTTGTCTAAAAACACGCGCCTAGAACCCCTTCCAATATTTAAAGGATTGTTTTATCCTAATTTTAATAAAGCTTTACTGGAATCAAATCTAAGTAATTTGGTAGTTGCGAGGGGATCAGCTCCCAATAAACTGTTTTATCGGATAATCTTATAATCTGTGATAATATAATCCCTTAACAACGTTGGAGCAATAACCGGATTAGAGCACTTTGATCACGAGAGGCATAGAGGTAAATATACGTAAATAATTAATCAAATATAAACATTTTATGTAACTGTATTCCCTAAAGTACCGGGTGTACAGGGTCGTGTTGGGTTTATTCCTTAAGAAATGTTTCAAGAGCAATTCGGATTTGGGACCTGAGCCGGCTGATAATAGGTTTTTAAACCGCATATATATATACCGTAAGGGTGCTCATCAGTCAAGGACGTAGCATTATAATGTAATTTTCAAAGTCGTATCTGTAATATTACCATAAAAGCGAATGCTCCTGGTGAGGGAGAGAGACCTTAAGGTTGTGCGTATTTTCCTATAATTTTCATATCTTCTTTGTCCATTCCACGGTTTTTGAACCACTGTATAGCAAAGAAATGATCATTGAACATGACACAGTATATTAACTAGTTTACGTTCATTCTCTATTCAAACACAACTATCGAGTCCGCTTTGTTCGCTCGCTCTTTATATTCATTTCCATGTAAATTAATATTGTGTTCCAATCCATTTGTATGGGACTATTAAAGTGCTAGACACGGGTGAAAGCACTAACTCAATGGATTGTAACGTGTTCAAAAATATTAATTTTAGCACGATGTATTCACGCTGTATCGAAAGTACTAGTATCTATTTATTTGACACGAATCTATTAGATACTAGCTTTACGCAACAGCTTAACCCTTGTGGGGAACATAAATTATCCCACGGAAACGTGCTATCAATACGAAGTTTCCCATATCCAAATTCAGGACATGATCAACTTGTCTGTCAAATTTCATCAAAATCAGTTAAGCCGTGAGAAGGACACAGACAGAAATACTGCTCCACTTTCAATATTAGTACCTACGGAAGTATAAAAGTATTTCTTTACCGAAGTTTGATATTACTTGAGTGATCAATCATATCACTTCATTCATTTGTTTGAAAGTCTGTATTTATTTAAAGCCCCGTGTGAGTAAAATTAATCATAGAGATTTGGATTTGTTTATATGAGTGTTATGATAATGTTTTTCGACTTTCCCATAATTCATATCCAAGGTTGAAATTCGTTGTGCACTACACTTTTAATAATGCATTTCTAGTTGCCTTATATTAACAAGTTTTGAAAGAAAAACTGCTTTTTCAGAATCACAAATCAGACCTTTTTTGTCACATAGTACGATTGTAAGTCTTACTTATTTTCAGCCATGTTCTTGACACAGGTACAGCTAATCTCATAACTACTGACTAGACTGACACACTTATCTGTAACAGAATCAGTTCATTGCACACATTACAACTATGTCTAACAAAGCACAACCGCGCCCTACACTTTATGACACGATAATTATAAATAGTTTTAAACAAACATGGGCTTGTGCGCTTTATTATTAACATTCTTTACAATGTATTTTAAACTCTAGGGCTAAAGTTCTAAAGTTTAAAAAAGAAAGTACAAAGTGCAATATCCTTTGTTGAATGTTTTGGAAATGTTAATTTGACACTGAAATCACGCACATGGAATAGTTTCCTAACAGCAGTTTAATGAACAATCTTCTTCGTATAATAACAGTCTCTTTTACTCAACAAGCTCAAAATTTCATTAATTAGTATACCTAAATTCGTAATATTCTCTACACGTCTATCACTAGAGACACGAGTCTCTAATGATAGACGATGGCTAAATCATAGGTCGATCTTTGATGTTAAGCTGATAGGTCTGCAGATGGGTGACTATTTATCATTGCGTGTTTCCTCTGTGTCTCGGAAACCACATAAAGCCGTCCTAGTGAGTAGATCTTTGATAGTTGTCAATCACAGTCAGAAAGTCGAAAGTTTCACAAGCAGTCTTTCCAAGGCGTATCCTGTTACCCAGCTAATGGGTTGTGGGGGTCACCGGTCACATAGGCAGTTGCTCCATGTAAAAAACTGATATTCGGCTGCATGCAAATGAACTAGAAGCCGACTACAAAATAGTTGGGAAAAGGCAGGCAGATGATGAGTAAGAGGTCATGATAGACTTAGAAATGTAATAACATGTCTATCAACGATGTCTACATTGTATTGTTTGTTTCATGCTTATTAACAACAATTTCATGCTCCTCTGAGTACACTAATATGTTTACATTATTGTTGTATGTCGGTCGTTCAAGCATTGTTTATTTTAATATCTTAATCTTCTTAAAGCAGTGATAGCCGAGTGGTACGACCGTTGGACTGCCAAGTCAGAGGTTGCAGGTTCATAACTCCTTCTCCTTCTCCTTCTCCTTCTCCTTCTCCTTCTCCGTCTCCTTCTCCTTCTCCTTCTCCTTCTCCTTCTCCTTCTCCTTCTCCTTCTCCTTCTCCTTCTCCTTCTCCTTCTCCTTCTCCTTCTCCTTCTCCTTCTCCTTCTCCTTCTCCTTCTCCTTCTCCTTCTCCTTCGCCTTCTCGTTCTCGTTCTCCTTCTCGTTCTCCTTCTCGTTCTCCTTCTCCTTCTCGTTCTCCTTCTCCTTCTCGTTCTCCTTCTCCTTCTCCTTCTCCTTCTCCTTCTCCTTCTCCTTCTCCTTCTCCTTCTCCTTCTCCTTCTCCTTCTCCTTCTCCTTCTCCTTCTCCTTCTCCTTCTCCTTCTCCTTCTCCTTCTCCTTCTCCTTCTCCTTCTCCTTCTCCTTCTCCTTCTCCTTCTCCTTCTCCTTCTCCTTCTCCTTCTCCTTCTCCTTCTCCTTCTCCTTCTCCTTCTCCTTCTCCTTCTCCTTCTCCTTCTCCTTCTCCTTCTCGTTCTCCTTCTCCATCTCCTTCTCCTTCTCCTTCTCCTTCTCCTTCTCCTTCTCCTTCTCCTTCTCCTTCTCCTTCTCCTTCTCCTTCTCCTTCTCCTTCTCCTTCTCCTTCTCCTTCTCCGTCTCCTTCTCCTTCTCCTTCTCCTTCTCCTTCTCCTTCTCCTTCTCCTTCTCCTTCTCCTTCTCCTTCTCCTTCTCCTTCTCCTTCTCCTTCTCCTTCTCCTTCTCCTTCTCCTTCTCCTTCTCCTTCTCCTTCTCCGTCTCCTTCTCCTTCTCCTTCTCCTTCTCCTTCTCCTTCTCCTTCTCCTTCTCCTTCTCCTTCTCCTTCTCCTTCTCCTTCTCCTTCTCCTTCTCCTTCTCCTTCTCCTTCTGCTTCTCCATCTCCATCTCCTTCTTCTCCTTCTTCGTCTTCTTCTCCTTCTCCTTCTCCTAAGCCTACTCCAATTCCTACTCCTACTCTTACTCTTACTTTTTAACTACTAAACTACTATCAAAGTCAACATCATTCCATTACCAAGGAATGTCAACATAATGGCGGGCCCCCCTGTAGAGGGCCAAAGCCTGCCGGGGTCGCTGGACTCACGAAAAGGGCTATCGAAGGACCGTGGATTTTCGCCCTCCCGCCCTGCAGTGGGTGGGAGGACTCATTTTACCACGCTAAAAAAAAATGTTGTGCTGCCAGCGTTCTGGGCACTGTTCCCGTTGACAGCGATGTGGACGTATTCTTTGATGCCTATTGATTTTGTTTTTTATTTTTTAATTTTTGGAAATAGCAGTAAGTTTTTATTTTTACGAGTAGTTTCCATATAATTTTAGTTCGTACTGTAGAATATATTAATAACAAAAAAAGCTTTATCTCTCCGTTTGTAATAAATGAAGCTCATGTAGTTTAGTAGGAAGCTTCCTACTAGTTCCTACTTTGTTACTATCTACTAGGAGAATGTAGGTACTTCTGTGACATACCTATTTTATTCTAATAAACTAGTTTACCATAATCCTAGCACCACCAAACCCAGCACACGACCAGGGGTATGGCCAGTGGTATGGTGGATCCGCAGCAGCGGCTGTGGGGAGGCAACAACTCTACTTACTTTGACGAAATTAAAACACCTATTGTATTTTATGTTTGTTGTTTACCTTCTTGAACCATTGTAATATTTTCTTGATTTAAACACAGTTGATCAAAAAAAAAGCAAACCTCGCAACTTTGCACTCATCTTCCATAATATTATTCTTTAATCTCCTCTCGTAATTGAATAGGCGTGGAAGTTAATTTTATACAGTCTGTACGTAGACGCATCCAGTCAATTTAACGATTTAATTTACCTATCGCACGCAGGATTTCATTTCCATGAAATTAAAGTTCAGTGAACTGCAATAATTCGTCCTCTCGACCTCCACGAAGCAGTTAGTTCAGCACTTTAATATCATTTTTATTGAATTAGTTTTCATAGCATTAAGAGGTTTTTATAATCGCATTGTAAAGTTATTAAGTACGTCATCAGCATTCTTTGCTGCGGTGACATTTAAGATAATAATCTATTGTTTAATGCAAAGTTATACCTATAATAGAAAAATTAGTTTGGCGAACCTCATCAATTCATTCATTAAGTTGACTGGCAAGATCAAACTTGTCTGGCTTACCTAATCGCGTTTTATTCATAGTTAGTGAGTTAATTCGCTTGAACTTGTTCATTAAAGTGAGTAGATAATACTTTCGACTCCACCTGCTCGCTGAGGGTCATCAATCATTCACGTAGTTACTCAGACCTGACGCAGCTGACGTCATACATCGTAAGCGAAGTTTTGTTTGGTTACTACCTTCTGTTGTACTCTTGTATGCCATTGTCATGAGGAAAACGTAACTTTTCTACCTTGATCGATGTTTGCACACCTGAAGGAAGCGACTGGCTTTGGACTATTTACTTGGATTGTGTGAAGGACAATAAGGTTAGAAAGGCGGTTACTGCTGAAATTACATCGACCCCTAATTATGAAAATAATGATGATGATGCTCTGTCAAAAGACTCAATGCATTAATTGATAAACTACGCGCGTCTGGCTACTTTGAATACGTAAAAAAATAAAGTGCAATTAATTACTGTACCACGAGATTTATTTAAGCTTCGATCTACAATTACATCTCGAGAGTTCTTACTCAAGCGGATTTCTAAATCTCGGTACATTACAACCCAATCAAGTAAAACCTTCTCTGTTGGTTCACGTCGACGTCGACGTCGGGGCAACGCAACGAGTCTGATTGAATTACGTCATGATTTGCTAATACCGCCGTGATTGATCGCCGATAATTAATTGCGGCTCGTCGGAGCACCGCCCGAGAGCCCCCGAGCCGGAGTTGGAGCCGTGGGGAGTATTAGAGCTGCTAATTCAATATGGTCATTGTATCGTTGATACTAGGATTTAGGCAAGACTAGTATGTGGGTGTAGGTCCTGTTGTGTAGACTCATGTTTGCCTGGTCCTTTAAGTTTATGTATGTAGAATAGATGATTGTTATAACCATAAGTTGGTATGGTTAAGTTAATGGTTAAAATTCCTAAGTCAACAAGCTCTCGAGTATGCCGCAATCGCGGCGGTAAGACCCTTCTTTGAGGAGTGGCTGGAAAGGCGTCACGGCGTCCTGACCTACCGCATGACGCAGGTCCTAACCGGACACGGAAGTTTCGGGAGGTACCTGTGTCTGATAGGGAGGGAAGAAACGTCTGGGTGCCACCACTGTGAGGATCGCCAAGAGGACACTGTGGAGCATACGGTGCAGGACTGCCCTGCTCTGCCCTGCGTGGGAGGACTCATTTCATAATTTTACTACGTTAAAAAAAAGTCAACAGGCTCTGGTCGCGGGTCTTACGAATTACCGTAACCCCGGAACGTAAAGGACTATTGAAGGACGCCGTTGATTTTAGTCCGTACGAGTCTGACAGTCCCTCCCGCTCTGCCCATTTACGAGGACTTTTTGAGGACTCATTTGATGATTTTAGAACGCTAAAAAAATAACAACAAGGTCTTGTAACATAAAAAACTAAGTTTGATATTTAATTTCATTTGCTATTGTTGAGACTAACCATATAGGCTTTAAAGTTATATTCTGTAGCTCAATTAAATTCAATCTACAAACTGTCCGCACTAGAAATCTAACAAATGACTACAGAACACAGCTGGTGGGCACTTAGTGCCCGGTTACTTGTGCCAATACCGTACCAAATGGTAATACATACCGTATTTGGTCCCATTACATCGTCCGAAAGTCCCAGGGTGTCCCAAACCGCGACCCTTTTGGTTCGTGTATTATTTTTCTATTAAACTTAGTGTTTGTAGAACATTGGCACGTAGGCCGCCACAGTTGGCCTATTGTTCCCAACTGCGCCATATCTGCGGGACGTTCTGAATTCCAACGAATTTAGAAACGAAAGGAAAACTTGTAACAGCTGCTTATCTTGCCGTTCAATTCCGAAGAGGGTTTTTTACACACAGAGGATAAAGACAGAAGGCCCACATGTTGGGAAGTATGCAAAACCTTTTCATTATTAGTTGACAATGTTTATATAAATATATGACTGTGTTAAAGTTCTTGTCTTGACTGCATCTATTGCTGTTAGTATGTGCACTTTCATCAGTATCATACTTATTCGTATACTTCATACAAATATCGCAATCTAAGTTCACAAGACTGAACTTTCTGTTCATTCATACCTGCTTCTCCTAAATACGGGTCGGAATGGTTCTCAAAAACTTGTTACTATTTAGGGCACTATCTCAATCTTTAAACCAAAGACGTGTTTGGTTGGAGGCTGCGAAGATCTCGTTACGGCTCCGCTTGGAAGATGAAGAGCATTCGCTTGAGCGATAGACACATTCGGACGGGTTTTATGTCCCGTCCCAAACGATTTGTATGTTCTAAATGTTCTACGAGGTCCGCGAAGTGTCTTTAACGTATCTGTGACGAAAATAAAAATCTGTAACAAATTGAAATAATTTAACATTGTAAAATCCATAACAGAGAGGAAACTTTTTTTTTTTTTTTTTTATTATCGTGGTAAAATCATCAAATGAGTCCTCCCACCCAGGGCAGGGCGGGAGGGACTGTCAGACTTGTACTGACTAAAATCCACGGTGTCCTTCACTAGCCCTTTACGTACCGGGGTCACGGTAATCCCTTGGTCCCGCGACCCCAGCAGGCTTTGGCCCTCTACAGGCCCCGTCACTATGCTGACACTCTTTGAGGCGCGCGTGGAACACAACGCGCCGTCGACCCGGGCATGGTCCATGGTCGGACAGCGAGTCGCCCATTACTCGCCGCCCGCATGCCCGCGCCTACGGTGGCCGGAGATCGTCTCGCGACGTCCGACGCCGTGGGCGTCTACCACTGCGGCTAGGGTGGAGGGAGGACGCTGTCCTCTCCCTCAGGCGGCCCGCCTCCTCCTTCACGAGCATGACTGCTTCGCAGAAGGAGGCGACCGCTTCCCACTCCGTCTCGCCCCGCAGCATGGCCTCGACCAATGCCGGGCGCGAGAGGTCTCCGCCTATCGCCGTCGTGAGGACACGGCGGTGCTCTGCCCAAGCGGGGCAGTCCTGCACCGTATGCTCCACCGTGTCCTCCGGACGATCCTCGCAGTGGTGACACCCAGGCGTTTCTTCCCTCCCTATCAGACACAGGAACCTCCCGAAACTTCCGTGTCCGGTGAGGACCTGCGTCATGCGGTAGGTCAGGACGCCGTGACGCCTATCCAGCCACTCCTCAAAGAGGGGTCTTCCCGCCGCGATTGCGGCGTGCCCGGACCTCGGTTGCGACAGTCGCTCCCTCCATACTGCCCTGAGATCGCGCCGGAGCTCTTCCCGCCGCGCCTCGACTTGTCGAGGCAGCGGGGATTCGCCCCGACGCTGCGCCTCCACGCGCCATTCATAGACGCGCTGGAGGGCAGTCGCCTCCAGATCCCAGGGCAGCAATCCTGCTAGGAGGTTGGCTGATTCGCCGGCGATCGTGCGGTATCCCCGGATCATCCGGATAGCCATGACCCTCTGGCATGCGACCAGCTTGAGTGGTCGCGTCCGGATGCTTAGGGCCCACACAGGGGCCCCGTAGAGGGCCATGGACCGCACGACACCGGCGTACAGCCTCCGGCAGGAGGCATTTGGCCCGCCGAGATTGGGCAGGAGCCGCTTGAGAGCGGCTGCTGCCCGGTTCAGCCTTGGGGCCAAATGCAGGAAATGCTCCCTGAAGTTCCACCGGCTGTCGAGGACGAGTCCCAGGTACTTCATCGTCCTCCCGACGCCGATGCGAACCCCCTCCACCGTAATGTGGGACTCTGAACGTGGCGCGTTCAGACGGCCATGAAAACACATGGCCTCTGTTTTGTGCAGCGCCACGTCGAGTCCCAACTGCCGGATCCTATCAGCGACTGTCGCTACCGCCTGCGTCGCCACGTCGGCCGCCGCCTGGTGCGACTCTCCCTTCGCCAGGACGAGCGTGTCGTCGGCGTAACAAATTACGCCGACGCCGTCAGGGAGGTCGCCGCGCAGCACCCAGTCGTAACCGATGTTCCACAGGAGCGGCCCCAAGACCGATCCCTGTGGAACACCGCACGACATCTCTCGCCGGTTCCACTCTCCCCGGTGACCGGGGTAGATGACGGCTCTGTCCGTCAGGTAGTCCTCGACTATACGACGGAGGTAGGTCGGCACCCGGTGATACCGGAGTGCCTCCCTGATGCAACTCCAGGGCAGGGTGTTGAAGGCATTGGAGATGTCTAAAGACACCCCCAAGACGACCCTGCCCCGGGAAACCGCATCCCCCGTCGTGAGGGCTCTCACGCGCGTGATGGCATCCACCGTCGAGCGCCCCCTGCGGAAGCCAAACTGGCTCTCCGAGAGGTCCGGGCCCACCCGATTTAGGTGCCCGACGAGGCGGTCTGCAATTACTCTTTCAAAGAGCTTGCCCACCTCGTCGAGCAGCACGATGGGCCGGAATGCGGACGGAGAGTCCGCAGGGCGCCCGGGCTTCTGGATCAGGACCAGTTTCCCCGTCTTCCAACGAAGCGGGAACTGGCCCCTCTCCAGGCACGCGCTAAAGAGCCCCCCCAGTCGAGGCCCGAGAGTCCCCGAGGCCAGGACCCAGGCTTTTCCTGGCAAGCCGTCGGGTCCTGGGGCGGTATTTTTGGCTTTGAGCCGTTGTACCGCCACTCTCAGGTCTACCTCGGTCACCTCCGGAGCACAGAGAGGAAACTTAGCAAAATTAAATGAATATAAAATTGTTGCCACAAAAATAGTTCACAAAACTGTACAGCAGTTCGATGTCATAGACTGAAACAAGCTACATTCTATTAAATCCGTAGCGGAGATATAAATAGAAATCTGCCTGAAGGGAAACTGAAAGTGTCAGCAGCCGAGAAAAGGTTTGGCTGATTGTGACAAATGGAGGGACAATAAACAAGTCGCGTTACACCTTTGTCAAAAATAAATCTCACTCACACAACTGTACCCGCTCGGTTGAGTTTATGCAACGAGTTATAGAAAACAGAATGTAGGTTATAAAATAAAAGTTTGAAGCCATAAACACTGAAGTCCCTATTTCAGTAATCCTAGCATGGTAGTAGTTGTGGTCGAGTAGTAGCAGAGTGCGAGCGACGGTGTATCACGGACCCTTGATTAATTATACGTATTGCTACTAACTCCGACAGCGCACGTTGTGGCTCACCGCACCTAATTATCGACATTCAATTAACTTTTGCGTGATCCAATCAGCTGATTCAATCATGTGATTTAATTAGACATTCCCAGTCGAATCCAAGGAGGCCATATTGCCAAAGATCGAACTGAGAGTACCTGTGAAATTTGAATTACTTTCGTCGAAGTTTGTGAAGTCGTAGATTGGCTTTTAACAGGAATATTATTATATAATTATTATGATTGGATAACGAAGGTAATGTCTTACAGACAAGTGCTATTTAATAAAATCAGTCAGGTTACACGAGAGTGAGGTAATGTTGATCTTTCATTCGCGAATGAACATGAATGTTTGAGTAACTTGTGAATAGGGTTTTTGGATGTAGCGCTCCAGTTTCTAATTCACTTAGGATATTAAAAAAAAATCTATGTACGTGCTTCCACCCGAAATTTTTATTCGTAGCAGAGTTAGGAGCGCTATAAAAATAGTCTAAATGGCTCAGAGGCGCGAGCGGTGTTGCCGGCCTTCTACCAACCTTGACCTGAACAAACGGGGTGCTGGTAACGCCGATAAAAATAAATGTACAAGGCTAATAATATCTAGCTTCTAATATAGTCGTAATAAATAATGGCGACTATAAAGGTGATAGGGGAAAATAGTTGGAACTCATCGATCTCTAATCTCTCATATTTAATGTGTACTATTAAGTTTGGTAACTTGTGTTCCTTCGGTTTCTTTTTCAGTTATCTTTTTCCGAAGAAAAATCGAGGTTTTTACGATCACGGACAACATTAGTGTCGTAGCACAGTCTAGGACATTTTGAATACCTAACATAATAATGCTCTATTTTTTTTGCGACAACAAACTTCAAAAAATTACAACATAACCTAACTATAGGAATAAAAATCACACGTTTTTCCAAAACAAAATTCTAAAAGACACGTATACAGAGCAAATGTTAATACATTAATATGTCATATGTTGCGGGCTCGCGGCGGTATAATACGTGCAAGTAAAATTAGGTGCGTGGGGTGCGGCGAACGTGAGCATTGTCAGTGACCGCTCCGCAGGCAGCGCGGCTGCGGAGCCCAAAAATACTGAAGGGGACACTTACAGACTGCCACGTGTCACAGTGATGCGATTATATGCATCGTAAGCTTGTGTCGCATCGCTTGAGGCCTTGAACGAGGAGTTCAGAGATAATATTTGCTAAAATTGTGGCTTGAGAGAGAAAGACGGTTCATTTTTATTTTGTAAATGTAAGTCATTACCGTTACGTGCGACTTCAGATAACGCCATTTTCGTCTGCGTAAATTTTAACAACTCTCTGGAGACCTACTTGATTGGTTAACGAACATTACTGTGTTATGTAAAACTTAACTTCTTCAATTTCAGTTTTCACAAAGTATTTTGTTTTCAAGAAAAAAATCTTGAACAGAAAATTGTTTACATTTCGAACAAAGAATAAAAATCAATTCAAAGTCTCGTATCTCTCATGTCAACGACGTCGAATCGAATAAGAGTGTCTGTAAAAATTATGGAGCTTCGAAGTGGAGAGGTACTCCAATCACAAAAGTTTAAATTGACGACGAACGACAATACCAATAACAACTTCCGACCTCTGATCACAACACAATAATACGATTGATAACCAAATATCACGGAGATAGACAGAAGACCCGATCGTGTATAACCTATAGGGGCAAACATTTTCAACGATTGACATTATGTGTCGAAATGACTTCAGACACGAGTTTCTCGCCCTTGGGACCTTAGAGGTCTAAAACTTGCCGTGGTCGCGCGACAATCTTACCAGGTAACGGTGTCTCTGGAACGTAAAGGGCTATTGAAGGAACACCGTAAATGTTTTCCCCTCCCGCCCTGGGTAAGAGGATTTGATCGTTTTACAACGATAAAAAAAGCTTTGAGCTTTTTGGGTTTAGAAATCAAACCCGTGGTGTTTGTTGAAATCCGTCGCCCATAAAGTGTGACGGAAACCGTCACCTGTGGTGTTTGACGGAATCTGTAGACCCACGGCATGACCTGCGTTCCGCGACGTTAGATGGAATCATCATCACTATCGTCCGTGTAGTGGGACGGAATCCGTCGTCCATTACGTGCGACTGAATCAGTCTCCGGTGGCGTTTGACGGAATCCGTCTCCCGCAACGTATGACGAAATCCGTCGCCCGTGACGCGTGACGGAATTCGTCTCCCGTGGTGGACATCGGAAAATATGTTTTTAATTTAAATTTTTACAACGACGAAATCGGTATAATAATATTTTGTGGAACTCGTAATTCTTAAAAAGCTTTGTTGAGAGTCGCATTACTGATTCTGATTTTATCAATCTTCGTCCTCAAGAACAATCAAAAACACAAGTAAGTACCTTTTTTATTACCTACATCTCGTCATCCCGAGCGAATCAGAAAATACGACATTATGAAGACAAAGAGAAAAGAGCGAATCAATGTGTGTCGAATTGAGCTCTCCATTGAGATGTTCCCGCTAATATTTAGATTGCTACACACATAAAGTCAATCTCTGTGCGGAATCCTGGACGAAACAGTTCTGTGTCGAGTGTATTAGCTTACAAAGTGAAACAGGACTTATTGAAATGCCTTTCAGTTCAGTAAAAGAATTCCTTTTCGAAATACCTACTTAAAAGACCCTACACTATCTGAGCGTTTTTAGGTTCGACGAATAAACTGGTTATCGATGAAAAGGTGTTTACTGTATGTACTCTTTGTTGTAGTTGAGTAGTATGATCGCACTATTCTTATAATCTAAACTAATATTATGGATACGAAGTGTACCTAATTGGACGTGCGAAGTAATCTTCGGATTCAATTCTGAAAATTCGTAAACTCCTGAAAATTCTATAATATCTAGAACATTCAGTTCCCTAACTGACCAAAACTCATAATTAGTCACCAATTGACAGACACTAACAACATTTTATCGACAAATGACTGAGTCCTGTGACATCTGGAGTCCTAGTTCAATGTTAAAAAAATATCAAAAACTGGCGAGTAATCGTGTTGTTTTTTCCGACAAGGACAATTTCGAGATTTTGGCTATGTGCTGTTACCTAGTGACAGATACTCCCGTCTGTTTGTTGCTAAGTGACAGAAACTCGTTTCATTCTGTCGCAGAGATAGACGCTTCTTTTATTTTGTCGTTACGTGCAATGGCAACATTGTGTTGCCAAGTGGTAGTGAAATTTAATCGTCAACGGTCAGATACCAGCGACTTCATACGTGAACATAGTGACTGCTTTTGTAAATCCAATTTATTCCTTTAAATTTCCCTGCCTGTAATTTATTTGTATGAGTACTTAAAATGAAATCTCTCGTCAGAAAATAAGACATTATTGTCAATATAATCCTAATCGCTTAACCTAAAATTCATGTGATAAATACACAGCAGTGTGTCGTCTCGAGTTCATTTAAATAAAAGATCGCAAGTTTCGTCTGTACGGAACCACGCCGGTCGTGTCACGCTTGCTTATATCTCTTAAATGCATTTTGTTGCCACAAGACGCTCGCAGGAAGCTAAGATATTGTCTTCTACGAAATAAATACGTGAAATGAGATTTTGTAAGAGTTTGTGTACACGAAACTGGAAGTGTTATTATTGGGAGATTGATATGAGTGCTTTATACTTAATGTAAAAGAATTTCAGCACATCAGAATGATGTGATAATAATATTTATTACTAACGACCCGCCCCGGCTCCGCACGGGGGCAATCTCTACTATATTATGCATATTTTATACATATAAACCTTCTTCATGAATCACTCTATGTATTAAAAAACCGCATCGAAATCCGTTGCGTAGTTTTAAAGATCTACATAGGGACAGACGGACGGATAGCGGGAAGCTACTTTGTTTTATACTATGTAGTCAAGAATTGAAAACTCTTTGAAACACTTACTGAAAAGTCTCACGCGTTTTACTTGGAAAGATGAGAAAATATTTAACAGGTTGCCAAGGGTTAAAATAACAATTCCGTTTTTATAAGGTAATCTAGATCTAGATAGGAATAATCAGATTTACACAAAAGGTTATAATAATCTTAGTTGAAAAAACAGCGCCTGATGGTAATGTGGATGTTATAGTATACTTATAACGAATTGGAGTAAAGTTATAATAAAAAGGACAGAATTTTAGTTTACTTTGGATTTTGATTGACGTATATACTGAGAATTGAAAACTGCTTAATCTTTTCTATCTTGATTAGATTTTATACAGATAGATTCACAGTTCACAATGGATTTAAATTTATATTTTTCTTAGGAATTAGTTGCAACTTATTCTACCTACGTTTCGTATTCTTGTAAAATAAACTCAGATTGGAAAATTCCGTTTTGTCGACAGATTATCATTGATTTAGTTTCCATGAAACTTTGCTTTGCCAACGTTTTGTTAAAATATATTTGAGCTGTACAAAGGTGGCTCAAAGTTAATAATTTAGTTATTTTCAAAGCTGTCACGGGTAGCACTCGCAATTACGAAGGTATCAAAACTCGACGTTTGCGGACACTCGTCATTCCGAGCCCACAATTATCACGATTACCAATCCTCAGTTTTACATTCAAAGCCGGCCCAACTATGACCAATTACCAACTTACCTTATACAGCTTCCCACAACCTTAAAGTGTAACATTGAAGGTAGATTTTTGTTTGCTGGGGTGATTGGTAGTGGTAAGTGAAACTATTTGTTTTTGCAGGGCCGGCCACGAACAAAGGTCCGTGCTAATGAACAGCCGGCCGCCGCCGCCGCCGCCCGCCGCTATTTACGACGCCCTCAATGCCGGCCCTATTCACTGTTGTCTACAACCTAAGTGTTGCTTTTAAAGAGTCTGCATTCTCTTCCATTTATCAAAGCCAGTGTCGAAGGGTTCAGGAAAATTAGCTGGGTTTAGCGCTTTTTGTGTACAATGCTGTCTTCACGCTTTGGTATTTAATGAGTAGTTAAGTACTAAGTACTCCATGGTTTTATTCATTAGTTACGAAAGCTACACGGTGTACATTTCAGGCATAATGAATTAAATACCCCACGGACACTGTCCTATATATCCATTATAGGATTGACTGACGTGAGGAACGCCGCCGACGGGGTGATACTTCCGTGTCAACATTTCCGAGTTACCTTATTATTTACTCATCTTTTATTATTTATGCTCGGCGTTGATATTTTTTCTAAGACACAGACATGAAATTAGTAGTAACTGGAAATATGTAACAACTTCATGCTTAGCTAGAGTTTTTCTAACTAAAGATGAACAAGCTCTAGCATTGTCATAAACAGGACGATATAACATTAAGTCTCTATTTTTTTTAATTACTAGTATATTCAACTTTCTGATGTAACTTTTACATGTAAAAATAATACAATGTATTTTAACTTGATAAATTTGATGTACTTAATAATTTGATGTCACTTTTATATAATGAGTAATTTGGTGGCAGTTCACAGCTAACTAAATATATGTATAACGAGGGGTTCAAACCCTTTGCTGGCCTTCACCGGCGCTCTAATCGGAACTAGCTAATACGAGAAGTTTGTTCCAATTGTGGCTATAAATACTACCTGTTCTGATGTGGATACTCAATCATGTTCCGCATGTACTGTGGAAAGTGAAGGCAGGTTTTATTTACCTTTGTAGCAATCATTTTTCATCTCTTAGCTACCGTAAAAATAGATTTGATGGTTCATGCGATATAAGTATGATAGATGGTTTAGTAAGAATAGGTTAAGGAGTCGTGATAATAATAATTGATTTCACTGAACAATACATCATCGTAAAACATTCTTCTTTTACGAAAACAGTGTTTATTGAACGTTAATTTCTCAGGGACACAGCGCGCTGTTTAAATAGTACTTAATCATGGTTTGTGGGATTTGGAGTTGATTTAATTTGCTGTGTGCCCTGCATCATGTCAATATTGGCTCTCGTTACGTAGTGACAAAGTGAGTGGAGTACACAGTGCACAGTGAGAGGAATGTTCAAAGTGACAGGAGTGAATAAATGAATGTCGGAACACTGCAGTCAAACGTCTTTGCGAGCTATACACAAAACTGAGGCTCAGTCGGTATTTGTTCAATTGTCTCCGAACGAGCAAACATTTTGTTTACGTTTGTCGTAGCTATTTAGTTTACTAGACACGCTATCATGACATGAAAAATACACACATCAAAAGTGTCTAGGGATCAAGCATTTTTATGCGGATTTCTTGAGATTGAGATGTGGCTTTGTAATAAATTTATGATTTTATAAATTTATATGGATCCTTTTTGGTGCATTTCATAATTTGAATCAGGAACTGTGAATCAAATTCGAGTAAAAGATGAAAATCAGCTGTCAATATTTTCCCTATAAAAACATACAACGCATTTAAGACATTATTAGTGCTACTGTTTCCCTACTACTGATTAAAACCAACGTTATTATGGAGCGGCGACGTCATTTAAGCAGGGAAGAAATGCTCAGAGCCGTGGGAATGATAGAAGCTGGTTCCCGGCAACGTACTGTGGCTTTAGCTCTGAATACAAGTCAGAGTATTATCAGTCGACTTTGGACACGTTACCGAAGCACTGGTACCGTGGCTGAGCGCCATGGAGGACGGTATCGCTGCACCACACGGAGACAAGACCGATACATTCAAATCTTAACTCGAAGAGCTCCAACAATAACCGCCATGATGTTAGCCGTGAGGCTTCATCACTCTTCAGGGAACTTAATTAGCGACCAAACAGTCAGAAACCGCTTGCATGAAGTGAACCTTCATTCCCGAAGACCGCTACGGGTACCACCTATAGCAATGCACAATCGTAGGTTTCGATATCAATGGGCTCTTGAACACAGAAATTGGGCAGAAGAACAATGGCGTTTCGTGTGCTTTTCTGATGAGTCTCGTTTTGGTATGAGACCGGATACAAGACGTATACGACACTGGAGAAGCCCTGGACGCCAACAGCTATTAAAATCCTGCCAGGAAGTCCATCCTTATAGTGGTGGAACCATGATGGTATGGGCGGGTATTTGGATCGGCGGAAGAACTGAGTTGATTTGGATCAGAGGCAACCTCAACGCTCAAATTTATGCTGAGACGATTGTATCAGACGTCATCGTTCCTCTACAAGTGCAAATCGGTCCCTTATTTCAGTTAATGCATGATAATGCACGACCGCACACCGCAAGAGTTGTAAGACAGACTCTCGCCGCAGCTAACATCAATGTCCTGCCCTGGCCTGCTCAGTCGCCAGACTTGAATCCGATTGAGCATGCATGGGATATGCTACAGAGAAGAGCTCTGCCGAATATGGAGGGTATCCAGTCGCAAGAAGACCTTTTTTTGTTGTTGCAACGAACATGGGCGGCTATTCCACAGCGTGATTTGGATGAACTCATTTTGAGTATGCCAAACCGATGTTCTTGTGTTGTTAGTGTTCGCGGTAGAAACACGGATTATTAATTGTTTAAGTTACACAATAAAATTTTAAAGAAAACTGTTGTTTCAGTCTTTTTTTCGAACTTTTGTGTTAGTGGTTCAAATGTCAAAAATCCCTTTATTAGGAAAATGGCAAATTTCTTTATTAATGCAAAGGTGACTTGGTTTATCGTTACTGTGACAAACGAAAACACTTTATTTGATGAATCCTTAAAAAATTTTTTAATTAATATCAATCAGGAGAAAAGTTATTGCAAAAATATATGTTGATCCCTAGACACTTTTGATGTGTGTACATAAAACTGAAATAGATGCTTCATAAACGTGGAAAAGTCAATAAACATAAATGAATCCTCGTAGTTTCCTAGTGAAACATTATAATAGTCATTTTGTTGCCCTTTTTTAATTGATTTAGATTTAACTCAGCAGGTCTTCATCCATACTTTTTATTTATTGATAACATCTATTTTCATCGTCATACCCAACAGACAGTATTATTTAATAAAAATCTTCTTTCAATCAACATTTTTCATTCGTGTTGGTAGCCGTAGGTCAGTTTGAACGCGTGGCGTTGGTAAGCACTCCTTCATCCCTCACACAGAACGATGTTGAAACTGATACAAATTCATTTTCCGTGGCTAGCTCGGTGCGTGACCTAGGCAAGTAAAATATGAGTGACACGTTTCCACACAACACACAATTTATATACAGAACCCACAAAAAATCCAATTTAGATTCGGAAAACTAGCTTGTGAGAATAAGGTGCGGTTACACGGGGCACTTGATTGTATAGGTTTAGGATATATTAGTCAGTTAAATAAATAAAAGTATGCGCGTGACCTTTTCATTACCACTTTTATTCTGAGTAAACCAGCATGTTTAACTTTAAGCAAAAAGACAAGAAAAGAAGAGAAGAAAATATTAAAAAATCATAAAAAGAGTCCAAAAGAATCTCTTCTTATTAAAAATCATCAAAAGAGACCCAGGGCAGGACGAGAGGGACTCTGACAGTCCCTCTCGTCCTGCCCTGGGTCTTGTATTAACTAAAATACACGGTGTCATTCAATAGCACTTTACGTTCCGGGGACACGGTTACCCGATAGTCCTGCGACCCCGGCAGGGTTTAGCTCTCTAAGGGGGAACCCGTACTGAACCTAGATGGTGAATTGAAGAAAGTATGCTTGTGCCTCAGCATCAGAAACAACCTGATTATTAATTAAATGCGCTACAACAAAGTTCTCGTGTTACGACAGCCCCTCATTGGGGATGCGGAGAATCTTAACCAGTGGCATAGTTCCACTTTTACACTCGTCGTTATTTTTGAAAATATTAGCCAGTGTAGGTGGCTCTCAAGGGTGAGTACCGTCACGCTTCTCGTCTGAATCAGTAGGTCGGCAGCGCGGTGAACGAGGCCGATCCGGCCGGCCGACGGGTTAATTGAAGATGTAACGGGCCTGCGCTATGAATAATTCACGGGATCGAGCGCTGGCGGAACGCCAGCTTGCCGCGTTTAAGGGTTGAGAGCGATCGTGGCGTGGCGGAATGTAAAGGTAATGTGGGGCAGGTTGGGGGTAAGGTGGGGTTCTGTAGTGTGTGAGTGAAGGTCAAAGATTGATCAGAGATGTTTCTTGATTATATACGGTTAGCGAAACATTATGACCCGATTAAAATGCGTTTACTTTGTGTCATGCTTTTACTCGTCTTATTACTTTTAATCTATGAATCTGTTGAGAGAGGTACTTTTTTTTTTTTTGCGTGGTAAAATCATCAAATGAGTCCTCCCACCCAGGGCAGGGCGGGAGGGACTGTCAGACTTGTACTGACTAAAATCCACGGTGTCCTTCACTAGCCCTTTACGTACCGGGGTCACGGTAATCCCTTGGTCCCGCGACCCCGGCAGATGAGAGAGGTACTTAGAGTTTTATTGTATAATTTGATTAAGCCCGTTTTTTTATGATATTATAATAAATACTGGTACTGGTTCTGCTGGCTTTCCACATGACTTCCATTTTTCGACGATCCAGGGTCAAAGTGAACCACCGGTCGTTGGTTTTGTCCAGTTTGTCCCGCCATTTTCCACGAGAAAAATCTGGTTAATGTTCTACAAGTAGTTGTTTCGGGTCTCGGCGTTGTATATGTGAGTTTATATGTTTATAAACGTCACGTCATAGGAGAGATTCCTGGTGTGGAGCTACGTTTTAAAGAAATTTGACAGATTGAGGTAGGTTGATGTGCTGGCGTCTGTACATATTTAGCAAAAGGAAAGTTGGTCAAATGATGTGTGTCCTCACTATTATTCTTAGGACATAAAAAGGTGTTTATGCTGCAAAGAGTAAACTCACAATTTCCGTACGGACCATGAGTTTTTGGGTTTTTTTTTTTATTTATTAAGGGACAATAAACAGCTACAATATAATATGTTAACATATAACAGGTTTATCAGCAGTATGAACAATATTGCAGCCCACTGCATTATCCACAGGTAACCAAATTAGTTGAAAAGTGCCACTAGATAAGCACTAAGTACTTAATTATGTTGATATTAAGGCTCATAAAGGAAATTGATTCATAAAATACAAAAAAGACCTGTATTCGATCCTACAAAGTCATCATCTTATAACTGACTATTAGCTGTTACCGGCTTCGCCCGCTACAACTCGAAAATCCTGTTTCCAGGTTATAAACTATCTGAGTGCCAAATTCAATCATCCAAATCCGTTCAGTAGTGTTTGCGTGAAAGAGTAAAAACTTGCAGAATTTTCTGCCGAGTAACCACCCAAACTAGATTTAAATAGAATTAATGGATATAGAAGGTCTCCCGACTCCTGACTAAAGACCTCGTTGATCTGTGCTGTGATTGAAGCGGTGTGCAGCTTAACTGCAGGATCAGGCGCTGATTGAGCCGTCGTGGTAATCCTCACGACATCACGAAAGAGACGTGTACATACGTAGATTAACAGCACTCTCAGCAAATGGGAAGTGATTGGGACAAAAAGCGCTTCTCAGAAAACAGCGCCAATTAGATACATAGCTTTCATTGCGTAAAATTAATAAAGTGTAGGAGACATATTTCTTTCAATATTTTTCCAGTCGTATTTCTCCCAAAGAATTATAATTTTAGACACAGTTCCATACTTACTACTTTGATAAATACGCGTGTCTTGTATTCACACTTTTCTAAGAATGTGGAATACACAACTTTTAAGGACGTTCAGAAAATACATACCTAATTAGGTACCTCAGTACTATGTAAATAGAAATAGATAAACATAAAGCTGTGTTTTTTTATGTTTAAATATCATTATCGTTTTACTGCTCTGTTGTTTCAAGGAATAATAATTATTTGAACGAATCGTCTTTCGTTTATGATTTTAAGTTAAATAATGTTCTCAATTACCTCCACTATCCATCCGCTTGGTAGCGGGAATCTTAAAATGTTCTTGGAATGCAAAGAGCCACCTTAGGGACAGGGTGAGTTTTTAGTCAAGTCTGACAGTACCGTACGCTCCACACAGGACAGAAGGACTCAATAGATGGCTTTCCATCCCAAAAAAATAATTAAGAAGCTCTCACCCCTCGTAATTTAATCTTCGACGTTTATTCTCGTATCTTAACCTTCTGCATTATTCCATAGTGTTCGGTGTTGGCGACTTGTTTTAATGGCTCAACTTGCTCAGACTAGTTCGCAACTCTGGTAATTGGATTAATAGTCTTCCTTATAGATTTGGGGCTGTAATGAGCCGGTAAGGTCGTGTTAGAACGGAACAAGTTTAAGACGGTCTATAGTTATCTGGACACAATATAAGACAATGTTCTTGTGAACGTGGGCAACGCTTTACTTGTTCTTAAGTTGATTGATAGGCATAACAGATTGTTATTACATACACAGTCGACTATGACTAAAGTGATAGCAAGGCAAAGCATGTGTGCTTCGGCATAACAGACATAAATGCTTAATAAAGCGTTGGTCAAATATTTCATTTGTTCGTAAGCAACCAAATGAAAATAGTCCCGGCTCATTCTCATCATGATGAATAAGCACTTCTCAGCTAGACAATAATAATAATTTGCTCTCATATGCTCATAGTGATACACGAGATCCGCCCCGTTACAACTGGTCATCAATCATAAACAAAAACACTATCGCACAAGAATTTCGCTTTGAAAAAACTTTAAATGAGCCACTTCCTCTCGTTTTCATAGGCACCCGTGAATTAGCGTCAGGGGTCAATCTGTGACCCCCCGTGACCCAGTGCCGCGTGGCCTGACGCTCAAATACGCATTAATATTAATTCGTGCCATAACCGGCTAGTCGCACTACTGTTAACATGCCGGATGTAGGGGGAGAGGGGGGCACGGGGTGAAGGGCGAACGGAAACAAGTGCTCTTGGTTTTGTTTGGTACTTCAGTTGTGTGAATAAGGAAAGTAGGGTTTTTCGGCATGTTCTGCTGTTAACGATTCTTGGAATATCTGCTAAGAAGTTAACCCTCTTAATTTTGCGCATTTGTACGAGACTACCTAAGAACAGTATCGTGGAATTGCGTTTTGCGTCGTTTTGGACTGCTTATTTAATTTATACAATCAATTAATACAAATTAATTTTAAGTACAGTTTTCTACCAAAGAGTGTCTATTTTTAAGTTTCCCAAATTATATTGAAGATAAACCTGTATAGTTTTTCCAATTGAGATAGAGTGTCAGACAAAAGACGAACTGCATTAAACTAAGTATAAATCACATCAGCACATCTAACACTGCTATTCATTGTACTAGTCTACAGGGAACTGCAGTCCACGATCCGGCACGGAATTAGGACAGCTCGCTAATTCCATGTAGTGGAATACAACAGGGAGCCGGATTTAGGCCCGTTCCGTCCGCTCGAGTCTGCCAGTATTTTAACAAGTGCGCCATCCGTTAGTGTTATGTGCACGTTTGTAACCTCCCGGGTTGCACGTTGGACGAGCGGGTATCACTCGTGTTTCGACGTTTTTATGTCCACTGGACGCAATCAGAAGCCCTAGCATGACTTTTTACGTTTTTTTGACGTAAAGTAAACGGGAACTTGGACGTTTATTTGATGGAAAACAATTGTTACTCGACCGTACACGAAAAAGTACTTTTTAATTTTCCAATAAAAGTCGTAAATACTTTAAGTAAGCTTTGTTTTTTTTTTAGGGTGGCAAAATCATCAAATGAGAGACCTCCCTTACTGTCAGACTCTTACTGACTAAAATCCACCCGTGCTTCTTCGGATGCCCTTTACGTTCCGGGGCCGCGGTAACCTGGATTAAGAAAAAATCCGCGACCCCAGCAGGCATTTGGCCCCGTAAGGGGCCTCGTCGATGACGCGAGAAACACGACGCGCCACCGACCCGGGCTTGGTCCTTGGTCGGACGGCGAGCTTACCCATTGCTCACCGTCCGCAAGCCCGCTCCGCCGCTGTGCCCTCTGCTATTCAGAGGGACACGCTTTGGAGCTTCCACCCTATTCGCATACGGGCAAAGAGACCGCAGTGCCTAAGGAAGAGTTTTTGCCCGCATCCCAGGGTGCACCGGCCCGAAAAACTGGCCTTCCCTTCGGACGTATCCGAGAGGGAACTCCAGTCCACGGACGCACGTGGAGGTTTCCTGTCTTAGCACCCCACTTTAAGTAAGCTTTGGGTAAAATACGGAAATCTTGTGCTTAGGCTTCAGGAGAACAGAGTGGTTTAATATTCGGGTGCGATATTGGATATCGTAGGAGGTAGATTTTTGGCTTCTTCAAAACGTAATGTTTTAACGTTAATTAAATCATGATATCACGACTATAGTATTCTAAGTTATTTAAGTAGTAACTAAAAAATCCATAAATTATCGGATATGATTCAGTGCCAGTAAAGGACGAGCGAAGGTACGTGGTTGATATTTTCGCTATTAGAACAACATATTTTGCTTTTTTCCACTAAGCAAATATTATAGGTAATTCTGAATGGTCAGTGTTCGTAAGTTTATCAACAAAAGTGCTTAAAAACTCTGTGCATGTGCAAGGCGTCTATTTGCTGTTTACTTACTGCCCGCGGATCAATCGGTCAATGTTTGCCCTTGAGTGTCCGACTACGCCTCTATGAAGCGCAATCCCGCTGCGCTGTTTGGAAAAGTTATTCACTTTAACCCGAGTTCTAAGTGAGTAAATATTAGGCTAGCTTTCCGTAACTTACTTAATATTGTATTTATTTATTCAGTTCAGGACGACACTCTGTTGAAAAGCATCATCAAGGCAATATCACGACAAAACTGACTTTTTGTTGAAAATGAGGGTCAAAATAGCAAAGTTAAGCACGTGCTATCGAATAGCTGAGAAAAACTAGTTTTCAGATACCAAACTTTATCGTGAGCGCAAAGAGCGAAGTCACAGTAACGTCACTGTGAGTTGTCACATCGCAACGCCAGTCTTCTCATCTCAAGTGCCACACGATCATTACAGAGTCTCGAGATTAAAGTTTACTTAATTAATTTGTTATTTTAAAAATGTATCACATTTAACTTATTCACTTATTGTCATGTTCACTTATTCCAAAATTAAAAGTTCATATGATCCAAGAAAATAGTAATCTATTCCCAACATTTTTCATATCATAAAACATATAGAACGTCAAGAAAGTGACAGGTAGGTGTACCTCGCTGGCTTCCCATTACGGCCGACAATGGCGGGTAGTCAGGTACAAAAAGCGCACAAATTGCCGCTCAGATGATACGCACTCGTTTAGCCCGCGATTTGGCACGCGCCGCACTCGCCGGCGATTCTTCACATTGTCCGCAATATGAACATCACGGCGGCGCTTGGTAATGGCGCGGCCTTACACTATTGATTTTGAATTAAAATAGCTACTTTGAGAACTGTGTTGATTTTTGTGATAATAGATTTCCATGAAATCTTGTTTTGTGCGTAGTAACTCCTTTCATAACCGCGACATGAGGTACACCTAAAATAGTAAATGGAGACACCAATTCGTAATTAGATACTAGGTTGCAATTACTAGACCAAATTCATCTTCATTACATTCCAATAACACTAATCAACCTCGGAATTTAACAATTACTGAGGTATTTCAGCCAGGAGAGAAACAAGGGTAAGGTCTCGATTAGAAATGCTATTACACAAA
The DNA here is from genome assembly GCA_943136025.2 of Agrotis puta. NCBI lineage: Eukaryota > Metazoa > Arthropoda > Insecta > Lepidoptera > Noctuidae > Agrotis > Agrotis puta. Next base: position 19,180,713 of record OW964176.2, on the reverse strand, counting down.
TGAGGAATAAAATGTCTAAAATAGTGTATAACGTTTTAAAGTGAGAAATTTTCCAAAACGGGTGAATTTATTAACCTAGTGTTAAACAGTCGTGGAGTAATTTGATGTATTGTGAAAGTAAAGCAATTACGATACCCAGAGGTGCCATTCCATAAAATATAGTTACGATTGTGGGCAACGTAGAAAACTCGGTTTGAAACTATTGTACATCTAACTTTTGTCCCTCTATAAAATAAAGACATAACCCAGTTCCGCAATAATGTAATAAAAATAACTAGACCATTTCTGGAATTACAGTTCCAAATTAATAGTCCAATTTGGGAAAAACATGAAAATATGTCATTGATTTAAAGTTACGATATGCCCGCAAACTACCGATCCGATATCGTTATGGCCAGACTGAATCCGGAATGAATGTGGTTCGCTTCAAATTGAGTTTTTCAACGAAAACACGACCACTGCGAAATCAAATTGGAGTATAATAATAATAATAAAATTTATTTCAGAATGCTTCCATAATTTGTTAGTAACAATGTTCTTAGCCTATGTTAGTAATAGCATAAAATCAAGAAACAAAACAATTAAAATATTTCAGGCACTTGCTTTTGCGTGTAGGCCTATACAATGCGCTATTATTACGGAGTCCCATCGGCCTGCGCACGCGGCCAGGATGGCGTTGGGGCTACCACGCACCCCCACCATAAAAGACGCACTTCGCTTGCGTATGACGGCATGAAAGCCGTCCAAGCGCGCCCCTGCGAACATACCACTGGCGCTACAGAACCGCGGCAGCCACAACAGTACCCTGAACGCATTATTGTATTGCACACGCAGAGCGTAACTAACTAACTACCTACTAGGCTATTATAATATCTTGAAACTTCGATGACTGACAAAATTTCGTTCTCTTTCTATTTACATCGAAACCCCACATTACTCGCTGAGAATTGCAAATTAATCCGTGTGTGAGTGTTTGTGCCTAAACACCGCAAGCCTCAAGGATGCAATAAGGCAGTTACGTCACTGTCTAAGTGGGGCATTAGAGTGGCGACACGTCGTCGTTAATATGCAGCTACCGGGCGAGGTGAGCGGCTGAAGTGGAGGGAGGGGCACGGTGTTCTGGGATAATGCGAACAGGTGGGTAATAGTGCTAATGTCAGAACACTGGCTACTAATGTGGTGCCACACTGTTAGAGAGCGCCGTGATGTGATCCTGATGAACAGATTCACTTTGCTTACGAATTACCCTGCCTGTTCATCAGAGTTAAAAGCTTTATTTTCCAAAAGAGTAAACTGATTGATGTAGTAGAAAGGCAATGTCTGATGAAATATGATGTGGATACGGTCTAATCATTATCTGCCTAAAATATTCCTAGTTATGCTGAGGACGGCTTTCAAAAGGACGTAGCTGAGCATCAATACTTACCAATACTTAACGCGGGTCGACCGCTTATCTGACTTCTACAACTCAGGTTGTATTAGGCATTATGATTCCGTTCGGTAAGACTGATAGTCAAGGTTTCGGGGATAGTTTTACTGTTTGATCATACTGGATGGGTTTAATTACCATTACAGTTCTAAAGGCTTGATTGATTGTGATCCGTTTGTCATAAATTTCATTAGTACAACATGACTACAAAACACTAGGTACTAACTTGATGAAGTCCAGCATGGAAATTACTCACATATTGATACTTCGCCTGTCGCGTTTAATAACTGAGCTCATAATGAACAAGTAATTGCTCTCTAAATTGGGCTATAAACGGTGATGTCGTCCGCACAGGGGGATACAGAAGGTTCAGATACGTTTTACCCATTTTTGATAGTAGAAGAAAATAAGAAAGCAAGATGGTTTTCTTTAAATATTTTTATAACACTAAAAAGTTTTTTGTAATTTTATAGAAACTTGGTAACACGTGGTGATGGCAAGTAGAGCAGAGCATTAATATTATAATAGTTGCCAAGTTATGATGGTAGAAGTAACATTAGCACTGCACAGCAGTCCAATAGCTCGTTGGGTGAACGACACAGAAGATTGTGGGAAAGATCTGGACAAAAACACGAGGTAAGCACGGTACAAAGAGAACACGTCTACTCCGCAGCATAGACATCTACAAGGCAATTAATGAAAGCGTGGCAATCATGAATGTTGAAAATCAATTAGAAGACCAATTACCTGGTAAAATTACTCTGGCGTAATTTATGATAAGTGAACGACAGTTATATCTCTCACAAAAGCAGTTGACGTGTGACGTTCATTTTATAAAATTCATTTGCTATATTGAACATTTTCTGCATTGAAGCTTCTGCACCATCTATTGCATAGCTGGCCCGATGAACGGTGGTCATTACGCGTAATAACGGAGGAATTGCGGAACTTGCGATACCGGTCGGCGCTCGTTTGACCCGCTCAAAATTCACTATAGGTACATTCAAACACGCAAAGTTGTTCTCTTGGAAAATTGTACCCATCTAATTAGTTGATGTTGGCGTCAAACATGGAATACTATAAGAAGAAAGCGTTGATAGCGATATTTTTCTGGCTGAGTTCTAAACGAATTCAAAAAAAGGACGAAATATTAGGTTATGTAGTTGATTTGTGTGCAATGATGGTAGACAGTATCGTAGCTGTGGCTACTGAAGGGAGTAGAAGAAGAGGCATTTTCTGTGATGGCCTGAAGGTTCATGAGAAACAAGTTGCTTCTCATGAACGAGGTCGTGAGTTAAAAATTTACACTTGCAAACGAGAAAGCGGTATGGGTTGGGTTGATAAGATGCGGAAACGTTAGAACTCAGCAGCAGATATTTCGAATACCGCTCTGATTATAACCTACTACTAAATAACGATCATAAAAGCAGTTTCAATGCACACCTGTATTACTCAAAAAGGTCAGAAACACATCATAGGGCAAACAAAACAACATCCGTATCGGATGACGTCATAGGATCTGAAATAGCATCTCATCCTGACTCGTCGGTCGGTCCATTTGTCACCGCAGCGGTTCAAATCTGGGGCCCGCCACGAACGCATGACGAATGGTGGTCTGTGACTAATTAATGTGCTAATAATCTTCGGAGACCAGCTCAGAAATATTCCCTCATCAATCTACATTATAGTCTAGTTCGCGTGACTGAATTAGAGATGAGGGATTTTTTCCATAAGTGAATAAGTGAAGCGGTTTTCTTTGAAGGCAATTGATTGTTTGATGGACGTGAGGAGTTAATAATAAATTTGCAGTTAGGTCTGTGTGTTAGAAAAAAGTTCTTTCATGTTATTTCTAATTACATTAAAGTGCTCCTCCATGTGCTTGCAGGAGACTTAGTACCCCTATCGTGCTACTTCCTAGGCTCTCTACCATGTTTGTGTTCAGGTAGTGAGTTCAGATTCATAGTAATCCACGCTATTTTTATCACTTTGTCGTATAATTCAAGAAAATTGCCAAATCTATAAAATTCATTTAAAACAGACAGTAATAATGTATCTGCAAAACAAGTTTCATATTAAAAGGAAACTGTATTAATATCGAATTCAAACCGAAAACGTCGGTACGTCGTGGTCGTCCGGAAGTCATTCTGTCTGTGTTGCAAGCAGTTTGAAGGCTTGTATGGAGAATTGTTAGTTTAGGGGCACAACCTGACATAAAGATTCGTAAATGATTTTTATTGATAAGCATTTTATAATGCGTTGTGAATAGTTTGTTTTGAAAACATTTTGTGATGAAGAGCTGACCTTTACTGGGTCTGCTTGTAAATCATATATTACAACACATAAAATTTAATTCTTACTCACGAATCATTATCACTTTTTGAACTACCATTTCATTTCATACTATAAAACACATTTCCAAATATCCAAGCCTGACTGTCGCTCCCCTCAATAAAATTTATCATCCTCTAAAACAGTTAAGTTCAAAGTGTATGACGAATCGCATCCCATCTTCCCGTCTCCGCCATCTTGCAATTAATGCCAGTGCGGTCTAAAAGCTGAAACATTGGCTCATTTATCAACGCTGAGACTTCATAATTGCCTATGAACTTCCCCAGATCGACCTTGAAGCGGTAATAGTGGTGCGGAAACTGGTTCAAGTTTTCCGTTTGAAATTAATGGTTGATGATTTTAGACTTTTAGAGCAATAATTATAGCAGTATGTTTCATGTAATCACTTCGACATTCTGAAGCTATGGGGAAATTAATGATTTTGTTACTTTGTAATCCGGGCATTAGTAGTCGAACATGCTACTGTGATCAGAGATGACTAAAATGAAATGAAGAATCTTCTTGAACATTTACACGTTTATAGGCAATGTACCAGCAGCGAGCACTTTGTTTCGAGCCATCTGGAATTCCTTCTATGCAACTCAATACTACACAAACACATAAGATTACTATAGGTTATAGCGTCGCCTAGAATCCAGATAAATTAAAGACCAAAGTGAGTTCAACCCATTTTTTTGTATAAACAAATCGATTATGCAGTGCTAGTCATATTTTCTGTGCTGTGCTGTGCTCGACGAGTCTAAGTAAATACTCTTGTTCCATCTTCATAGCATCTACAAAATAATAATTGTTGACAAGGAGCAGATCGGTCCTAATTTTAGTCTTACTCTTTAATCAAAGGTTAAGATACGGCAATCAAACAGTCGGCCCCGGCAGCCTTTGATTAATCGTTAAATATCCGCGGATCAAGCCAGCTGTTGCACCGATGCAACTTATTGGCCAACTTCCTTCGTTCATCAAAGTGGTTCGAGTTTCCTGACTTACTCCAAGTTCAAAGTCATTAATTAAGAAGGTTTATTCTTGTTTAAATGTAGAGTTTATCTTTGCGAGTAATAAGTGGACTAAAACAGATTCAAAAATTGAGTTTACATCATCATCGTCATCATCTACTGCCACTCAAACACGTCATTGCTCATCTGTCTTGCTAGATTCTCTATTTCTTTATCATAATATATACCTTATATACCTTCATTTACCCTTCAACAATCTTTACTTATTTTAATATTCCATCTTTTGTTTGTCCTTTGTTCATTCATACCTAATTACATCAACAATAATCGATTTTGAATAATATCTACCCTCTAACATTTTTTGCCTTTTCTTTTCGTTCCTTTAAGCTGGTTGTACACTGGGCATGACATTAAATAGCGCTTTGTTGTCACATCAGTGTCAGGCTGCTAGCGCGAATGTCTGGAGCCCACAAAAGGGACAAGTGTCACACAGCCTTTTTGTTTCAGATGACATCCGGATCTGGACCCGACATGGTATAAACAACGTTTATACAACCACAAGCAAGTATTGTCTAGTCATTCGATACGTGTATCTACTAAAGCGGAATTTTAATTCGTATATTTTGTAATTTGTCCTAAAGGGTCCAAAACGTGACTTACATTTTCATTACTAAAGTTAGTGGAGGGTTAGAGACTCCAATTGTGCTAAGTATGAGAATTGTCAATAGGGGTTTCGACAAATTGCGGACGCTTCTCTGTATATTGAACTCAGGTTTAAACAATAGATCTGGCTGTCCATTCACATTATTTTCATAACGATTTTTATAATGTTCTATGAGTTCTGTCTATAGTACTTTGTTGTATGGAATGAATACAGTATTATATACCATAACAGACCATAGAGAGTTGTGCCAACTTTGGCAAATACATTCCAAAGTAAATCAGCGGAGAACAAGAAATGTGACCTCTTCCGAGTCGTTTACCTCGACCGAAGTCCTTACTTCAAAGCTATTAAGCACTCAAGCTGTGGCTGGCGTGTGGTCGTAACGTGGCTCGTGTGAGCTAATTCCAGCTTAATGTGTGAAGTAAATACACGTCGCTAGCAGCACTGACTGCCTGACTGCCCGAGGACCGAGGGGACACTGCTCCACACTGGTTGGGAAGATACAAGCTTTGTGGGACGGTGGAAGTAAGTTAATGTTTATCAGATCCTTTTAAACATTGGTAAGAAATGAATCTTGATTTGAAACATTGTATGGGAACGGAATTAAAAATCATTATTTTATTTATTCTTTACTTTTCTGGGATTCTGTTTGTATTCTGTCAAATTCTTCTTTGTTGTCTCATATTATTATCGTTTATGATTGTTGACCCCTAGAACGACAACCATTGAGAGACGTTGACATAAAACGGAGCCAATACATCACCATACATTGACACATAACAGGAGTATTCTGGTTTTTACCTACATTTTATTGTAGTGGTATAAAAAAACATTGTGAAGATACTGGCAAATGTTAAAACCATTATAAAATCGAAGACATGTGATGATATCAACCCACACGCGTGGTCAATTACGGCGCACACGCACTCTCAGAAAGACGGCGGTTGTACAACTCGTGTAAACATAGGCTGATTATGATAAAACCAACGGTGAGGTAGATGTCCCCAATCAAGCGTACATTTCTAGCAACAAGGTAATGTTGGTAACAATGCGGTTACGTGTCTATGATGCATGATAATGTTCTTCATTTGGAGTCCCCCGCGTCCGCCTACAAAGCCAGGCGTAATGCAATCTGCGCCACACCTGTCCAGGCAGCCCGCTGGGATGCCTTACATTGTACGTACATACGATTATTTGTTACATTTACCTACACAAATATACACCGTGCATTATCACTGTTTGTTGCAACATGGATCAAGCACCAAAGGAATATTATGTAGATATACCTATTCAATTACGAATAATATTGAGAATTCCGGGTCAGTTATTTTATTGTCGCAATGAAAAAATGTAAACATTAAATGCAAACAAAAACTTTTGGGCAATGATTATATTACTATCGGAACAAACCGATAGTAATATAATCATTGCTCAAAAGTGTGAGAACCAATAGGGGTACTAAGTGTTGTCAAGTCGCAAGTTCCTGTAGGGACTCCATATAAATATGCTATTCAACAGCAACCAGTTAGTCCTGGAGCCGGCCCCAACCTGGTTGGAAAAACCGAGCCGAACCGGCCAAGTGCGAGTTGGACTCGCCTATAAACGGTTCCGTAGCAGCAAATAACATAATGTAAAAGTTCTTGTAGTTGGTTGGTTGGTAAATTGCGGTTTACGATTTATGACGTATTAAAAAAAACGAATTACTTGATCTCGTTCAAACCAATTTTCGCTGGTAGTTTGCATATAATGTATATCATATACTTTTTTTTAGTTTTATCATTCTCTTATTTTAGAAGTTACAGGGGGACACACATTTTACCACTATGGAAGTGTCTCTCGCGCAAACTGTTCGGTTTAGAAAAAAAACCGTATGGGTTTGGTGTTTTTTTTTTTTAATTTCAATTCTAAGTATGGGAAACCCGCATTTCTTTTTATTTTTGTGTGAGAATCCTAATGCAGCTCTTATACTTATGAAGAAAAGTGGCTGTGACATACGGACGGACAGACAGACAGACATGACGAATCTATAAGGGTTCCGTTTTTTGTCATTTGGCTACGGAACCCTAAAAAGCTGAGTTGATGATGAATACCGCGAATTATAAATTATAGAGAGAATATTGTTAGTTTGAAAGTTAAAGTACTACCGTATTTCATAAAGTTTGTTTACTCAATATTCAGGAATTTCTAAGTACCGAGTTTGTGAGCTTGTGTGGGAGACAATCTATTAATTATTCACGCAATTTGCTTTGAATATACTGCTAATAATAGTTTCTGTCAACATCGGTGAGGCATTCTGAGAACTATGTAGAATCATCTTAAATGTATTTCAGACATCACAGTGGATGGAGATTATTCACTACACAGATAGATAATACAAATGATCTGTTTAGTCCGGGATGTAAGCCGGTGTCTGCGCCGCGACGCGCCGCTCAGCCGGAGTTTAGCCGGAGTGCAGTGAATATGTAACGGAAGTCTGACGCTAACTGAAGCATCGGCGCGCTAAACTTCGCAGACGTGTTTAATTCCACATCGATGTAGTTAGACGGAGTTGACGCTTATTTAGTCTAGGGACTAAGTTTGTCTTTCATGTCTACTGATAAATATTGGTTAAATGTGTATTTACTAATAAACTTCCAATGTCTTAAGTTACATTTCCTATCAATCAGCAAAACGTGATAGTGATAGATGAAGCATATGGTAAAAAGATTTAATGCCTTTGTCAAACAGACAGGCGAAGCGTTTCCGAAGCGATACCGAACCGAAGCGAGACGTCAGTCCGATGGTTTTGTCACGCTATCGGATCGCTTTCGCTTTTCTATGTGACTATAGGCAATATAGGTTGATCAGTTTTTATTAATACTTAATCTTCTGAACCAAATACGCGTGGAAGAAGAAGTTTCAGAAAAACCTCCTTTTAATTTTCCTCTCCAATAATCACGACATAACGAATACGCCCTATTATCGCTTTAAATCACAATCTGACATATTTTTCATAGAGAATAAATTACATTTTTACAAAGGAAATGAAAGGCTAGCAAAGAATACAAAACCACATCGTTCTAGATTGTGCTGCTCTGTGCCGTTCGGAAAAAAAACAACGGGTTCGCACACACCCAGATATTCGTTTATCCAACATGCCTGTTCTATGTCCATGTCTTTGTTGTAACGGATGCTTTATGCAGACATCGTGTCATTTTCATTTGTTCCAATGCTTTGAACATGGAACCTATCAATAATTAAATGCTTAATGTTTTTTATTACAGCTAATACTGAAAATTCGCGATAATACTTAATTATATTTTACATGGCATGATTACCTATCTGATAAGATAAATCGTTCCATGTGCTCTTCAAAATTATGTGTCATAGTTTCATATTGAATGACTTGTGAACGATACAAGAATTTTTATGAACTGTGAATCTCAGACTTAAAAGCCAAGGTATTTTTTTTTCTATGTATATGAAATCTACTTCGAATGAAATGCAATTCGTTTTATTTCGGCAGCGATTAATTTACATTTCAGTAGTTGTTTCTGAAAGTAATTACCCTTTTTAATGGGAGAGCTCCGTGTGTTAGCTCGTGGTCGATGTCTACTCTTTGTTTTAGCTAGCCAGTTTGTTCGGAGTTGTATTATTTTTCCTATTCAATAGTTGTATTCTCTGAATGTTTTCAGTAGCTGCTATGTTTGAATGGAGGAGTTTAATAACGAAACTTATAATTATTTAGTTGGTTGAAAACCACTATGTAGGAATTAATGTTTGAATGTTAATTGCTAGGTTCACTTATTTGAATTCTCATCAAGCGTGGTTATTAACAGTCAGAAGCATATTTTGGTTGGTAGAGTTATGTAGTTGTCTTTAAGCAACTACAGAGTACCCTATATGTGTCAAATAAACTAACAGGAATCAAGACTAAACCAATCAACTGAATTTTATTGAAATAAAGTTCTTTGTTTAGTTCACAAAGACTATTTTTTAAACTAACGCTAACTTAAAAAAAATACATTATTCACAGTGTCACACACAAGCGCAACAATCTATTTTTTTTATAGTAATCCAAGCATTAAATCAATTGGACCCAGCCTTTACCATGCTGCGTTTGTTTTAAATTCCTCATATTTTTCTTCTTTTCAAAAGTGTTGGCAATGCGCTTCATAACTCTTGTTCATCTTCTCTGTCAGCGCGAACTATGAATAATATTTGGCGTCCTCCGACATACTTATTCTAATAGACCCAACATTTTCTCATCAGAGTGCGGCACGTGCCCGGCGCCGGCACCAGGACGGCACCGGGCGGCACGACGACGTCACGGCTGCGGCTCCTCCGCTTTATTACACTGTCACAATATATTAAATCTCACGTCTCTAACTAATTTATGACGACACTGCTCGTAATGTTAGCAAATTAAACGGGTTTCTTACTTGTTAGTAAAAGACGTGAGGACTCGGTTCTTAGTCGAAAAGTAACTTATGTAATGGCTCCTTTAGTATTAAAGTTGCTTTAACATTAAAACACCCATTATAATATTTCAGGTCTCAAGTTGAACGTAATAAGACTTACATTGTCTTATTCTTAAAGGAATTTCGTGTAAATTGTGAGGTACGACCGAAATAAATGACTAAATTAAAGAGCTGTCTCTGTTTTACAATTATTTTGTCAAACTCCACAGACACTATAGAAATATCTTTTCAAACAAAAGAAAAACGTATTTTCTTAATTCAACGATTTTGGTAGTTTCGCTACTTAAGAAATTCTCAGACGGGAATAAATATTCAGATAATTGAAATTCATAAATTACTTCGCTAATTAAACTGTCCATAGGTATTTTTGTATTTCTTGAATGCAGTACAAAGCAATTAGATTTATTTCCATTTCCTTGTAACCATAGTTTATGTGTGTGCGCGCGATTCATTTGTTTTCTGTTCGAGTTGAACTTAGCGGTGGCCGCCCCTGGCCGGTGCCGATGCAAGATGCATTGCGGTGCTCGCAGCCACCTACACTGTACAGTAGTCATTTGTTGGATGTAAGGACCACCGCTGGAATATATTACGTGCGTGTTCTTATTCCTGTTAAAATAAAAGAGAAACATAATTAAAATGGGAAATGTTGAGAGACGACTCTTTTACGCAAATGTAAATACAATTAATGATTGTAGTATAAAAAAATATAAAAAGTTTTAGTGAAAGCTAACATTACTGTCATACAGACAATACTGTTATTTCAATTTCATTCGTAAACAGTGAATTTCATCGGCCCGTGTTTTCAGAGAGCCTAATCCTTCTACTGGGAGTGGAAGGCATTGTCCAGATAAAATTATTAATTAATTTCGATATACCTTTATCAAAATTAATTTAAATAGATTTTTATTGAGTATTCATATCCTTTGTTCGTTTCAACAAGCACACCAATTGTGTAACACAATCCGAATCTATTGCTCTGTCGATTAAAAAATTCGCATACTCAACTACATAAATGATTTGATTTGATGAATGTTGTTTAATTGGCAAAATGAAATCCATTGCCATGGTAATTGTATTTCGCTTTGTTTTCTTCTAGTTTTTAGAGTTCTAAACGTGAAAGGTAAACCGAATCCCGTCACTGGTTTTATTTTCCAGCGTTCACCCGTGCATTGGATACAAGTTTTCCTGATAGTTCAGGTTTTTATTCCGACATTTCCCAGTTGCCACAACCTAAACTTTTTCAAGCAAGCTTTTTTGACTGCATCAAGTTATTAAAATTCCCCTTTAGTGCGGCATTAGCGTGTGTACCGACACGCGACTAATGCCGCCATTTCAAAGGAATTTCGCCAATAAAGCTTTCCAGTGGAGCACGCACTCTATAAATTTAACCCTTTTGTTCATTTTACAATTATCTTTGGAGTATGAGTTACTATGAGCTACCTTTCTGATATATTGCGCGCTGATAGCGATCGCCCGTATTTTGAAAGCTATTGTCAGAGTACAGTCATGAGCATTAACTGTAAAAATATAATATTAAAAATAATTCTCTGCTACTGCAACATAACACCGCTATGCGTACGCGTAGCATCACCAATTCTATCTCTAGATAAAGTTATTTCATCGTTATTTCTGTACAATTCGACTGTTTTTTTGCACAAGTATGGCACGATCCGTACACAACACGATCCTTACACAATATTTATTTTTTATTTTTTAAACAGTGTCATACATATAACGGTAAAAATCTTTCTACGTTCTGGCATTTTGTCTATTCTTCTATCGACAAAACGCGTTTCTACGGTGCCATTCTATGCATGAAGGGCAGAGCGGGAAAAGAGACAGCGTTATGCAGTTAACAATGCTCGTGTTGCTGCTGCTGTTAACCAACGAGACGGTCTTCTATTATTTTGATTGTATCGTAATGCTTCAAACACATAGTTATTGAATATGTTTTTAATTGCTTCAAAATTCAAAACTACTGAATTTTGTATGGTGTGCGTAATTGCCACACACCACACCTGCCTACTATACCATGGGGCTTATAAAATGTTCATTGGTGTTGGTAGAAGTTATACCGACGGCGACGCTCCGTCAATATCGTTTGTGATTCTCAGGGGAACTGGTAGAACCTATTGTTGATCGAGCAATAATTATTATTGATAACAATCTCACATGTGTTGTTTCACATAACCAAGCGTAATCTGATTAATCGTCCTAAAACGGTGCTAAAATTCTTGAACTATTTAACTGGATCATTATTTTACACCGTGCGGATCTATTGCAGGTTAAATTCTTAAGTTCAAGATTTTTTTTTTCTCATACCTCCTTTACCTTTCTGACATACACAATCATGAAATAAAATAAATCTGAGTCAGTTCTGTTTATTATAAACTGTAACCCAAATAAATAAGTTAATAATGAATTTCTAGAATAACCTGCCAGTTCCACAATATTCGAGAAATAAATATGAAAAATAACAAAATATAACTTTCGTTTGTAGATCAACAAAACATCATATTTTTAATTAGCTCGCCGTCATAACTCGACACAGAATCTAATCAACGTCGTTCGGAACAGAATTCAATCTGTGGAACAACTTGTGCTTTCATAGGTGACAGTTTAATCAACGCTACGACTTTGTACGGGGTGTTTAGTTATTATAAACGAAAATTCGACAATGTTTTGTAATGAAACCTTCGTTTTCGGCAGAATAGTCGACATCGGCTTTGCTTACCACACTAAGAAATAAAATAGAAAAGACAATTTGAACTAGACGAAGCTTGCTAAAAAGTACAATAATTACTTTTGTATACCATGCCTACGTTTTAATTATTTTTGTGTAATTTCACTAAGATTTAATTTGAATAATCTCATGAACGTATAATGGTGTTCGTAACGTGACCAGGATTCCATGGACCGTTTGTAATTTGATTCGCTAAAATAAGGCATATTTTCAAAAAAACCTCTCGCTTTTATAACATTCAGTTTCAGTCTTAGTATAGATATCTTTAATCTTGAATTAGTAAATTAAACGTCAAAAGGGTGAATTCAGAAGCACTTTAGAATATTCGTTCAAAACATCCTGTATAATCAAAAGCAGGTAATGGTTGGTCGTAAATAGGCCCTCTACCCGCGGGAGGTGATAACCAACTAAAATCTATTACGTTACGAACTAATAAAGGGATTATCTGAATTCTCGGGGGTGTTACCATACTGTGGGGGCATCACTTAACTGTGGCCGTTAACTGAAGGTGGTATTACCCGACTGTGGGGAGTATTACCGTTCAATGTATTCATATTTGTTTATTTCTAGACTAAAATACTTTTTATAATATTGCTGTGTTTAATCATTATAATTAATATTAATTTTACTAATTGATAAATTCGGTTCAGTATACCATTAAATCAATAACAAAATAAAGCGGATTGGGTTGTTTATGACATTAGAACTACCCAGTATATTGTGAACGCTTCTGAAACATGACTGTAAAGTATTACTTTACTTGAACTATGACTTAGCCGGTACTATGCCAAAGAAACGTTTATTTATCCCGAATCAGATACTTGGCTTAGCGAAGCCGAAGTAGTACTTTTTGAAGTAGTACTTTTGACAGATGCTTAGCAACGACTATTTATCTCGGCGTAAGATCCAAAAATCCCGCTACTATTTGTAGCAAATCTAATTCATGACGTCTGCGATCCGTATGTTCTTTGGTTCAAAATAGGTTTTATTTATGAGATAGATAAAGACTTCTAGTGGGATAACAAGGTAAACCTGTTCAATTTGACAGGCCTGTTGGTCTAGTGGTTAGTGACCCTGACTGCTATGCCGGAGGTCGTGGGTTCGATTCCCACCCAGGACAAATGTTTGTGTGATGAGCACGATCATTTGTTCTGTGTCTGGGTGTAATTTATCTATAATATGTATGTATTTAGAAATATATAAGTATGTTTATCAGTTGTCTAGTACCCGTAACACAAGCTCTGCTTAGCTTGGGACTAGATGGCGTTGTGTGACAGTTGTGAAATATTTATTTATTTATTTTTTAATTTTCGCTGCTCATATTGGATGTAGAACCTGAGAAATTGCTATTAATTTAACAGGTATAAAAGAAAATCTAGTTAAAACCTCATCTCAATAAAACCTAAAACATATGGTAGTTAAAATAGATACCTATCAGTTGTATGATTAAATTCTTATACAATAAGATTTGCTACTCTGATTTTCCCATCGATTCACACAACAGCAGGTCCAGTACAAAACAAAACACGCTCCATCGCAAACTAATAAATTAACTTTACCACTAGCTCAAGTACACTAAATAGATCTCAGGAAAATACTCAGAGAAATAGCTCCCGGCTCAGCTCGGCGAGTCAGCTCCAAATAACACACATTACAGGACATTAAGTAAATAAATCGACTCAGTCCCGATCGCATTAGAAGCATTGTTTACCTCACCAATTGAATACCAAACCTTTCGCACGCGTTCATTAGGACCGAAACACCAAATAATTTGCTGGCGCAGCAACACCTATAAACTAACTTATTTGTATTTTCACGTCCCCATAATGTTGTTTTGTACTAAAACTACTAAAGCAATCTATTCGCTTGTTTACAAACAAACGGTCCTTTTGGTCCACGTCCATTGCTTGTTGGTGACCTCCGTATTGTTTCCACATACTAATTACGCAGACAATGGACGTAGTAATTGTGTTTAGATAATCAATATCGTCCGTGTTTACATTGAAGGCGTGGCATACATTATCATATAATGTTTGTTTGCTGATCTATAGCTGGAAGTAATACAACACATAAAACTACTAGTTCAGCCCAATTTGCGGGAACCAGAAAAATGCCAGTTCATATTTCATTTTTATTACTAGTGCAATGTGCTATTAAGGCTTTTAGATCTTTCACATTATTGTTGGCTTTAAACGGCCACTGTTCGCTTTTATGAAAGATAATATATACATTATTAGTAACTTTACACTTCAAAATTTTTGGCCATTAAAGCCTTTTTCATGTCTTTTTCTTTTTGTTCGTGAAAACAAAACGTATCATCACCTTGGTTTTTTGTGGTGCACAAGAAAATAAAAAGAAACACCCTTGGCAATAAAACTAAACCTTCGTTATTTTTCGGCAACGCTCGGATGCGCTCGGGTCCCGAAATACGAAAACACCGGTGTTACGGTGCGCTAGAGTCGCGATTATCACGGTATTCTACACAAACAGCCCTGAGTTGATTGTTTATATTAGGGATGGCAAGAACTGGGTCAGTATGGGACCGCTTATTGTTATGGGGCGTCGAAAGTAGTGTGTTCCCTGTTATGCCACGTGTGTTAAGTACTTAAACCGTTTGCAGCCATGTAGCTGGTAATTTACTTTTCTGTTTAGTGCTGGGGACAACGAAGGCATCTGTAATTGTCTGCTGTGAGTGTTGAAACAATTACTGTTATGTGAACATACTATGTCGGCAAGTATTAGTGATGTAACGAATGTTTTATATTTCACATTCGCGAATGCGAATCGGATGCGAATATTTATTTTCAGTATTCGCGAATGGCGAATGCGAATATTGACTTACAATATTCGTTACATCACTAGTAAGTATACGTTCCTTCTTGAGAACCGAAACTTTCCACTTTGTGAAGGCAAACTTCCTTTTAACGGTAAAATTATCTTATTCATCCCCTTTTGCTGGCGTTCTTGCATCAAACGAGTCTTCGTCATTCTCATTATTATTAGCCCAATTAGATTGATATCAGTTTCCAATTTAATTAGATGTAGCCGAATACCATGTTCGGGACAAAATATTTACTATAAATTCTCCAAATCGATCGACATCCGCTACTTCCTGACAAAAAGTGGTGGAAAGAACCCTACAGTGCGACACCTGTCTATTAAAGCTTCCTCATGACCTTCATTCTAAGTCAACAACAACATAAGCTTGCTTATTTTGAGAGTGCTCAAGACACCCCCCCTCCTCCCTTCCCTTACCGGTGCTGAATAGTTCAAGACAACAACTCCCCAGGACGTGATGAGAGTGAAAAAATCATCGTTGAGACTGGAGACTTTACATTTTTTATCACGGGAATGTACGGTGTAGGGTTGACGAAATATCGCTCACTTTATAAAAAAAAAAAATATAACGTAAATCTAGAAGTGGAACATTTTGAACTTTATAATAATTTTGTCCACAAAAATGAGTGAAATAGGCCCTTTTTTTAATGTCATTCGACTCTGTTTTATGTAATGATCCTTTCATTGTATCGGAAGAAAAAAATCGGGAAGGCGGAAATTGGTTAAATTTAGCAAATTTTTTCAGACAAATTGCGGAGCGGGCGCACGGGCGAAGTGCTAGTTTTATTATAAACCACTTACGAACATCAATTTACTTGACAATTTATGTTGTATCACAAATTTCCGAAATGCTAGCTATCTAATTCAAATTGAAGGTAACCAACTAGTGGAGAGCAGTATCGATATTAATACTAGCCTGTCTGAAGTAATTAGTTGGGAGGATGCTTCATCGTTAGACATTCCCGGGATACCGGCCGATACAAACTAGATCGGTATTTATTTGAAATACTTCACAAACCTTATTTCGCAACTATTTATTTAGCTACGTAAAATGTTGTTTTCAAATAACTTTGAGATAGGGAAAAGGGAAAAAGAATTTGACGAAAATCGTGAACGGGAAACTGTAGTGCCCATGGGACTGAAAATAATGCGCTAGCGAAACCGTCACTTTGGGGTCCCGCAGGACACCTCTCGAACTCATCAATTGTTCGTTTGCGAGGGTTCTCGTACAAAGGGGATACGTTTCCCTCCGTTAAGGGATTCCTGCTCGTCGCAAAAACAAGTGAACCCTGAACAGACCCTTCACATATGTATGAAATAGTTTACTGAATTGATTTGTGTCCGAGAAGTTTCTTTATAGAAAAAGTACCTACTTTATTGATCAAACGAATAGGAGATATATAATATAGTTAAAACTATATTCATGTTTGCAATTATTTAGACCGAACTTAGTGTGGCCGAACACTATAGTTTGTGTATAAGAAATTAACATTAATATTATTATTATTTATATATCATTAATATTACAGCCCTATAAGCAGTTTAAATAATAGAGCATGGCGTGCAGAGTGAACAAAGGGCGCCATGTTTTATACATCAAGTCGGTCACCGCGCACCGGCAGGCAGGCTGTGCTCCTGCAAGGACGCACATCATATGTATATGAACTCACACAGTTTTTTTTACATGGGTTCTTATTAATTAAAACAACTTTAACGTGTGTCTAACATCAGCGAATGTAACGCACCTCCTTTTAAATAATCTAGCTTCGTGTTTTATCTCCATTATACTATTTTTCACTTGCAGAGCTTAGGTTAGGTGGAATTAATATGTACCTGTTTACTTTAAAAGGCAAAATTGAAGTATGCTCCTCTTTTTGAAAACTTAGTTTGTAAATTAATATACGTTCATATTTGAATGACTCTCAAAATGCGATATCAAAATATTTAACATTAAAAATATTTTTACCCTTACTTGATACATTATGTGAATCTGTGTAGAAGCTCTTGAAAGAGGGATAGGCTCTTTTGCTACTAGGTTCACGTGCGCGGGAAGCTTTATTGCTTTGTTACCTACATACCGATGGAGCGTAATGATACCACTCGTGTAGAGTGGGCAGCAGTGCCCCGCACCAGGTAGTGTAGGCTGCATTCATGTAGCTAATCAATACGTAACCAGAAATATCTCAGTAGCTGCCATACAGACCTTATTAGTGAGTTATTCAGTTATTGGAATTAGAAATGTGTGTGCTACACATTTCACCTTTTGCTGGCACTTCAGAATTACAAGACGTGATTATTTATTAATAAATAATTATAAAACCACGATATGTCTATCAAAAACATCGGTCATAGAAAGAAATATATAAAAAGAACTACCTCTATTTTAAGATTATACAGTAATTATGTGTTCTCCGATGCAGGCTTCCAGAAAATGCCAATAGTCTTAAACAAAGCAGTGTCAGCTTCTTAGAGCTAACTCCAGAAAGTAGGTTACTGGTACTAACTTGTACCTACTGCTACACAATTAAGGCTTCGAATTGCAAATACAAGCTAACTCCAGTTTCCACACTTTAATTTAACAGTATTATAAACCTGCGGGAATACTGAATTCCTATGCATATAGAACGGGAATAAAAGGGGTTTCAAATAAAAGCGAATGCTGTACAAAAACGGAGCGTAGTGTTTTGTGCGTCGTTTTTAGCAGAAGTGCGCGCTTTCGCCGGTAACTGCGTGTTTTTAACCGTGATAGTGGAACGGCGACACGTTTGTAAATTGCACTTTATTAGAAATGATAGGTTGTGTTTGGTTCCGAGCGCTCTCTGCTACGAGTTCCGATGTTTGAGGTTTGCAAAAATCACACCGAGTTTTCAAGACTAGTAAGCGATGGAATAATGTTTATTTATGTTAAGTTGTGGAATTAAATATAAGAGGGAGGAGTGCAGACCAGAGAATAATAATTAATTTTAATTTAATTTATTTAATTTATTTATTTGATTCAGACATAGTCCATAGTACAATTTGAATTTTAAAATAAACAAGTATAAATAAACAATAAAATTAGAAATAAATAATAATAATCATCAAACATACAATTCAAACACTAAAAACACAAAATAATTTATAAAATGTCAATAATTTTAAATAATATAAAAACAATACAAATATACACTAAGATTATTTCATGGATGTGGCACGCCTGGCATGCTGTTTTGTCCAGTACTCCATGAAACAACAGTCAGTGTCCATTCTCCCCGTTATGAGTTTCAGGAAGCTGTTGGGACTGCCCCGCAGGCGACGCATCAGGGACGCTATTCTCTTACGATGTATTGCTGTAAAGCCATCTACTTGTGCGTCTGCAAACATGCCTGATGCGCTACAAGCGCGTGGCAGTCCCATCAGCATCCTGAACGCGTTATTATATTGGACACGCAGGGCACTATAAGTCCTCTGCGTATGCCTCACCCATAGGCTGCATGTATAAAAAGACTGACAGTACGCTTGAAATAGGGTTATTTTCACCTGTGCAGTGCAGCGCGCAAACCTACGCGCCAGCATATTAGCTCTGACTGACAATGCCCTGCGTTCCCGTTCTATATCCACATCATCTGTGAGGGACTCGGTGACCCAGTGGCCCAGGTACTTGAACTGCGGCACTCTCTTAAGTGCGCTGCCGCCCAGTGTAATTTGCGGGACGGTGTCATAGCTCTTCGTACCGGATTTGAACACCATCATCTCGCTCTTGCTCGTATTATACCTGAGCCCATGGACCTCCGCATAGCACTCACACACTTTTATTAGGCGCCTGAGGGCACTGATCGATGGGCTCAGCAGCACCATATCATCGGCGTAGCTGATATTGTTAACAAAAACCCCATCAATCGAACAGCCTACCCCAGTACTGCTGAGCTCACGAACCAGCCGATCCACGTACAGATTAAAGAGCTTCGGTGAGGTCAGGCCCCCCTGCCTCACTCCACACTCCAGCTTATACGTGTCCGATAGCGACCCCGCCCACCTGACATTGTTATACTGATTGCCATACCAATATTTGAGAAGCGATGTGAGCTCGTCGGGAAGCTCAGTCTCACTCGATAATTTCTGCCACAGCTTGTCATACACAACGAGGTCGAACGCCTTTGATAAATCTAAGAAACATGCATAAACAGGCGTGTTTCTGCTAGTGTAATACTGGATAGTGTGCTTGAGACTCAGTATTGCTGTTTCAGTAGACAACCCAGTTCGGAAACCAAACTGAGCGTCATGTAATTTAACATGCTTATCTAAATGTTTATCAATCACACTATCCAATATCTTAGCTATCACAGTTGCGAGAGATATAGGCCTGTAGTTAGTCAAACTAGAAGCATCACCTGTCTTATTCTTCATAATTGGGACAACCACAGTCCTCATCATCGCATCAGGCAGGTATGAGTGCCCTACACAGAAGGTGAAAAGCATGGCGAGCGCCCTTGGCAAATGTTCTCCTGCATGTTGCAAGTGTTCAATACTTAATGAGTCATGGCCAGGGGATTTTCCTCTTTTCATGCCTTTCACCGCCTGTGCAACGTCCTTATATGTGATACGCATAATCTTGTCCCCGACACGAGCCTCATGTGGCTCGGTTCCATTACTCCTGGGAACCAAAGGCGTTTGTACTCTAAAGTGTTCTCTAAATAAGTTGGCAATCAAGTCGGGCTCACTATTACCCCCGACGCTCACTGGCACGCCCGACCTCGGATTCAGTTTACCGGTTTCTTTCCAAAATTGAACGAAGTTTTTAGTCGTATGCTGCGTTGCTAAAATATTCATTTTTATTTGCGTCTGGTTGTTCTGACACCATTTAAGTTTAGATTTAAATGTAGCACGTGACCTACGCATACTTTCAAAGAGCGGACCAGAGGTGGGCTTTCCATTTATAACCCATTCCTGAAACCTAAGTCGAGCGTCTCCATGAGCCGTTTTCACATATTTATTCCACCCGGTAATATGTCTTTTCTTTTGAAAATTATTTAATTTTTCATTGCAAGAATTTGATGCTGCATCACTTAATATGTTTACAATATTATCATACATTTTGTCTATTACGTTCCTGTGGTCAAAATTTTTACAAAGAACATCTGCACAGTTTCTAAATTCCGGTGGGAAATCTATATCACGTAGCTTACGTGTACATAATTGGTTATATTGTTGTAACTGCGACAAATCCCTGTTCCCCCAAACAATACTATTCTTCCCCGCATTATTTAAGTTAAATTTAGGTTTAAGCGTATCAATGTCGCATGTTATCTCTATAGGAAAATGATCTGACCATGAGATATTGTATTTAATCTCGACCTTTGAAATTGAACGCCTCGCAGCCTCAGTTACTACAACATGATCCAACCACGACCTAGTACCATGAACGTCACTAATATATGTATATGAGTCCGATAACAATCCCAAAAAGTCAATATCCGCACACTCCCAACACTGCTCGTTACAAAAATTAATAAGCTCCTTACCAAAAGATGCACTTGGATGTGCATTAAAGTCGCCAAGTATGTAAACCATTTCTACAGCACAACTGTCTATCACTGCACTAATCTCTGCCAGGCAGTCCGTAAATTCGGTCATATTTTCTGTTGAGTCCGTCGGCAAATAAACCGAAAATACCAAAAACTGACGACCGTTTAACGTTACTTTAATGGCTGTGAGCCTCACACTTTTACACTCCACTATCGACACACACGGGTACACACTCTTGCGCCATAGTATAGCTACGCCGCCATACGGCCGGCCCCGTAGCATTCCCGCCGACGTATCCACCGCTGATTTGCCAGTATAGGCAAAATCCTGGTCTACTCCTGCCAGATATGAAATGTCATGGGGCAGGAGCCATGTTTCCTGTAGTGACACTATGTCAGCTGTTTGACATAACGATCTTACACAATCGATTGATCTTGTTATTGATCGACAATTGAAGCTGACAAACGTCGTGTTATTATTTTTCCTTGTTGGTTTGTCTGCCATTAATATTTTTGTATTCTACAAACTTTCTAATGGAAACTCCCTCCGGCCACAGGCTACTTTCTAAGAAAAGTGTAAGCTTTGACTTTGGCACACACATTTTGTACGCGTTGTATTGACGCTGTATCTTCGCTTTAATCTTCTGCAAAGATACTTTAACCTGTGTTTTATTAAATATGTAAGCCAGTATATCACTTTCCGAAGTACTTATATCCACATTATTTAAAAATAATGGTACACTAATATCCGCGGCTTTAAATTTTTCACAAGGGTTATTGAGGGCTTTACCCTCAACAACATTATTCCTTAACCTATTTCTCTGTACCAATTTCCATTCCTCATTCTGCTCCCTTTCCTTCCATTTACCATTTTTTGCTACAATATGCGCTAATGTTTTCTGACATACAGGCGTCGATGCCATATGATGATTAATACACGCGCCTGTGACGGTATTGAGGCCTGCTCGCAGCTCTGTCGCCTGCGCCGGCGGGCTTTCGTTGTTAGAAACCGCGGTGTGATAAATGGCCTCCACGCGCCTCTCCTCATTAGCGCATCGCTCCTGTGTGAGCGAGATAGCGCCATCCTCGGGACAAGCGTGCGACAGAGGTGGCTGAACACAAGCCTCGTCTCTCACAGCTAAGTCATGCGTCACGCAACGTTCTTCAATGTGAGGTAGTCCTAACGGACCGCTGTCCATAATATAACAGCTGTTCGACATACCGCCACCACCACGATTTTTGTTCACATTAAGGCAATCATAATTGTTAATCAAAGAAGCTTGTTAATAAAAGAGTGACTGTTATATTCTAAAGCCTAATAGTTTAACACAATACAGTAAAAACGGATGTCACCACTTTCAACTTTATTGCTGAGTTCTACGCTACTTTCTACGAAAATGATATATTACAGGACGCACTGATAAAGCTGGAAAAGGTAATGAGACACCTTAGATAACGTCGTCCTTATGAATTTTCGAGAAAAGCACAATATGGAAGAAACGTGGGAGTGACAATAATCCAGGACAACCTTGAATAGTAGACAAGCAAACTTTTAAGCATTATAAATAAAAACCTTGCTCTTAGTGGCATCTAGTGCCGACATACGCGGGTTGTGTAAAATAAGTTAGGCATAAATTGTCAGTTCTAAAACGATAGCAACACAGGAATAATAAAATTTCACTGACTGACTGTTGTATCCGAATCTCAGTGAACCGGAAAAAGGCAAAAAAGTACAAACCACGTTTGCAATTTTTGCGAATGAAAAATTGCGATAGGACGCGGGGCGTACGATACTAAGCCACAGTGTAAAGACAACTAGTAAACCAACTAGGACTTTTTGTTTTAAGATTGTCAGCAAAATTCATTATTGTTTTGAACTACACACATTGAATGATACCGGATTCTTGGCTTTTTTTTTCTTTTTAAAAATACGTTGCCCCACACTAGGAATTTCTCCTGTATCGTGGGTGCGTTTACAAACATATAAACTCACATACACAAACGCTCAGACCCGGACAACTACTTGTAGATCATACAAATACATATTTGCTCCGTGCGGAAATCGAACCCGCGACACGCAGCGCAGCAGTCCAATTGCTCAGCCACTGCGCCAATCGTGCCGTCAATTTACTTATGTGTAGTCTTAACTATTACCGAAGATATTCTTTTTTTTATCGTGGTAAAATCATCAAATGAGTCCTCCCACCCAGGGCAGGGCGGGAGGGACTGTCAGACTTGTACTGACTAAAGTCCACAGTGTCCTTCACTAGCCCTTTACGTACCAGGGTCACGGTAATCCCTTGGTCCCGCGACCCCGGCAGGCTTTGGCCCTCTACAGGCCCCTATGGTACCTGTAGACACCTACAGGTACCTACAGGTTCACTATGCTGACACTCTTTGAGGCGCGCGTGGAACACAACGCGCCGTCGACCCGGGACCGAAGATATTCTTAGGTATGTTATGTGGGTTTACATACTTTCTTAGGTATGTTACATGGGTTTACAATTTATTTGCCATAAAAACAAAAATCTGGTCTCTAGTTGCAGTTCACGTTGGACTGGCCATATTGTCGGAGTGGCCTTTTGCCTGTTGAACCCAACATGTAAACAAGATCGTTTAGGTCGTTCATAAAATTAAAGAATATTGTTGGTGAAAAATGGTTGAACCGCAGCAGGCCAATCATGAAAATTATTTAAAAAAAAAACTGTACAGCGATCATCGACCTCGTCCGACTACAGTTGTAATACTGAATATTCTCAGTAATATGTGTACTGTGGAGATACGCCCTCGACCCGTACAGTTGAGTTATTGAGCTTTCCTCTAAATTATTATAACCGCGAGCTGTCACTGAAGGAATAATAGATGCATGGGGAATCTGCGCTCAAATCACGCAATGTCAATTTATTTTCAGATGCTTTATATTTTTTTTTTGTAGTGGTTGGAGATTGATTAGTACCAAATGCGGGCTGATAGTTATATATCCGTATATGACACCAAGTATTTCTATCTGATTTTCCTTCCGTAAATGATTCCTAAACATAGTGAATATTTCTTTGGGATTAATAATAACTTTATTATCTTAATTATTTTGTCTCTTAATAAACATAGCAGGTATTGACTTAGAAGTCTTTTTTTTTTTTTTTTTTTTTTTATCGTGGTAAAATCATCAAATGAGTCCTCCCACCCAGGGCAGGGCGGGAGGGACTGTCAGACTTGTACTGACTAAAATCCACGGTGTCCTTCAATAGCCCTCTACGTACCGGGGTCACGGTAATCCCTTGGTCCCGCGATCCCGGCAGGCTTTGGCCCTCAACAGGCCCCGTCACTATGCTGACACTCTTTGAGGCACGCGTGGAACACAACGCGCCGTCGACCCGGGCATGGTCCATGGTCGGACAGCGAGTCGCCCATTACTCGCTGCCCGCATGCCCGCGCCTACGGTGGCCGGAGATCGTCTGGCGACGTCCGACGCCGTGGGCGTCTACCACTGCGGCTGGGGTGGAGGGAGGACGCTGTCCTCTCCCTCAGGCGGCCCGCCTCCTCCTTCACGAGCATGACTGCTTCGCAGAAGGAGGCGACCGCTTCCCACTCCGTCTCGCCCCGCAGCATGGCCTCGACCAATGTCGGGCGCGAGAGGTCTCCGCCTATCGCCGTCGTGAGGACACGGCGGTGCTCTGCCCAAGCGGGGCAGTCCTGCACCGTATGCTCCACCGTGTCCTCCGGACGATCCTCGCAGTGGTGACACCCAGGCGTTTCTTCCCTCCCTATCAGACACAGGAACCTCCCGAAACTTCCGTGTCCGGTGAGGACCTGCGTCATGCGGTAGGTCAGGACGCCGTGACGCCTATCCAGCCACTCCTCAAAGAGGGGTCTTACCGCCGCGATTGCGGCGTGCCCGGACTTAGAAGTCTTAGTAACAGTAACAGTAGAACAATAGCCACAAACCAAGCAGCCTAAAATTCCAGTTTAATTTCACCGTGTTTGAAAGTTCCACTGCATTTTGGCTGGTCCTTAAGGGCTCTCTGGTCTACTTACATTTTTCTGAATTTCCGACCCTGTTTAGACCTTTTACTTAGCCTGTTTTGATAAAACCTCGTTGTTGAAACTAAAACCAGAATTATTTATAAAAAGAAAATCAATCATTTAAGTCAAATAAACATTTTTTGTTACATGCCTAACTAATTAATTGTAAGCAAAAACCGATAGCTACGACAATAATTTCGATAGAGCCCAAAATAAAACATCTCTTTAACGACACAATAAAAATACCGACATTTACAGTCACAACGTGACTAACACTAAAATGATAAAAAAACGCGAACAAGTCACTCACTCCCTCAGAAAGTGCTGAACAAATGGCGCGTTAATGCCTTATTACACGACGACACGGGGTCATGGCACGCGACCGGCGCGGGGCCGTGACGTAGCCGTGACGACACCGAGACGGGTGCGACACAGCTCCCGGTGATTAAATTTTCCATACGAAAATCTAGTGTGACAACAGGACACTGCTTTTGTGTGCACAGCTTATTAAATATTCTAGATTTTTACTTCGGACGCGTAGTGAAAGACCATCCTATAAAGGGTTTATATTTGTTGTTGACTGCCCAAACTGAGACGGCAGGTAAACTGCTTCTAACTTTCACGTTACCCTTTTACATATCGCAGTTTATCAAGTTTACGTTTTTCATTTACAGACAGGGGAAAATAAACCCGACCTTTGCGCACTTGTCGGGTAAACATTTTTTGCTGTCTAACCGACACACAGAGTTTGTACCGTCAAAATTAAAATTTGGTTCTTTAACCTCGAGCAGTCATTACTTTAAATGAATTGTAAACTTCATTTCGTAAACTATTAACATTTAACGTGAAGAGGGAGTTAAAACAAAACGTTTGTGTTTGAACCGTTTAATATTCCGCGCAAGGCGTAAAAGTCAACAAATTGAAGTAGATTATTATGGTAACATTTAACTATTTGTTACACATATTTTCTGCTCCATGTAGGTTTTGGGACATTAGTTAAACATTTTATGTTCGTACGTAATGGAGTTTATTGTGATAGAGAATAGTTGTGATTTTCCGACGAATTTACTGTTTCCAATCTTGAATCATGTGTAAGATATAGACCAATTTTGTATACGAGCTATTTATTTTTCAAATAGTTTTGTCTGAATCATGTTTTACTAAAATAAAAAGGGTTTCGGTAAGCCAACCAACACAAAAAAATTACACAGTTGCGATCAAAATGTTATTTTAATTTGTCCATTTTGATATGAGCGGGTTCCATGCTACAAGTACTCTAAGTAATTTAATTAGCTCAAACATACTGCTGTTTCTGACATAGTTTCATAGTTATGAATACTTCGTTATTGTCTGGTTATTATAACGATCAGTTACAAATGACTGCTTTACTAAAAAAGATTGTTAAATTCAAAATTTTACAGTTTGTGCAAGAATAAAATCTGTATTCTTTCTTCTCTAATCATAACTAGAAAAGTCACCAACTTTTTCGAATATGAAGTTTCAGTATTGTTATGTACAAATATAAAAGCAAAACCCGACCGCAAAGGAAGTGTAACACTCAAAGGACGGCGACGGAGGGACAACCGGGGACAACCGGGGACACTGGGGACAAACGGGGACAATCCGGGAATCTTTGAAGTTGGCCGCGTTTTGTTCCTTTCTTTATGACTTGTGGAAAATTAAAGAGGTGTATTGTGGCCGTGGCTTTAAAAGTAAATTAATGTTAATGACGTTGAAGGACCGTTGTAGGCTTTCAGTGGTTACTGTTTATCTCTGTGGAAAAAATCGTGAGTTTATGTTGACAATTTGCTAGCTCTGCGTGTTATTAGGCCAAGTAGTTTTTAGTTAAGACAATTACATCATTTAAACATTGTATTCATTGTTGAAACGAAATATAACATAATTTTCTTCAGAATAACATAAAAACACGAAAGTTCCATGTGGAAACACAAGAAATATTTAAGTCGATGGGAAACGAAACACTTGTAGAAATATCTTCCAAAAACACCCTCTTGAGCGTGATAAAATGTAGGTAAACCTATGAACATAACCGTAGTATCAATGCCGGTCGTTATGGACTCCTAACAAGTAGACGAAACTTTGTTTGTTTCCCAATAAATTGCACTAAATTTGACACGAAACAGACGTTTATGAACGAACAACAACTTTTATTTCCCAATACACGTAAGGATTGTCGCTATAATATCATAAAATCTGCCAACGTGCACTGAAACGATTCACTGCTACACTAATACTAACCTTATTTCTACTAGAATAAGTTTCAGAATCCCTTTTGGTATGTTGATATTTTGACGTTTAACAAACCGGCCGCTTCGACAAGGTGAAAGCGTTACAAACTAAAATGGCGTTCAAGTACAACCGTCTCTTCGACGATTTGATGACACGAATGGTTCCCGAATATTCCCGATGGGTACAAAGAGGCGATATTTTACGCTTATTAGGCTGTTTCGTGGCCACGTTGAGAGCGAAGCGGGCAGATTACTGGAACTTAACCGAAAATAGCTCTATTATTGCGCAAATAACTTGTTACCTTCTGCGGGCCGTGGTGGGTGGTAGAACAATCATATTGTGGGACCTTTTTATTTTGGGATAAATCTCCTAGGTCAATCGTGGTTTGTAATTTATATTTATGTTTCAAATTTCAAGTCTCAATAAAAGCTTGTCGTATTCCTGTTCTTATTTATAATTGGTTTATGGTCGATACAGCTAGCACTCTATAAATGTTTCCCTCTTTCTAAATATGTCTTGTTCTAAAAGTCTTATTTGTTTGCAGCTGGATATTTTTCATCTTTTTATACAAAGAAGCTATGAAATAAAAAAAAACAATTAAAACTATTTATTTCTACTTATGCCACTTATGACCTCATTATCTCCTCACAAAAGTTGATGGTTCTTCAAGCTCGTTTCCTACTTATTTTCCTCAGTTTACTGATGTTTTATTGGTTCTGTCATAAATCACTGGTTTCCCTGAATGTGTTCGGTAATTTATTGGCGATTTTATTAATGGCCCTACAGTGCTTACTTATTTAGAAACACCCTTTGTTATCTGTATTAGTGGATCTTCGTTAGTAATATTTTTTGTTTGTCGTTGCTTCAATCCATTTTTTTTTCTTATTATTCTTCTGAAACCTCTCAGATTGTTGATTTAGGTTTGTACCTTTGTGTTTTTTAATAAAAAATAAGATGAATTCATACCGAGAGAGATTCATTGATGGAATACGGATTGATGATGCGGCAAGCGACGGCGGGCTCGGACTGATACTTTATACTACTACTATACAGTGGGGTGCTAAGACAGGAAACCTCCACGTGCGACCGTGGACTGGAGTTCCCCTTCGGATACGTCCGGGGGGAAGACCAGTTTTTCGGGCCGGTGCACCCTGGGATGCGGGCAAAAACTCTTTTAGGCACTGTGTGCCTCTTTGCCCGTATGCGAATAGCCTGTCGGGTGGATGCTCCAACGCGTGTCCCTCTGAACAGCAGGATGCGTACGGTGAGTAATGGGTAAGCTCGCCGTCCGACCAAGGACCAAGCCCGGGTCGGTGGCGCGTCGTGTTTCACGCGTCACCGACGGGGCCCAATGGCTGCTGGGGTCGCGGCTTTTTTCTTAATCCAGGATACCGCGGCCCCGGAACGTAAAGGGCATCCGAAGAAACACGGGTGGATTTTAGTCAGTAAGAGTCTGACAGTCCCTTCCGCCCCGCCCAGGGCGGGAGGACTCACTTGATGATTTTGCCACCCTAAAAAAAAACTACTATACAGTAATTACTGCTGCGCAGCGTATCGCGGATTAGATTCCCGTACGGAACAAATATTTGTATGACCTGCAGGTAGTTGTTCCGGGTCTGGGTGTTTGTGTATGTGAGTTTCCATGTTTGAAAACGCACCCACGATACTTTATTAAGTATTAAATACAGTTTCTTAATGATAAACTGGAACACAAAACAGCTTTAATAGAAACAACTCGATAGGTCATCGCCTTCTTGTAACTGTATAATGATATCGTGTTTTTATGTGTTTTTCCCATTAACATACTCATTACAGTCTTGTAAATCGCAATCAACAAATGATCATTACCGTGTTGACAGCTGCCTCACTAAGGGCCAGTCAACTCTGCCCTGACTCGCGTTCAGTTTTATAACCCGCCTACACGAACCGCTTATAAGCCATCGGCATTTTTATTACCAGATTGGCACACGTTCGATTTACCTTCATTGAATAATTTGGTGCGTTCATTGACCGCACAACGAGGATTCTTTAAATTCTTGGAGGACGTTTTAAGTAAAGTTTTAAAGTCATAGATAATAATAATTATGTATACCTACAGATAAAACTTTAATATTAATATTCACTGAGTTTCATTCGAGAAAAGTCTAAAACCATTTATTTTTGACATAAACTTCTGAACGGTAGGGTAACGCCCTATTCGAAAGGTTCTAACGCCTTCTAACGGACGAAAAGGCAAGGAACACCATAATATATAACAAATAATATAACTTATGTTCAATTTTCAAATTCATATAAAATGCCAGAAAATACCAGATGTGTGATATATTATGGTGTACCCCAAATTAAAAATTAAATCACAAAAACAGTGACAATACAAATAAAATAAATAAATAATGAAACAACGTTCACGGTTCTATGAGTTGTACGAATCGTTAATTGAACAAATAAATAATTTATTTGTTCAAATAATTACGTGAGCCAATATGTAGGTAGGTAATCCAAACAGGCGCTGTGAACAAATACTGTGTGTGATGTTTGATGTGCCGCCGCCAATACGGGAGGGAACGACGTGTGAACTCGGATGTAAACTGGGACATACATTCATGCATATGGAAATACTCTACCGTATGTAAATACTATCAGGTTGTAATTGGTTCAGTACAAAGCTATAATTTTATTTCTTCGGAAAATAAAAGATCCTGTTCTGGGGTATTTAGACTGACCAGCCTAAACCGAATAGACCGCAGGCAATTCCACCATAAACGAACACCGTCTAAGTTCTCAAGACACGTTACTAAGGCTGAAGCTACATTAGGCCGCGACGCGATCTGCGACACATGAGTGATTAAAACAAATAAATGAATGCTCACGTATATGGATACACCGTACATCAGCGATACCACGTGTAATATGTTTCGCTCTTCCAGTCGCATCGCGAATCGCTGTCTAATACGGTTTTAAAATTTTGTATATA
The DNA here is from genome assembly GCA_943136025.2 of Agrotis puta. Classification (NCBI taxonomy): domain Eukaryota; kingdom Metazoa; phylum Arthropoda; class Insecta; order Lepidoptera; family Noctuidae; genus Agrotis; species Agrotis puta. The sequence goes on along the minus strand of OW964176.2, from coordinate 19,150,529 downwards.
GATTCTTTACACAAAAATACTAGACAGGTGTATCGGGTTTCGCATAAACCAAAAAATAATGTTGTAGAAACGTTATTCTTTCTTTGGACAAACGGTTAACAAAAAAAAAAAACAATACGTCGGGTTAACGGAACCATTTTTGCAGGAAAACATGGCGAAAAGCCTCACTCTTCTCGACAAGGCACAAAAACTCGCGGACGGCATGTAACGTTGTTGAATGAACTTGCTTTTATAACCAGAACCCATCGCCTTGGCCGAGTTCAACAAACATACCTATGAGTACCCGCTGTTCGCAATAACAGTGTTCATCTGTTGTTTCAGTTTAAATGATTTTGTTAAACAATACGAGGACTTAATAATTTTGAAACACAATAGTGGCAAAACAATCGTTGTGATGACACAGTAGATATATTAAAATTATCTTTTAATCCACTGAAAAATATTGGCTTTAATTCAGTTTTTTATATTACCGTAATACCTACACATAACACCAATTTATTAGCGAAAATTAAGTAAAATGTTTCAATTACTACGAACCCTTTTCACTATTTCACACATATTTTTCTTTCTTCAATAATACATATTCTACTCATATAACGTATATACGAATGGTCGATTTCATTTACCTGTACATCAGATTATATCTCCGTGATTGAATGACACAGGAGAGGGGGCGCGGGGAGGGGTAGGATCTGTTGAACCGAGAAAAATAAGATGAATGTCGGCGTGTAGCTTTGAATAAATTTAGGAGGAAATACTCTTACATATAGGTTACCTTATTATGTGATGCTGATGAAACGACCTGGGGGTCTACTTGTAATTGAAATAATACTGGTATATTCAGTAGCTATAACATTTCGTCATACTAAAACATCTTTTAATTTTTCTGTTATGGTACGGTTTTTTTAAACATTCGAGTGAATAACTTCGTCTAACATTATTATTTAATGGAATTTAATTTGGTTAAATATGACATGGAGACTAATAGTTAAAGGGTGAGCCTAAAACCTAAAATAGAAATGTTTGAAAACATATTTGATAGCTACTAGTTGTTGATATTTTTTCTCTAAAACCTATTTTATCTTTGTTGTGAACGTATAAAAGTTAAATGAAAAAGGAATAAAGTGTTGTAGTTAATGGTTTAAAATTCCTGAGTTTTTAGTTCGTAGTAGCTCAAAGTGATTTCCACTTGACGACCACAAGATTTTAAAGACTAAAACTTGGTCCTAGAAGTGAACGATGCTTTTATTTTACGGAACTTTTTAGTCCTTTTTTAAGTCTCTCAACAAAGTTTGAGCTGGTCTTAGCAAAGCAACCTAATTTTAGTAAACATTTTAAAACATCATGTGTATCGAGTGATCGAGTTAGTACAAAAGTTTGCCGGCCTAATCGCGTATAGCACGCGAGGCGAGTAGGTCAGTAAGTTATGACAGTGCACTGGAGCAAGTTTGAAAGGTCAGTGGGTTAGTGGAGAGTGCATAAATAGTTAGTCACCTTGAGCTACCATGTTATGCTTCGCGTTAGAACTTTGTGGGGGATGGATTGGTCACTGTCCAGGTAAGTTCGGAGGTTGGCCTCTTTATTGGCCTTTTAATTCCCTTCATCCAGATTCCGCCAAAATCAAAGGTGGGTAAAGGTTTAACATGCTATGTGTGTTTGTAAGGGCACGCCGCAACCGCGGCAGTAAGACCCCTCTTTGAGGAGTGGCTGGACAGGCGTCACGGCGTCCTGACCTTTCGCATATCGCAGGTCCTCACCGGACGGATGTTTCGGGAGGTGCCTGTGTCTGATGAAGAAACGTCTGGGTGTCACCACTGCGAGGATCGTCTGGAAGACACAATGGAGCATACGGTGCAGGACTGCCCCGCTTGGACAGAGCACCATCGTGTCCTCACGACGGTGATTGGCGGAGACCTCTCGCTCCCGGCATTGGTCGAGGTCATGCTGCGGACGGAGTGGGAGGCGGTCGCTTCCTTCTGCGAAGCAGTTATGCTAGCGAAGGAGGTGGCTCGCTACGTGAGGGAGAGGACAGCGTCCTCCCTCCAACCCAACCGCAATGGTAGGCGCCCACGGCAACGGACGTCGGCAGACGGACTACGGCCACCGTGGGCGCGGGCATGTGGGCGGCGAGTAATGGGTGACTCGCTGTCCGATCATGGACCATGTCCGGGACGACGGCGCGTTGTGTTCCACGCGTGCCTCAAGGAGTGTCAGCACAGTGACGGGGCTCCCTGTAGAGGGCCAAAGCCTGCCGGGGTCGCGGGACTTACGAATACCGTGACCCCGGAACGTAGAGGGCTATTGAAGGACGCCGTGGATTTTAGTCAGTACTAGTCTGACAGACTCATTTGATGATTTCACCACGTTAAAAAAATTGTGTATTTGTAAGTTTATTAGTTTCTTCGTAATAACTTCTAAAACCATACACAAAATTTCGTTCAAAGAATTCTTTCCAAAAGCTTTATAAATCAATGTGAAAGAAAATATAATAAGAATTCAGATAGTATGGCCGCTACATTATTCATGATAGCTCATCATAAAGAAATAGCCCAATAAAATATCTTGTAGGACACTCTACACTTTCACAATATTTTTAAATTCAATTCTTATATCAATTTATCGGGTATCGACTGTGGTCCCACTTGGATACCAGGGAGTTGCATCAGGACCTCCGTCATATGCGACATGTACAAAGCTTGTTCGGTTGTAATAAGGATCATATTCGCTCGGGATGGGCTTAGAGTGAGCGCGCTGAGTGGGCTATGCAGTTACTTGTCAGTTGATATCTCTATACCGTTGAAGTATAGCCCCGAGGGAAGCCGGGGAAAATGGGACATTCAATACCTCTCAGTTATCAGTTAGTGAGTAACCGAGGGCGTGTGGAAATACGGGGTACGTATTAGATTGTAGTATGTGGTAAAATATAATCGTACAGAAATTATGCAGTTACTAAATACTTGACATAATTTTTGTACAAACATCAACTTATTTTTCTGTTGAGTGCCAAAGATCTCGGAACAAGAAAAAAACTATAACCATTGTTTTCCGCACTTTTAAGATCTCCACGCCACTTTCTCTATTATTTTTATTGTCATCACTGAATTCGGTTTTTTGAAGTGAAAACTTCTTTAGCGGCGTTGTCCACTTTTTTGGAATGGGTAAAAAATGTTAAACTCGCGTCAGGACACGTGACCTGATCGAAAATTCGTAAGACGGCGCAGGGCGCTTGCGCGAATGTTCGTGCGTGTTTATTACTATTTTCAACATTTCAACATTTAAAAATATAAATAATAGTGGCCCACCGGTATCAGGAACAGGGCCCAAGCTACCGGCGGTCAGGGCTCCAGAGAAAGGAACCTCCTAACAATGCGCGCCGTGTCCAGAAGAACTGCTTTCTGAACCAGGCCCTTGATCCAGCTGCCTAACGATAGCCTCCTTAGATGTTGGTCGCGGCTCTTGGCAATTAAGCCATGGGCCGACACGACTATCGACACAATGATCGCTGAATCCACATCCCACATAGCAACAATTATTATTTTGATTGGTTAAATACTACTACTGTGATCTCCACAAAATTTTACAATGCTTTTTTTTTGTAAGTATAAAAATTACTAAAGCAAAGTTGAAACACGGTTTTTTTCTCAAAGCTGTGTGATCTACTTTTTCTGACGACATTTTATACACCTTTCATTAGATTTTCTTTCGTTTTATTTTGTCTATGTTAGGCGATTAAAAATTTTATCAAAGAACATGGTTTTACGGTTTCCTTCATTGAATCAAGTAAAATCACGTAGGTTTCAACTTTGCAGGCTACCTTCTTAAAAACCTTATCAGGATCGTGCTGCAACGTATCGCACTTATAAAATATAAAAGCAACTGCAAAAATAATTCCGCAACTGTTGAGTCCATACAATTCTGAAGCACTTCAAAAAGATTCAGAACTCCTCGGCTAAACATTTCTAAGCCACTTTGTATGGCGCGTGTATTGGTACCCCGAGCGACCTCTATTTCCGCAGCTGCAAAGATTCTCTAAAACGCCATTTAAGTTGAATACCCACTTACGCGTGTCGAACCAACCGCCCTGTTGTGCGCCAGAAATATTTTACTCTTATTGTATGGCGCGGTGCATTCCCCTCAATGTATTCGAATGCGATTTTCTCTTGATTTTTAATGGAAGATTCAGTATGTATGTAAATGGTCTCTTCCAAAGTGAAAGTTTCAAGAACAAAATTGAAGCAATTTTCTTTAGACGCTTCCGACGCTTGTAAGTTTGAGCGGAATAATCGTAATATCTGCTTCATATTTCTCGCTTTTGGGAGCGTATTTTGAGAAATTCTTAGCTTGTTTTTGCGGGTATGATTAATATGAGGGATTAAGGAGCGGGTTCTATCTGCCGTCCGCTGAAAGATGTATGAGACGGGTAATAACGTGCCAGTTCCATATAACTATCTACTTAAATACGTAGTAGTAAATAGATAATAATTTTGGGCCTAGCCTACAAGAAAAATGTAGTCGCTACTATAAGATATTTTTGTGGAACGAAAAATTCAGTTGTGAGCAGGGTTCGAACCTGTGTCTTCTAGATAAGTACTCTAAACGCCTTACCAATTCGGCAATCGCAACCATTAATCTCGAAGCTGAATTTCTCATTCCTCTGTTTTTTGAAAGCTTTACGTTGCGCCGTCTATTGGAAATGTCTCAAACTATTTTTTTTTTCAAAAAACCAGGGGAATGCGAAATTTAAAATCTTTGTGAAGACGCGACGCAGGCGTTATTGCGTATAAATATATAACTTTCTATTCTATAAGTATATTTTTTCGCTGGTGTCAAAAGAAACTGTTACCGTAACCAAACCTTTTACCGAGAATCACTCTGGTAGTATCAGGTGTGTCTATGGTACTTAGTTTTCCAATTAGTAACATATTAATAATTCCTTAATCGCAGCCGAATTGTTCATAAAACGGGCATAATGTATGTTATTTATATGGCACTTTGACTGTCTAACTGTTTTTCGTCTAAAGCATTAACATGAATGTTTGAGTCATTCACAAATGGTCCTTAACGTAAATTAAGCAATTTATATTCAGAGTCTAGTTCGTTTTTACTTTTATATAAAATGCGTAAACAACAAAATGTTGTGTAGAATTTTTATTTAAATAGATTTTTACTTTCCGTTTGCTCAGACCTTGAATAATTAAAAAATATGCATGCAGTAAATTTAAGTATGCTTGTATACGGTTTTAAAAAACCATTGGATATTCCAAGCTTAAAGGCTGGCTCCAAGCTGTCGAAGGAAATAAAATCATGTTTAAATCTTCAATCCTTCCTCCATATATGAAATCAGTTTTATTCGCTATCAACTCTGTTTCTTAATACCAAATTTCTGGTGTTATAAAACACACTATTTCAGTTCCAAATCCCTCTTTACCCTCCGCAGCAATTCTGCTTCATCGCGGGTAGTGTCACGGAGGCATCAGGTTGATGACACAATTAAACTCAGTCGCAGCGATCGGCAATCAATCGGCTTATTCCGGCCATCGCCTTCCAACCGTTATTTAATAACACAACAATATTATGCAAAAGGTCCACACATTAAATCAAAACCATTTGAAATTGCGTATTCGTAACATTTACTTGAAAATATTTCGAAGAAAAACGTGCATGGACCATAGCATGGTCATAATGTTTTTTTTCGTGGTAAAATCATCACACGACTCCGCCCACCCAGGGCAGAGCAGGAGGGACTGTCAGACTCGTACTGACTAAAATCCACGGTGTCCTTCGATAGCCCATTACGTACCGGGGTCACGGTAATTCGAAAGTCCCGCGACCCCGGCAGGTTTTGGCCCTCTACAGGGGCCCCGTCATTATGTTGACACTCTTAGAGGCGCGCGTGGAACACAGCGCGCCGTCGACCCGGGCGTGGTCCATGGTCGGACAGCGAGTCGCCCATTACTCGCCGCCCGCATGCCCGCGCCTAAGGTGACCAGAGATCGTCTGCCGATGGCATGGGCATAATATGGTACATTCTTATTTATTGAGATATTATTTTTGTTTACTTAAAATGGATTAGCGCTTGTCCTCAACCTAGTTTTGAAACAAAGAAGAGACCTAAGATGGAGTGAGTTCATCTAGAAGGAAGTGGATTTCCTGTGTACCGACGAAACACCGTTATAGTAGATTTAATTAAATATTTGTAGGAACGAAGAAGTTGGTTGAAAGCATTACTAGTAATTAAGCACATTTTTTAAGCACATTTTACGTCTACACTAATTAGCAGGTTGAGCTGTGGCCAAACCAAGTCTTTGATCGAGTGGTCCTACTGTAAATTTTTTCCTGTGAAAATGGTTCCGCATCGATCAAAACGTCTACAGCACTTGATTAAAATATTCCAAACGCTTTTTTATAAATTTTCTGCACGCTTTTGTGTGAGTAGAATAGCTGCATTTTAACACTACATTGAAATACAATAATGGGAAGAATAATAAAGGGAATTCTTTACAAACTGTGTTCCGAGTTGTGAGATTCCTTATTCTTAAACTTTTTAATGCGGTCATAGTGCATTAATATAACCATGAAAAAAGTATTTTATACTTTTCTGTTCTTTTAAAAAAAAAATCGTTAACTCACACTAGGAATTTCTCCTGTGTTGTGGGTGCGTTTACAAACATATAAAGTCATAACACAAACGCCCAGACCCGGAACAACTACTTGTAGATCATACAAATGTTTGCTCCGTGCGGGAATCGAACCCGCGACACGCAGTGCAGCAGTCCAATCGCTAGAAGCCAGTCGAATTCGAAAAGAAATCAGGCCATTCTATATAATCATAGACCATTCTTTATTATTTTATTCATAAGACTATTTCATTAAATTAAATATTAAAACGCCAATTTCAATTAACTATGAACCTAATTATAATTACAATTGCCTATCAATCGGTCATCGTGTGTCGAGTATTGAGAGTAATGCTATTGTCACAATTATCATAATTCAATTAATTATGTATGCTGTTAACGTAATTATAAGCTGATTAATTCATTTATGTTAAATCAATAAATACAATTAAATTAATTGACACGGGAATGTAGTACTGATATGCTTCCTCATTTTTTTTTTTTTTTTTTTTTTTTTTTTTTTATTTGGAAGGCTTACAGACAAATAACTAGTATAGTGACAGGATTAAAAACTAAATTGCTAATTACAAGCCCTCACATTTAAACATAATTATACTTCCATTACCGTGTAAGTATGATATGATATCTGTATAACGATAACCATAGTATTACATATAAGTGTAGTTACACAAATAACACAAAGAATTCAAGTGCAGCCAGGTGCCGCTTGTACAAAAAATGGCTTCGCTAAGAGCCTTCTCACTGTGCTTGCATTGGTGCAGAAGAGGTCAATATCTTGTTCAGTACTAATTTCATTAAAACTACGACTAGCTCTAAGTACATATGCATTACGCCTATAATTAGAGTTTGCATAAGGTATATGCAGAAGTGGTCGCAGTCGCAGCCCCATCTGATTAGTTCGTATCATTATTTTTGAGACCAATTCAGGACAGTCAATTGAACCATTCGCAACTTTAAACAAGTAACTTATATCATTAATAAAGCGTCTACGGTCAAGTGGCAGAAAATGGTACCTTCTACATTAACTCCAACGTCATTGAATTTGAATGTAAAGAAGCAACCTCAAGACTTGTTTGGTTATACATCGTATATCTATATTTGTCGCTGCTTGTGAAAAACACACACACAACACGTGTACAGTAAAACACTATGAAATTACGAGTACGAGGAAATTAAAAATAGGGACTTAAATTATCAGATAAAGAAAAAGTGAGTGTTGATCGTCACTTTCCCGCTACTTGTTTTTTTTTTGGGCTAGGTCGTCTAGCGTCCCGTATTTTTCATGTTCATCATTAAGTAAAACGGCAAAGTATCAAAGTAGCATAATATATTCTTAATACTTAATTGTATGTAATTTTTATTTTTATTGCTTTCGTAATTTGGTGGCTGTATAAAAAGTTACAACATGGTTCAATAGAAATGTCAAAATAGGACTAGTTTTTTTTTCTTTTTGACAGCTGTCAGTTGAAAGCGATTCTCCCTAGGCCTGCAATGGATAACTTTCAAATCGCTAATCAGGCATGTAATTACCTACTTTCAGAGTATGAGTAGTGAAAAAGAATTTTATAATTCGCACCACTCATTTCTGATATCAGAACGTTCAACTAAACAACTAACTCTTCAGATTTATCATACTAGTGTAGATGCAAGGCATACTACTAATAGTACAAAGTTCTTCGGAAACAATATCTAGTGCATTATACACCTGCCGGGATCGCGGGACCTAGGGATTACCGTGACCCCGGTACGTAAAGGGCTGTTGAAGGACACCGTGGATTTTAGTCAGTACAAGTCTGACAGTCTCTCCCGCTCTGCCCTGGGTGGGAGGACTCATTTGATGATTTTACCACGATAAAAAAAAAAAAAAAAAGTGCATTATACAAGTATGCTGCTAATTAACTGCACACACAGCGGCATTACCATACGAATGACTTAAGACCGACAAACTTGCCGCATTAGCCCGGCCGCTGCAAAACTACTAATTACCACACACACACACACAAACAGAACACATAAACTGCAGTTAACTCACTGACTTATAACGATGCTAACAATTTAGTACACGTGAACTCGGTGCTGGATAATAGACTATCAAGAAAATTGTACCTTTAGTTCTTGGTGTATATTATTTTCAAACATAAGTTGTCATTTTTTTGTTTCAAGCCTAAAGGAAATAAATTTAAATTTGAAAAACGAAAGAATGTCAATTGAGTTAAATAATGAAGTGAATGAACTTCCCAAAAACAAAGAAGACTTGGTGGGTGTACTAATATGTTAAAATAATAAAACTAATTAACACATTTAGACAAAACTTGTAAGGCCTCTGCCTCGAATCTTGCGGGCAGCGGGGCGGCGGCGGCGGCGGCGCGGGAGCGGCAGGATCTTAGGCATACATTCAAATGGACCGGCCCTCGGAAACAGCGGCGCGGCAGCGGGGCGGGCGCGAACTGCGAGCGCCGCCGCCGCCGCCGCCCCGCTGCCCGCAAAATTCGAGGCAGAGGCCTAAGTTTTGAGATTTAAAAACTAAATAAATAAATATTCCACAACTATTACAAAACGCAATCTAGTTCCAAGCTAAGCAGAGCTTGTGTTATGGGTACTAGACAACTGATAAACATACTTATATATTTGTAAATACATACATATTATAAATAAATTACACCCAGACACAGAACAAATGATCGTGCTCATCACACAAACATTTGTCCTTGGTGGGAATCGAACCCACGACCTCCGGCATAGCAGTAAGGGTCACTAACCACTAGACCAACAGGCCAGTCATACCAGATAATACTTAGATGAATAGATTTTCAGATTTCTACAGCTTATTTCTTTAGACTTTTCTATACCTGTTCAAGTAAATTTTTCATATCTATAAACTTGAAAGCATAACGAGGCAGGGCTTTTCAACGCAAATTGAAAACCCTTTGTGAGTACATACTTAGTTACATAATACACAGTCCGAGTTTTATATGAATACCTTTAACAAAGGAAAAAGGGTTTCACTTACGAATGTTTACCTGTTGCCGACGATATGTAGGACATTATTTCGCTGAAAAATGTACAAATAATAAATTACGGTGGCAAGGGGACAAGGAGTGTACTGAACCAATTAATTATTATTTTACTTTCAGTAAAATCTATTATATTTTGCCGTACGATCGACAATATCATGACAGACGAAACATCTTTCGCATTTTAATATTTATTATACGTAGGTCTAGCTAGTGTTACCAACAGCGACTGATCCGAACAAACGGTGTGGCCACAAAATGAGCGACACGGCACAGGTTTATTTACACGCGCGACCACACACGTAGTTAATGTGGATGTTATAAATCTGCTGGAGAGTTGCGGGTGCGAGGCGAAGCGAGGGGGGAGGGTAGGCATGACCACGAAGAGCTGTGGTTTTAATAGTAGTCATTGTACTAGTACAACCATTCGGTACCAATCCACAACATCCGTATACATGAACAGATTGGGACTACATTGTGTTACTAGTACAATGCTAGGTTTATAAAGGCCCAGGAGACCACATGTCACTGGTGACATACACAAGGTGATTTGTACAAGTAAGCACCAAAATAGCTGTTACCAATAGCCGACAACAACAAGGTACAGGCTATTATTAATGATCGTTATTGTACCTCACGTCGGAACACGCCGACGAGTCCATACGTCACGACGCGACGCTTAGTGACGTCACAATGTCATGACGTCATCGATGATAGTCAGCGCGACGTGAGAGTGAGATCCTGAGAGGCAATCTGTTGAAGGTTTATGTTATCGGTGTCCGATGCACTGTCATCGATTCATCTGTTGTGAATACGATGTTACTCTAGTATTCTACTCTTGAGTAACAGTGTGGTACTAGTTTTATTTTATGTCTTTTGACAATTCAAAAGTGCCTGTAATTGGTGCCTGTAGTTGAAATAAATGATTTGATTTGTTTTTAGTGGCTGAGAGCCTCTTCTGTTCCAGTCAGGGTAGGACTCAATATTTTTTTAGTTTTTTTTTTTATCAACGATTTTAGAGTTTTGTTGTCTTTGTTACATACTTCTAGAATAATATCAAAATGCTCCAAATAGTACGTCGACAGTTATGATTGAGATATTCGTTAGTTAGATATTGTTTATTACATTTCGTAGAAAGAAAAAACTATTATTTTCATAAAATTTTGGAACAAGTTTGCAATAAACAACACGTTAGCAATATTTTACTTCAGAATTAAACAGTTCGCTTTTACTGTGAATAAATCAGTAAACAATGTAACAAAAATAACTATAAAGTTAGATAATTATTATATTTTATTTCATTCATGGAACATCGTTAAAAGTATGCTAATAAATGTAATCTTTTCAGGGTAAAAGCCTGAATACTTTGCTTCAAATAATCGCATTCTCTGAAATTCGCACCCAACATGGCGACTACCACTTTCCATTTAATTTAAACATTCAAATTCATAACTAACAAAATTGAATTCCAAATGTAGTTCTCTAAATCCCAATTAGAACACACACACAAACGTATGTAATGTATAAACAGGTATATGTACATGTTACAGATTGTATATAGCGATAGTGAGGGCAGCCTCTCACATTTACATAATAGAGGCATACAAGGCGAATTGCTGCCGTCCTCAGCCAAAAGGCTGTATGTTAACTTTGATGTAGCTACGAGGAAATCGCAGTTTTATGCTTTAGGTTGCCATCATATTAAACTATGTCATGCATATTTTATGCGGTAAGGTTTTACCAGGCATTCATCTTTAAAGTTTACGTAATATTTTAGTTAAACTTGTTTTTCGTTGTTATCGTTTGAGTTGCGATCAAATTGCGTGACAATTTGCGTGACTGGCTACAAATACCGGACAGTTACGATATTTCAATTTGTCAAAGTATGAATCTAGTCCGCTCGGTATGATCGCAACTTTACTAGTTTGAATTAAATGATGGTCTACCGTACAATATACAACGAGGAATGAGACCTTTTAACTTCTCTCCGTAGGTAGATTAGATACGCTTCCGTTTACCCAATTTATGGTTTCGTAGAACTCTGTAGCGCTACGCCGTAGTGCGCTGCTACGGCGTAGCACTCGTAGCGCGATAATGCCCTCCTCATTAAGGCAACTGCATTTTGAGGTTAAATGTGCTTTAGATAGTTTGATAAAGTGATATGAGTACGTGTTAATGTGATACTCAAGCTTACTAAACATTGAACACTTAAATTCTGGTTCATGTATTTTTGAAAAACTTTGGTGATCAAACGCAGGGCTGACATTTACAAAATATTTAAAGAATGGAATCGTTCTCCAATTATAAAGCTTTTTAAGGCTCTGACATCTGTCAAAGATTGTCAAATAGGTCGAACAACAAAAAGCTTTTATACGAAGAATGAAATCGCTATTTAAGGAATATTTCACGGACCTAAAAATTTATTTTTCCAATTAAATCTCCCGATACAAGACAATAAAACTATTCGTTTCCCAGGTGGCTACTATCCCATACGATTCACATAAAAATGTATTTCTTGGAGTAAAATAGCAGTAAAAGAGAAGGATGGTTCGCAATGAGCCATCAATTTTATATTCGATCGACAAAGATGGCGGTCAAATAGCACCCGCTCGTTTTATTGCGGAACATCAAATATAATAGCCATGTACAATACGGAGCATATTGCACGAAATAGGGATGCAATACGCTGGAATAAATTACTGCAAAGGTTTAAGCAATTTCAGTTTTTGGTGGGTGAGAAAAACCAATGTCAGTTGGCAGAAATGGTACATAAACTTTCAATTTTTGGAAGAAGGAATCACGCAACTCCCTTCCATTTTATCATACTCCTGCAAACGCGGAGTGAATTGTTGCGGGTTACATACTATTTCCGTTTTTCCCCACACTAGGATTTGTTTGTGGGTGCGTTTACAAAAACAAAAAAAAAACATACACAAACACCCAGTGTGTGAAGTGGAAACATAGTTTTCCTACTCCTCCATATTCTTTTCTGATTAATTTCGTTGCAGGATCCAAGACAGGTAAATTCATTCTCCGAGACACGTCGAGCTTCATTGTCTCGGCGCTTTTCTGGTTGGTTGCCACTGTTGATTCTGGCTTTCAGGAGTTGCAGTGGTTTGGGAATAGTGTGGTGGGTTTGCCCCAATAAAAAAAATAAAAAAATACACAAACACCCAGGCCTGGAACAACTATCTGTAAGTCAATATTTCTTCTGTGCGTCGAAAACCAAATTATTTAGGACCTGCAACATATTTTAAGAGATTTTTTCCGCTGTCGTTTTTAGCACACACATTATAATCGATGACAACATTTTATTAAATCGACCCAATGTCACAGCACGGACGGTCCACAAGACCGTGTGTATAATCCTTAGAAAGGCGAGCATCTTTCATACAGCGGCTTCAGATCTGTTGAGCTTGTCCGACATGAAAGCAAGTATATTAAAGTGGTGGAACATATGAGTTTCAGCTCAACTCGGGTTAGTACTGAATAGCTGACATTTATAGAGATGGATTAGAAATCTGTTGGGAGGTCTCATGTTTATGTAAGATTCAAAGGAATATTAAAAGCATTTTGACAGATAGTTTCTTCACCACGATGTGATTTTGTTCGTAAAGTGCTTTGCTTTTCTTAATTCCTCTTTGGTAATATTTTTTTGCACTGCTTAAATTTCTTACATAATCTAAATAATACATTTTGAAATCATAAATGCGTTTCAATATTTAAAATGTTTGAGTTAATTGATAGATTTAAAAAAAATGTAAAGAATAATGTATTGCATGTTTGTTGCGCAAAGTCTGTTAAAGTTACGTCGATATTCACCAAAGCCCGTGATTACATTAACTTTGTTGGCGTAGCAAAATTCAGTACACTTTTCGGGCAACAAAGGCAATAAAAATTATTGGAAATATGGGTAGGTAGATCATATTTTTACAACAAGGTTCATTGGTCTTCTCAAAATATCCCAGAAATATTGAATAACCCCCAGAATTAAATATCACAACTGTCTTCTGAGCCTGCCCACAATAAACTCAACAAACCGTTCATGTAACTTGACCTTTTCACCTATGTGCGAATATATCGAGCTGACCACGCTAGTTGCGGCCACTTCCAGCGGAGTTGGGTTCCGGGACTAAGTGCGTTCGATGGCATATCGGATGACTTGGGAGCTCATATTAATAGTGCGAATGAAGGAGGCTTGTTTACGTTACTATCAATAGAACTTCAGTGAATATGTTGTGGGCTTCTGAAAAGTTGAAGTGTGTTTTAGTTAATGAAGGTTGTGGGCGAGAAAGTTTGTACAACAAGGTTGAGTATCAGACGTATGGTAAACATGCTATAAATGGCTTTCTGTTTAAGTATTATGTGCTTAGTTAGTATTAGGTGCATTAAAGTGGTTGTTCAGTTAAAACAGCCGAAATCTTTTTTGTTACTGTAGATAATATTATGATTTCTTCTTCTTTTTTACAGCACCAAGATTTTTTCTTGAATACATAGTTCAATAAAAAAAAACTGATAGTTGATCACGAAATTTTTTTGTTGTGTGTAGTTCTGCATTTTCAACACAAGTATTGTAAAGCAAATAATGAAATTTTGTTAGTTGTTCGAAACCCGTACTGAGTCGCGTGATAAAATTTAGCTAAGTAATTGGAATCATGACATTTTTGGGGCAACATCGTAATTGAAAACAAACTGTTTAAATTGATTCAAAGTTCAAAACCAAAACAGGTTATAATACGAGTAATAGTCCTATAATACTACATCATTATTTAAAGATAAACAAAACAAAGAGGGATAGCGTTCCTGCCCTATTGAACCGTTTTGAAGAGCTCACTATTTGAGACGTCTTTTTCTTCCAGACAAAATAAAGAAATGGACTATTGTGGTTTTCATAGATTGCCGTGCTATCGAAATGTTAAAAGAGAAAAATAATAAAGATCGCTTGAAGCGATATTCATAGAATTAAATAGAAATAAAGATATTTCAGAGTTAAAAAATACTCAAAGTAGAAGATAATAATTTAATCGTCGTGCAAGCACTCCCTAGCGACGCAGTGATAATCTGCAGACTATAATAAGCGCGTTAATTAGCAGAACGTCGCCGACATTACTACACAGTACCTACATACGCGGTACCGAGTATCGACATTATGAGTCGCAAGTGTGTTCTACGCTTATTTTATTCTCGTAATTACGATTCGCTGTACATTTCCATTTCGTTTATTTCTCTAATGAAGCCGTGTTTGTGCTTATAAAGTAGATCTTTTGAACGATATGTAAACGAGGAAGATTTCTTCTTTGATAAACTATGATGTTATTTATGTTCATAATATTTTTCTTTTTGGATAGAATCGCGTTTTCTAACGTAACAAAAAACATTAGTTTTTAGGTGTTAAAATAACCAAATGAATCCTTCCAGCCGTGTTTCTTTAATTGCCCTTTACGTTTCAGGGTTTGCAATGGGTGTGGCGAGTTGTTTGTTGTCCACTGATTCACCCAAGCTGAAACAAGTAGTGGTAATTGGTGAAGGGTGTTCATGTTGGAGCAGTATAATTTATATTTTTGTGACATTCAAAAAGCGTTGATTCACATAAGCCTTTGTCAAACAGACAAGCATGACGAATGTGAAGCGAGGCGTTTTTATTTGTAATGTATGGAATTGTTTGAATGCAGTCACATAGAAAAGCGAAAGCGATCCGATAGCGTGAGAGAACTATCGGACTGACGTCTCGTATCGGTTCGTTATCGCTTTGGATTCGCCTGCCTGGTTGACAAAGGCAATACTAATTTATTTAAATAAATAACGTTGATAGTCCATGCTTTTACCTGATTTGTTGTCTATAACGTATAGTTGTATATTATAGACAGTAACAGTAACTTACGTATAAGTTTCATCCATATGATGCGCCAAGTGGGAGCTTATAAGTCTTCATGCATGACTACCTAAGCATACCTGCATCCCAAGTTATTTAGCTCCGTCACATAAATCATTCATAGTCCGCAGCGGGCCGCCGGCCGAACGCTCTTACTAATAGTAAAAAGCTGCTGAACGCGTATCCAGGCGTGATGAGGGTGTAAGGTGCGTCAATGTCTTACACGCCAAACTCGCTCTCTGGTTGAATTTGTTATATTATGTTCTGAGATGGTATTTAAATGTGGGTGTTTGGTATGACGTCAATTGCAATTTTTATAAGAAACAAAATATCGGCATAAAACACAATGTATATTCAACCTCTGCGTTTCAAATATGAACTGTGTTTTTAATTTTAGCGAGAACCCTGTATTGTTTATAAGCAGGGCACGACTTTAGCCTTGAAAAGGCGCCATGAATATAATCCTTGTAATTCTTTATTCTACCTTATTGTGAAAAACCTGTGCTGAAAAAGCATACACATACAACACAAACAAATAAAAATCGTTGCGTCCAAAACCAGCAGTTGCGTGCAACAACCAACATTTATTTAAACAGCACATTCATTGAACTATGCTCGGATTAGCGGCCATCGGCTCGCAACACTAATGGCTATTAAAAAACGCAGGCGACCGCTCGCGACACCGCAACACGAGCAAAACACTGCTGACTTTCAGCGAGCGAAAAAAACCGGACACAAAGCCTTGCGGAGAGCCGAACGAACGGAGCGGCGGATAGGCTTTGAGGCTTACAATTACACGTTTTACGAATGACACACGACAGAAGTTTTAGACAAAATATGGCGAGGAAGCTCGACTTTCATTTTGTGGTCGGTACTATGGGCTTTAAATTCATGCTTTTCACGACTTGTTCGAAAAAATTTAGGTTTTCTGTTAAAAACCTTTCCGTCGCAGAGTGTGTTGAAAACGAATTATTAAGTAGGTCCTCGCTTGTAATTCCTGATATTTGGAACCCTTCTAACTTGTTCTTTTAGTTCAAATAATATTGTGTGAGTTGTTTGTTGATATTCATTGCTATTACCTGGATAATATGCTGAATGTGTTTGTACAAATAATCTAAATATCTGTAAAGTGACAGTTACCTATCTAGTTTTCTCGAAATATTTTTTTGCTAATTTGTCATAAAATAAGAAATACTTGTAAGCTTATCTTTCACAAGGTGATATTTTTTTCAGAAAGAGCTTCTTTCAGGAAAAACGAATGAGCGGAAAGTAAGAATTTGTTCACACAAATGTCGGTTCTTAGAAACACTAAGCTCACGAGACCAAGAATAATATTTCACGAAGTGTTTTTGTAAGAGATATGAGTAAGTGTGATGACAAGGGAGCCGTTTTCATAAGAAATTGAAAATTATTAAAAGGCTCTTTTGGGTGAGATCGATGGCTCGTCCTTTACGATTATGTTATATCGACGGGGCACATTTTTCCTTAAACCGACTCTTACAGGAAGGTTTCTCCTTGAGTCCTATAACTTATTACATAGACAAGCTGTTGCAGCTGACACTTAGAGGTGAAATATGAGAAAATAATAGCACTACCGACCGAGAACTTAATCGAGGGGACTGTTTTACAAGAAGTTTACCAAATTTAGTGGGCATTTCATCCATATTGCGAAAACATTCCTTTTAAAAAAACTCTATCTTATAAATAACCAGCTGTTCAGACTGACAAAAGTAACATAAAAAAAAACCAAACGTTTAACAAGGACATCCTTGTCCTTGTTAAACGTATTTTATCCCCAATGTCCTCATTGGGGATAAAATACGACTGTGACACGATACCCTAATTCTGTCCAATAAAAAACTTTGTATGTCACACATCCACAAAAAATACCGCCAGTAAGTAATTTGCCTGTCAGCACAATATCCGCAGCGCGTCATACAATGAAGTATACGGTAGAATAGAGCCGGACGAGCGCGACTCACGGCGCGCAGTGGAGCGCAAACATTGCGTAACTGACCATAAAAAGATTCGCGCTTGGAGTGAACGCACACGCACGATAGTGTGCAGATATGTCGCGTGATACGTTTAGTTCAGCTTCAGTGGAACGTGGGATATGAACGTAATCGAGCTCGATTATTGTTAATCTTTGTGTGAATTGAAAAGATTTTTATTCTAGACTAGCTGTGCCCGCGACTTCGTTCGCGTGGATGTCGGAACTTAACAAAGCAGCATTTTCAAAAAAAAGACTGAACCAATCAAAAAAATATTTAACCAAATAAATCAAAAATTTACAACAACACGAACTTTCAAAATGAGAATAAAGACTAATTTTCAAACTACGAAGTAAATAAAGACCGGGAGCCAAGTCAAAATTTCGTCAGTGATTTCTTTTATTTTTCTCAAGCCATAATTAATTAGTAGACTACATAAGGGAGTCGTATCATAAAGATTCGTGAAAGTCAGCTGCGACATTTTAGTCATTTCCTCCCAACTGAAACCTGGTTTATATGATTATTTAGTTTTATTTTGGGTTTTTGCATTTTTACTTTAATTTTTTTTTGTTTTTTTTTTTCAGGGAATGACGTCACACGCGCAACGCCATCTATCGCATGCGTCTATAATCAATACCGCACGCAGTTGATCTAGATCTCTCGATAGATGGCGCTGTTTTAATGTTATACTCCGGAAACATTGTTTTAATTTTTATTAATTTACATTTTTTTAAGATGTGAACTGATTACGATTAAACAAAAAACTTAATGTTACTTCAATTGACTCACATATTGTTGCGTATAAAAGTTACGTGAAGTTGTGATACCAAGTGCACATAATACATTTTTTTTTAAATACATGAATTTTTGTAAAATAAAAGTAGCCTATGTTACTCCTTATTACATCAGCTACCTGCCAATAAAAGTCCCATCAAAATCGGTCAAGCCATTTCAGAGATTAACGATTACAAACAGACAGACAGACAGACAGACAAAAATTTAAAAAAATGTTATTTTGGTGTATGTACCGTATATATATTCATATGCAAGTAAGAAAAAACGGTTATTTCTATATTACAGACAGACACTCCAATTTTATTTATATGTATAGATTTTCTAGGTACTAAATAGTAAACCCTACTGGGTTTACTACTAAGCAATACTTTGCTTACTAGTAGTTTTTTAGTTTAATGAATATAGAAAGGAAGATGAAGAAACGATATACCAGAGTCCATTATATAGAGTAAAAAATGGTATGGCTTGAAAGCGATCAACTATGATTACGATAAAGAGAAGGTTCATCCTTCTAGGAAAATATCTCAAAGATTATGGGGTCGCTGGGATCGCGGGGCTTACAAATTACCGTGACTCTGGAACAAAAAGGGCTATTGAAGGACACCGTGGATTTTATTCAGTACGAGTCTGACAGTCCGCCCTGCTCTGCCCTGGGTGAGATGACTCATTTGATGATTTTATCACGATAAAAAAAAGTTTATTGGGTCCAAAATTATTTAAAACCTATTTTAAATTTTGAAAATATCTCTTAAACTAGCTTTTCGCATCTAGTTGATTCGAGCTGCTTTGCTTGACGAAATATTCACTTTACTCGGTATTCTGCTTTTAATACGAAATACACATAACAGCACATAAGTTCTATGACAGGCGACGGCCAATGCATCAGGGCACGAAGTGTTATCGCGTCCAATTTAATAGAACATGCTCATAAAGGGGGTTTATGTGATGGACGATGTCATCGTGGCGTGTTGCGGGACACTAGACACGTTAACACCACCCATTTATTTTGTAACGACATCATTCCGTGGTACCAACTTTGGCTTGATACATTGTCATGTAAAGGGGATTTTTTTATGATTTTTTTCGTGCGTGGCTTGTAGATATTCTACCGAAAAAAGAAGGGACGGGACAAACAATGGCTCAGGAGTGGGATAGTTTAAGCTAAAAAAGTATTGGAGCTTACAACATACAAAAATGCTGAAGTATCATGGGTGTGATTCGGATGTTTATATATATTTCTTTTATGTTTGTTCACACATAACTCCGTTGCTTTACAACCAATTTGAAAAATTCTTTCTTGTTGAAAAGGGTACACTTCTCAAATGGTTACATAATTTTTTTATCGAAATCGGACAACCGGTTTTTGAAAAATTTACACAAACCTAAAAATTTATCAATATAGTCTACACCGATTACTTCGAGATTTCTGGTCTGATTTCGATGATTATTTTTTGTTCGATGCAGTATTCCTGCCATTTGGTCCCATAAAATGTTCACTTAGTTTGTTGCAGTAGTTTTTACTTTTTGAGCACTTTTAGCTTGTTGTGTACATGGGCGATGTTATTACCGATGCTACGGATAACAAAATTCTAGTGCACATGTAAGAACATTATGTATTCGAAAATGATTTGGGTTGAATATTTAAAATAAAAAGAATAAAATAAAAAACTTAAAAAAAATGTACCCGAACTTCTTTTTCATTTTTTTTTAAGTTTTTTTATTTACTTTCTATAGATTACAGAAAAATCGCGTTTTGTCGAGGCAACATAATAAATGTAAACTCGTGATATAATACATTTACTTATAAAAAATAAGTGCTAAAGCTAACCAAAACCGCTTTACGCCGCATTAGCATCGCATTATTGGTTTCAAATCTCTACTACACTATTTGAGCTTTGTCCTTGCCCCAGTTCCTTATTCCCTTAATAATTATAACCAAGGTTTCATGTAAATTCACTTTATATGTGTACCCCACTCAAACACAAATATAGTTGGCAAACAATAATTTGTTAACATTTGTGTCGTTAGCACATTGTAACTCACTACATTATTTACTCCCCTGCCATGTATACATCTTGTTTATGTGTTGGGGACCCATCACATAACACATTGTCTTGTATAATAGCCTGTGTGATATATATTATGCTGTGATGACGTCTCTAGCTTCTTTATTTTGTAACTGATGGTGATCGTATAACAATGTCCGACTGAAGGTTCGGTTTCGGTTTCGGCCGAGTTTCGGCTAAAAATCAAGTTTAGGCCAAAATTTACCGAAACTTTTGCCGAAACCGAAACTGATTTCGGAAGTTGTCGTGCACGCTTGCCTAACTTCGTTTCTCGTGGCAATGCTTTGGCGGACGTTCGCGCTCGCGGCCCTGTTCGGGAATTGTCGCGCGCCGTTCGGATAGCTCCGAAGCTACAAAACTTAGTCAGTGCGTTTTCGCCCGACCCAAACATTCTTTAGAGGTTATGTTTTGATGGAACTGATTATTAAATGTAAGTTTTTGTTTCGTTTTTGCACTTGAATGATTTATATAGTTAATTAAATTAAATAAATATTGAGTCATAACATAATTACAAGGGTTTCTTAACCCTTGTTACATAAAATATTTTCTCCCTCTCGGTTGGGGAAACAACTATAAGGAAACAACAACTTATATAAAAACTGGTTTATTATTATACATAATAAATTTGATGTGACATTTATTGTTTAGTAGCTATGACAAGTAGGTCGATAAAATTAAATTAAGATCTTAGTTTTAACTAAAGGTGGCTAGCCAGTTTATACTTTAACGGAAAGAGCTATGGGCGTGGGGAGTTGGAGATAAACCTGCCGAGTACTGTTCCGAGAAAAAGTTAAAAGTTAAATTATATCCAAACTAGAACGTTCCATTTAAATTCAAATTAAAATTAACAAATGGGCGCCAGGGACTTGGAGAGTCCCGGATCCTGAAGCTGAAGATGTTCACCTTACATCCGGGTGAATGAAGAACGAGCCCAAGATCCTCAATTTGAAATTCGGTGGAACACCGACATCCAGACCCGGTATAATATAGACCGGTTTACCGGCTCCGGTTTACAACGGGAGCCGGATTAAAATATAAAAAAAATAAGGAGTAAAAAAAAAGGAGTTAAAAAAAAAAAACCGTCTCGCACGGCGCGACCGCATGCGGGCTTCGCAACCGTGCCGCTCGCTGTGCCGCTGGCTCCGCAGGTGGTTTCAGGCGAGCCCGAGCAACGGGTCCCGCGTCCAGGCCCCAACGGCCTGCTGGATCCTGGCGGCGGGACGAGCTTCTCGAGCTGCCTTCCTGTAATTTGCCATACGGAGACCCAATAATATACGTGGAACCAAATTGCTTTCCTCAACGGGACCGAGCGGGGAAATCAATTAGCCTGAGCCTGTAATGGACATCAGGTTCTCCATTCAAATACCGCTCCGGCGTGGCATCCGCCACGTCACCACGGGGTCCACGAATAACCTATAATTAACACTGTGGTAGACACCGAGAAAACACCTACGGCCTATCTTCAGTAAATAGCGATGTTTAATACTCACAGTTCACTCTGAAGGAAGACACATCAACGGCGGCTGAAGCGGAACGCTCCGATCCTGGTCGCTGGTCAGAACAGGAATCCCGAACAACAAATCCGTTAATTGCGCATTCCTGGCGCAATTAAGAATCCTGCAATAAGTTTTCACGAGTTACGACTATATTCTCTCAACAACCGGGGAAGTGCTCACCGAACAACCTCAGACACCGTTACAATAAAAGAACTCACCTTCGCCAAAAAGTAATTGAGTTTGATGCTGACTGGAAGCCGGCTCGGGCCGAATGTGACGACTAACCATCACTGGCGCGTCGGCCGGAAATCAAGGCTGAATCCGGGTGCCCAACAAATGTCACTTTCCCCATCTCCAGGGAGAATCCTTCTTGGTTACCAATTACAAACACTCCAAGGAAAACACTCAATTCCTCAAAAATACACCAAACTCACAAAAAACTGTCCAACGTCACGTGTTTAAGCCTAAAGCCATTTCACTAAATTAAATCCATACGATTTCGTGGTCCAATTTATAATTCCTCGTAATTAACAATAACAATTACCCCTGAATATTAATTAGGCAAAATTGACATTTTTCTGTGACAACATTCTGTCACAGACAATTCACGCAAAAACTTCACAGATAATAAATGTTTCGCAGCCTTGGAATGTTCGAGAAAAAAGTCCATATTGAAAAAACTAAATCACTTCCGTTTACGGGTATTTCATTTTATTAATATTTTTTATTTCCGTAATCTTATAATTATTTAGGTTTGCTAAATCAGGTATTTTATATTTTCTATGATTTGCAAACAATTAGTTAAAAATATCGATTATTTTATAATCGTTAATCGGCGAACGCCAGATGGCGCCTTGAACTGTCATAATTGACGTCTGATGTAATGTCAAGTGAAAAGTAAACAAGTAAACTTTTGTTTTGATTTAATTAATGTTGTAAAACTGTTTAAAAGGTTTAATATAAAAGTGAATTGTTGTGAAAAAGTGATAACCTAAGAAACTCCGTAATGGACTCCCTATATATTGTCAGGAAAACAGCCAGGTACAAAAAAACAACGTAACACCCTTTTGAATTGTACCCGTTTTATGTCACGGTCGATGAATTCGCTCAGAGTTTCGATAGGGTCATAAATCACCATTTTGCTTTTGGCTAACATGAATTATTATGAATGTTCAATAAATGTTTTTTTATTCGCAAAGGTTGAGAGACGAATAAAAGTAGTAGAATGACATCATCCTAAGATACAGGAAAGCCTACAGGTGCACTTGTAAATGACATGATGGCCGCAAAAGCCGGCGTTGTCAGAGTGTAACATTGTTGTACAACGTCGACTACGATTATGCAGGTTTTTTTTTGTCGTGGTAAAATCATCAAATGAGTCCTCCCATCCAGGGCAGAGCGGGAAGGACTGTCAGACTCGTCTTTATTGACTAAAATCCATCGTGTCCTTCAATAGCCCTTTACGTTCCGGGGTCACGGTTATTCGTACAGTCCCGCGACTCCGGCAGGCTTTGGCCCTCTAGAGGGGGGCTCCGTTCTTTTCGCTGACACTCTTTGAGGCGCGTGTGATTATGCAGGATAGCGTGGGTATTCCGGTTATTCTGTATGGTGTGGTCGAACGGTCACCCTGATAATTATGTCGTATTCAAAATGTTCTCACTTTTATTCATATAATCTGCAATCCCTGAAAGTTCACGCATTTCACCGAGGAATAGTTTATAAACATTAAAAAAAAAGATGAAGTTGTCCGACACTAAGAATTTCTCCTGTATCGTGTGTGGGTGTGTTTGCAATTAAAGAAACTAAAAACATAAACACCCAGACCCGGAACAACTACTTGTAGGTCATACAAATATTTGTTACGTGCCGGGATCGAACACGCGACACGCTGCGCAACAGTCGGTCGTTCAGCTATTTGCTACCTATTCCCATTAACTGGGCATGAAATGCTAATGAGAAACCCTGTAATATTTTGCGTCATCTAGAAATGGAATTGACGACCTCATTTTCTGACAAAGCACTTGTAGCTATTGGGCCGATGAAACAGTTAGTAAGTAAATAAATTTTTCATTTCTATTCAATTTATAATACACATTTATTTATTTAAGGTACACCAACACCAAAACATACAAGAACAGTAATTGAAAACAAAAATAAACTAGTTTGTTAGCCTATGACAGGTACACACATCATATCTGCGTAGATTCCTTTTAACAAACTCCCCATAATGTTGTATAATAGCGCTGTTCCCATTCCGTTTACATCCGTAGGCTTAGCAATTTAACTTTTCACCAAAATTAAATGTCCGGTTAGCGATGACCGGTGTGTTTAATCGCCGCCGGCCACCGTCTGTCCGGACAGCCGGACAACCGGACAAGTGGCTGCGCCCCCGCAGATAAAACGTTTAAACCACACACCAGGGTAGTTGTCACAACAAATAAAAGACCTTTGGCAGCAAGTGTGTGCCGCGACCTATTTAATTAATTACGAAATATTGTGATTCTTTACATAATTTTCATGTTTGGTGAACGTTAAAAACATTACCGTCTCTTTAGCTCGTTTTACAGTGATATTACATGATGTCGTTGTCTTTACCGTAAACGACCGGAACTGATTCAATACAATGAATGGGATATCAACGTTGATATACTATGGTGTATCGCCAAAAATTATAAAATAATTTGTATTAATAGAAAACTTGTTGGTAATTTTTTTTATCGTAGTTATGAGTCCCCACCCCGAAGGTAAAAAAATACCATTTATTTCGAAGTTTTGTCGATTCACTACTGCTGTGTTTCTAATCAACTCATTTTACCAAATTACTATTTTTTTTTTTCGATGATGTATAATTTTCTGTCAAATCTATACTACATATATGTAGAAGCGTTAACGCATGTCAATCATTCTGGATCAACGCCATCTACGAGTTTCTCTCACTGGAGAACCTATGTAGTTAGATTTGACAGATAATGTTTGGGAACGTCAAATAATAACTAGGGGATGGTTATCGTGGAGTAATGTCGACACCGAGTGAAAAGTCGAGTCAAATGTCCATCCAGAAGTATAATCAGCTATTCGACATTGGCAGGTACTGACGTTGACAGGTAGGTTGGCTAACCTGTAACTGGGGTAGGCCACGTGTGCAGTTGAGTGAGGGCACTTGGAATCGGTCCGGCAGTCTGGGTAGACATTCGTTACTCCACGCTAAACTTCCCGCGTTCCTAAGGTCGTATACAGAAAGAAAGTTGGAAACTTATAAGCGCTTACCGGCGCTTGACAGCGCTGGTAACCCGCGCAGGAAAATATATGAACGCGCGCCGATAAGCACTGAACGGTGCCGACAAGCTTCAATACGCGCTGGTCAGCGCTGAGCGCTACCATTAAAAATTAATAAACAACTTGCTTTCAATCTGCTTCCTTTGTGTAGAACGGACCAGCTCTGTCAAGCGCTGGTAAACGATTATAAGTTTCCAGCTTTCTTTCTGTATACGGCCTAAGTTCTTAATCGAGCCATATCTCAGGCATCCTTGATTATTTTGTATTCAGTGTGTGCAAGTAATTTAAAATGTTAACGGTTTTGTGAGTGGTATTTCCGATGTCGCGACCCACTGATAACGAATCTCCGTTATAAATTACCTAAAGCGAAGAATAATAAAAAGTAAAAGTTTTCAGTTATGTAAATAAGCCACTAAATTAAAACTAAATTTTCCTAATAGTGACTTGTGTTTGTTATGAGTTTCGAAAGTTTTCTGCTCGTGTAGTCATCCTGAGCCCACGCTATCAGTAAGTTAATTCACTTTATTTTAGTACTGTGGTAAATGTGGTACTGTGGGAAGCAAAGACCTACGTCAGCAGAACTGGACCACGTGGACCTACGTCTGTAAAAATTGCATATTCCTTACGACTTTGATATCCATTGACGCGTGCCTGTGTACGAACCTCTATCATTTTGTATTGCGATAGTCGCTTGGCAGAGGCGTACCTAAAATTAATCCATAATTCATGTAAATTTAGAAAAAAAAAAATAACGTTTTCAACTGTAACACAAGGCCAAGGACATCTGATCTATGGAATTGTAAGGTCAATGTTCATAATAACATAATATTACAACCAATGTGATGAGAGAAAATTACTTTTCCAAGTTGATTAGTGTATAAAAAGTCGGTGCTCGTGAGTTCTTGATATTGAATACTGACGAAGCGTAGCAATATTCCAAAACAAATCAACATTTGTATTGGAACATCAATCGATGCTATCTGAAAACTATCGTGTCCATTAGGCGAGGAACTGTAACACTTCAATAATACAATGAAGACCATAAATAAAAATCATTATTTAATAAAAGTACCGTACTCATGGAAAACTTAGGTACCCACATCCACGATACAAGTGGAGGTACTCATCAGGTCTCGACGGACAGTGAATATTATATCAGAGGTGCTGCCCCCTAATGTGTCCTCGATAAACGTATTTAAATATTTACATATAAAAGAGGCTGGCTAATGGCCTGACTCAGGGATGACAAACTTTTTCGTGAACGACTATTTATTTGGAAATTTTAAAAGGGTTTGGATAGGGTTTTATAAATAGAAATATGTTGAAATTTATATCTATAAGATAACCTACTTTAGGTGTTAAGTTGACAATACTATTCAGTAAATGTTACTTTTAAAAAGGTTTTTAGAGCAGATGGACTTTCACACGGTGTAAAAAATGATGATATAACATACCTTTGTTACCTTTATAAAACTGTTACATTCTGGGACGACATTGATTTAATAATAATTATATTCGACGAAAAGGTTGGCGCAGTGTCTGGGCAATCAAATACACATATTTGTATGACCTGACAATAGTTGCTCCGGGTCTGAGTGAGTGGGACAACAATGCCTACTTTCACCGTTTATAATAAAATAACGTATTAACTATGAACTTGCGAAATATCCAACGAATTATAGCAAGTAAAATGTTAACTGACAGCCCTGCCGGTCCCAAGGGAGCGAAGAAGGGAACGTAATTTATTCGCGGCTCGCAAGACAGACGTAGGTATGTAGTTACCGTAATAAAAGATGTACGCCGAATTATATTACTTACTGTCTTTACGCTGGCGGAATAAAATTTGATGAACGAACCGCTGGAAAATGTAAGGTCGTATACCACCGGCTTTTCTCCACGTAATACGTCTTAGGAGTATTTTATAGAACTAGACTTAAAAGGTTATTACATTCACTGAATATTTTATAGTCAGAAAATAAACTTTATCAAAATAAACTGTATGGATCAAGTAAAGCACACAATTTTAACACTTACTGAGCAACCCGTAGCATAACCTGAGCCGTACGCTGTAGTACTCGTAATTCTCGAGCTACGCCGTAGCGCTGCCTCAGCTATGTCGTAGCGCTGCACGAGCTACGCCGTAGCACTGCTTCAACTACGCTATAGCACAGCCTGGCCTTCACTGACACCGTTGCGTACCTCGGACAAAGTACTCCAACTATAAACTATGCCTTGGTATAGTATTAACTACGCCCCGTAGCAAACTTTATTACAGTTAGGCATCATAATTATGAGTTGATTGAACCATTATACTAATAATAACGTACCGGAGCTAAGTGTCAATGTGAATATTTTCTCCTCTATCAAAATATCGTAGACAGCATCTTACCATACATAAATAAAATCAAACGCTTTATTGGTTCGACCTACATCCCATCTCACTGGACCGCTGTCCGTGACAGGGTTCGTTTACTTCTGCTATGTACGAATCTACGAAATGTAATTGACCGTTTTTTTTTCTTCAAAATCGTTCTCTGCAATTCCGAAAAACATTCATAACTGAACACGAAAAAGTTTGCAAAAATTGTACCATTTAGCTAGTTATCTTTAAATATAGTCTTACGACAATATTAAATAATACCTTGCCCAGCTCCGCCAAGTATCTATGTATACCGAATATTTTTGTTTTAAAACTAATTCCCAGTTAAGGCAAGGGAAGAAAGTGGTGAGTAGCGATTATTCAGACACTGTGTGACAGACCTTTTTTTAGGTATGTGGAGTGGAAGTGCTAGTCAGCTGACTAAACTTCACCATGTTCTTTCATCTTTTTCCCAACTATATTGGGGTCGGCTTCCAGTCAAACCAGATGCAGCTGGATATCAGTATTTTACATGGAGCGACTGCCTGTCGGACCTCCACAACCCAGTAACTGGGTAATACGATACCCATGATAAGACTAGTCATCAGACTTCAGAGCTTCTGACTAACAGTAACGACTTTTTTTATTTTGGGACAAACCCACCACACTATTCCCAAACCACTGCAACTTCTGACAGCCAGAATCAACAGTGGCAACCATCAGAAGAGCGCCGAGACATTGAAGCTCGACACGTCCCGGAGAATTAATTGATGAATGAATGAAAACAGTACCGACTGTCAAAGATCTACAAATGACAGCCGGGACCAACGGCTATCCTCTTCTTTAGGCACGGAAGCAACTCGTTATGACAGATAGTCACCCATCTACAGATCAACCTCGGCAAGCGCGGCTTAACCCAGAAGATTCTCCTGTGCGGCTGTAATTATTTAGAGACGAGCTCCTCTCACCATGTTCTTTCAATTGTCCTTTATATTCCAAGGTCACGGTAGCCTGCCTAGGCAGTCTCAAAGTGATACATTTATTTGTTACAAGCCCACGATTGGTTTTACGACTTAAATTATTCTGCCTCGTAAAAACCGTAGCATTTGGTGTGTTCCAACTGTTTCATGTTAAATGCAATTTATTATTAGTGTATAGTGATTACTTATTAATGAAATTATTTATGACCTCCAAAGTGTTATTAAATAAAAATAAATAATGGACATGAAACGTATTTACGTAGATGCCATCTTTTACTTATATGAGACCATATAGCATGCATAATAAGTGTTAATGCATTTAGTTTGTATGTATTTTATAATCGTCTCAAAGACAAAGCTATGATTCGATTACGTTAGCAGTTATATGCTAACGTATCGTAATCGAATCATTAGTATGGTCATCACTGTAATTGTAAAGCTTTCATAGTTTTGCTATAGTTAAATTAAACCGTTTATGTTTAACCATTATCTTATACCGTGCCGAACGTGCTTTGAATTTCAAAGATTATGTAAAATTCGTATAATCGTCTGTAAAAAATATAATACTGCCCTCACATCGACTTCTCTTTACACTACTACGCACACTACCTGTGAACACACAATCCTCGGTTAGTAAATAATTACAGCGAGTAGATTGCACGGAACTGTTGACGGCGGCGTGTGCCTGTGTCCGCAAATACGGGCGCGCAAACTAGCTGATTGATGATCTGATCAATGCGACCGGTCTGATCACACAGGCGCGAGCGATTGCGCGACTGATCGGCACTGATCGGCGCACATCACTGGACTGTGCTCGCTTACGAGATGTTGAGATTTGTGTTGTCATTTGTTTATTTTTGATCATTTGTTTTATTGTGATTTATCAAGCACCTTAAAAGTTTCATCATCGTCATAAGCCGGAAGTTGCCCTCCCGATGCTGTCGGTCTTAAAATGTATAGCTACATAGTTTATTTCTTTTAAGAGCGGCGTTTCATTGTGTTGTTTTTAAAAATTTTGCTTGAAATGAATCACCAGATACAAGTGGTTAATAAATGAATCGAAGTTTTTTTTTATCGTGGTAAAATCATCAAATGAGTCCTCCCACCCAGGGCAGTGCGAGAGCGACTGTCAGACTTGTACTGACTAAAATCCACGGTGTCCTTCACTAGCCCTTTACGTACCGGGGTCACGGTAATCCCTTGGTCCCGCGACCCCGGCAGGCTTTGGCTCTCTACAGGCCCCATCAATATGCTGACACTCTTTGAGGCGCTCGTGGAACACAACGCGCCGTCGACCCGGGCATGGTCCATGGTCGGACAGCGAGTCGCCCTTTACTCGCTGCCCGCATGCCCGCGCCTACGGTGGCCGGAGATCGTCTTGCGACGTCCGACGCCGTGGGCGTCTACCACTGCGGCTGGGGTGGAGGGAGGACGCTGTCCTCTCCCTCAGGCGGCCCGCCTCCTCCTTCACGAGCATGACTGCTTCGCAGAAGGAGGCGACCGCTTCCCACTCCGTCTCGCCCCGCAGCATAGCCTCGACCAATGCCGGGCGCGAGAGGTCTCCGCCTATCGCCGTCGTGAGGACACGGCGGTGCTCTGCCCAAGCAGGGCAGTCGGGCACCGTATGCTCCACCGTGTCCTCCGGACGATCCTTGCAGTGGTGACACCCAGGCGTTTCTTCCCTCCCTATCAGACGCAGGAACCTCCCGAAACTTCCGTGTCCGATGAGGACCTGCGTCATGCGGTAGGTCAGGACGCCGCACTATGTGGAGATTGAGTCGGTTTCGGGTCATAAATCTATAACTTCTATGTTTTTATAGATTTGATGCTGATTTTTTTTTTGTGTATTCTTGAATAATTTTCCTTTTAAATAATATACAGTTTATGGATATAAACATATTTTTATTGTCTAAAAAAAATTTAAAAAACTTGAAATGTTGGAAAATTTTCATAAAAGTACGACTATCTTTAAGCAATTTGTTCTAAAATGTTGTAATAAACACAAATTAAACTCTTAAAATTACTTTTGCTATTATTAATGACTACTATTTTAATAAAAAAAAAGTTATAATAAAAAAAAAACACTGAATTATTCAACTAGTTACTAAAAGGTCAAAAGACTTTTTACTAGATGCTTTTCTTATGGTCCGAAAAGTATACAAAAGTGTTTGTAGAACATCTCATTTGTGGCTATTTAGAGCATTTCCTAGCATGATGAAGTCTGAATCGTTTGTAGTCTTTGTTTCATGATTCCTGGGCATCTTCGGAAAGTTAGCCTTGGGGTAACACTGAATAATGCCGAATGACGCTTTTCCCGTGAATTAGGACTTTGTGGACAGATGATGGCATATAATACCACATATTATTATTAACATACATATCTTTGTGCTGTATCCAGAGCAAACTGACCGAATTTTGTAGCATTAATAACTTGTCCACTTGACATAAATTAAAGTAAAACATCAAATCGTTTAATAATAAATTCCTCGTCCACAGCAGTAATTTCTGCACTGCAATGATAATTTTGAAAAATCTTCCAGCTGTATTACCGTCATTGCTATTACCAGTACCTTGTTTAGGTTATCTATATTGAAACCGAGTTCTTCTCTGATCCTTCTTTGTACATATCCCTTCTTTTGTTTTTTTTTAATCTACGTTTTCTTTTGCATTTTTCAAAGCCTAGGTTATGGGATAGTAGGTAAAATTATTCAAATCCGGCAATGCAATGTCGATATCGCCTATATTCAATAAGCATTTTCATCAACTGGTTTATTTTGCACCTTTTCTAACTTATTCATCTCTATAGTGCATACAGCACCTGATGAAGTTTCTGACAAAACTTAAGCCACTTTCTGGTCAACCATGGTTAAAAATAATGTATGTTAATACCTTATTATGATACCTTCTCCATTTATATACGTATTGATAAAGTTACTATAAGCGTCCTTTTCCAGCTTCAATTTCATTAACTACACTTCTAGTCTTCTCAGGTGTCTCTTTTGAAAACTCTATTAAAATGGGCCTACAAAATGTAACTGATGATGGAACAGGGTTTTCCCACATACATAGTTTCCTTTTTATTAACATTTACAAGTTTCAGAGGCACTAATAAAGCTATAAATAAATTAGTGTCAGAAATGAACGGTTCACGATATGTTTAATTGATAATTTATCATGTTTGAGAACTAAAACATGGTGAGAAACACTCGATACATTATCTTAACATAAACCGCAATTAATCAAATATCACAAATAAGACCTATAACAAGCAAGAAGTCAAATAGCTTCACCTACGTATTTGTAGGATTTTTTTGCTGTTTTATACTATGATAGATTAACATATGTTGTGCAACGAAATTGCAACTTTTTTTTTCTTCTTGTATTAGAATATTAAATTTTCTATTAAATAACATAAATTACAGACCTTCGGCAAATTTCGGCAACTGTCAAAACTCTAATTGAAAGTTTCAGATACGCAAAAATTATATGTCACGAGATAAATATTTCTAGTAAATATATTAACAAATATATAGCATTTTTATGCAAACCAATCAAAAGTACATAGTATAAGCTTTCTGTAATGGTATAATACTTGCATAGTTTCCATTGCTAAATGGCTAGAAAATAATCTTGAAAAAAATAAAAATTCAGATTGTTTTGTGATAGTTTAGGAATGATCGTATTTAGATGATCTTTTTTGTAAACCAGTACCAACCACATACATAATGTATATATAATATTGTAGATTAACTTCTTAGCTACAGTCTGAGGTATAATTCGAGTACCTGCGCCGATTTTTACAAAATGTATTTTTGGCCAGGCTCTCTTAGGCACCTCCACATAGTGCGCCGTGACGCCTATCCAGCCACTCCTCAAAGAGGGGTGCCCCAAATGAATCGAAGTTAGAATGAAATTAATAATTCAAGAAGATACAACACTACGACGTCAAAATTATGGAAGAAGTAGAAATCGAACTTTTGGGAAAAATTTTAAAGCGTGGACTTCAAAATTATTGTTGTCATCATGAAAATAGCAGGTTTCACCCACTGAAATGTATGTAAATATTCAGGAAATTTACGGCATGAAGACGTGGCTGTAGCCCATCAGCTACAGCCACGTCTTGACCTCTGAATTCAGTTTTTGCAGGAATTTATGTAGTAACATCAAATAACATCTCTTCAACAATTATTCGTGTTGTAGGAAGTACAGAGACGATCAATTAGCAGAATTTATTGCCGTCTCCGGGCGTTTCTTTATTTATACGTCGTTTGTCAACGTCCCTGGTCGCTGTAATTGCTAATGTTCCTACATTCGCTCTGCAATGGGAGAGCGATTGTATCTGATAGGGATGTATTACTGCTCCAATAACACTCTGTTTAACGAATTTGATTGGGATTTAAAGTTTGTAGAATTGTTTTGAGATTGCTTTTTCCAGACTGTCATAAAGTCAAATCATTTAGTTCAATTAGACCATAAAAGAGGCACCTTTGAACTTCAAATATTAAAATTAAAGAGAAATGGAGGGAATTGATTCTACATACACCCAAAATACTACATACATAACTTCAATACAATACCAAAAAATTAGATAGAGGTTTCGCTACAGCATTCTATATTTCAACAGTTATGTTAAGGACATAGGAAGCAAGCCTATTGCCATCAATAGGGGATGAGCTTAGGCTATAGGTTTGTATAGTGTTATACGTACTTAGAAATTATAGTTACAAGACACAAGAACTTGTGACGGCACGGTTGGTGCTGTGGTTGAGCGATTGGACTGCTGCGCTGCGTGTCGCGGGTTCGGTTCCCGCACGAAAAAATAATTTGTATGACCTACAAATAGTTGTTCCCGGTCTGGGTGTTAATGTATCTGGGTATCTATGTTTGTAAACGCATCCACGACACAGGAGAAATTCCTAGTATGAGGCAACGTTTACGTTTTAATTCAAAATAAAAATAAATATTCAGCCTTTTTATTGAGCGTGAATGTAATTATCATCGGTCCCATTTAATGGTATTCATGTGGATTCGCCACTCAAAACGTAAAAATAACAGACCATATGTTATTATTCCTACATTTCTGAACGAAAATCGAAAATATATGCCTACAAATATTTTCTGCGTCCGCGTCAAACATGACGGGATGGACCAATATTATTTTTATCAACATTTTTGTTCAAACTTCCTGCAAACTGTTTGCGAAGAATATTTTTTAAAGCTTTCTGGAAAAACTGGAAAAAAATACGATTCCTTTTCTGGGAAAGCTGTTGCGTCAATCAATACTGTGATGAGACGAAACTTAGCTGGAACAAAAAGCGTACAAATGGTTCTGTACAGACGCCAGTACATACCCCTACCTCAATCTGTCAAATTGTCACAATAGTAGTAGGTTAATATTCGATTGGTAAAATTTGACAGATTGGGGTAGGTTGACCTGCAGGCGTCTGTAAATCGTTAGTCTTCAGCACCATCTCCTTAAAAATGTCTAGCCTATTTACGTAGATGATTAAAATGCGTTACTATAGTTACTTGCAAGTCACGTATTTTTTCTTTTGTTCTGTTCTATTATTTTATACCATGCAATTTATGGGCTCTTTACATTACACTAAGAGACTCGCAGTATTTATAAAAAAACGAAACTAAATCTAACAAAATAAAATTTGTATGAATTTCACATCTATTAACCAGAACGATTTCAACCGTCACGGGCTATTAGATTTTAATAAACGGTAGCTACAAATAATTTCACGCTTATAAACATAATGAAATGCCTAATTCGTTTGAATGTTAATGTCAAATGGTCTGTGAACTTTATTAGTGAAATCATTTCGTTTCCG
Organism: Agrotis puta; assembly: GCA_943136025.2. Classification (NCBI taxonomy): domain Eukaryota; kingdom Metazoa; phylum Arthropoda; class Insecta; order Lepidoptera; family Noctuidae; genus Agrotis; species Agrotis puta. Next base: position 19,116,205 of record OW964176.2, on the reverse strand, counting down.
CTTTGTACCCAAAATCATCTGAATTAATTCAACACAGACCGTAGGGTAAATGATCCGTGGTAATAAGATACAAGTACCTTGTCCAATCTCGCAAGTGCAACAGACTTGATTGGTATACTTTTTTTATTTGTAATATAACGTTGATAAACATTTAATTGTGGTTTTACAAAATAAATGGTGACTGGATTCAATTTTGGACTTTTGAAACTCCTAAAAACAAAACAAGCCACCAAACCAAAAAAAAAAAACTTTCACTCAGTTTTTTAAGACTTGTCCGACCGTCCGTTTTACAGCTTCACTCTATGCATTCCAATTTATAAAATATTCTTGTTATATTACAGAAAACAGAAAAAAAAAACTAAAATGTATCATGTTATAACAAAAATAAAAGACAGGGCCCCAAAATACGACTTTATTACCGATGTTTTGACCACAAAAACGTGCGCTTTTCCCGATAACCCACCATGATGCATTGCGCGGCGACAGTTATTGCTGCCACAGATTATATTTCAAGATGGCGCCCATATTTCATTGCGACACTAGCGTTCTTGTTTGACACGTTGATGCAGTGATACGTATGATAATTATCATTAAGTACAAAATAAGGTCGTTTATTGGATTTTTAATGGTAAACTTAATACTTCTTATTTTTTAAGTGGTAAAATCATCAAATGAGTCCTCCCACCCAGGGCGGAGCGGGAGGGACTGTCAGACTCGTACTGATGAAAATCCACGGTGTCCTTCTATAGCCCTTTACGTGCCGAGGTCACGGTAAATCATAAGTCCCGCGACCCCGATAGGCTTTGGCCCTCTAGAGGGGGGCCATTTTTGCTGACACTCTATGAGGCGAGCGTGGAAAACAACGCGCCGTCGACCCGGGCATGGTCTCACGCGGCCCGCCTACTCCTTCACGAGCATAACTGCTTCGCAGAAGGAGGCGACCGCTTCCCACTCCGTCTCGCCCCGCAGCATAGCCTCGACTAATGCCGGGCGCGAGAGGTCTCCGCCTATCGCCGTAGTGAGGACACGGCGGTGCTCTGCCCAAGCGGGGCAGCCCTGCACCGTATGCTCCACCGTGTCCTCTGTCCTCGATCCTCGCAGTGGTAACACCCAGGCGTTTCTTCCCTCCCTATCAAACACAGGTATCTCCCGAAACTTCCGTGTCCGGTGAGCACCTGCATCATGCGGTAGGTCAGGACGCCGTGACGACTATCCAGCCACTCCTCAAAGAGGGGTCTTACCGCCGCGATTGCGGCGTGCCCGGTGGTAAACTTAATAGTAGTAAGTTTATTTTATTTTGGCTTTATACAATCATTGTAATTTGTCATAATTCAAATTCACTTGTTTAAGTACACTTAAGGCTAAAAAAATTAGCAACATTTTACCAACACAATTATGATGAATATTTTCAGTTAAACACAGGCTCAAAATAATTTCAGTTATAAACCAGATTTCGTAACAAAGCGTTTGCTGTTGGTTATTGTCCACATTACCCGTTGTTAGTCAGAAGCCGCGCTCATTAAAGTTATTTCGCGTAATGGCTGGCGATTGTGAGTTGATCACAATACCAGTCCACAACATTTGTTTTAAAAGCAAGATTAATGTACATCGTAACACTGGTTTTAGTTCTCATGGCAGAAAGAGATGGAAATACTTATGAAATAGAAAGAGTGTTGCAAAGGAATTGTCTCGCATTATTTCATACGAACGGACAACACAATATAACTTTTTACGTGGTTCTGCCTCCGTAGTTTTTAATTTAGTGACTTAAAAAATTAAAGTGTTAGCTGGAAACAATGCTTATGAATGTAAAACTTGCAGTTTTATTCTTGGTAAATTAAAAGTTCCATTTAAAAATATTTTTTCGAGTATTAAAACAATTATAATATTGTGCAAAGTCTGAAAACAAAGTCGACTACCGGGATGCCAGCATATGATATGGATTTGAGTAGCTCAACCTATATAAATATTTGAGGCATCGCCAGCATGTTAGTAATCCTGACAAAAAGCAAAATGGGTTCCCATTTTGGCAATAATTTTTCATCTAATGTTGTATGGGGTCGGCTTCAATTCATTATAGAGGGTCGTTCCTGTGCCCAGCAGGGGCTCTGTGATCGAAATGGGATTATTGTATGTTATTGAGTCGTGTGTACACATGTCGGCTGTAATGACTTCGTCGTCACTACTACACCCACGAGGATTGTGGGTCATTGGTGATCTTATATCGGGATCGTGACTTTGATGTATGGTCTATTCATGTATCCTTAGTGTGTGTCCACAGTAGTCTGTGGACACACACTAAGGATGGAGAAATTACCCACACCCAGGTAATTTCTAATTGATAAAAACAAGAATACTTACTGTTCACTATGAGATATGGAAGACTAGCGAAGAAGAATCAAGAAAGAAAAATAAAGTAAGATTCAGGAGTGGAGTAAAGGTAAGGCCTACATAAAAATATTACTAGTTGAAGAAGGATTAGATAACTACAAAAAAGCTTTTAGTGTTCGAATTCAAATAAAAATATATAATGTAAAACAAAAGAACAGACGTCTCAAGGTTTTCAAACAATTTCTTTGAAAAACGTTCAAGTCAAATATAAAAAATAAGCCTTTACAAAAAGGTAACAGAAGTGAACTTTACTTTGATGGAATTACACAAATATTTCTTTACATCTCTCTCCCGCACAACGATACAATCTCGCAATATGAAACTTTAAACATTAAACAGTTTCAGGCCGTTACCACGTCGTAAAAAACTGTTTAAAATCATGCATTTATAATGAGCACACAATGTACGCGTGCATACTGCATAATACCCTGTGATTTAATGCAAGCCTCTGAAAAACGCATTCACAAAGCCCATGAAAATCTTTAACAAAAAGTTGATGACAATCGTTTTTACAGCGCCGCAAGCAGAAATATTTAATCGAGCGACCATAACAGAATACACGCGGCTCTGTATGTTCTGCGACCATTAAAATAACAGCTTTCGCGAAAGTACACACCATTCCATTTAAAACGGCCGATTCGTATCACAGTTAAATTTAAAGTGCTTAAAACTATCGCTGAATAGTGCTTTTAGTGCCATTTTATTGAAATTTGCTTTGATAGTGTGATGCAGCGAAAATGGTGATTTTTTCCATTAAAGTAATTATTATTACTTTGACCCGTTTTAAAGCGACTTTATTTTATGAGCCGAATATTTTAAAATTTTAATTGTCAACTGATGGAACTTAAGTTTAAACAACTTTAGACAGTTATTTCAGACTCGTTTATAAAACGTGATGAGTTCAATTCAGAGACCGTTGACGATAATTTTAAGCAAAACTGAGTTTATCAAGATAGAAATAAATCAGGGTCTTCTTGGACTGGGGCCTCGGGGAATGTGGTTTCAGGGAAGAACCCAAAATATTAAACATTAATTATAACGTCACTGATTAAGTGATTGTCATCAGTACACCCAAGAACTATAAAATTATGTCATAATTCAGTTTTATTATAGAAATTAGCCCACCATGTAAATTGTAGATTAAATACAACTAATTCCACTGGGCGCATGTTCGTCGTATAAGCGTCGTACAAACGCTCGTATAAACGCTCGGTTGATATTGCAGCGCAGTGTGGCCCGGCTGGCTGGTGTAAAGAGACGCGCTCCGCAAATATTTGAGCAGCCACCAGCGGGCGCGGGCGGCGAGAATGTTGTAAGATTGCCTCCGCCGAGAGAAAATTAACTCTTTAACGCAGACCTGGTTTAGTTTGATTAGTTTGTTTGTGAGTGAGGTGTTTGAAAGTCGCAAATATAAGGTCTTTGAGAGCTGGAATAGAGCAATATGTCGAATATTAGTAATGAATAAGATCTTCAATTTAGTTGATCGTTTCAGTTTTTATACCGATTTTATCATCCTTTGGGATTTCCCTTGGATTTTCGAAAGTAGCGGGTGAAGCCGCTGACAGCAGCTAGTTATTACATAAAGTAATGCACCAGCAGCAACAGAAAGGAAGGAAATAAATAAGCCTAGCAGTGATACTAGGTGAGATAAAAAACTTATTACCTTATTTATAGTCCCCACTAACCTAGGTTTAAAACTAGTTTCAAACATTTCTCAATTTAATTCATTTTATTTAATTTCTCTTTACCTAATTGAATCAATGAACTGTCTGCTTTAGTTTACATGTTGGTTGCAAGAGCAGCGGACTTAGCCTGCGCGGGCCGCACGTTCTAAATACGACATGACTGAAAGTTGCGAATGTTGAGGTGGAAAGTTGTGGCGCGCTGCGGAACTTGTTGGTATTTCAAGGATTTAATTTCGTTTAGTTATCCGAACGAGTTTTGCTAAATTAGACATAGTTCTAAAGTCTTCATATTGAAATTGTATGAATCAACTTTCAATCAATTTTGGATAGTTTTAACAAAACTATTAAGTTAAACAATATCTTTTTTATTATAGTGCACATTATTTTATTGATACCTATGTCTTGTGCTTCTTCGTACACATTACGTATGAGTATATATAATGCATTTATATTCATAGATAACACAGTAGAGAACCAAGGATTGGTTTCTAAAAGGTATCGTATAACCACACACAGTCCACATGAATCTAATATCTCATCTTACAATCTACCTACCTCAACATAATTTCCAGAGCTGCTAACCCATTCTACCTCACATGCTATTTACATAATAATCAAAGGAGCTGGTCTGACACCGTCCTACCAGAACTATGTTAAACCGGTGTCACAGTAGTTTGCAGATGTCTTCAAATGTGAGTTATTTACTTAGTAAGAGGGATGCCACACGATGCGACGTCTTAATGATGACGCTACGTCGTTCTATGACAAGCTGTATGGTTCGTTGAAATGAGGTGAAGAGACGCAATGTGTGCTCGTTGTGGAGCGGTAACGCAGCAAAGTGTAGTGTTAGAATATCGTACGTTTGTTTTTAATGATGCTAGGTGGCGTCGTCATCGTATTGTGACAGTCAACGCAATGTAAGGCATTTTTATCGACTTTTAGTCACCCAATGTCTCTTCCTTGTCCCATGTCATAGCAATGCAGTGTGTTCCGGCTACTTTAATAAGTGTCAATCGGTACGTTGCAATGCTATCAAAACGTTGCGACGACGTAAAGCTTGTGTGGCGTCCCACTAAACTGCACTCCGCAGATATCTAAGCTAGCCTGGCCTTATTTATGTAGCGCATGCACATGTGGACTTTACAACTATGGCCACGAACAGGACGGTCGAAGAATACTTATTCGTTCTACTAGAAGACAGTTCGTTACTCGCTCAACTTCGGAAGGCTAGTTGGACTGAGTTAGTGCTCGCGCGAGCAGTTAGAATTGGAATTGTACTTGAGTTTGACGCCCGAGTAAGTCGGGTTAGTGAAAACTTGATAGACGAATGTTTAAAGCTTTTTTGTGGAAAGAAAAAATCGGTTTCAGACAGGACTTGAAACTGCGACCTTCCAATTCAGTACACCGGACGCTTTACCAAGTAAGATGGCGTAGGCATGTCCTGCTAGCTTGAATCTTTTAGTTCTTTGTTAAGATCTTTCGGTGATGTTGTTTATAAAAAAGCTTTAAGATTCGCGACGCAGGCGTAAGTACGTATAAAAATAAAGACGAATATTCAAGGCATATTATTTGTGTTGATTTATCTCAGTCCTCTGTTTTTAGTATAATTTTCTATATATTCTGATTAACATTAGATTGTGATGATTAAGCCAATATGCTAACGTCATCTATTAACATCTATTTACTTTTTGCTAGTGATGCACACTACTACACACTATTGAAAAAGTAACAGTATCTTCAAATTGTCATATAAATAAAAAATACGGGTGGTACTCGGGGACTGCCGCGGTAAAGTTAAATTATTTATTTATACTATTTATGAAAAAAAAAAGACAAAACATCGCCTACCGCGAATATTTAACGAGAATATTATCCCATCGGTGCTCTATGAGAAGTTAGTCTACTAATTAGACTGTGGTCAGCCACGTCAATTAAGTGAAACGTTAAGAAAAATAAAACTTTTATTCATATTTCATTCATTCACGTTGACATGACAGATGTGACAATGCCAGTGTTAGGTTTATTTTCGTTACGGAATTTCTTGATTTGGTCGCTGCGCTTAAAGCTCGCGATAAAAGCAATGCAATAGCTTAATAAGTAAAAAAGAAACGAGTTCTGAAACTCCCAAAACACCTAGTCTATTATTTACAAACAATTGCCCCTAAATCCCATACAAAACTCAATTTAAAGTTAAACCATGAACAACTGCGTGAACAATTAATTTAGTGAGCGCGCTTATCGGCTCGACTAAGTGACATTTTAATTTGTGTAATTTACTCGGTGTTTGGGCCCTCGGTGCCCCGTCCTCAACGGAGTCGGAGGTAAACAAAACTAAGTTTCACGCCGTCAGTTTTTGTTCGCGCATGTTTTGCGCTCAAGACAAACGCGTCAAGTTTACCGCAACACGGCGCAAGTTAAGGGATTTCGTGTCTATGTTGCTATGGGAATTTATTAAAACTTGCCACCGAGGTAAATTGGCAAAAATTAAGCTTGGAGAAACTTTTTTTGTTTATAGTTTGTTAATTGCTTTTGTTAGACCTTTTTTATGGTTTTTAGTATCAAGTGTTTCTAAGTAGTAAAATATTTTCCTCAATAAAGATTTCGTCTTCAATTTCAGTGCTAGACTAGTTCACTTTTTATGGTTTTTAGTATCAGTTATTTGTTTAGAAAATATTTTGAGAGAATCACGTATATTGTAAAACTTCAACGTCTGTTACATCAAACGAAAGTTTAATAAAGTCAATGGTAATAATAAATACGATAAACGTAACGCGGTGGATTCGATTCCCGGGCAAAGTGTTATTGGTTTTGTAAGAAAGTCAGTAGCAGCTCGGAGACTGAAATTGGGCTCAATTTTTGGCAAGAGGCTAGTACATGGTTTACGTGGGATTAAATTATATACCTATTTAGTGAACCTTACCTTAGTATTAGTTACACCGTGAATTAAAAGCGTTCAGTTATGTCTAGGTATCAGCCATAATTGACCGCTTAATAAAAATACTATCCGTCTTACCACAGAAAGATAAACATGTGTCGCTAGTATAAAAAAACTATCAATGTCAAAACGACATTTCACGTTGATGTAAATCTTTTGTCAAACAGACAGGCGTGACGAATGCGAAGCGTGACGTTTTTATTTGTAATGTATGGAATTGGTTGAATCCAGTCACATAGAAAAGCGAAAGCGATCAGATAGCCTGACAGCACTATCGGACTGACGTCTCGCTTTGGTTCGGTATCGCTTCGGAAACGCTTCGCTTTCGCCTGTCGGTTTGACAAAGTCATAAGGGTCGTTTTGCAGTTACACATTTTTAGACAAGTGCTCAACAGATGTTTATCTTTCTTGTGGTAAGACGGTATATGTTTGTATGTTTGTCCAAGACCTAAACTTGCTAAGAGCCAACCTCTCCGTTACGTTCCCAAACTTCCCTCCGCACATACATTGCCACCTCGCCGGGATAAACTCTTATATCCGAAGTTCGCAACTTGTTCGCTACCTGTGTGCCAAGTTTTAGTTTAAGTTGCGGCCGACGAGCCGTGTTATTTATTTAGCTACAACTAACGTAATGGCGGCCTTCGCTGAGCTACGGCACTCCGGCCCTAATGTCGCGCTCGTATACAAACAGACGCTGGCTCTTTGTTTGTACTAGCTAGTTTTCTGAAGGCTCCTTTATGTTGCGAAGGTTTTTGACCTCGCATAAGTAACTATCGAGGAAATTAAAACGGTTGACTTTGATTGACAGTCATAGTTAACATTTTTTTTTCCTTTTGAGTGTGAATGCCTCCAGAAGTGTTTTTTATCAACACACATTTTGCCAACCATTCAAGTATAAGCGTAGTAGCACAACTCCATTTGGGGCAAACATGTTATGTGCGTGAACCAAAAATTCCAAGCAACCTAGAGAATTTAACCAACTTAGATCACAGACAGCCTCTTATGATAATTATATTATTTATTATGGAGAATTGTTTGTTTATTACTTAAGTGCTTAAATCTGAGTGCGATAATACACTTGTGAGACTTGTCATCTCCCAGATAGTTAATGAGGAATCCGAAGCTTTAATCCTGGAATTTAGTCTTGCGTAACTTTTAATTTGGGATCTTCTTCATCATCATCTTCCTGCCCTTATCCCATTTTTCATGGGGTCGGAATCACAAATTTATTTTGTATTCTCCCCTATCAGATGCCACAGTATCATTTACTCCTTTTTCTTCCATATCATTCCTTAGACAATCCATCCATCTTTTTTTGGCCTTCGTCTTCCTCTCCAAACATCAACTTTCGTACTTAACACAACATTCATACATAAAACTCTTAGTCATCATCCCTCCTCATGATTATGTCCATATCAAGTCAGACGATTCCCTTTAATTTTTTTCTGTAACAGGCGCCACCTACAAACTTCCCCTTATAAACTCATTCCTGACTTTATTCATTCTTGTCACTCCACACATCCATCTCAACATCCTCATCTCCTATATGTTATATATTTTGGGATATTCTTGCTGTGTTTATTTTGTCTTTTACTTATCGTAAAATCAAACTAAATTTCTTTAAGGCTGCGAATTCACTGACAGTTTCCTTGCCTAACGCCTAGAAGCTAGTGACATACCATGTGGCTACTTGCTGGGATAGAAGGCGCCAAGTATGCAGTGCGGCTGCATGGGAAAATTCTAGAATGTTTGTTCCAGTTTGCTATTGGCAATGCGGTTCATAATGCTATAAGCGCCGAGTAAGGTAAACAGTGTGTACGAAACCTTATACTTTATTTCTAGTGTAAAACTTATTTCTCTTATGAAAACCTTAAATTTTTATTAGCGTAGTCAACTGTGGAAGTTAGAATTTAATTTCACCAAGTAAAGAAGTTATTTTATGTTTTGGTATATCTCGCGTATGCTAAGATGAGAGAGTTTATGGCCAGAGATGTGGCAAGCAGAGGCGGAGGAAATTATTGTGAGATGGAAGTATGTCGGTGTGCTTACGAACTTGGATGATCTAAGCTTATGAAGGTTACTCTGGAAGATTAGATAAAACTAAATATAATGGAGTTATTTTTATCATACACTTGCGGCCCGTCCCAGCTTCGGGTGGACAATATATAGCCTATGTTACTCAGGGTTAATCTAGCTTTCTAATGTAGAAAAAATATTTGAAATGGGCACAGTCCTTTTTGAGTTTTTTATTACAAACATACACACACACACACACACACAAAAACACAAATCTTTCCTTTTTGTAATACGGAGTAAACTGAAAGAGTAGAAATAAAACTCAAAAACAATAATAAAATAAACGAAACAAGAAGTAGAACTATGATAAGCATTTAAATCACAGCTCTAATAGAGCATTACAAGAATCCTCTCCAGCCATTTATAAAAGTGAACTTATTTTCTCTTTCACTAAGGACCTGCTGTAGACACACTTCATAAATCAATGTCACGTAATAAACGTCACGATAAATGTATATTTGTCGCCCGTCAAACGGTGGGAATCACGTGGAAATGTGTGAAAAACCCATAGCGTACTGAAAAAAAAACTAGCCACACAATATCATACCATATACCTGAAATAATAGAGTGTAGTATTCAGTGGGGTATGTTTTAGAAATATGTTAGTGAATATCGAATAAAGTCGGATCAGTGGTTGATATCACTTTTCATGCCACATACTATATAGTGATCTTGGGATGTTTTAGTTACCTACGAGTATATAATGTACGGTCTAGTAAACATAAATAAAGAGAAGATGAAGATCTTAAGCCGAGCGGACGTCGAGTGGCTCTGTGGTGAAATATATCGGTCACTGATAGCGGATATTGTGTCGGAGAATAAATAAGAGAGACACCATCTTTAATCATTCCTTGGACAGTAGTACTAGCTAGTGAAGGAATGTTTTATGGTAGCTACAGTATTTTATTTTTAGTTGCATATTTCTTAAAACGCTTTTGACGACGACAAACATTTTAGTCGGTTCAATTACTAACAAATATATTCACATTTTACATATTATGTAAAATACTCATATCCATATTCACATATTCATATTTTTTACATGTAAATGTAAAATAAGAATATGAGACCAAATAGCTCCCAATTATGCTCCAAAAAGAATACTTTTTTATTCTGGGCCAATCAGAAACTCCATAGTTTACTATCTTGGCTGCACAAACAGGAATCAATCCAGAATTGCATTCGTCCGAAATCGCAGCCGCTGCGGCGAACATCGATGTCTTGGCGATACAAGCACCGTGACAACCAGCTAAAGGGATTTTGGACCTTGAGATGTACAGCTTAGAGGTGGGATGGACAGCAAATGTAGCTGGTCCCGGGTAATGTGGACATAATTGTCTGTCAGCGGCACACATATCCATTACTGATCCACGTAAGCTCGTAGGATTAGTTTTTGATAGAGAACCGATAGTAAATACAGGACAGTATCGCTTGATGACAACTCTTCACAATGTTATTGAAGGTTTACGGGATATTACAGTTACTATTGGAAATGGAATATATGACTATAGTGTGATTTTGTTAAGGGTATTTGATGTTTCCTACAATATATTGAGAAAAAAATAAGCTTAATTTTTTTTCCTCGGAGTTTAATTTTCCCCAGATGAAGGCTAAAAATTGTTCTATAGTAGCGGACTACAGGAATAAATATATTCTTCAATCTTTTATATATGTACATTACTAAAATTGGACCTGTTTTAGACAAAGTGAGTTACTTTCGTACTTAAAAAATGAGTATAAATTTAGATTACTAATAATTTTCTCAATAAAGATTTCTATTATTCTAGAATCTAGTTAACTTTAATTGAACCCGAGGGATAAACGGATAGTTAGAAACGAATCGTCTCGGCGCCTCGGTTTATACTGCGCTGGCAAGTGGCACGGCAATATCGACCAAGACGATGGACCACGATATCTTAACCTGTTTAGGCTGTAACCAATGATAGGATGTTGATTAATATTGTTTTACAGCCTCAATGATTACACGAGTCAATCTCCAAGGTTAAGTTACCTTTGCCGAGGTTGGCCCGTCTATGGGTGGGTGAACCGCCATTTCATGCCGAATTCCTTCCGTACCACGGGAAGCACGTAAAGTCGTTGGTCCGGCTATCTTTTACTGGCCCATGGCATTAGTTATAGGTAGTCAGTGGCTCAGAAGCCTGATAACTGATCTTATGGAAAGCATTATGAGACGGTAAAAGCTTTATTTAAATTGTCAGACTAAACGAAACGATAATAGTACCTCAACGCCGAAATACTTAAGTCTATCTGTACGCGTAGAACTTCCGAAGGACTGCATAGATTTGCATAATTCTTTTTTGTTGTGTTCATTAACGGCAGAGCAATGTTTCTATGAAATAAAGTTTGCGGAAAATTCTCAAAATACGTCGAACCTATGCAAAGTAGAGGCGGGGTCGCTAGTGTATAACAAGTTGGGTATTAAAAGCATAAAAGACCCTCAGTTTTTCTAAAGGGAAGGTCAGGGGTCCAAAATGATTCGATAAACTGTACCCACATAAACAATCTCTATTGCCAAGTACGCAAGTAAAAGAGTGTGCCCACACATAAATAAAGTGGTTCAGCATATCATCACGTTGAGGAGGCATCTCAATCACGTGTTAGACCCATCCCTTCGCCGGAAAATGTACTGATAAATTATTCAACCCTAATATAGGTCTCAGATCGAAGTACCTAGGTACTTTTTGACCCCACGAGGGGTAGTACTCGCTGTACATTAAATATGCCACACCATTACTTAATTTTGCCAGAAACTGGGACTTGGAGAGCCAGAGGGCCCCTTATTAAACTTTTTACGAGTCAAGTTGGGTAGAACATTAAATATATTGGCTTCGCTTGGACGGAAGGACGCCTCCTGTTATGAAACGGTGTCTATTTGAAAGGGTGGTGCGAAATGGAGACTTGGCTGCTTTGGAACTAATATTCACTCCACTGTTCTTATGAGTGACGAATTTTCATATTACTTGTTCTTATCACATATCACTGAAATTTTGACGTATTTTCTCCGAAAAAATATGGATCGTTTTCACACGCATTCCAAATACATAAATCTGTCGTCCTTCAAAGCGTATCTATTTCTGGTATGTTAACCTTTACATAAATCTCATGTTAAGCTCTCCCATTAAGAAAATTTGCATAACGTTCGGTGATACAATAGCTGAGTGAAGATTGCCATATCGTGTTAATAATATGGTATTTTGAAAATGTCTTCAACTTAATAACTGCTGCGGGTCTAATAATATCAATTTTGCTTGAATTGTTCCGTATCTATTATCACATCCTGATCAATTACCACGTTACAAATTCCGTCTAAAATTTATTACGGTAAAATTCGTAACATGAAATATTCTATTCTAATGCTCGAACAATAGAGTAAATAATTGATAAAGAACAATTTCAGCAACTATAATATTAGCAATGATGCTCAAGTTGCCATTTTAGATCCCAAGTTATTATCGAAAAAGGGGAAGGAAAAAGACTTAGTTTGTAATAAAATGAAATATATTATTAGCTGGGTTAATAAAAATGTACAAAACAAAGTGGGGGCTGGTAACAAAGGCGCGCATCCATAGCTCTGTCACGAGCAGACATCGAAGTTACTGTCGTCCCAGGGATGCCAAACGACTTTGTTTTTCACAAACGTATTTTGTAGAGCAGCGAGTTTTTTATTCCGTTGGGATTGACGTATTTTTTTAGTTTATACAGAGCATGGATTTCAATTCGATGGATGTCAGTTGCGTTGTTTCCGTGAGTGCTGCTGAAACGTGGGGATTTCGACAAGCGAAATGTTTGCGAATTAAGTTACCTGCATGGATATGAAATACTGTGGGTACCCATAGCACAGCCTAGTGCTAAAAGGAAACCTAGTCGCAGGCATTAAGTGCTGCTGTTAACATTTTTGTTACGTCCTGTGTTATGTCTTCTTCTTTTAAAAAAATTGCTTTACACTAAGACCAGCCGCACACTGGTTACTCTTTGTCGCGGATACTTTTTGTCTCCCTGTCGAGTGCTATGAAGTTATATGGGAGTGCTCTCATAATGGTTACAAAAAGTTCCTAGCGGCTCATACATTTGACATTTAAACAAGAAGTCTCCGCGACAAAAAGTTTCCAATGAGCGCAGCTCTAAGAATTTCTCTATCGTGGGTGCGTTTACAAATATTGAAACCCACAACCACGAACCAGGAGCAACTTCTTATAGGTCATACGAATATTTATGAATCGAACTCGCGACACGTAGCACAGTAGTCGTTCGCACAGCCGTCACATTAAAGCCTTTGTCAAACAGTTTGGCGTGACGAATGCGAAGCGAGGCGTTTTATTTGTAATGTATGGAATTGTTTGAATCCCGTTCATAGAAAAGCGAAAGCGATCCAATAGCGTGACAGAACTATCGGACTGACGTCTCGCTTCGATTAGGTACCGCTTCGGGAACGCTTCGCTTTCGCCTGTCTGTTTGACAAAGGCATAATTGTTTTATGTTTTGATAGTGTCTTGTTCTTTGCATCTTTTGATTTTATTAACCGACTTCAAAAAAAAAAGTAGGTTGTCAGTTCGACCTGAATGTATGTATGTTTGTATTGTCAATGTCACGATATATTGCCGATATGGTTCGCATAGATCCATTTTTGTTGCAAAGACGCCGATTAAACGAAGATTTTTATTGAATATCTAAAAGGGTAAATTAATTTTTTTAATAAAAACAAGGAACCGACTTCAAAACCATACATAAAAGCTTTTATTCCTGGAAGCTGGTGGCCATAGTCAATGAAATAAAAAAGTAAGCCACCAACTTCCGAAACAAAAGTTATTTTCCACTTTTTTGTTTTTGAGGTCGGTTCCTTTTTTTTCAAAAATATTTGTTCCTCGCAACATTTTCGTTTTGTTTCTTCACTTCAAAATCAGTGACTGTAAACGAAACGTTTTAATACTGAATATATTATTCAACAGATAAAAGCTAAATGATGTTCCTAGCAAAAGGTAAACAGTTTTAAAGCGAGCTGTTTGTTTATTTTAAGGCAACAATTTTCAGAGTTAATAATAATGTCTTTCAGAAACGGCGCGGTTATGAAACGTTCCATGATGTTAGAAATTATTTAGGAATAACTTTAAAACTTTATATTTTAGATTCAGAATCGATTCTCATAGCTGTGGTAGTCCTCGCCAGGGTCGTCTGCTTCGTGACTGCCGTCCTGCCAGGGTCTATGACCAGGAGCTTCAGTTCCTTCTGATTGAGCTCGCTCCATCTCAGGCCTCATCTTTGCCTCTGGGCTAGACTGAGAAAAAGAGCAAACCATTTAAAATAAAAAAAGGATACGGAAATTTCTAATAATAAATAAATTGCAGTAGTTTATTTGCCTATATAAATCCCCTGACATTTGTTTCGAATAATTTTCTGCTAAGCTTATTCCCGGGCAGCCCTACAGTCTCAACAGGTATCCGTTTATATTTCCTCTAGAAATTATTTCTCAATGAGTGAGTGACGTTTGCGCAGCCCACGGCAGATTGTGGCCATACTTATGAAGCATTGTTTTGAGGACGTGAATATACGTGAACGTGAAAATGTGTTTGCTGCAGGCAAGGGTTAGTATAATTAAAGTGTGATGTGTTATTTATTAATACAATACATAACATTAATGCCTTTGACAAACAGACTGGCGTGGCGAATGCAAAGCGTGACGTTTTTATTTGAAATGTATGGAATTATTTGAATCCAGCCACATAGAACAGCGAAAGCGATGTGATAGCGTGACAGAACTATCGGACTGAAGTCTCGCTTCGGTTCGGTATCGCTTCGCTTTCGCCAGTCTGTTTGACAAAGGCATAAATAAGTAATAACTTGTTAACATTTATTTGTGGCAAAAAAAAAACAACTTCGAACGCCATAAGCCAGTTATTTTAAAATAAGTTAGTTAACAACGCCTACAAGCGACAAGTACGCTCATCTCTCATACATTTCTCACACAAACGGCTCAACTCGCATCTCCGCCGCTACCGACTACAAACTCGCAACAATGAATATCACCAACACTGCTCTAACTTTGCAACGC
The DNA here is from genome assembly GCA_943136025.2 of Agrotis puta. NCBI lineage: Eukaryota > Metazoa > Arthropoda > Insecta > Lepidoptera > Noctuidae > Agrotis > Agrotis puta. The sequence continues at coordinate 19,101,051 of OW964176.2, read as the reverse complement.
CTCGGGCGAACTCCACAAAGGTGCAATACCTAACCACAAACGTACACAAAACACCCTAACTTTTCATCCTAATTTAGCCAAAATCCAACCTTAAGACTAAAGTACAAGGCTGTAAATTCAATGACGAAGTGTTAAAAGTGAAATGTTCTAGAATGTTCCAGAAAGGTTTTGAAAGCGCGGTCTCCTCCATGCATGTTTACTCTGGCTCTCCACGGCTGATGTAAGAATGACCTCAATAGCCAACGGATTTGCTTCTTCGGGCGTACTTTGCATTAAAGTGCATTAACACTTCATCCGTGACGTCATATTAATTAGTTATTCTATGCATCTGTTATGATGGACGCGGTGGCGGGAAATTTTAGTGCACTATAACTGTAAATATTTGTGCATTCACTGCAAATATTAGTGTTTGTATGCATGATGGTTATTCTCGCGTTTGGCTCGCTGTTCTGCCTCGATAAGTTTTAATTATTCAGGCTATTGTTTAGTACGTAGTGAGTTTAGCTGTTTAGGATTAATTACTGTGATGTTGTCACCTTAAAAAGTTATCACAAGACTTTATTTTGGGCGGTAAAATCATCAAATGAGTCATCCCACTTTGTGTGGAGCGGAAGGGAACGTCAGACTTATCAGCCTTATGCATTCCAGGGTTACAGTTATCTCCTTAGACAGCCCCGCGATCCATCACAAGTGGACCTGAAAGTTACTTTTAAATTCGGAATTATTGCTTATCCTATGTATATGACTAAATGTCTTTGTTTCACATCTAGAAACTGGTACTAGATCCTGCAGTTTAGAAAATCCTGCACAAAGAAAAAACCAAAACTGTTGCAGTTGACAAAAAATTATGGTTAAAGTTGAACACAGTTACATCTGTAACCTAACACCTAAAATAGATATCCCGGTTCATCCCGATTCCCGGCTGATAGGAGCACAAACAGGCTGATCCGTACGTTGATTGATCAGTGAACAAATACTATGACAAATATATTTGTGCGTCGCAGCTCACAGGCGACGCCGCCGGGTATTTATTGTGTTTTAGTGAACGTCAATAAATCCGGCGGCTTTTTGTGATCCTTGTTTAGATTGTTGGATATTGTAATTTTATTATTTTTATATTATGGAAATAACAAATACTAATAGATGGATGGTTGGGCTTAATTTATGAAGCAGTACTTTTTTGTGGACCAACAATATGAAAGGCGCGTGTTGTTAGGAGGTTTGACGACACGGTTGGCGCAGTGACTGAGCGATTGGACTGCTTCGCTGCGTGTCGATTTCCGAACGGAACAAATATTTGTATGATCTACGAGTAGTTGTTTCGGGTCTGGGCGTTTGTGTAAGTAAGTTTATATGTTTGTAAACGCATCTACGACACAGAAGCAATTCCTAGTGTGGGGCAATGTTTTTTAAAGAAGAAAGGTTACTCTCACAAATTCTTTAATAACCGGTTTTAACTAACTTTATGTAACATTTATACAATACTAACTTATTATCCCGCAAGGAACACATATTTGTATGATCTGCAAGTAGTTGTTCCGGGTCTGGGTGTTTATGTATGTGAGTTTCAATGTTTGTATATGCACCCACGACAGGAGCAATTCCTAATGTAGGGCGCAATAAAATAAGACAACTGTACAAAATAGAAACAATAATTAAATCAAAAGCATCAAAGAACTCCTCCACATTGCTATCGTCCAGAAACGTGGTTAGAAGACTGGCAGCATTGCCACGTTGAATGGTTATATATTTTATTATAAATTAAATGAAATGCTGATGGAAGTTTTACCTTCTATTAACTGGCAAAATGTGAAGAGTTCACCTCTACCTAATCCTAAAGCCTTGGGAATTACAGGTCGTGATGTTATAAAACGTTCAGATTACGTAAGTACGGAGGGCGATAAATCCTAAAGTAGTATCTTCATAATTCACGAGTACAACATGTAAGTAATGAAGTACATAAATATTATATTCATACAAAAGTAAAAGAAATTCTCAGCGCGAGTCTCGGGTAGGTATAATGAGGCACAAGATCACCCGCTCACTTCCCAAGCCCCGGGTTACGACTCCCGGGAACATCACTTCGTGATAAACTGAGATTAACATGCGAATAACAAATTTATATTCATAGATTTAACGAATCAAGTCTTGAAGTATTCAGTCTGATCCAGGAGTAAGGAGAAAACAAAGTATGCGCGGAGAGTTTTATGATAAACAAGTTGCTGAAGGCAAACAGATTCTGATTATTTTGTGTTCTTAGACAATCTTCCGGGAACTAATAACGGACGTCTACATTGTTCGGAGTTTTGTTGCTTCTTTGAATAAAAAACTTTAGAGAAAAAGCTAAAGAAATAGAACCACTCAAAATATTGTACTAAAATAACAAACTGTTATTCTTTAAGTGTACTTATGTTACTAAATATTACGAGTATTACAGAAGTTCAAAGAATTCTGTGACTTCAATATAAAAATTCTAACACAGATAATAAATTGGAAACCACTTAATTACCATCAGCTGGAAGACGTGTACTGCTAAACAAAGGCCTCTTCTAATTCTGCCATGCCGAATAATAATCGCTTACTCGTAACTCTCACTCTGTACAGTATTTTATGAATCAAAATGTTATTCACAACAAGAATAATGTCATATACAAATCTACTTTCACATAAGAACCGCAACTCTTCCGAAGGATTAGGGAGGTGTATCGTAATGTTATTTCCTCAAGTACGGCTACGTGAAGAGTAAATCTATCATCACGACCCTCTTCAACGGCGCTTAGCTGGAAGAGTTTAGTTGTATAAAGGCGCGGTTCCATGACTGCTTTCACTTGTATAAGTTTTGTACTGTATGAGAATTGACGTCGGGTTTCGAAGCGGACATAATTAAAAAAACTAACACGAGCACCTTCTGTCGACCTTTTATAAGTGCCCTCATGGGCCTATGTGAAATAAAAACTTTTGATTTTGAACACTAGCGACATGAAAGGAGCAAATGATGTAAAAGTAAAAATCCTAGATAGGGTATTAAAGTTCTCAGGGCGTTAAGAGTTTAGAGAAAAAACCGATATCAAGTCTTGGACAGAAACCAGACTCAACACCTGTGTAGTCGGACGATCATCAATTTTCAATGAAGTAACGAAATTAAAAATTACTGCTCGATTCTTATTCTCCTTAAAGTTTAAAAATGTGACCCACGGCCTCGTTAGCATGTAAATGTGTGTCGGGTAAATAAAATTACTTACACCCGGAAAACTATCCAATGGCTTGTACCTAAATAGTATTTTTTCAGTCAAATAATTCATATATCATATATCAATGAGTTTCTAGTTCTCGATCAATCTTCCCAACGAGTTATAAGTACAGAAGTCTAACGAGCGAAACCATTTATAAAAAAAAAATGTAAAACCGTTTTCGTTACAATTTTAGTAGTATTTCTAATTGTAGTAGTGTACAATAAAGTGTATTCTATCTATCTTCTCCACTGCGCTTTCTACGCAGCCATGGCATATCACCTTTATGATACTTCAGAGACGATAAGTCGTGCCTGGTACTTTGATAAAGAGATAACGAAAATTCCTTTAATTAATTGTATTTTAAGTGTTTATTGGCTGTCAAAGTATTCGTTTATTCCCATCGTTGATGAGAGAAATGATTTTGAATTTAAGCTTTTCATGTTTTGTAACATGTCTAAGCAAGAGGTGGTCTCTTTCGTCTGATGTGCAGACGCCAGCGCATCAAGCTACCACAATCTGTCAAATTTCTTTAATAGATTTTCAACTTTATCACAAACGTGAAAGGTTAATGTTCGATTAGTAAAATTTGAAGGATTCGGGTAGGTTGGCCTGCTGGCGTTTGTACGTGGATGGCATGAACAAATATCATTGAATGTTGCAGAAGTCCTTAAGCTACGGTGCCCGCTTGCGACTAGGCCCTCTGTTTGCATTTTTATCGCCAAAACGGTTTAAAAAAAAACGGTGACGTCATATCCATCTCGCATCACATCCGCATCGTGGCTCGATAGTCTGAACAAGAGGAATTGTGTGAGAACTACCTAAAGTCCTGAGAGGCCTTTGCCCGATTGTGAGATGATGAATAGCTAAAATAAGTACCATCGACTTTATTAAATTCTGGTTTATATAAATTCCACTTAAATGTATATGAGCCACAAATTAACATTAAAACATGGGCCGGATAACTACAACTTATAAAAGCTAGCGTACTTACTGTTTACAAGTTATGCTAGTAATAAAATTATGAAGTAATGGTAAGTTTCCAGGTAATATTCCAAGGAAGGGAGGAGTGGCTTCTGTCACCTAAACTATTCCAATAACACTGTCATTTGCACCTGCAACTAAAAGCTGGTCTTATGAAGAAAATTAGGAACCTTCTAGGTACTTCCGCTGCTTCGTTTGTCAAATCAATAACCTTATCGTGTATTTTCCCCTTTTCTTCCCGCATTTATTAACAACTAGCCGATACCCGCCCGCTAGGCATATAATTGCATGGAAAAACTTGAAATATTTAATTCTAAAACTTTCCACGAGAACCACTCTATCTATTGGTGAAAACAATACGAAAATCGGTGAAGTAGTTTTTGAGTTTATTGCAAACAGACGCGGGAAGGACTTTATGAAAGTGACAATTTTCATGACGGCTGTAAAATATTGATATTCAGATGAGTGAAATTTCACCTCAACATCTAATAATTAGGAAAAGTCTTGTCAGGACACTGCCAAATGGTAGAACCTTATAGATGTGTGCTGAGAGGGAACACCCAAATACTCCGAAATATTTTGTGGGGCTATAAGTAGGCCCTTTTTGTCTCTGTTCCAAAAAAAACGTATCTAATAAAACACGAACATCACGCCATAATATCACACACGTAATTTCCGTAGACGTGCTCAAATCCAGCAATAAGTCATAATGTACGGAATTACTGAACATTACATCTCTAGTTGCTATTCACGTCAGGAGCGGACATTAGAGTCGTGGGCTCGCACGAGTTCGGAACATTTCGGGCGATCTCGGCTCAACTTCGGCAAACTTCGTCACTGTTCGGGTGTAGGTTACCTATTCTCACGGCTTAAAGTTAATCATGCTGGTCTAGGAGCTGCCCCTTCGTTTCTTGTCTTTGGCACAAAGCCAATCCACTGGAAAACGTGGACAATGCGTCTAATCATTAGCAGTGAGGTAGTATTTCAAACTAGATTCTGTCTGCAGTTCACCTACATGGAGGCCGTAAATTATCCCACAGGTATAACAGGGATTAAAGTATCCTATGTCCAGTAGGTACCCTGTATATATACTATTCAACACTGAATCTAAAACCTAATTTTCCCTCCTCAACTTGTTTTAGGATGTTCAAAGGCAAATCGGGAGTCCATATATTATGCACATTACCTTTGATTAGCGGTTTTCAGAGGAAGTACGGAATTCAGTCAAGTACCTTAAATTAAGGGTTGACCCGCCAGGGGCAGGGTTAGCTTAGGTTATGTCCATCCAACTAATTTTGTTGACAAAAGAGACCAAATATCTTCATTGCGTTCCGTTTTAAAACGTATTTTGGTCTGAATTAAAGTAAATTAACTTTTTATTTCAAATTTTCAATGATTGTAAAAAAAAACAAATAATTTATTTTTTTACAATCTAAGTTTGAATTTTTTCAATGAACAGCCTGTCACATTCTTCGAGTTATCCGGTCTTTACTCGTAAACTAATTGCGTGACTATTTTTTTAAGTCTAGCATACCTATTTAAATTTTAATTAGGCTAGTATTTCCATTATTGACAATGTCGTTCTAAATATGAGGACTTTCAAAACCAATATCGAATATTTTTATTTTACAGGCTCACGAAGGCACTTCAACAAATATATTATACACGGTTCAGGTTGGTCATTTCCATGGAAAAGTAAATAATGAAACCCTCTCTAAAATTATTAAAAAAAACTTTACTTACATTTAGACTTATACTTTAAGAGAGGGTTAATGCACACAGCATACACTTAATTTGAGCAATTATGATACCTCTTCAGATGCTGTTTCCACTTTAGTTTGCGATTCTGAGCTTAGGCACTCATCGTGTGAGAGTGTTTACGTCACAACCGGGCTATATATAGCCCACTCAAAGATATCTAACCACTATTTGCTTCAGATAAGGTACTATCTAAGTATTTATGTGGATGAAACCATAAATGTAAAAGAAGCCCAGAAACTGTAAATGGACAATGTTAAATATTGTAAGAATAGAGGTGTGAAAGAAGAGTGAAAAGGAGACATAATTACCAACCCGCAGGGTTTGGTAATTATGTCTGTATGGCTCGACGCTTTTCACACCACGACATGCAGATCTCGTGGTGTAAAAGCGTCGAGCCAATGAAGCTCGAATAAGAAGACATGCTGTACAAATTGTGAAAAGGAGGAAATGTGTTTATCAATCTGTGTATGTATGTATGTGCGTTTGTTCCTATGTGGTGTTGTAGAGACCAAACATGGTCAAAAATCAAAAAAGCGGTCACTTTAAAAAATCTATATTTTTTATTACGGTACATATATTATGATTTCTTCTTCTGTTTAGATTCTTTACTCAAAATTATAGATTTAGAATATAAAAAAAATAAAACAGTTCAATTATTTTCCCATTAAATAATTTAAATCAATCAGCTTATGCTAGTGATCACAAACTTTTTTATTAATTCCCTGTCTTTCTTAATAATTTATATTTTAATTATTTAAGAGGTTTGGAAAGAGAAAGGAAAGCTTTTGCCCAGTGGTTGGACACAGAATAAACTATAAAAAATAGGTAGATGTTGCAAAGTGATGTGGACGAATTGTTTGACACTGTTTTACTAAATAAAACAACATTTCACTGATTATTATGCAAGAATTCGTTATTATTATGAAATATTAGCGAAAGGGGACAAATAACGTAATACTTAACTGATATATCATTACCGGAGTGTTACAAAATAAGATATTAATGAAAACTATATGAAGATAATCGTGCTGGTTTCTCACATCGCGTTGTTGTTTTTTTTGTTAATGTTTTGTCTTTTTTATTTATTTTAATCAGTTTTTTTTTTAATTAATAATAATGTATGATATAAATGTAATTGGTCCGCACCAGTAACCGCCACAATTTACGTAACTGGATTACAAATAGCCATTTATCCAGCGAACATAAGACGAGATGCGAGTGTACCCTGTAGGATCCCCTGCGGTGCAGCCAGCGGAGGACGTCATGGACACCAGCCCTATCTGCATGTGGAAATTACAGAGTTATTAATAAAATTTAATATAATGGTAAAGTAGTTCAGCTTATAGGATATACCTGTTGATGTCAGGATGTATTAAAAATTACACTGTGACCAGCCGGTGACGGCTGTCAAATACATCATCAGACCAACCATGTCCTGGTGGTTTCGGCACAATTTTGTTTAGGCAACCAATCCGCTGAACACAGACCTCCACGTATTATCACGGTCCACCAGACCAATGAAGCAGAGTCAGGATGACGGATTCAATTTATATCATTAATAAAGTTTACCAGTAAGTCTTGCCCAGAGCTGTATCGTCGCAGGATTAGAGGGCCACCATAGTCTCCTCTACAGGCGCCCTTTTTCTTAGCTCCACTGGTGCAGATAAAATCACCAAAATTTTTAACACTAGTTCCATAATATGGAAGGCAGTCTGAGTTTTTCATTACTTTGACGTACACATCACGAAGGCTCGCAGACACGTTGAAAGCTGGAGCTGAAAATGAAGAAATATTAATGTTATTCTAGATAATTGGGTTTTCGAATTTCGAAATGCTTGATTGCTTTTGGCTTCAATCTAGCCCAGAAGAAGCTGAAAATATTGCTTCGATCGAAGTCAAAACTGTTTGGCGCTAGACTCCGACAGGATGGTGGTCGCGAGCCAGATGGCTCTGGAGAGATTATTGGGATCGCTCATTCGTCACCGCAGGTAATATCCAACCTACAATTCTGTTACCCAGTATGGACCGGTAGAAGGCGAATACCACCCACCCAAAGTTTAAACATAGTACTATGTAATGTTTAATAGATTTTAAAAAAAAAATTGTCCCACACTAGGATTTTCTCCTGTGTCGTGGGTACAGTTACAAACATAGACAATCACATACACAGACACCCAGACCTGAAACAACTACACGTAAGTCATACAAATGTTTGCTCCGTGCGAGGATCAAACCCACGACGCGCTGCGCAGCAGTCAAATCGCTCAGCCACTGCGCGTACCGTGCCGTAATAATTTAATTATTTTAATTGACCGTTAATAATTCACCAATGGAGTAGTACGCTTTTTAAAGTTCTCAAAAGTTAGTTCCCAGTAGTTCCCAAAATGCGCCTCAAACTGAGGGTGAAGAGGACTATAGTTTAAAATTATAACTTACATGAAGATGTCTTCCCCAAACCTATTATTTGGGCCAATCTGCCCTCAAGTGATTCCGAAAAATAAGACGGTGGTATTTTAATTGGTCGTATGTAATCTGAAACTATAGAATTTGATTAGTGTATGGCTGGAGAGCTTAATTTTTTTAATAAAAAATAGGGTTTAAAAATAAATTGACTAATACTTACTATTCTTTGCAGAAGGAATTCGTACAAGCGCCACGTCGTTAACTAAATAGTCAGGATCGTACTGCGGATGCAAAATGGTCCAGTTTGCATAATTACGGTATCCTCCAGAAAATAATGAAGTTCCACCTAATACAACCTAAAAACAACAGAAGAAAGTTTATTTTGGAAGTAAGGGTGATGGAAAACTGACTTGACATGACTTGTTTCCAGACTCAGTACCAAATAAACTAAGACATGTGTCAGCTAGTAACATCCAAACATATTTTATTAACTATGGCTGTTAAAAGTACACTACAAGATAACAAGTAGTTGTTTATGATTTCGACTGCTGCCCAGGTATTATATATATATTCGTCAACATATATATATTAAATGTATTTTTTTCCCATTGACCTATACCTATTTGGCGGCATTACTCATTCATTTCTATTTGATCATCATTACTTTCTATACTTGCACTGCTCAGGTCTAGGAGCATTTGTTGCAATTAGCTTGATAATTTGCTAAATAGAACGATATCGTCTGCAAAACAAAATTCACCGCTTTTACCTCCATATCTCTGCCTTCGGATTCTCCATCGTACCAGCACTGCCCAATGGTCACAACACAGATATTGCTTATAAGAGCCCCACCACAAACAGATGTCTCGCTTGTTTTAAGGGTGATTATCAGCCCCGCCTGAAAAAAAAAACAATGAATTGTCACAATCAAATTACATATTCAGATCAGGCTGAGTTTTTCGATACTGTAAGAAACGGCCGGCATCTCGCGGCACCTTACATAAAAGACTTTGCTAAACAAGAAGCTCGGCTTGGCGCCACGCTAGCATCGCGTGTTCTTGGTGTAGATCGTTTCTCTAAACGCCGTCGGAAACTGCTACGATTCTTAAAAAAAAACCGGCCAATGCAAGTTTGACTCGCGCACTATAAGTTCCGTACCATTATCATTCTGAAAAACATCATGTGTAAAAATTTCAACAGTTTGACTGTTACGGTTTATGAGATACAGTCTGCTGACGGACGGACAGCGGAGTCTTAGTAATAGGGTCCCGTTTTACCCTATGGGAACAGAATTTAAAAATATACTTACAAAAAAAGAATGTTCCCCTCTATATGATTGCAGGCCACCAGCAATCCTCATAGATGTGCTCTCCTGTTGCCTGATCATCTTAGCCGTGGGGATCCCCACACTTTTGTGGTATCTCAATGCAACTGCCTTGGCTATCAGCAGCGCCAGCGCACAGACAAGTAGTTTTACGATCTTCATATTGACAATAAAATTCAGACAATGGTGACGGATCGACGATGGAATCGTCTTTATACCTACTGTTGAGGAGAATTTTAAGTAGTGCTCGCGTTCAGATAAGTAGAACATCACTTGAGTATACATTTAACTATGTAGATATAAATTATGTATAGATAAGTCTACCAGAGATATGAAGTTAATTGTTTTCAGTCTCAAACTAGCTTCATGAGACTTGCACACATATGCACATACATAAAGTCATGCAACATTACTATAGGGGCAGGCAGAACTTGCTGCGGTACTTACACAAACCTTTTTTGTTGTTGTAATTTTTTACATATTTCAAAATGATACACGAATTTCGCCGGTTACAGTACTGCCCAGCTGGTCTTTCTGAAGAATACTAATAGGACTAATGTATGTCCACCCAGGGTATCCCATCACGGCGTTAACATTAACACCTGGTTTGTTTTTCAATCATCCTTGCAACATGATCAATCTGACATTATTGACGCGGAATCAATCTCTGCACGGAACAAACATTCGTATGATCTGCAAGTAGTTGTTCCGGACCTGGATTTGTTTGTGTATGTAAGTTTCTATGTTTGCAAATGCACCCACGATACAGGAGAAATTGCTAGTGCATAGAACAGAATTGCTTTTTTTTTATCGTGGTAAAATCATCAAATGAGTCCTCCCACCCAGGGCAGAGCGGGAGGAACTGTCAGACTCGTACTGAGTAAAATCCACGGTGTCCTTCAATAGCCCTTTACGTTCCGGGGTCACGGTTTTTCGTACAGTCCCGCGACCAACAGAATTGCTTTAGGGAATTTTTGTCCGGGCATGTGGACGGCGAGTAAAGGGTAGTTTGCAGTCCGAATTGGGACTATGTCTGGATGAACGATGCGTCGTGCCCTCCTTAAAGCAGCGTCAGCAATCTGACGGGACCCCATAGAAGGCCAAAAGCCTGCCAGGGTCGCGGGGCTTGTCTAATCAGGTAACGTGACCCTGGAACGTAACCACTCCACCCAGGACAGGAGGACTCATTCAAATAATTTACTACCGAAAAATTTAACAGAGTCGTTACTATGTCTTTGGTATTCCTACTTTAAAGCTTAAATCCCAAAAGGACTTATTTATTCAGCACATTTGCCTAAAAGATTGCCAGAAAAATAACATTCAGAACTGAACTACCCTATTTATAAATCTGTTTTAAATTCTATATGATTAGTTCAATAGAATAACTAATCGTATGTTAGAGAGCTTATAACAGATATAATTAATACGATAAAAAAAGTGTTGACTTTGGTTTAAATTCTGAAAGGACCATTTCTTATTTGTCAGAAAATAAGATACAAAATTATAATTCATGCATTATTAATTTATTTATTTACAGGAACAAAAATGAATTAATGCTTTTGCTACAACAGTCTATCTTAATCGTTAATAGTTAAAATTGCCAATTCTTCAACGAATATTCCTTAATTGGTTGCAGTAGCGGGATCGTGCTACATGTTGTGGCATTACAAGAAACGGTTGATCCAGCGCAGGTATGACGTGACGCGGGTGTAGCCTGTAGGGTACCCTGCGTTGCAGCCGGCGGCAGCCGTGAACGAGACCAGACCCACCTGTAGATGGACGAAAATAAATTAGAACTGTTAACCTCTCGGGCGCGTTACGTACACCCGGGTGTACATAAGCGAAAACGCCCTAGCGCCTTACGTACACACGTCTGCACATAACAGAAAGTAGCTCATTGGACGTTGATTTTTATCATTTTCAATTATAAATCGCCCGAGAGGTTAAAACCAAGCCCAGAAAGTGAGGTTCTCTAAACATCGAAACAAAATACCTAATTGACTGTTTGATACTACTGGTACTTCATCTTTGGTCCATGGAACGCGCTCGCAACCGCTAGATCGTGTCCTTAGTAATTAATTTTTAAAATTCACTAAACCCAAAATTACCACTGTTCTGCTGCAAAATATAAACATAGTGTCGTGATATCACCTGCTGATTGTTTTTTTACTACTGTGCAAAGTGTAAATACTTTTATATCAATCAAATAAACAACTTTTGTTAAAGTGCCATATCATAGTGTCTTCCAAACGAGTACACGGAATCCGCACTGTTATTCGAACTGCGTAACGGCCAAAATCCTGTGAGTGCACAGTTACACTGCTACCAACATCACAGCAACGCAAGCGTTCCAGGTACATATATTGCGATAGTGATCTGATTGAACTTTGCTAGTAATCGAATATAATGGCGCCACCCCGAACATTAAGCTTTTCTTGGAGGTACTAACCTACTGCTTACATACAATTTGGTTTCTATCGAAATTATCAGTCAGTGCTTGTTGATAAGCAAAGAATCATAATGCCTCTTCATCGATCTCCAAATGCTTCTCCCCGGCAGACAATATCTACAGACGACTGTCAAACCCCGGCCTCAGAACGATTAATTCCTCCTATGCCTTCTCTGCACCAATGTTCGTCGGTCCCTGACCTTTCGTCAACAGTGGAGCGCTACAAGAAAAGAAAATTTGATGGGCCTGTAGATGGCAATGTTGCCATAAATATGAACACTTTCTCCGCTTTTACTCAAGAACAGGAAAAACGTTTTGAGGACCTGCTATTGAAACTTAACAACATTATCGAACAAAATCAGGACTTAAAAGATAGTGTACAAGTAATGTCAAACAAGCACGACGAATTCCTGTCGCGAATTTCAATTCTGGAAGGTGAACGCAAAGAAGATAAGAAGTTAATCTGCCAATTAGAAGAAAAGATTGAATCACTTGAGCGAAAGTCTCGTTCTTCGACTATTGAGATTCGGAATGTCCCGTCGAAATCGGATGAATCACAGGAAGATCTCTCCAATATGGTAATTAGTTTAGGTGAATCAATAGATGTCCACATTGAGCAGAGTACTATACGCGATATATACAGGGGCAAGTCAAAGGAGGACTCCAAGCCCATTATTGTTGAATTTGTGTCTGTACTAACTAAACATAAAGTTCTTAAAGGCATCAAACACATAAACTCAACTGAAAAGAAAGAAAATAAACTTAATACTAGCCATTTGAACCTAAGCACTCCCCTGAAACCTGTGTTCGTATCTGAAACACTAACTTTCAGGGTGCAAAAGATTTATTATCTAGCCAGGCAATTTAAAAAAACTCACGGGTTCTCCTTTTGCTGGACCTCTAACGGATCTATCTACCTTCGTAAAAAGGTTGGGGACCCGCAAGTGCGAGTAAATACTGAAGCTGACCTTAATAAGTTAAGGAATGAGATATGACTAAATCGTGTGATTCACCAATTCTCATTATCTCCTGGTATTGCTATGGCCTTTAACTTCTGCATGCATGTTGTTTTTGCAGTAGAATCATTCATTCATTCATCCTATATGTTATTTTTAAATATGTTTTCAGTTTTTATAAAAGTTATTACTCAAAATAATGATAAACGAAGTTACCTTCCCTGCATTTCTAGATTATACAATACTCATACATCACACTCATCATATCAAACTCATTCACATACACGCTTACTTTTATCCCATCTCAAATTAAATTTATTATTATGCGGAAATCATACCATGATTAGTCTTACTCTGAGTCTTTCTACCGTTTCTGGAGTCAATAAAATCTTGATCCATATATATTATTCCTATATCATTCGATAATTTAAATAATATAACCGACGACATTGACAAATTGAATATGTATAAAGCTTACACAACGGACATTAATAACTGCAGTCAAATAATTAAACCATCCACAACTAGGAGTCTGACAGTTCTCACTCAAAATATCCGTAGTATTAATTGTAATATGCCAGGTTTCGAAGTCATGTTAACCAGATTAAAAATGAAATGCGATATACTTGTTTTAACGGAATGCTGGCTTCTGGGTACATCCGGCACTATACCGCATCTGGACGGTTTTCGGGCCTACGCTACAGAGAAAATACTAAGACAAAACGATGGCGTCGTTGTTTATGTTAGGGTTGACCTCAATTTCAATATTGAGGAACCGGAATTCCACGATGCTGATTGCTTAGTGGCTACGCTTGACAATAATGTAGCAATAATATCTCTGTATCGTTCACCAGCCATTAACAACATTGATGCTTTCCTGTTATCCTTAGATACAACTCTATCCAACCTTTCGTCTTTTAAACATATTGTCCTAATTGGAGACATTAATATCCCTATAAATGATAGCAAGCTCGATCTCTGTGGCTCGCGTTATTTGACAATTGCAGCATCTCACGGACTTTTACCTGCTCACTCAGAAGTTACAAGAGAGGCTAGTGCAACTTGTATAGACCATGTGCTTCTAAAAACCAAATACTCTGCTGTAACTGTAGTTCCACAGACCACATTGACTGATCACTATCCTGTAATAACGCAACTGTTTCTTAGGCAATCATCAGCTCTTGTAACTAAAACTGTCACAAAAGTTGATACTGTAAACCTAAACCGTGACATATCCCGTATCAACCTTACCCCTATCTATGAATCTACAGACCCCGACGTCTGCTTAAATTATCTCGTAAATACGTTACAGGCAGCGGTGCAAAATAATACAAACACTGTAACAGTGCCCAAACGTCTTAGAATTCTTAAACCCTGGATCACTCCTGGTCTAGTCCGTTGTATGAAAAACAGGGACATACTCCATAAAAAAAACCAAATTAGCACCTGACAATGAAATCCTTAAGATTACTTATATTCGTTACAGAAACTTTTGTACTAAAATATTGAAGAAAGTGAAAAGAGCCTACGAAAGGAATCAGATAGAACTAACGAGAGAGAAACCTAAGCAATTATGGAAAACCATCAAAACTTTAACTAACTACAACAAACCAAATAGTTCTCCAGAACAGCTTCTAAAACTTTGCTCAACTACTAATTCATCCCTCAATAAAATTAACGAGCATTACCTTAACGTTGGAAAGTCCTTAGCCGAAAATTGCCTGAAAAGCCAGAATAACCTTAGTCACTTATCTAGTAACCATGATACCACACAAAACAAACCTCAACTCCACTCCTTTGTTTTGGAACCTGTAGAAGAAACGGAGGTGAAACGAATCATTCTTGCCCTAAAAAATGATTCTACAACGGGCTGGGATAATATTTCAAACAAATTTCTTAAGACATACATAGACGTCTTGGTTCCACCATTGACATATATTTTTAATAAGGCTTTGGAACTAGGTATTTTTCCAAAATACTTAAAAAAGTCAGAAGTTCGTCCCATACACAAGGGTGGAGACAGGGATCGTATTCATAACTACCGCCCTATTTCGATTTTACCCGCAATCTCAAAAATTTTGGAAAAGTTGATAAACTCTAGGCTTGCCAATTACCTAGAATCTAAGAGTTTGCTGTCGGATAACCAGTTCGGGTTTCGTCGTGCCAGAAGTACGGATGGTGCAGTACATGAACTAACTGATTATCTTGCTGCTAATCTCGATAATCGTAAAAAATGTTTGTCGATTTTCCTTGATTTAGCCAAGGCGTTTGATACGATCTCTGTTCCCATCCTTCTGCAGAAATTGGAGAGGTTGGGTGTAAGAGGAACCCAATTAAAACTTTTTGAAAGTTATCTCTCGGACCGACAACAGTGCGTGAGGATCGGAAATAACACTAGTTCCTACCTTCCTGTATCTTACGGGGTACCTCAGGGCAGTATCTTAGGACCAACCTTATTTCTCGTTTACATAAACGGCCTTACTGAGCTCAATCTACCCAGAGGCGAAATCATATCTTATGCAGATGACACTGCTCTCCTCTTCTCTGCTGATACCTGGGATGATGTATTTGATGCTGCCCAAACTGGCTTTGATACTGTGAGGGCATGGCTTCGTAACAACGTCCTCACTCTTAATACTGAAAAGACGAAGTACATTGCCTTTTCAATTCGTAAATCGGTCATCTCTAATGATCTCAAAATTACTTCCCACGATTGCTCCTCGCCTAGTACCTGCTCCTGTAAACCTCTGGACCAAGTTAGCTCTATACGATATCTTGGCATCACTATAGATCAGAACTTATCATTCAAGGAGCACATAAAGATTGTTTGTGGAAGGATGCGTAAACTGATTTACTTATTTAAAACCCTTAGACATGTTGCTGACCGAACCTTACTTAAAAAAGTATACTTCTCACTTTGCCAATCCATCCTCTCTTACTGTATATCTTCTTGGGGAGGAATTGCCAGGACCACTCTAAGGACTTTAGAAATTGCTCAACGAGCCATCCTAAAAGTGTCTACTTTCAGATCTTTTCTATATCCCACAAACTTGCTATACCAATCTTGTGGAGTTCTAAATGTCCGCCAGCTGTTTTTGATGAATATAGTTCTAAAACAACATAGTGAGCTTACTTATAACCAAGTTAGTATGACCAAACGTAGGTGGTATGCAGTCGCAATTACCAAACACTCTCCAAAAACTTCATTTGTAAAAAAGTTCTTTCTATTCCTTGGTCCTTTCGTTTACAATAAAATAAATAAAATCTTAGACATTTATTCACTCAACAAGTCGCAATGTAAAAGAAAAATCCAGGATTACCTACAGTCACGATCATATGAGGAAACTGAAAAACTGCTTGAAATACAAAGTTAGTCTAATTATAATCCGCACATCAGAGTACCTACTACACACCAGTACACGTACACTCCACATAATATACATTACACTCATACTCACATCACATCACACTTTACTAATTATAAAACTCACCATCACTGCATACTTCGTTTTTAATTTCTGAGCGTAATTTGTAATTTTAATACTTTATTTTATTTTCTTAACTATAATATCGAATAAATTACTGTTGTTGTTAAATTAAACAGTACTAAGTAACTAAGTAATTAAGACAATGTTCCTGTGGGTGTAGCTGCATGCCGAAATACAGGCCTTCACCTAGTTCGGCTGCAGATGATCCCTCTAATATGATGTACTTAATATTAAGCGTCGATAAATTGTATTTTTTTGGTCTTTTTATGTTATGTCAATAAAATATTCTTTTTTTTTTTTAATGTTCATTAATTGGTTGCAGTAGCGGGAACGTCCTACATGTTGTGGCTTTACAAGAAACGGTTGATCCAGCGCAGGTATGACGTGACGCGAGTGTAGCCTGTAGGGTACCCTGCGTTGCAGCCGGCGGCAGCCGTGAACGAGACCAGACCCACCTGTAGATGTACGAAAATAAATTAGAACTGTTAACCTCTCGGGCGCGTTACGTACACCCGGGTGTACATAAGCGAAAACGCCCCAGCGCCTTACGTACACACGTCTGTACATAGCAGACAGTCGCTCATTGGACGTTGATTTTTATCATTTTCAATTATAAATCGCCCGAGAGGTTAAAACCAAGCCCAGAAAGTGAGGTTCTCTAAACATCGAAACAAAATACCTAATTGACTGTTTGATACTACTGGTACTTCATCTTACAGTTTCTAAACACTTCTTATTCACTTTGCCACTTCTGAGATATCACCTCACACGAGTGCGTGACGCCAAAGTACGTGAAAAGTTTAATCGTTTACTACATGACATAAATATGAATAATTAATATCGTTTTATTAAATTACACTAGGCCATTCATGAACGAGAACCTGAACAAAAACCTACCAAAGAAAGGTCATTACTGAATTTTCCTAAAACCATTTTTAGGAAATTTCAGTAATGACCTTTCTAATAGGTTAAGTCTGAGAAGACTAACCAGCATATCTTTTCCCGAGGCGCCTTCGTATCGCCGTAAGACCAGGGGGCCACCGTAGTCCCCTCCACAGGCACCCTTGCCGTTGTCTCCACTTGTGCACAAAATATCCAGGGTCACAAAGGACCCGTAAACCTGAGCGCACTGGGTGTTACTGATGACTTTGACGAAGACATCACGAAGGCTTGAAGACCCGTCTAGTGGACCAGCTGAAAGTAAACATTAGGTTATTTCCAGGGTAAATGACAAGTGATGGTTATGGACAAAGTAGCAGGTAAATATGCAATTTTGGGACGAAGATAACAGTGTTAGTTGAGACAAAAATTGTGAATGGTCCGCATTCTGGAGTGCTGCTGATCTATTAATCTCACACAATCATCAAATGAGTCTTCCCACCCTGAGTGGGGTTAAAGATACTGTCAGACTCGTACTGATTAAAATCCATCGTGTTCTTTTGCGTTCAAAGGTCTCGGTTACTTCTTTAGACCCCTTCTATATCTCCCCCGTCAGAAGATGGCCTTGAGTGAATAGAGACGCACAAAAAAATAAAAAAGTTGAGTAGGAATATGATTTGAAACATTTTCAGCGCTCGTTTTTATCAGTAGGTACTCTAATGCGCTTACACTAATCATTAAGATACTTACTTGGAGAAGTTTTTCCATATCCAATTATTTCAGCCGTGTATCCTTCAAGCGAACTAAAATATGCGACCGGCAGTGTAACGTAATCGACGTAACCTAAAAAAATAATTGAAAGCTACAATGTTATCATATCATCTGCCCAGCCTTTTTCCAACTGTGTTGGGGTCGACTCTCACTCGAACTGGGTTCAGCTGAAAATCAGTATTTTACATGGAACGATTGCTTATCAGATCTCCACAACCCAGGAACTACTAATGTTGCATCCCTTAGTAAAACTGGTTGTCGGACTTTAAAGGTTCTGACCAACTATAACGGCTGTGGCGGTTGTGAGAACATTGTAGGTCGTGTGTATTTAATATATATTTCTTCTTTTCTAGTGCTAATTTTCGTAAGGATTTCTCGCTTGTTACCAGACCTACACTTTTCCCACATATCTTAGTATTCAAAAATTGTTACAATCCCATTGTAAAACAACATATTTTAAAAGAGTAACCATGGAGTTTCTTGCCGGTTCTTCTCCATGGAATCGACCAACCCGAACCGAGCAACTGTTGTCGACGTCTTATTAGTGCCCTGGCCTGCCCATGGGCCTATGTGAAATAAAAATATTTGATATTGATTTTGGCTTTCCAAGCCAATGAAGAAACGTGCAATAACAGATGGTCACCCATCAGTAGACCAATCTCGGCAGGCGCGGCTTAACCTTGAAGATCGGCCTGTGCGTTTGTTTTTTTGTTTGTGTAGTTTGCCAATGCATAGAACGTATAATACTTACTGCTGGTTGAAATATAAGGGGTGTTAACCATTGCGATGTCGTTGGCCAAGGTATTCGCGTTGTATTGGGGATGCAAAGTGACCGACTCGGCATACTTTCGGATACCTCCTTTAAATAATGTCACCGTGCCTACCACAACCTTAAATAAAAGAATATAACAATTTAATAAATGAAAAATAAATAAAAACTTGCGAACATTATAGAAAGAAAAGCTCCTTTTACAAATTGTTTGTCGAGTTTCGGTTCGAGATCAGATTAATAAAAATAACATTATTTCATTTTTGAAATATTTTATATACGTATGTCTAATTTCAACATGAATGATGTAACTGTAACATATTTTATTTACTTAAAAAAATATCTTATATCTTAGTTTTTTTTTTTGACGTGAAAACTTCTTTAGCGGCGTTGTGCACTTTTTTGCAATGGGTAAAAAATGTTAAACTCGCGTCAGGACACGTGACCTGAACGAAAATTCGTAAGACGGCGCAGGGCGCTTGCACGAATGTTCGTGTGTGTTTATTACTATTCAAGTTTTCACTTCTGCCGGCACTCCCAGAGTGCAACCCGTCGTTTTTTTACCAGTAATAATAGTGCTTAATTCTGCTGATAGAGCCTTACTCATTCTTACATACATACATAAACACACGCTTTCTTCCCATGCGGGTTTGCGGGTAGGCAGAAACTACAGAGAAGAACAACCACATTCATACATCAGGACATACTGGCACGCCGACTGCGGGCACTACGCAACCCGGCCTTTCTGAAGCCCTTCGCCAATAAGGTCAGTGTAACATTTCCTAGGGCGTCATCCTGGCGTTTCCACTCACCTCTGCCTTATGACTTCCTCATGTTAGTCGCTAGCCGCTTTCTCTGATGCCATACGAATCTAACCTTTTTTTTTTGCGTGGTAAAATCATCAAATGAGTCCTCCCACCCAGGGCAGGGCAGGAGGGACTGTCAGACTTGTACTGACTAAAATCCACGGTGTCCTTCACTAGCCCTTTACGTACCGGGGTTACGGTGATGGGTAAGTCCCGCGACCCCGGCAGGCTTTGGCCCTCTACAGGCCCCGTCAATGTGCTGACACTCCTTGAGGCGCGCGTGGAACACAACGCGCCGTGGACCCGGGCAACACAACGCGCCGTCGACCCGGGCAATACGAATCTACCCTTGCAAATAGATTTTGAATAAAACAATATTCTATCTTCTTTAGTTTAGTTTAACCTTTTATAAAAGCACTTTTGAAGATTAAACTGGGCCCATAGACTTGATTTTATTAAATGTTATTGACTAACCTGCATTTCTCTTCCCTCGGACTCACCATCGTACCAGCATTGTCCAATAGTCACAACATAGTAGCGGTTCAGAAGAGCCCCTCCACATACTGATGTCTCGCCTGTCTTTAGAGTTATTATCAAACCGGCCTACAAAACAAAGACATGACTATCAAATAAATTTTATTAAACAAAATCCAAGGAGTTGGAGGAGGAGGAGAGTTTAGTGCCAAGGAGAGTGACAATCTTTGTAGAGTATATGTGTAACAGCTGGATGACAAGGCAAAAATGTAGAGGCTTACGATAATGTTGTAGTTCTTTTTTGGGAATAAAGTAAGTCATAACTGACTCAGAACAAAAGAACTGAAAGAAAGGTTCGGTTCGGGGATCGAACCCGCAGCACGCAACGTATCACTCAATCCCTCAGCCACTACGCCGAACTTGCTGTCTAAATGCAAATTGATAGGTAACGAAAAAATACTTACAAAATACGGGTGTTCTCCTAAATATGAACTGAAGCCGCCAGCAATTCGCATAGATTCCTGTTGCCGGATTCTTGTAGCTGTGGGGATCCCCACTCGCTTGTGGTACTTGGCAGCAGCTGCCTCTGCTGCCAGCAATGTCAGGACACAAACTAACAGAGTTGCAGCCTTCATCGTAATAGAGATGTTTGCATAGTAATGAGTACCAGTGATAGAACCGACTTTATATTAGAGAGTAAATCAGGCGGTTTTGACGTCGTCGTTAGATAAGAGTGTGAGTATCACTTGAGAATGGGGATTTTTCTATGTAACAAAATTTAGGTCTGTCAGGTATTAAGTGGTTTGTTATCAGGGCAATCATAAATGAGGAATATTGATTTCGAGTATTCACTGTTCCTATTATACAGGTACCGCCTCTTTCAAGGGTATCGTAGTGGATGAGTTATTGGTTTTCAATAACATCTTATTGCAGCACCCAAAACATTCTTTCATTCAGGTTTTTTTAGGGATAAAACAAGTGTTCAGAACCTTATTGGCAAATGTAGATAATAGGGTAATTTGACTGAAAAAATGTAAAAAGACCATAATAGACAGCTTGACAGTATCAATATACTGTCAAGCTGTCTATTATTGTAGTAACAGGTAAACTTGACAGGTGAATGTGCTCAAACTGAAGTGTTACTGGTAAATACTTAAATTAATCATCACAAAATACTCTAAACAATTATTGTGTGCACTTATCTGATAATTTACAAACATTCTACCTAATTGATGAATGTTATGCACTATCGACTAATAGTTAATCATACACGTAAAGATGTAGCCCGATAGATCTGTCCAAAAGTCTTGCCTGACGAGGAAAACTGCTAATGTGAGGCAAGAAAATGGGGTCGGTCTACTATTTTAGTCCGTCAACGAAAATACGGGCCCGTTTGAAAGTAACTTTTTAGTGAATCCTACTTCCTATTAGTTTTGAATTCATAAGTAGGTGCTATAGAACATGAAATGCCCGAAACATCAGACGAAGTTACGAGTTCCACGCTTAGATAGTAGTACTCCAGGTACAAAAAAGGAAAATCAATTGCAATCGTTGTTTAACCAACACTAGGTATTCATATAACGGGGTGCTAAGACAGGAAACCTCCACGTGTGCCCGTGGACTGGAGTTCCCTCTTGGATACGTCCGGGGGGAAGACCAGTTTTTCGGGCCGGTGCACCCTAGGATGCGGGCAAAAACTCTTCCTTTAGGCACTGTGTGCCTAAGGGGTCTCTTTGCCCGTATGCGAATAGCCTGTCGGGTGGCTCCGGGTCGCTCCAGCGCGTGTCCCTCTGAATAGCAGAGGGCACAGCGGCGGAGCGGGCTTGCGGACGATAAGTAATGGGTAAGCTCGCCGTCCGACCAAGGACCAAGCCCGGGTCGTTGGCGCGTCGTGTTTCACGCGTCTCACGGTACTCAAAAAATAACCCAATCATTTCAGTTTTTTTTTTCAATTTCATTCCTTGTGATAGCAAATTCTGAAAACTTATTAGTAATTCCGTCCTCTTTACAGCATCATTAGATTCAGCTCGTTTACGACTCAGTTTGATAATAACGCGATAAGGTTTATGACTCGGGATATTGTATTAAATTTCGATAGATCGTAAAAGATTTGAATGTGAAAGGAGTTAAATGATTCGTGTTACGTTGTGAACTGAATTGAATTAGATAAGTATTCTTGATAATAGGTACCGAATTAATTAATCATGCGACGCTTTAAGGTCGCGTTTTCACTATGCAAGTTACTTGTATTCATGTTCCAAATTGTAAGCAACTTGAACAAACCTGCATAAAGGTTACGAGTACGTTGAACTGTAGTTTTTTTTTTTTCAATTCACTTGTATATTAAAGTGACGTCATACTTTTGTGCAAGGCTTGCTTAGGTAATAGAAACTTGGAAAACACTACTAAACTAGGAAATGGCTATTCAAACATTTTCAAATTAGACGAAATGGTAACCCTTGAATGGAACATCGATATAATGATTGTGTTTATACCGAATATGATTTTAACTTAGTGTCTCTCACTTTTTGATATTAATGAGTATAATTATTTCAGTATATCAAAGTAATGTTTATCGGGGCGTGTGGGTGTGTTTTATTACCACATTAGTGCTTCAACTTTAACAATCATGTTGTTGAGTCAGCCTACCGCAAATTAGAATCTAACTTAATAAGTTATGTAAAAACTTTGTAATTACAACATTGTTCCAGAACGATCGACCTTTAGGATTTATAATAAATTCTTGAATAAATTTAAATATTACGGAAAGCTATGTTTTAAATTAAGATACTTGAGCATTCTGAAACCCTTCGATGAGATATTGGTTGGCATACTATTTGTATGCCAACCAATATCTAAATAAGAAGCATCTACACAAATTCTTAAAGGTTTTTACAAAAATGTCCTAAATAAACATATTATTATAACCCCTTCCACTTTTCTACCCTGTGATAAAATTATGTATTAGACCGGGTTCCGATTGGGGTCCTTCTGTGGGTCCTAATACATTCCACAGACATTGCCTGCCCTAATTCGCTCTACTTATGTACGACTAAAATATTATTTTCTTTTAAACATTTTTTTTAAACAAGTATTAATTTGTAAGGTAAGTACTTTTTTGCGGGCATGCGGGCAGCGAGTAATGGGCAACTCGCTGTCCGATCATGGACCATGCACGGGACGACGGCGCGTTGTGTTCCACGCGCGCCTCAAAGAGTGTCAGCAAAATTACGGGGCCCCCCTTTAGAGGGCCAAAGCCTGCCGGAGTCGTGGGACTTATGAATTATCGTCACCCCGGAACGTAAAGGGTTATTGAAGGACACCAGTACGAGTCTGACACCTCTGCCTTGGTTGGGAGGACTCATTTGATGATTTAACACGATAAAAAGATAAGGTAAGTTTTGATCATTTTTACGTCAAATAATTCCCTAATAAAACCTTTATACCAACCTATCAAAAGCTAGCTGAAAACAGTGAGTAAAAGCTCTTTTACTCACAGGATTCAAATACTTGAATCACTTGCTACGCTTGCGATTCATCTATACATATAATAAATCTGTAGAAGGGTCAATTCTGTACATTGAAAATATTGAAAAAATAAATAGCGGGGGGTGTTGCTGGATCGATACCAAACCCAAATATATGATTAAAAACATTTTTGTCTGTCTGTCTGTCTGTCTGTCTGTCTGTCTGTCTGTCTGTCTGTCTGTCTGTCTGTTTGTGCAGGCATCACGTGAAAACTAACGGTTCGATTTCGATGAAACTTGGTATAATTATTCCTTATTATCCTGGGCATAACATAGGATACTTTTTATCCTGGAAAAATACGTAGAAAAAAAATCTTATTTTTCAGTTTTATTCATAGACGTTGTTCTGTAGAACCGCGAACACACGTTGCATTACCCGCAGTGGATTCAGCGCCGTAATATTTATAAGATGTCAGAGTTAGTCTAAATGGGGAAATAAACCATCCACGCGAAGACCGACATCCGCGCGGACGGAGTCGCGGGCGGAAGCTAGTTCATCATAAATTACTCTTCATTACATCAACTAATAAAAACCTTCGCTTGCTCGTGATCCATACTATATGGTCCTTTATTCACGAGTTTAAAACGGCCATTTTGAGCAATGTTCCTAATAATTCACTGAGAGCATTTCCAACAACGTCATTAACTATTCATTCACAAATCATTTGAAATATTGCTAATTGGCCGTTTTAGACCCGCTGATTTCTGATCTAATTATACTCAGATTCTTAAATATACTATGGCTAATGTTGTTGCTAAACAGGCATATAAGTAGACTGTTCATAGTCGAAGAGACCGTTACCTATGTAAAAATACATCTAAGCTTTTCATCTTTTACAAAAAATAATCACATTGGTCTAATCATAAGCGTTGTTTTGTTCGAGTTCCTTTCACATATTTCTAAAGGAAAACGGCTTACAAACAAACATTTACAATCCTAAAGGGTGCTCTGTACATCTGAGGACTTAGCGACGTACTTTTATATATGAGTAGTTCAAATAGGGTTGCAGAAACGTTCGACGTCCTACGCACATACATCTTTTATAGACAAACCCTTAATAAACATCATAAATATTCATCACCTACAAGCATTCCTTCTCTTTTTTTCACCTAGTCAAGATTTCTAGTTAGGGCAAGCTTGTTTACCATGTCATAAGAAATACAGCCTATCTATCTCTGATGACACAAAAACACCGCGTGTTGTTATACAACACAAGAAACTTCATCTTTCCTTTAAGTACCTATTTTTGGTCAGAAGTAAAACACTTGAAGTAATCACAAAATAATAATTTTATTATTCCACTCACAACAAAAATTCACAGAATCACGATAAATAATTTTAATCCAGTATAAATTCACAGTTGTTACTTTCCTCGATGTTCCAATGCGACTGCCTGTCATGGCGGCGAAACGTTTGTTATAACTTTCGCCCCACCACTCACAGTGCAGAAGGATTAGTCGAAAAGCGACTAACAAACAATTAATTAATCAGTTTAACTACATTAACAATTTTAAATAACTAATAATTTAATATTACATGACTATTCACATAGATTTAATTTTAACTTAATAACCGGTTCTTGATATTTTTACCAAAGTATCTTTTATTGACTAATATTTATTTACCTACAATAATTATAATACGACCTTACACTACTACCTACAATAATTATAATACGACCTTACAGCTCGGCCATCCTGTTCCAAGCGAGTCCCATCGCATTTTTTTAATTAACAGTTTCATAATATTAATAGTACTAAGAGCTTATAAATTAACGGAAACATTATTTAGTTATCTATTCCTTGTTTTGCACA
Source organism: Agrotis puta (assembly GCA_943136025.2). Lineage (NCBI taxonomy): Eukaryota > Metazoa > Arthropoda > Insecta > Lepidoptera > Noctuidae > Agrotis > Agrotis puta. The sequence goes on along the minus strand of OW964176.2, from coordinate 19,075,415 downwards.
CACATCTGCTCGTCATCACTGGTGCAATCATTCTCTGATGAATCAGATTCCAAGTCCCTAGTGAAATTCATCCAGGGTTGGATTTTATCAATTGCTACAATATTTTCGTATTTTCTGCCATGTTTACGTGTCAGAGGTGTATCCTCAACCAAAAATCTATCATTAGGGAGTATTCTTATTATGCGGTAGGGACCCTGATACTTGACAGTAAGCTTCTGTGACTTACCATCATGCGGTACCTGTCTTTCCAGTCTCACTAAGTCGCCCTCTTTATACCGAGTTGGAGGTTTCCTGTGTTTATTATAATTAATAGCGTCTCTTACCTGTTGTTCTCTTATCTTTTCGCCTGCATTTTGTCTTAGCGCATCTAAGTCTTCCGCGGGAGTCCTGTTGAGAGTTTCTTTGATGATGTCGTTTAACTTACCTTCTGTCCTGCTGGTCACATTAAATCCGAATAACAGTTCCGATGGGCTCTTCTGAGTTGTTTTATGTTTTGTCGTATTAATACCTACCTGTATGTCGGAAATGTGATCATCCCATGATTTATCATCTTCACCGTGACTAGAAGTTGATAAAGCATCCAGTATGGTTCTGTTGAACCTCTCCACTTGTCCATTTGCCCTTGGTGTAGCAACGGCATTTTGGACGTGCTTTATGCCATAAGACGTAACAAAATCCTGAAAATGTTTACTGGTAAAACTCGAGCCTTTATCAGTAATTAGACGTGTTGGTACTCCAAAATAACTTACAAATTGCTTCAGTATTCTTACTGAAGTTAAGGCTTTAGTATTTCTAACTGGATTTATACTAACGTATTTTGTGAACCCGTCTACAATTACCAGTAGATAACAATTTCCTGCCTTGCTCTTTATGAATGGTCCTAGGTGATCTGCGTGGATAGTATGAAAAGGTGTACTGACCTTCTCTATAGGATGTAATTCGCCTTCCCGTTTACCACCTGGGGCCTTGTGATGAGCGCACTCCAGACAAGAAGAGACATATTTTTTTACAAATCGGCGCATTTTCCTGAACCAATAATGTTCTCTTATCCTATGTAATGTTTTCTCAAAGCCACAATGACCAACATCATCATGATTCATCTTGAGGATTTGCCAGCGCACGCCTCTAGGTACAAACCATTTTAAGTCCTCCCCAACAATGCGAAAAACCCTATCGTTTTTTAATTTATAATTTTTATGCACGTCTATGGCCTCCTCAGCGGACGGATCCAAAAGAATTTCTCTAATTTTCTTAACTTCACTATCAGCGGATTGTACAGTTGAGATCCAGTTTTGGTCAGATTGCTGAATTGGTAAGACGTCCAAAATATGTGAATCACTTACCGGGCTCTCCACTGCATTCCTGCTGAGGGCATCTGCGTGCGCCATTCTTGTCCCGGGACGGTATTCTATAGTGCAATCATACTCTTGAAGTACAACCCACCATCGTGCGATTCGAGGTATGAGGTCCCGCTTTACTAATGTTGACCTGAGTGCATTGCAATCAGTCAAGATTCTGAACGGTATACCCACCAAATAAACTCTGAAACGATTTAAAGAAGAGATCACGGCCAATGTTTCAAGCTCATAAGAATGCATCTTACGTTCGTCAACATTCGTTTTACGACTGAAATACGATACTGGTTGCAGAACGCCGTTCGAGTTTCTTTGAAGTAATATTCCGGCCAAGCCATCCTTACAGGCGTCAGTATGTAACTCTGTTTCGGCTTTCGGGTCATATAAAGCAAGTAGCGGGCGACTTACAAGTAATTCTTTTACCTTAGTAAATGCTTCCTCTTGCTTGTCACCCCAAGTCCACGCAGTATTCTTTTTAAGAAGATCCGTTAAGGGTGCTGTAATCACAGCATATCCTTTGATAAATCGTCTGAAAAACCCAGAAAGTCCAAGAAACTGTCGCACATCGTGCTGATTTTTAGGTGTTGGGAAATTGGAGACTGCATCCGTCTTTCTGCTACCCGGCCTGATACCACTGGCGCTTACATGGAAACCTAAGAAGTCTATGGAGTCCAGGAAGAAATGGCATTTACTAAGTTTTAAAGTTAACCCACCTTTTTTTAGTAATTGTAGTACCTCTTCCAGGCGCTGAAGACCTTCTCTGAAATCCTTGGATGGAATGAGGATGTCATCCATATAAATAATCGCATATTTTATTTTGGCTTCCATTAATATTTTGTTGATGGTGCGTTGAAAAACCGATGGTGCGTTGACTAGGCCAAATGGCATGCGGTTATATTCATATTGTCCGTCAGGGGTCACAAAGGCAGTTTTAGGACGAGATTCTTCAGAAACTGGGATCTGGTAATACCCAGAAGCTAGGTCTAAGGATGTAAACAAAGTATTACCTGCAAGGAGATCCAGTTGGTCTTCTACTCTGGGTAGTGGGTAGTGATCCTTCTTGGTTTTCCTATTGAGCGCCCTGTAATCGACGCACAACCTTTTGTCACCCGTTTTCTTCTGAACCATGACGATCGGGCTGGCGTAAGGCGATGATGATTCTCTAATTATATCACTGTCCAACATATCCTGTATCATGTTTCTTACCAATGACCTTTCAGCAAGTGACATGCGATACGGGCGGTAAACTACCGGATCAGCATCGTTGAGTTCGATGGTCATCTCGGTAACTGACGTGTAGCCCAAGTCATGTAGTCCACTAGAAAAACAGCTACTGTACTTTGCAAGCAAAACTTGTAGTTCCTGGGACTGGTCTTCATTTAAACGAGGATTACAGTTGACAGAGGTCCTCATTTCAGCATCACCAAACGTTACATTGAACGCATTTAGAATATTACACGATGAAACAGAGTTTCTCTGTAGAGAACGAGTTAAAAGAGTACCTTTAGTGATGTGCATGGGAGTCGCTGACATATTATAGATCAAGACTGCTCCACTTCCCTTCTTGATTTCGTACTGCCCAGGAAGTAAATAATGCTCCTGACCTTCAGCACCTCGTAAAGTACCATTTATATAAATATCACAATCCAACTGAGCATACGTACAGATTTTTATTGCCTTTAACGTATTGCCAGGGATTTCGGTGTCGGTAAACACTACAATATCTAATTTTTTTGGTGGTAACCTTTGGAATTTGATGTCATCTGGAGTTTTAATAATTAAAATGTCAGGCCTTTCTGTAAAGGAATGACCTAACAAAACTGGATTTACCAGCACATAATCCTCTACAACGTATAAATCTATTATTTCTTTCAGTCCTTGAACTTCGACAGAAGTCACAACAACTCCTAGCGGATTTATTAGGTTACCACCTATTCCTCTAAGTACTGGCAAATTAGGGCGTTTTAGAATCTGAAGATTTAGAGAATTAGCAACACTTACCTTAATAAGAGAACATTGACTACCTAGATCAATGTGACACAAGGTTGTTATTTCGTTCACTTTTATTTCAAACACGTACTTGTTTAAACCGGTATCTTCTGCTGTAACTTCTGAAACGTGCTTTTGTGTTTGATCATTACCTGGTACTGCTTTCTGGTTATCCAGTTGGTTTGTTGTCCTCTTATTCCTCAGACAGTTAGAAGTCTGATGGCCAGACCGGTCACAATTAGTGCACTTCGCAGGAGGTTTTTCACATTTAAAGCTTGGGTGACCAACCTCGTTGCAGTTGAAACATTTTATATTAGTATTAATATTCATACCTGGTTTAGATGGGCCCGGTCGATTTGAGTTGTTACCAAATCGTCGATCATTTGGTCTCCGCGTAGAGTCTTGTGTTTCTCTACTGGGACCACTTTTAACAGTCCTCAAATATTGAAGTACCTGTTCTGGTTCTTTGAACTGAGCTGCCTGAGCGCCTACCTTGACCGCACGGTCATCTATTCCATACAACAGGCAATCTACTGCTTGCCTGCCATATATTTGACATCTATTTAAAAGGTTTACCTTCGCATAATAATAATTCTCCAGTGATTCGCCATATTTTGCTTTTTTGGATAACATTTCCGTTAACAGTTCCGCATAGTCTTCTCTACACGGAAAAGATTCAATCAATTTCTTTTTCCATTCTGACCACGTATATAATATCGAAGTTAGACCCTGATACCACGTTTTTGCTACACCGGTTAATTTAGGCAGAGAGTAATGAATGATTTCCTTTTCTTCCCAACCATAAATTTCCGCACATTCTTCGATTTTGGTCAACCAAGTCAATATGGTTTGTTCTTTAGATAAGGGGTCGAACTCCGGTATCACATTCGTGTTAAAAGACATTTTTGGTTTATCAGAACCCTTACATCTATCTAAAATAGCTAAAAATTTATCCATTAACCTACTATCTGCTCCTCTTCCGTTTGATCTCCTCCTTTTTGGTGATGGTGACTCACCTCCCGATTCCGAAGACGTGGAGTAATAGCTCTTTCGCCGTGATGTTCGTTTTGAAGACTGCCTTCCACGACCTTCCCTTCTTTCATTCCCTTCCTTATTTTCCGTCTGATTCCGAGTCCCTAGCACAATGCTTTGGTTCTCATCAGAACTCATGTGCCCATGCTCTTGCCCCGAGCGTGGTGTATTCCTTTCCATATTCAAATCGTCCGTGATCTGATATTGACCCCTAACCTGGGGTGTTCCAGCATATGCATGTGCCAGTCCTTCCCTTGGACTGGTCACATCACAAGTATTCCCTAACCCTTTACCTCGAGTTTGGTTTCCAACAGGGCCCTTACCTCGGGTTCCCTCTTCATAAGGCCCTTTACCTCGGGCATTTCCTTCATATTCATCCATCACAGCAAAGTCTGAAACTTTTAAAATAAGTTTAGTCACGCGTTTAATTTTCACCAGCCATGGCCAAACTCCATGTAGGTCCACTACATCCAAGTCACCACACTTATTATTTGCACCTAAGACCACTTAGACCTGACCCGTTCCACATACGGCCCCCTCAGACCACTCAGCAAGCCCCTTTAAGCCACTCACACGCCATTTATAAAAGTAAGTACCATAGCGTGAGCATTATTTAAAAACAAACAACCCTAACTCAATTATTAATTTAGATGTAACCTTGCATTTCTACCATAAGACTATTGGATAAGCTTGGCTTTAAAGTACCCAAGTAAGAAGGTATTAAGTAGGTCCATTTAAATTTAATCCATTCAAAATTAATTGAATCTAATTTTAAATTATTTCAAGTCAGTAAAAAGTAAAACTATTTTATTTGAATAAATTCCATTTACCTTCTCTTCATTTCAGTTTTACAGGATGTAAAAGTAGCCACCATACAGCCGTTAACAAAGAAATATTATTACATACTGGTAATTCAAAAATCTTCATTGTGAAATACAAAAACAAAACACCGTGCTAAACCACCGGGTCATGGCACGTATTTTTCCAATAACGTGACAGTGGTAATAAATAAAAGTGGGAAAAGTTGAAAGTACACTCTTCAATATTCAAAACATAAATGATCTCAGATCGAATATAATATTGCCCAGTAGTGCCATAGTAGTGTAAACAAAATTGGAAAATTCTGCTACTACGCTGCTATTACTGATAGTTAATTATTATCTCTTAATTATCTATTTTACCATTGAACATTTTTTTTACTTAATTCTCATTAGTCATTACGTACTTAGTCGTTTACTAACTTCTTATTCTACCTTGGAGTAGAGAAAAAAAACAAAAACAAAAATTATTAAAAAAACAATCGTTTACTCTGTGTTTTCTTGAACCAATAATTCCATTGGAAGAATGATTAAAACACATCAGAACTACATAAAATAATGAAATCTAACATGACCGCAATGGACGGAACAAAAAGAAAAAAAAAATACAAAACCACACGATTATGTACTCAAAGTAAAAATAATCATAAATGCGATTACTTACGTAACGTTCTTTACTCCGAGCCGTGAGCGTGACAAGAAAATGTTGAATTTTCTTGGATATCCCACTTCTGACCTTTTGGTCAGAAGTAAAACACTTGAAGTAATCACAAAATAATAATTTTATTATTCCACTCACAACAAAAATTCACAGAATCACGATAAATAATTTTAATCCAGTATAAATTCACAGTTGTTACTTTCCTCGATGTTCCAATGCGACTGCCTGTCATGGCGGCGAAACGTTTGTTATAACTTTCGCCCCACCACTCACAGTGCAGAAGGATTAGTCGAAAAGCGACTAACAAACAATTAATTAATCAGTTTAACTACATTAACAATTTTAAATAACTAATAATTTAATATTACATGACTATTCACATAGATTTAATTTTAACTTAATAACCGGTTCTTGATATTTTTACCAAAGTATCTTTTATTGACTAATATTTATTTACCTACAATAATTATAATACGACCTTACACTACTACCTACAATAATTATAATACGACCTTACACTATGCACTTGATAAGTTTCTTTCAACAAGTGACAATAATTGTCACTATTATACGATAACGATAAGGTAATAAAGCGTACTTTATCCAATAATATTCCTAGAATATTGTAATTGCATGCACTACATAAATTGTCACTCGAACTATTCACTAAACAATCCAACCCTTTCAAAGCGTCACAAAATAATGGTCGGTACAATCGACCACATAATAACTTAATAATGAACCGAAATGAAGTAATCGCGATGTGGTGCACCGCACTGCACACTGCACGCGGATTTCCTCAATGATCGTAGGTTAATATTAAATTTTATTAAAATGGCCCCTGGCGGATGGCAATGCAAAATGTGATCTATATCAGGTTTCAACGAAATCATAAGTTATGAAGTTGGTTCAGTAGGATAATTAAGCTGAACCGTATTAAATAAACTGTCAGAATAAAAAAGTGAAATCAAATACTGTGTTGAATTTGTTTCACTTTTAAATTCAAATTAGGTTCACTCTCCTAAAGCATGATATATTGAATCTTTAAATATTTTCAGTTATTTATTATTAAAATATTTTATGAACATCCGTTGTCCAATAGTACGCGGGACATCAAAGTCACCTCCAGTTTCGCACTGGAACAAAAGCCCCTCAACACAGGTATTCAATTCATTCCATTATACGGCACTAGCGTTCATTAACACCAATGATGCTCAATGGGTCGGACAGGTCCCGCGTCCCGCCATCCCACCGTCCCGCCTCGTTAACAACACCTTTCATCTGATTAACTGCTAGCATTTTAAATACCCCTCTGTTTCCCAGTTTTATTGGCGGGATTCCGAGCTCGCGCGACACGTCACGTCATGTGAGAGAACCGATGAAACAGCTTTATTGTATCGCTAAATTCCCAGCTCTGAATAATCATTCGAATAAAAATCAATGTATGTATGAATAATTATCGCTACAAATTGAGGTTTGCGTTTCGGCAATGCGTGCCCATTGTGGAGATATATGGTTGTTAGCGGTTAATTGGATTCATTGTCATTACTAAATTAAAACATTAAATACAATTTTGTTTTAACGCTTAAGCGATTTTATCACCTAAAATACGTCGAACACTAAATAAATATTGATGGCTAGTAAAGGCTCACAAACTAAATGGTGTACATAAAACAGACAGGCTTATTTTAATAAAAGCAAATATATTTCCACGAATTTATTACTTTGAATACAGAAACCATTTCACCAATGAAAAAGTGATGTTTATTTGCCGTGGTATCTTTTATACCCATTACTTTCTTAAGGGTTATACGCATATTTTATGATCGACAATTTTCTTATCTAAAAAGCGTAGATATAAGAAAGTGTATCGGAATAACGCGCAATAAAATTGTCTGTCTCTGAAACTGTAATTTCAGCAAAAAGAGATGTTAAACATTTAGCGAGCGAGCGACTTTCGCAAGAACAGAAGACGAGATTTTTGCTACTAATGTCGCTATTATCACGCACGATCTAATGAACATATAAAAACACCCTATAAACTTGATCAACCCAATCTATCTTGTACCTTAGTTTTACTAAAATAGAGTTTAATTTACCCTGACATCATGTTTCGGTTATTGAATTTCTTGCGCCCAGTGGGTCGGCTCACGTAGTTCGTTTTCACAGTTTGTGAGATGTTTTCACAGCTATTTATCTGATGTCTGCTGGTGGACGCTATCTAATTACGTCGTGAACACAAGTGATTACAATCGACACGGGATGCTTTTATTGACTGATCTTACTCAGTACAAAATAAAGAAATGTTATTTTTTTGTCTACTAATCAAAAACAATCAAGAAAGCAAATGAATTCGTATTGTTAATAAATTAATATTTTATACCAAGAATTGTACCTTAAAGCCTTTGTCAAACAGACAGGCATGGCGAATACGAAATTAGGCGTTTTTATTTGTAATGTATGGAATTGTTAGAATCCAGTCACATAGAAAAGCGAAAGCGATCCGATAGCGTGACCGAACTCCGTTTGACGTCGTTCATAAAAAGTCAGCTAATACAACTGCCAAGCCTCAGTTTGCTGCACCCAGTTTGACGTTTCGTATCGGTTCGATATCGCTTCGGACTCGGTTCGGTTCGTTATCGTCTGTCTGTTTGACAAAGGCTTAAGTGAAAAAGTTTTAATCTAGAAAACACTAGGTACCTATTTACTCAATGTCAGACTTGTAGTAGAAAAAATACAGGACTCCCAAGATAAGTAATTAAAAATATTAATTAAAACAGTAAACCTTAGACACGATATCCTTAAGTTAATATCCGAAAACAAAAGCGTAGTTAATAGTAATACCTTCGAAATTACGACTAATGAGAGATAGGATCAGGAATAAAACAAAATTAGTCACGTACAGTACATTTTATGTCAGTCGCCATAGATTAAGTAGTAGAAACGAAACAATAAAATGTGAATGTAAGCCTGAGGGCAGAAGTTCTTGCCCTTTATTTTCCATTCATACGCTTTGAGATCGGCAGTTACACCTCTTTATAGAAGTTATTATGTTTTGTAACTGGAATGTAACTCACTTTTTTGGTTTTTGATTATTCAAATGCTTGAAATTTTGACAAATTGAAAGAAATGTTTTGAATGTGAGGCGAATATCAATGTGATTTTAGATATCACAAAATTTGCCTCCTCTCTCCTAAATTTTGAGTGCCCGACAGGGTCCACATTGTATCTTTAACTTGTTTGTACCATCTCTGTAACATATGGAATGCAATAAAAATTGAGCATTGAGTATTGCGTAGTGGATACTAATAAGCGTAAAATGTAAGACTTTTTAAAGAGACTTTTTAAGACTTTTTTTTAATACCAAGTCTGGTATCCACAATGATGACGAAATGGAAAGAATACATATTGTTGAATGAATACTCTAGGTAATTACTTCAGAAATTACTTCGCATCGTTTCTACGAAGTATTATTATTCTATGTAGTTGTAGTAGTACTGGCACACGCCACCCCTATCAATCTGAGATCGTATCGTTTTGATTGCTGTTCAAACTAATAGCGCTTTTCAAACTGCTGTGTGCTGGCTGTATTATACAAGTGTTGTTTTGTACGACTATTTTGTATGAATTAGTTTCTGTTTTGTTTCGAATTCACTTTTGGGTAATATTCCGCGTAAATAAATAAATTATGTAAGAGTTGTTGACAAATCCACACAACCATTGCTGTTGTTATTCGACACACTTTACGTTCGTTTTATCTTTCATCATCTTTTTCTTGAATGTGAATATTGTTTTTCTATTAATTTTATAAATGCGACTGTGTCTTTTTTTGTAATTAGACAGTATAGTATGTTCCATGTATGTATGTATGTCACCTTTCAATTCATTATTCATTTGCAATTCAATCCAACTATGTTGGATTTTATCACAACTATTTTGAAATCATTAAATCGCCTGATTAATTATTGTAATGATCAGATAAACATTGTATTTCCAATGTAATGTAAGTGTTATGTGAAATGAAACCAATATGAACATTCACTCGAGTGAAGCATCTGATATCAGCTTTAAACTGCTCGACGTTTATTCTTTTAAAAAGGTATAAACGATTCGTACATAATAAAATGAAATAGAGTTTAAGCTGTTTAATGAAATATTTCTTAAAATAAAATAATCCCTCCTGTTCCTTCATAGAATGTACGAAAATAAACGATGACGGCCAAGTTATTAAAAGGAGGGTATTATTAAAATTCACGTCACGAGGATGCCAAATTTAGAATAAATCCTTTAGTTAGTTTCTACACGTGCTGTATCTACACGGAATTTCGAAGTAGAGGGTCTTCCGCTTAATTAACGAAAATAAACTGAATAAAGTGATTGACGGCACGGTTTGCGCAGTGGTTGTGTGATCGGCTGGTGCGCAGGGTGTCACGGGTTCCATCCCCGCACGGAACAAATATTTGTATGATCTACAAATAGTTGTTTCGGGTCTGTTTATGTATGAGAGTTTCTTTGTATGTAAACGCGCCTACGATTCAAGAAGAAACGTTATTTTGCTAACGAATACAATAAATCATATAACGTAGCCTTTCTAAAATCTAAAACATGAAATACATTCCTTAGTGCTTAAATAAATCTCATTAATCAATTTAGGTAGCTAACATTCAAAGTAACGATGGAAAGGTCCTTTCACTCCAAGGAGTACCCGCCGCCTTCGCGCCGTCGCCCCGTCGCCGCCCCGTCACCCGGCGCAAATCGAATTCAAATTCAGGTAATTTTTAAAACCCTCATCAATGGACTCCATTTGATCGGGATGAGAACATTCTTAAAAAGCCGGCAAAGTGCGAGTCCGTCTTATTAAAGTATTCCTTACCATTATACGAGGATATGTATAAAAGCGGCAAAAAAATCACGAATGTTGTTTGGGATCCACCTTATTTTTTTTCTGTTTTTATTGGTATTAATAGAGAAAGTTACAACAGAAATACATCTTCTGTGAAAATATCAACTAACTGTCACGGTTCATGAGAAGTCTGGTGGCACACAGACAGACGGACGGACAGCGGAGTCTTAGTAATAGGGTCCCCCTTAGGGTTACGGAACCCCCAAAAGTGCGCAGGGATAAGGAATTGTAGGCTAAGTAAGTAATGGATTATACTGATGACATTATGTGGAGAAGGATTCCGTAGACTACGTTGAATCGGGCCTGGTCGGGCTTACTCGGGCCTGGTCGGGCTTACTCGGGTCGCCTCGGGTAGGGCTTTCGGGATTCAGCTAAATTGTTTAGTCTAATTCTCAGGCTTGTTAATTTAGAAAGGCTTTGAGCGCTGTTTTCATTATTAAAGTGCTTTACTGATTTAGAGATTGACTGTCCGTGACCTTTGAACTCGGTGAATTATCAATTACTTAGAAATTAGTTTTAATAGTGTTGGTTTGTAACCCTCAATTATTTTTAAGTGTAATAGTTATTGGTCGCGGGACTAACGAATCACCGAGACCCCAGAACGTAAAGGGCTATATTGAAGGACACCACGGATTTTATTCAGTTCAAGTGTGACAGTATGGGGAGTGGGAGGACTCATTTGTTGATTTTACCACGATAAAAAAAGTGTAATAGTTACTGTTACAATGCTTACGATGCTACGTTTTCATTTTAAACTTCTAATAAAAGCAATCGTTCACTTAAAAAAAAACGACGGGTTGCACTCTGGGAGTGCCGGCAGAAGTGAAAACTTGAATAGTAATTTTGGAAATATCTTGTGAACAGATTTTAGTAAAACTCGCAAAAATGGTTGACTTTTTATTTCAATAATTTTCCAATGTGACGTACATCTTTTATAAACAATGTTACCTAGCAACGAATGTATCCAGCATACAAACTTCTTTAAAAGTAATAAAGTCACACGAACATTCACGCAAGCGCCCTGCGCCGTCCTACGCTTTTTCGGTCAGGGTCACGTGTCCTGACGCGAGTTTATGATTTTATACCCATTACAGAAAAGTGCTCAACGCCGCTAAAGAAGTTTTCACTTTAAAAAATCAATTAGAAGATTCCAAAAACTGTAATGTAGATGTTTGTAAGTTCAGTTGTAACATTTTTTGTTTCAATTCAATTATTTGAACCAAAAACGTGTCGTGACGTACCGTGACGCCGGGCGCATCAATTATTTATGTGAAACAACGTGCCGCTAATTGTGTTATGGGCACACTCGTGTTACTGTTGACAACTTCACATAAATGAACATGTTTTTTCGCTCCCAACACCGTAACTCAATGGCTGATGGAATGAGGAAAGAATTGAGTATGATGGCTCACAGAATTTATTGCAGTTTGTATAGATATTGTATCCCTGTTAAACCGTTTGTGAATTTGATCGGACGAAATTTCGCAACGGACACAGTGACTTCATAATGTATCGGCAATTTGTACTCTCGTTTTAATTATTCACTTTATTTCAATTAAACACAAAATCAAATTATTTGCATTGTTTTAATTAAATCCTGAACGGGAAGCTACGTCATTGATATGACACAGAAGATTCCGTTTTGTTGTGTTAAAAGCGATTTAATTACAGTAGTGTAAATAAGCGTCTATTATTTGTATTTTGACAGTCGCCATTTTATTATGTTGCTTATAAAACCAGCCAATTGAGAGAAAGTATCGCATACAAAGGGTTCCGAACGAATTTCATCTTTGTAACACTTCACAATCACTACATAGTATAAAACAAAGTCGCTCCCCGATGTCTGTCTGTCCCTATGTAGGCTTATATCTTTAAAACTACGCAACGGATTTTGATACATGTTGTTTTAAAATATAAAGTGATTCAAGAGGAAGGTTTATATGTAATTAAAACCATAATATAGTAGAGATTGCACCCGTGCGGAGCCGTGCCAGGTCGCTAGTCAATCTGTAAATATACTTCTAGGATTTCCTGTAATATACAAAGTATAAAATCTGTATTTTATCAGAATTTTCTAATGTTTTAAAGTTTTTTGTTTTGTTTGTTTATCAGATTTTTTAAGGACAATATACCTACAATATTTATATTTGAGAAAACTATTAATATTGTCTCTAACCGGCCCTCCACTTGTCAATGTACCGTATATTACATTTTTATTCATTCTATATAATTATAATTATCATTTATTTCTGACTCATCTTACGATTACATCTAGTGAGCTTACAAACTAGTGTTAGTAATAATGAATTAATTATGTACTTAATATTAGATACATGAGTTATTTCGGGAACCAGGAAAGGTTGTTCAGATAACATACAGATGAACAAGTAAACATGACGTGCGGCGCATGTCAGTGGTAACAAGATTAGCAAGTATGAGCCACCACTACCACTTACCAAAACAAAATGTCTGTGTTTAAATTACTTTAAATAGATTTTTTTTTTCATAGTGAAACATGATAACATCATCATCGTTCACTCGAGTGAAGTGTCTGATATCAGTTTAATTGTTAATCACAAAAAAGCGTGTATGAATAATTATGCTTATCAGTTCGTTATCAATTTAGAATGGTTTATAAATAAACCTAATAAATCTTTCACTGATGTAGACACAAAATTATGAAACGAAAAGATAGTTACGTATTCTATCCTGTGAACAAAATGGCAAATCACATTCATGAAATATGTAAACAAGCAATTATTTCATGCCAAAACTATTCATGAATCTACTTGTTAATTCACACAGGGATAGCGAGTTCATTAACACGTTGTCACATAGTCTCCTATTCAAATAAAAGCCGCTCAGTGGTCCCCACGCTGCCCACGTGACCTACCGGAACATAATAACAGATTTTGGTCTAAATTACTAGATGAAAGCTTCACTGTTGAACGACAATAAGGCCTCCCCGACTTGTGCTAACCAACTTTATTGTACCACCAAATCATTTTAAAATAACACTTAAGGCTCAAGTCATAAAGTTGAAAGGGGTTGAACGTGATACTTGGTAGGTCATTAGTTCCAGGATAGTGATATTTCGCCGGCCATGCATCACCCTGATATATGACATAATGAGGATAGGAATTTAGTGTCATAAAAGAGCTTACTCGGACATTATTACACAGACATTCGAGCCATGTTTTGTTCTGAGCTATTTTAATATTGTATGTTCATACTGCTAACAAAGAATAATTAAAATGTTGGAGCTTTACAGAATTTAATCGCATTTTAATCGTGCTCTTTGTGCTAAAACGAGAATTTAATATTTATTGTTTTTATTACGTAAGTAGGATATTATTGGGCATTCTATCCCACCTTCCGTTCCGTCGGCTCACTCCGTTCGCCTCGTCACTCTCGGTGGGATAGAATGCCCAATAATATAAATGAAATCCGTGCAGTAAAATACTGGTTCGGCGCCTATTCCACCAGATGGAACGTTCGCCTCCGTCACTCTCGGTGAAGTAAAATCTAATACTGGTTCGGCGCCTATTCCACCCGATGAAACGGAAAGTGGAGTATGAATTCCTACATAGTGCAGTAAAATACTGGTTATTAATGTTAATGTAATATATTGATTACTGACCTCAAATTCGTTGAATTATACTCACCAGCTTAAAACAACTATAACAATTACTATACCTTGATTCAAACATATAACATAGGTACACATACTTTCCGTTAACATAATCAGGTCTATATCTGAATGAACCAGTAACCTAAAAATCAGGACAGATTGTCTCATGTCTCTCCACATACTTATTAGGATGGTGCATTGCCACTAAGGATAACACACATATCCGTTTTCGTGACCAGATTGGCTCGAGGACATCTGAACTTTAGGATACCGCATACATTAAACTAAAATTCAGGACAGATTGTCTCATGTCTCTCCACATACTTATTAGGATGGTGCATTGCCGCTAAGGATAACACACATACCCGTTTTCGTGACCAGATTGGCTCGAGGACATCTGAACTTTAGGATACTGCATTTATTAAACTAAAATTTGGGACAGATTGTCTCATGTCTCTCCACAAAATCATTCTATTTTCTGTGACCAGATTGGCTCGAGGACATCCAAATTTTAATTTAATTATGTGATTCAAACAAACAACACTACCTTACACGTTAACGACCACAAGTGACTATTGAATGATCTGTGGATATAGTACCTAAATCATGCGCACTAAGGTTCTTTCACACACACGGTTTCCGTCGTAACGACTTCATGACGGTTTGTTACTGTAAGCATTAAGTATGCAGTATAATTAAAAAAGCTTCTTAACTTTATTTTTCATGTGTTTTATTTGATAAAAAAAACTACGCACGTCTTTTGAATGCAATCTGCCAATAATTTTGAAAGGACAAAATACAATATTAACAAAGTATTCTTTCGTAATCCATCGAATGTATTTAGTGTAAATGAGCCTTTATAATAATGTCTTAACTGCAGAATTGCATAATATATTATCGCAAGAAGTGTACGTGTCTCCTATGGATAATTTCCATGAACAACAATCACAGTAAGATGATCGCTGTGTATGTTGCAGTGTATAAATTCGGAGTTTTATTGAATTTTCCATGTTTTCTTATATTTTGTTCAAAAGTACGATATTTTTTAAACATTTTTAATAATTGCAAATAATGATTCGTATCTACCCTAATACTTTAACATAACTTTCTTTAAAATTATATTATATTTAATAATAAGCTGTTTCTCATGATTTTGATAATTTTTTATTGTTTACATAAGATGATTCTTAAAATCAACATGCTTAAGTGATCATTTTTAAAGCAAATAGTTTTGCTTGACATGTTTATAAACAAAATTAGTAGTTGTATGAATTATACCAATTTTGAGTTTAATCGTAGCATAATTGTAAATTATTTTTAGCACAAAATAAGTATGTATTAGGTTCCCGTAGTATTTAAGTTCACATAGATTTGCATAAATTATATATAGGATGTTTTTCACGAATTATGTTGTCTTTAAAACTGTTTTAATATTATAGTATTTGTGTTAGCCACGCACCGTTATTCTTCAGCGGTTATCCTGCTGAGCCTCAGAGGTGTAAATGTAATGTTGTGCACCCACATTTATTATTATTAGAACAAAAATATGTCCAAAATTATTTAGGTATATCAGTCACAGTTAGGCTCAGTCGAGTTTCAATTTAACTTTACTTTTTTACGATTAATTTAACTTTAATTATACTGTTTGCCGATGTTATTATTTCGATAAGTTATATTATGTGATTTTCCTAACAAAAAAATTGTAGGACCTCACGTTCGGCAGCCATGTTTTAACCACTAAACCATCAAGGATTTTAAATAAACAAACACACTGTGTAAAATATATTTTGTATCAAATGTATGTATTAGGTAGCCGCTCGGCTCGTTTTACATTTAATTTCTCACGGTAAAAATGCAATTTGACGGAATAAATTTTATTTTAATTTAACGTAACTGCCATTATATTTCATTCAACTTAATAGCATGTATATAAAGTTCAATTTTGTATCAAAGTGATTTTTGTTGAATTGCTATTTTTTATGTATATAAACGAATTAATTTCAATCAATAAATTACATTCGCTCCAGTATCTTCAAAGTGACAACACAGTTTTAAATCGACTTTCTATCATGTAAGTAAGTACTTCTTACAAGTTTTAATGCCCAGCTACGGACCTGGTTTTTGCCTGCCGGCTGATGTTTTATTGAACTCTAATGTGATTGTTACTCAGCTACGGACCTGGTTTTTGCCTGCCGGCTGATGTTTTATTGAACTCTAATGTGATTGTTACTCAGCTACGGACCTGGTTTTTGCCTGCCGGCTGATGTTTTATTGAACTCTAATGTGATTGTTACTCAGCTACGGACCTGGTTTTTGCCTGCCGGCTGATGTTTTATTGAACTCTAATGTGATTGTTACTCAGCTACGGACCTGGTTTTTGCCTGCCGGCTGATATGTTTATTGAATTCTAATGTGATTGTTACTCAGCTACGGACCTGGTTTTTGCCTGCCGGCTGATCATTATTTTATCTCAAAAAAACTTAGGTTATTTGTTCTGTTAATAAAATTTTATGTTGTTTATTAGGTCTGACTCCGATGTTTCCCGAGTTTCCGACTACATCAAGAGCCCGGTGACAGCTACAGCTAAGACAGTAGTACCAAGCAAGACGAAAAAAACAACAAAGCGTAAAGCACCTAGTACCGTCGTGGAAGAGTCAAGGTAGTTATGAGTACTCCTTTTTGAATTATAATGTAGATGTGAACAGAGAAATGAGATTCGCAAAAAAATCCAAGTACATCTTATAATTACTACATAAGCAGGTACAATAAAGTGTTTCTTTGTAATTTTTTTTTAATTAATTACAGTAACAAGAAATCGAGGGACCTCTTCGGTTTGGAAGACTCGAGTGGCCTTCCTTCGACATCGCAGTCGGAGTTATTAAGTTCATCGTTGCTGACCCGCGTCGCCAATGGGAAGGTACGAAGGTCAGCGGATATTAGTGGTGCCTACTTTATTGAATTAAAAGTCTACAATAAAGTAGACATCACATCCACTGCTCCACAGGACCGTTGGAAGAAGGCTGAAGTTGCCTTAAAATTGCAACTAGACCGAGGTACCTCGCAGTGGGACGCCCTGCAGAAATTCATGCACAAGGCTCACGAGTTATTTAATAACTCAGAGCCTGTGTATTACAGTGACAAGATAAATTTTAAATAATTTTAGAAGTCTGTGTATTACAGCAACATAATACATTTTATGTGATTCTCGAAGTCTGTAGAAGTAATTAATTAAACTAGAATGCCTTTCTGCACTGTTTGTAAGACATCTGTTGAGCGCAGTCACTGGACAGGTCATTTACGCAGTACTGATCATAAAAATAAAAATATTTCATACGTTTGTGAAGGTGTTGAATTAATTAATTCAGCATTTCTAAATCGTATAGCTTCTTATAGAATTATTGACACAAATGAAAGTTATTCGTTAGATTCGTTTTTTAATAACAATCAAGAAAAAATCGAGACGTTAATAAAGAAATCCCTTAAGGATCATATCAGTCTAAAAATTAATTTTGAGTATTATGCTTTGTTTTTGATGGTTAAAAATGATAGTTCTGCGATGAAATCATTTGGTACTAAGAATTATGTGGTACATCAGAATTATGAATATGATTCATTAATAAACCAGGTTAGAAATACATTGAAAAAAAAAATAGAAGAATTTCAAGATCGTGACAGTGGGTGGACATTTTTAAACAGTTCACATTTGGAAGTTAATATTAACAGATATCAACCTTTGCGCGGCTCAAGCTTTATCGAGTTGCCAGCAGCGATTAAATCAAAAAAAGCATGTATTAATATTCACAATAAAGATGATTATTGCTTTTTGTGGTCAGTTGTCGCTGCTTTATATCCAGCTAAAACTCACCCTGAAAGAGTATCGTCTTATCCTAATTATCAAAACGTGTTAAACATAAAAGATATTCAATTTCCATTGAGTTTCACAGATATTGCTCGATTTGAATTAAATAACCCTGAAATTTGTATATATATATATGGCTTAAAAAATAATACCGTGATTGGACCGTTTTATAAACCAAAATCTTTAAAGGGAAAAGTGATTCATTTACTTTACTTAGAAAAAGACGAATTATCACATTACTGTCTCATTACGGATTTACCGCGTCTTGTAAAGAATCAAATAACAAGACATCACAGTAAATTATACTTCTGCGATGTTTGTTTAATGTTCTTTAATTCATGTGATGATCTTAGTTCACACAGTTGTGGAGGAGTTGCTACTGAACTGCCTCCAAAAGGTTCTTTCATTCAGTTTGAAAATTATGGTAGAAAACAATTTGTACCATTTGTTATATACGCTGATTTTGAAACAATGCTAGAACGGTACGACTCCTGCTCGCCTGACCCAACTCAGGCCAGCACTGTTACGAGCCAGCGACATGTACCCGTCGCTTTCGCTTATCATATTACGTGCTCTCTAGATGAAACCTATAATCGTTATGTCTCGTATCGTGGTTCGGATTGTGTTTCTAAATTTGTTAAGTCTATTTATAAAGATGCTAAAAAAGTTTATAGAATTTTAAATAATAATATTCCTATGATTTACACGAATGAAAACGCTCTTGACTTTGAAAACGCTGATACATGTCATATTTGTGAGCATTACTTGTTTGGTGATAGGGTTCGCGATCATTGTCATTTGACTGGTAAATATCGTGGCGCAGCTCATAGTTACTGTAACCTACAATATAAAATGCCAAAATTCCTGCCAGTATTTTTTCATAACTTATCGGGTTATGATTGTCATCTTTTTATAAAAGAATTAGGTAAAGCTCCGGGATCTATTAAAGTCATACCTAAAACAAAAGAAAATTATATTTCTTTCACCAAGTATATTCCGATTTCCGATAATGAAAGCATACACGTGCGATTTGTAGATTCTTTTAAGTTTTTAGGAACTAGCTTAGAAAAGTTAGCAAGCACAATGAAAAAACAAGACTTCAAACTATTAAAATTTTATTTTTCTGAAAAAACACAATTTGATCTACTTACCCGTAAAGGGGTGTACCCATACGATTACATGTCTCAATGGAAACATTACGAAGATACATGTTTACCATCTAAAAATCATTTTCACAACTCATTGACTAATGAATCAATTAGCAATGAAGACTATGAACATGCTCAGACCATTTGGTCAGTATTTAATATTCAAAATATGGGTATGTATACAGATTTATATCTTAAAACCGACGTTCTTTTGCTCACAGACGTGTTTGAAAGTTTTAGAAAAACTAGTAAACAATATTATAATCTCGATCCCGCGTTTTATCTTACAGCACCAAGTCTATCATTCGATGCAATGCTTTTAAAAACTAGAATTAAATTAGAATTGATAAGTGACGTTCAAATTTTTAGGATGATACAAAAAGGTATTCGAGGAGGTATTTGTATGTGTTCCAAAAGACATGTCAAAGCCAATAATAAATACTTGGATTCCTACGACCCGTCCGTTCCGAATTCATTTATTATTTATTTAGATTGTAACAATTTATACGGTTATAGCATGTGTCAATATTTGCCTTATTCTGATTTTAGATTCATGAGTAGGCAGGAAATAGATGATTTACAATTGAGCTTAATAGATATTAGCGATACCGCGGAAACCGGTTATATTCTAGAAGTTGATTTATTATATCCTAAAACATTGCACATTGAACATAATGACTTTCCATTTTGTCCAGAAAAATTTGTTCCACCGGGTGGCAAGAATAAAAAATTAATACCGAATTTGTATGATAAATACCACTACGTTATTCATTACGTACATTTAAAAAAATGCTTGCAACATGGATTGGTGTTACGAAGGGTTCATCGAGCAATTGTTTTTAAACAAAGCTGTTTTTTAAAACAGTACATCGATCTTAACACTCAACTACGACAAAAAGCAGAATCAACGTTTGAACAAGATTTTTTCAAATTATTAAATAATAGCATTTTTGGTAAGACTCTGGAAAATAATGAACAAAGAGTAGATGTAAAATTAGTTAACAAATGGTGTGATTCAAACAATAAAACGAAAAAGACCACTTGTGCTGAGAAATTGATAGCTAGCCCATATTTTCATAGTGTTTCTGTGTTTTCTGATGATCTAGTAGCAATACAAATGAGGCCTTTGCGTGTTATTCTCGACAAACCTATATACATAGGGTTTGCTGTTTTGGAGTTATCTAAAAGCCATATGTATGATTTTCATTATTCTATCATAAAGCCTTTTTATGGTAACCGAATTGAATTGTGCTATACTGACACAGACAGTCTTATTTATAATGTAAACACTGACAACCTTTACAAGGATATCAACATACATTTTCTAAAATATTTTGATACCAGCAATTACAACAGTAATAATGAGTTTAAACTGCCAATTATAAATAAAAAAGTACCCGGATTGTTTAAGGACGAAATGGGCGGTAAAATTATCAAAGAATTTGTAGGACTGCGCTCAAAACTTTATTGTATTAAAACGTCAGATAAAACAATAAAAAAAGCAAAAGGCATAAAGAAATGTGTTGTAAAAAAATTAAATATTCTTGATTATGAAAACGTATTGTATAATTGTAATGTTATCCGCAAAAAAAATGTGTTGTTTAAATCAATAAAACATGAAATATTTACACAAAGTGTAAATAAAATAGCACTGTCAAGTAATGATGATAAGCGGATGCAACTACCAGATAAAGTATCTACTTTATCCTGGGGAAATGCATCCATATTTATGTAATTGAATGGTTTAATTAAGATAATCGGATTTATGTAAAACTAGATGAATAAGTTAGTATTAAGTAGATAAGTATAAAACATAAGTTTTTGATTAAGATGTTAAGTTAAGATGTAAGAAGTTAATAAATAAATATTATGTAAAAACATACAATAATATATTTTATTTCCATTCCTGATGATCCTGACAAAACAAGTGTTCAAAGCATACAAGATCAGACTTGTTAAAACTGGTAATTGATAAAATACCATAGACGCATGCATATATTATGAAAAACATTAGTTTCATGTTCATTCCTGTCTATTGCGATTACACGTATCTGGTGTTAAATATGACATCAGTCATCATCATCACACAGGTGCACTCTTATAAAGTATACAGGTTTAAACATGACGTTGTTTTTTTTGTACGGACTAGTTCCGTCAATGTAATTCCTCATTTATTGTTTTTTATATTTTTTAATTGTATTTACTTTTATGAATATGCAAGCTAACCTGCTTTACTAACTTTAAATTAGCTACAGTAAAATATTTTTTGTTTCAAATTATGGATTTTAATCATTGTTTTTAATTTATATATTTTTACCCATATTAGTGTTTATTTATAAATTAAAAAAACTGTAAATACAATTTTACTATAGCTAATTTAAATATCAATGATTAATTATAATAGAAAATGAAACATAACATACATTTAAAATTTATTATATTTATTTATTTACATAACAAACTATTTTTACAAAATTACTATAAACTAAATTCATATCTCTCCCTGCGCAAATATAATATTACCAGAATAATTGGTTACACTACAATACTACTATAGGTACAGCTAATTATCTCTAGGTACAATTATTTTTATAAACTTATATTAAAATGTGATTTACACGTTATATATTTAATATAAAGATTACAATGAAACATGTGATGTGTGTAGACAAAATTATAGAAATATCCTTAAGTTAATAACTAAAATCTATCTTTATTATTCACATACAATATTTACAAACATACAAACAGTCATACCTAATTATAACAATAGTCTTCACAAAGTTTTTTGGATATTTTATTTATTAATGCCTGTGTCTCATCCATTATATAGTCCACAGGCTCAGTCACAACGTATTGCGCACTCATCACTACCACTTCCCCGTCAGGGGCTGCGGGTTCTTGTTGATCATTAATATCCAACACTTGTACTTGAATGAGTCGTACACCTTTTTTCTTCTCATTGTTGATGACGAACGATTGGTACGTTGGAGTCTGCTTTCGCGTTTGACATCTCACTTTAGGTTTCTTACTCGCACGAGGTTGTGGCTCTGATGTTTGCCAGCTCAAACTTGGAGTAGGAAAACCTTGCGCGTATTGTGAGAAACGAATGTCAGGAGAATCACACATTATTGAGGATCTGAAACAAATAAAACAATAAGTAATTTTAGATCAAAATGAGTAATAAAGATATACGGATAGAAAGATATACGGGTTAATACTTACAATGTTTTATTTTCTGATGAGATGTTACCACTTCGACAACTGACAGCGCAATGACTAAGGAAGTGAAATATTCTTATGTGAGATAGTTTCATGTAACAGTACTCAATAAAGACTCGTATACTTTGAATCACTGTCATGTTTTAACAAGTTTAAAACTGTATACTTTATACGAGTGCACCTGTGTGGTGTCATATTTAGCAATAGACAGGAATGCACATGAAACTCATGTTTTTCATAATATAAGTATGTATTATGGTATTTTATGGCACAGTATTAACAATCCACTTCATCATTTCCAAACTTTTTGCTAAATAAATTAAACACAGACATGTTATTATCAAAATACCATTTTCTTATACACACAGCATTATTTAATGCACAGTTAATTTTATGATGCACACAGTTAAAGTCTGTTTTATTTTTACAAAACTTTCTTTTTAATTCTGAAAGGTTAGGACATCCCATTTGACCAAGATCAATCACTTCACAGTTTGTACATAACTCTTTAATCCACTTAATCTTTTCCAAACCCTTGGTCATTATTTTCTTATTCTCGAGATATAATTCCACGACGCGTTGAAATTCTTTATATTCGATGTAGCCCTTACTCCAGTAAATTCCTCGATTTCTTTCTATCCATCTCACTTGCTTCTTTTCTTCATTAGACAAATGATGAAACGGATATGGTGGTTTTACTAAGAATGATTGCGTAAGTTCCTGACTTACAATAGCCACTTCCTTCACGATAAAATTATTTTGACTATCTTTAAATCCTTGGAGGTCAACTATGATGGTATCTGCATTCATGATATCTTCTTTACGATGTTACTTAGTGGTTTGTATTCAACAATGCAGTCATTCAGAATGAGACAATAAGCTGCAGTTTTATCTGGTAGTTCCGAATCACTCTCAATCTCTACTCTTACATCTACAACAGGACCCGTCTTTAGATTATCTGCTTGTCTAGAACAATCGACTACAAACAGCGGTGCTAAATCTTTAAACTGTTTCTCACTTAACAAGGGTTCCGGACGGCGACCGTAATACGACTGTTGAAATCTGACGTATTGTTCATATAATAATGCAATTCTGTTATTAGCGAAGTTCACACTAAGACTTTCGTAAGGAAAATAAGTTGAATTAAGGTACACTTTTACGTCACGAACATTGCAGTGATCGAATTGAGACATGTCAGAACTTGCACTATTTTTCCTATTTGTCTGTAAGCCTATAACGACGTATCTTGGTTTTTCAATTTGAGATGCAGTTTTGATGGACCATGTATGCTTTGTAGTTTTAGGTAAAGCTGGATATTCGTACAGATCCCAATTTCTGTAAATCATCTGAAGCGGACGATCTTTTTCTAACAGTTTTAACAAAGAAATTTTTTCTTTGTCTGATACTTTAACATGTGGTACGCGCCATATGATTTTGTTGATGTGAACGTCATCCACTACTTCGCCGGTGCTAAGTTTTACAGCGTTCAAATTAGTGTTACTTCGTAACAGTACCAGTTCGTGTCTACTATTTATGATGACCTTTTTAAAATCTTCAGCGAAACCGAGGATATTGCGAAGTGGGATAGAAGCAGAAAAACTTCCTCCATTAATATTTTTTATTCCATCGATATTCCAACCCCAGGCGTTAGACATCTTTGATTCGCTCTCATTCATTGATAATAGCGATTTCATGGTTGTAGTTATACCAGCATTTTTTATTTTATCTATCTCTACTCCATTTAGCTCATACCTAATATCTTGAAATAAGTAAAGTAGAGCATTGTTGGTGAAATGGACGCTAGTAGCTTTGTCTTTCGTATCCTTCTTGCTAACTATAATGGTTCCTTCCAAATATAAAGTGCTAGCTGATGGTAATATGTACAGGTCTTGTTGATTGATAGGTATGTGTATTTCATCATTTCTATTAAAACTTGTTACGTAGGGTTTGTATGAATGAAATTCAATCCCTTCTATTGTAGTGTCGTAAGTCGGAGTGGATAAAACGTCTAAGATATTCATTCTAGTAATCCGATTGCTTTAAGAAATGCTTTATTATCTTTAGTTAATTTTATTTTCTTCTTAGAGCGTGGTCTTGTATGATGAGTAGCTCGATTAGAACTGATATTTTTAACTTGTTGAGGTACATATTTATTGTACTCAATCATTTTTTCGTTTGAGATGCAAATACAGCTGCACTTCTTCACCACGTAAATTAATTAAGTGATTCCTTATGTCTAATAGCCTAATATGAATACAGCTTATATTGTTTTGATTTATCGGAAAGTATATTGCGTTCTTCGGTATTTCTATGATCCTATATCCAGGTGGCACGTTGAGTGCAAATTCGTGAATAATGTGACTTGGTTCACCGTTTATAAACGAACCGCTTACAATATCACATTCAACCCTGATCACGGTCGTAGGTAAAATGTTGACTGGAAACTGTGATACATGCCATTTATTACCTTTTAAAATCTGCTTATTAAATCCTAATAGTCTTCTAAAAGAGCCTTCTTTGCTAAAATCAATGTCTTTTGTACAGAAAATAGTAGTTTTTAACGTGTTGTTATTGCACTGTAGTTTTATTGTTGCATCCTTAATTTCAGATTTTAAATAATCACTGATATCTTGCAGTTCATATGTACCTTCCGGTATTTCAATAACTTCGTTGGAACCGTAGTAGAATTTGTTATTCGTTTTGTCAATGTTGGGAATAGAATTAAATGTTGAAAAATGCAATAAGGCGCACTCATGAGCTCCATCTAGTTGCAACGTATTTGGATAGTATGTAGATAAAGTTGACGAGTTTCCAGTTATTGACAAAGTGAGTGACATTGTGGAAATGATTGAATTAAAAGAAAAACATACATTTTATAAATTTTTATTCCAAAAAGTCATCAAATACTCTAAACATAAGTGACCACAATTTACTGCATTGAATCTTTGATATCTTGTGTAATTATAATAAACATTACAATTCTTAAAATATTGCATCAATTCTGTTGGAGGTTTTAAATCTCCATAGCTATCAAAATATTCACAATACTTGTTTAATTTAACATAAGCTACCCAATGAGTTCCTTCGTTCTTAGAATCGTCTAAGTTTACGATAGCGCATTCAATTCTCTTCGGCTTCTTTGGTAACTGATCCTTCATGTAGATCCCCCGGAAATATGGGATGTCTTTTGTATACTTTTGAATATCTACATTAGTCAGAGGACGATTAGGTAGCACACTTTTTAGTTTTTTGATGGTTTTATGAACAATCCTTTGCCATTTTTGTACGACTTAATGTATAAACCCTTGCCCAGCACTAAACCTTCCATAACCTTATTGTGTCGTTCTGTTTCTCGTAAATTTTGCTGAGCTGCTTTGTAATCATTCACAGTTTTTGCAATACCAGCGGCACCACCAGCTAAAGTTCCTAAAGCTGATAAACCAGCGAAAATCGGGATTAGAGGCAGAACCCCTCCAGTCTTTGGCAAAGGTATTACTCGCGGTACTCGAATTCGATTAATTCCAGGAAACATTTTTTTTGCTGCTAAATAAGCGACTTTAATCAAAGTTTTACTATTCTTGGGCTTCAATTTTTTAATTTTTGATCTTATTTTTGAAACCAAGCTTCCAAATGTTTTTACTCCGGAACCAGACTTTAGTTTTGCTTTCATAACCTTGCTCACTAGCCATGAGCTTAACTTTTCACCTTTTCCCGCATCTTTTGATTTAAGTCTTTGTTTAGCCATGTTGAGTAATTGTAAGTCAGCTTTGTGACGATGGGATAGATCTGTATGATTTGCGTAAGCAATGTCGTGGTGCATACAAGCTTCGTCTAGCTTATTCACGCCTCGGTCACCTCGCAACAAACGTTTTTGAAGTTTAGTTCCTGGTCCGCAATAATTGTATCCGGGCAAATGAACTTCGAACGGTAGGTTATTAATTATGCTATTTACTAGTCCACCACCTTGCATTACTCGAAGTGTACTGATACAAATATTACATCTGTATTATTTATATTTTAACTCATTATTGCAGCTTTATCAATCCAACTGTTTTCTTCATCATTCAGACCTAACCACTTTACGAACAGTTTACGTCCTTTTCTTTTTAAAACTTTTTCTATCAAATAAACATCAGAATAATTAGATTTCTGAAGTTCTTGCTCATAAAATGTTCCCAATATTATTTTTTTTCGCTGATCTTCTATGTGGTATGTTACTGGTATGGTTTTATTAATCTTTTTAATAGTAAATAGTTCAGTTGACCAATTGGGGGTGTAACCTTTCTCGAAATTGTGTTTGTATTTACTGATGCGTACATAATCGCCTACTTTAAGCTTAGGTTTCTTTGTATGGAGAGAGGATATTTTCTTTAATGTTCTGTTAATATTTTCTTTTATAACGTGTTCATTATATTTATTTACTTCAGTTGGTTTATATTTAATAGTCTGATGCTTTGTATTATTATATGTCTTCAATATTACTTCTAACGGTTGTCCTAACCACTTGTAGTTTCCGTTATAGCTAAAAGATTTATATAACTTATTTTTAATAGTTCTTATTAGTCTTTCAACAATCGAAGCTTTTTTGGTTGAAAATGTTGAGTAATGGTTAATATTGTTCGTCTTCATAAGATTCTGAAACGTATTGTTATAAAACTCGGTCCCCATATCCGTTTGTAAATTAACAGGTCTGCGATTACTAACAATCAATATTCTTTCAAATGCATGAGTAACATCTTGTTTATTTTTTGATTTCAATGGTTCCGCCCAAGCATACTTTGAGAAGCTATCAATAACCACTAGCACATAATTGTAACTTTTATTATACTTTTTCAAGTTTTGCATGTCCATCAGATCGGCTTGCCACAAATCATCGATTCCTTTTAAAATAACTGAACGCCTTAGGAAATTTCTTCGTGCGGCTTTATGTATTTCATTAACTATTTGTTGTTTTGCCATCATTGAGATTTGCAAGTAATTTATCTACATCTGCTTTGGTATAAAACTTATCTTCCAAATGAATCAAAACCTCATGCTCCTTTGCTTTTAAAGTAGCCTGAACAGTTTTTTGTGCATCTAATATGACTTGAGCACGCAATGAAGCAATCAGCTTATTAAACTGTTTTATCGTATCAGCACACATTCGATCTACATAATCCTTGTTCACAGCATCGTCTGCTTCTACTGGAGGTTTAATTCCTCTCAATCTAGACGACTTTAAATCATAATCTCCCGTTTCTGACTTGCACAGGGCGTTCTCATTAAAGTCTAGTAACTCTGTTAAACGTAATCTTTTATGAACGTGATGTCCAAATTTGTCTACGTTCATACTTATTTAGGTGTATATTAATGAAAGGTTAACAATAAAATGAATACATTTATTTAAATCATTTATTTATAATTTTATTTTCACGCAATTCTTCAATGATAGATATAATTTCATTGTTTACTCCAGTGTTACCAGCATCTCGAGAAGCTATCAGTAATTTTAACCTATCCACTAGTTCATTTGGATCATCCCAATATACAAAATCTGTGTTCTTTTTCCACATTTTTTTCAATGACAGTCCTTTTCCCTTCGGCACATGGTCTTGAATGGTACTTCGTAAATTAAAAAGTGGCTTAATAACTTTTAAATATTTCTGTCCCTTATTACTTTTTATTGGTTTACCGGAATCATAGTCTCGTCGATGAGCATTTGTATCGAGTAGCATTGACTTATAGTGTTGCATATCCTTGTCGGTTACCATACTTAAATCTACATCTTTCTTTAGCAACAACTGTTTCAAACCAGGTGTATTTTGATATTTGTGTCCAGACACGATAATATACTCATCGCTGATTGTTATGCGAGCTGAACCTAGCATCAAGTTCCCATCCTCCACTCTGACACCATATGGGACCCCGGCAAGTGCTTCTGAGGATATTGACCAAGATGATGTTTCACCCTGTTTATTTTCAACTAATGATTGAAACGAACAATCACTGTCCTTGTCAGATTCATAGTCGTTGTCGACATTACTCAGGTTTCCTTTCTGAGAAGCTGAATCAAATGAAATATCTGCTTCTTCATTTCCCGTTGCATATAAACGAGGAGGTTGCTTGCTTGCATTTGCAATTAGGTTGAGAGGTTCTGTTACAGGCTTGAACATTGACTCCAGTGTCTGATTATTGTCAATCTCAACGTCTTTCATCTTTCGTATTTTTTTCTTAACAGCTTCTGCAGCATCAACAATTTGTCTTTTTAATTTTTTTTCCATTTTTATATCTTGATAGGTTAAGCGTTGTTTAATGAATAATAATTTTTCTAAGGTAAGATACTTAAATATGAATGATCTTAATCAAAGACTACAAATGTGTCAAATTTATTTCTGTAACATCCTTTATTTTTGGAACAATCCTTATTAATGACTACATAATTGAAAGGTTCACTCCATATTTTTGAACACATTTCACGAAATTCTGTCCATGTCATATCAGTGTTGACATGTTCTTCATAAATATGTTTCAAATTAATTTCATCTTGTTTAAAAAGTATAATTAAGTTAGCATTGTCCCTAACTAACTGTTTAGGAATTTTAGTATATGTTTGGTTAAGATAAAAACAATCAATATATTTGTGTCTTCCCATCGCAAAGTAATCACGCATATTGTTTTGGTTTTCGCAAGCAACATCATCAAATATGATCACAGAATTAGGTTTTGCCTCCTGTACACTCAGTACTTCCTCATTACCATGATATTTCTGGAATGAGACACCAGGAACTCGTTGCAAAACTTGTTCTAAAAAAATGTATTTAGGTTGATGCAGAGTTTTCGAATAAACATAAATATTTTGAAATCTTAATCCATTCTCATGTATGAGAAGACCTATTAACAAATTAGTTTTTCCACAATTGGAAGGCCCACAAATAATGCAACGTAGTGAGTTGGGTAGTAGCTCTCCATGACGAGAACAAGTATTTCGAGACTCGATACAAACTGTATTCACATGTAATGATTGTGGTTGTTTAACAAACTTCATGGTTACTACATGAAACGAATAGACTAAAAATGACTCAATTAATTTGACACATTCACATTTATAAGCAACCAATGCTCAATGCTCGAGTACCTACCATGTTAAACTGAGTCGCTGTGTTTGAACGCTATGAAAGACCAATAATTTGAAAGTGAGTAGAAAACGGAAAGGCTTTATCAAAAACCTGTTGTAATTATTATTGGGTGAGCCATTAAAATTATTATACAGTAATAAAAGTGGAATGGCGGCTAATCCAAATCCTTTACAATGCATCTCATTTATATTCAGATAGAGTAATCGAATATATTAAAAAAGAATGTAAAAAATAATAAAAACCAAACCGGAACAAAATATTCATATGTTCTGCGCGGGAATCGAACCCGCAAAAACCACTTTAGATGCATTCGATAAGACATCTATTAAACCTACTATTTACATTGTGATGTAGCACTCTTAGCCAATGCGCCAAATGTGTTTTTAAAGATGTGACAAAATATTACACCACTTTGTCCTTCCGTTACTAAAGTTAATATTTAATTTATTATGTTTTTGGAACTACAAACAAACGGGTTTGCCAATATTACGTACACAAGCACATTGTTGATATCGACATGTTTCGACTTGACTAGCAAGCATGATGTTTAGTTTTAATCAGATTTCACTGTGTCGTGCATTGTTAAAAGTGGAGTAGCGCGCAAACCACGAAAAATATTATTGTGCATTCTAACAACCGAAAGCGACGAAGACGAACGAAACAAGCCGTTCATACTCCACCTTCCGTTCCATCGGGTGGAATAGGCGCCGAACCAGTATTAGATTTTACTTCACCGAGAGTGACGGAGGCGAACGTTCCATCGGGTGGAATAGGCGCCGAACCAGTATTTTACTGCACGGATTTCATTTATATTATTGGGCATTCTATCCCACCGAGAGTGACGAGGCGAACGTTCCATCTGGTGGAATAGGCGCCGAACCAGTATTTTACTGCACGGATTTCATTTATATTATTGGGCATTCTATCCCACCGAGAGTGACGAGGCGAACGGAGTGAGCCGACGGAACGGAAGGTCAAATTCAAATTCAAATTCAAATTATTTATTGTTTGTTACATGTCGAAACAGATCTTAAAGTAAATGTATAGTAGCAGTGTAACATACCTATAAGGTGTACAATATTTTTAGGGATGCATGGGTTACATATTATTTATTAATTTATGTTAATATTACTAGCAGTCGGTTATATTATTATTTGGTTCAGTCACTCTTTCATTGGTCAAATATTACATTAAATTATACACTAAATAATAAATGAATTAACTATAGATTAAAATATACATTCAATAGTCCTAAATTGTCAATTAAACCTGATACATTATTACAATTACTTGTCATTAAAAAATTCGTTAATTGTGTAATATGCTTTATCTATCAAAAATTTCTTAAGCTCATGTTTAAAAATATTGAGTGCTGAAATATTTTTTATACAATTTGGTACTTTATTATAAATTTTCACTCCAATTCCAAATATACTAGATTTAAATTTAACTGTTCTACATCTGATTCCGGACAGTACATTTTTGTGTCGTGCACTTCTCAGTGTTTCGTATTTACCAATATCACTTTTTATCATTATTGCCGCTTGATAAATGTACAGTGAAGGCAGAGTTAAAATTTTTAACCTCTTAAACTCTTCCTTGCATGAGTCAGTCTGTTTTAGTCCACAGATACTTCTCACACATTTTTTTTGGGCTTTAAAGGCATTTTCTCTATTTGAAGAGTTTCCCCAAAACAGAATGCCATAATTAAGCTTAGAACCCACATACGCGTGGTAGGCACTTAATAATGCACTTAATAATGCACAAGGTGGGATAGAATGCCCAATAATATCCTACTTACGTACTGTTATGAAATGAATGTGTTTTTTCTAGAATTTGTTCGTGAAACCCGCGCTCAGATTGTGTGAACTTTTAAAAACTGAATTTCACTTTTGCTCGCTCATGAATTTTCCTCACTTCTTGAACTTGCAATATCGCCTGACGTTACAGTCAGCAAAATGTGGAGAGTTTTAAATTGCTGTGCGATTCAGCGCCGGCGGAACCACGTGGCGGGCGGGATTGGGTCAACCGTGTTCCCACGGGTGACATAAAGGGCGTATGTGATTCTATCAAGTTCATAACAATAGATGCATTCAGTCCGATATCGATAGATTTTCATTTGTGATAAGGGCTGAATCCAAACGAAATTATCGTTTGAAAGCACACCTAGCGGCAAGTGGCAATAGGAATGTCCAATTTTAAAACTCACTAAACTAATAAAACTAAATTGCATGTGGAGTAAAACTGTAGCCACCGTTATTAGATCGATCAATACGACACCATATATCCTGAAAAAGACTGTTCATGGAGTTTCTTCTCAGTTCTTCTCTATTGAAATCTAGATGGTCCGGAACTCAAGATATGTGATAACGTTGCTTCAATTAAAAGCGACTTGGCGACAATTGCGCAAGTCACAGTAGAAATTAAAAAGGACATTCAATCTCTACGTACCGAGCAATCAATAATAAAGCAAAGTGTCTCCGACTTAGACACAAAGTATAAAGATCTTACACTTGAAATAAACGATCTCAAAAATTCGATCCAATTCGTCAGTGATGACCAGTCCGATGTTTCAAATAAAGTTGCCAACTTCAGTAAACTTGTTGACCAGTACACCGAATCAAGGAATACCATACAGGAAGTTGCTGCTAAAATCGACTCTTTGGAGCAGAGTGCCCGGAATTGTAACATTGAAATATGTAACGTCCCTGAAAGGCGTAATGAAGACCTGGTTACGCTTATGATAAGCATTGGTTCTGCCATAAATTGCAACATAAAACAGAGTGACATAATATCAATTCACCGCGTTCCACATGCACATCGAGATAACAAGAAACCCAAGAATATTATCGTAAAAATGACTACACGTATATTACGGGATAATATTCTCAGCGCGCATCGCTTAAAGAAGGGTCTAAACACTGAACAAATTGGTTTGTCAGGTACTTCTTTCCCTGTTTATATGCACGAACATCTTACTTTGAAAAACAAAAATTTATTTCGTGAGTGCCGCGATGCTGCAAAAGCGAATAATTACCAGTTTGTATGGGTCAAACACGGAACAATTCTCGTGCGTGAAAAAGAAGGAGCTAAATCATTTGCAATTAAATATCACGAAGACATCGCTAAAATTAAGCGTGGCTCTGTGTCCGAAATCACAGTTTAAGGATATCCTCGTAAATGGCAATGATTGTTTTTATAATACGAGTGTGACAAGATCTATATATTCATTTTGGTTCTATGTAATCAACATATTATCTCATAGTCATTCATTAATGTTCGTTATTATTATTATATTTAGTTATAGCGTATGGGCAAATACCTGTATTTATATTTACATTTGTATGTTGGTTCTGACAACATTGGCAAACTTTACTGTCCTTATAAAATTTCTCACTGTTGTTTTGTTACAGATAATGTATAGGTTAATAATTGAAATAATGTTTAAAATATGTCGTCGATATTCAGATGTTCAATATTTCGGTAAAAATTATATAATAGAACTGTTATGCAGTCCTTTTTATACTCTAAGTATTTGGTTGTGGAGATATTTGTTAGTATTTAGATATGTCTTAAAGAATTATGTACTAGTATTTAACTTTTCCTTACTAAACATCAAACATCTCAAAAATATTATACGCTTCGTTCGTTATCTCATTGTTGTGAAATTGAAACTTGTAATGCTGGCCTATTATTATTATGTTGTAAAGCTTCCTACTTGAATGGCGGATAATTTGGTCGTTTATTATCAAAATTGTCGTGGGATTCGCACTAAACTGCAAATGTTATACATGAACATACTGTCAAATTGTTACGATATTTTAATACTCACGGAAACCTGGTTAACACCTGAAATATCTGATAACGAGTTCATTGATTCCCGGTATGTGGTATATCGATGTGATCGAGATCGTACTGCCACAAATAAAAAGGACGGAGGGGGTGTCCTTGTAGCTGTGTTGAAGTGTTTGCGTTCAGTTAGAATTGTTACTCGATTTTCTCTAGAAGCGAACATGGAACACGTCCTACTAAAATTTCCCAGCCCAACTAAGGGAATGATCCAAATCATAGGTGCGGCTTATATTCCACCTAGGACACCTGAATCAGTTTTCTTACAATATTTCGATCTCCTACAACCTATACTTGCTGACACTAATGTTGAACAATTTTATATTCTTGGTGATTACAACCTGCCTGATATTGATTGGACTCCGTGTAATAATCACGTGTCATTGTCAGGGGTAATATGTAGTGGCAACTCCTCTACTTGTGCGCATCTTGGTGCATTTTTGTCTTACCTTAATGCTTGTCAATACAACACTACCAGGAATGCGAATGGAAAATTATTAGACCTGGCCATAAGTAATAATGTATGTTCTATTATTCCCGCCACCGACTATCTACTGCAACTTGACAATTACCACCCACCTTTCTGTGTTTTAATACCATACAAATTGCTGCATTCAACTTTGATCCGAAAGTCCATCAAAAGATTTAATTATTATAAAGCTGATTACGAGAAAATAAATGAGGAATTAAGTAAAATTAATTGGTACGAGCAGATCGGGTTGACACAATCTATAGATGAAGCAGTTGCTAGTTTTTATAACATAATTTTTAGCTTAATAAAATCCTACGTGCCTCTAGTTAATTCAAAATCCCCGAAATTTCCGGTGTGGTTTTCACCATCTCTGGTACATATGTTTAAAAATAAGGCAAAGGCGTGGGTGAAATGGAAAGTATATCGCAAAATCTCTGACTATGAGCAGTTCTCACTGTACAGATCTAGATTTAATATTGAATGCAAAAACTGCTACAAAAAATATATGGAGTCTGTTGAGGATAGCATTCGTAACAATTTAAAATATTTTTGGACCTATGTTACTAATCGGAAGTCTTGTGGTGGCGTCCCTTCAAACATGAAATACCAAGACAGGGTTTCTGACGACCCTGAAGAAATTTGTAACTTCTTTTCTGCTTTTTTTGAGTCTGTTTATGAAAAATCGTCTACGATAAATGTACCGTTGAGTGAGAATTCTACTGAGCATAATTGCCTATTTAATAAGATAGAGTTGAGCGCGACTCAGATATTGAGGGCACTCAAATCTTTAGACGTCGCAAAGGGTCCGGGTCCTGATGGTCTCCCAGTTAGTTTTCTTAAAGCTACTGCTGAAAATATTTGCGCTCCCATAAGTATTTTATTTAATAAGTCACTGGCGCAGGGAATTTTCCCGGAGATATGGAAGAGTGCGAATATAACACCAATTTATAAATCTGACTCTAGGCAGGATGTGGAGAACTATCGTCCCATATCCATTATGTCAGCCTTGCCGAAGCTATTCGAGAGATTAGTCCACGATTCAATTTACCCTGTTCTTCATCACAATGTGATACAGCAACAACACGGATTTGTCAAAAAACGATCAACAACAACTAATTTAATAGCATTTATGGATTATATTTTTAATAATATGGACTCTCGTATTCAAGTGGACGCCATCTACACTGACTTTCGAAAGGCTTTCGACAAGGTTGACCATGAGTTGCTACTGGAAAAAATTTCGTTTAATGGCATACGTGGTGATTTGCTCCGGTGGTTCTCTTCATATGTTACGAACAGAACTCAAAGGGTTGTAATTAATGGTTTCAGATTAAGTACTGCGGTGAGCGTAACTTCTGGCGTGCCTCAAGGCTCGATTTTAGGACCCCTTCTATTTATTTTATTTATAAACGACATCAGCACTTGTTTTATAAATTCTAAAATCCTGCTTTACGCTGATGATCTCAAGGTTTACCGGCCCGTTACAAAACTAGAAGATAGTAGATTATTACAGGAAGATTTAGATCGCTTTGGTGAATATTGCAGGCGTAACAAACTACAACTGAGTATTCCTAAGTGCTCTTGTATCAGTTTCACGAAAAACAAGAATGCTTTTAAGTACCCTTATTCTCTGGACAAAAGTATATTATCAAGGGTGTCACTAGTTCGTGATCTTGGGATTCTGCTTGACGATAGACTTCACCTAGATGCCCACATTAATAAAATTGTTAATAATGCATTTCGATTGTACGGCTTCGTGATGAGATCTGCAAAGGAGTTTGTACGACCCTCCACTTATTTATACCTGTATAAGTCTTTAATAAGATCTCAGCTAGAGTATGCAGTACCAGTGTGGAATCCCTTTTACAATAAATACTCTGAACTTATAGAAACTGTTCAAAAAAAATTTCTAAAAGCCATGCATTATCGTTGTTTTCACACAACAGTGTCATATGATCATTTACTCAAAAAATATAAATTGATTGATTTGAAGTCAAGACGTACGCTCCTAGAGACTATATTTTTGTTTGACTTGTGTAATAATGTTTATGATTGTATTGATGTACAGAATAAAATTTGTTACATTGTGCCTAGAACAACAGTATGCCGAGAGGTTCGCACGAGGCCAACTTTTGCTGTAAGCTCTTGTCGAAGTAACGCAGGTTTGCGAGCACCTCTGCGTCGACTTACTAGCAATTACAACAAACACTTTCCGCATGTTGATATGTTTTGTTTGTCAGTTGGTAAATTTAAAAATATTATTATTAATACAATTACTCAATAGAAAAAAAAAAGAAAATTATTATTAATTGGATAATTTATTGTAGCTTTTGGATTTATATCGCATAGTTAGCAAATAAAACCGTTTAATGTATTTTGTGGAAAATGCTATTGGTAACACATTTGCTCATACTAACTTGTATTTTTATCATATATATAAAATGTAATGTGCACTGTTTATTTTCCCAAATAAATAAAATAAAAATAAAACTCACGAATTACCGTAACCCCGGAACGTAAAGGGCTATTGAAGGATACCGTGGATTTTAGTCAGGACGAGTCTGACAGTCTCTCCCTCTCTGCCCTGGTTGGGAGGACTCATTTGACGATTTTACCACGTTAAAAAAAAAATAACTAGATACCCATATCTGGCCTATTTGAACGCTTCGGTTTTAGTTTAGTAAGCTGGGGAATGACAGCCAGAATTAAACCTTCTCAAATTCCACAGCACATAACATTGAACATCCCATGCACATTAGAGGTGACATAATAGTGCCAACATTACCATCCACGTCGCCCCATGTGCCCGAGTGTGCCGAGCGGTCTGAATGCGAGGATTTTTTAATAAAGAGCGAGACGATATGCATGCCGTGCGAGCTTGGGTTGACGACAGCCATTTGTAAAGATAAATGGTGCTGCAAATAATAAAATAGATGAGTAAATGGTAACCTTTAGAGATAATGAACTAGAACTTGTGAAAACGACAATAAATCTAGACAAACTATGTTTCTTTCAGTACCTCATAACGAATACAAAATGTATGTGATTCTTTTTATTGTTGCTTATTTCAATCTTGATGAATTTCGTTTTTGGAATACAAAACGTAGTAAAGATTATTTCATTCTCAGACTCAGATAATTATCAAGATGAATCGATATTTTTGTTCAAATGAAGGATCCTAATTTAACAAATTTGTTTTCCGTGAAACTTTTTTTGAAGTGAAAACTTCTTTAGCGGCGTTGTGCACTTTTTTTGGAATGGTAGCCGAGTGTGATAATAGTATCACATGAGTGTTTTAATACCTAATTATAACAGTTGCATACAAGACTTTATCTACAACATGATTGTAGATAAAGTGAATAAAGTGTGAATCCTCTATAAAAGATTCTCATATCATATGGTGTTGTAGTGTTGTAAGAACTGTGTAAATTCAAGATGGCGGGAAATAACACGATAAGACGAGAATCCGAAATTACGAATTAGTCTACAATTTATTGTTCTTTTTTCAAAATTTTAGCGATCTGGTGGTGAAAATGTCATTGCATGAGAATGTTCTTTTTTTGAAATTCATTATATCACCCGTTTGGATGATATAATGATCATAATATCATTGAGTGTTTTAATGTTGGCAATAAGCTAATTGTTAAAGGTTCTTTTATAGAGGATTAATAGCATGATAGTAGATAAAAGACTTAATACATTTTCCTCGACCTTATCCCTATACTATGTCGTAACCAACTTTTAAGGCCGTTCATGTATCTTGCTGGTGGTATTTCTGGGCCTGCGTGGTGTATTACAGCCAACTCCTTTTTATACAATGGAGGCCTGTGTCCCAGGTAGGAAATCATTAGATATAGGCTGCTTATGCTAATTCTAAGCGTATTAATTAACCACAAGTTCGTACTTATCTTAGTAAAGGAGTATGAGACGAGTCCCATTCTTTAATAATAGTCGGAAAACGTATGATTCCCCTGGAGGTGTGTTATTTAGTCAATTGTGACGGCACATACTGGAATCACAAAATACATAAACACAGAAGGCCGTGTTTAGACAACGAGAAAAGACAGGCGCAAGCACTATAATACGGCAATTTATTTAAACTATCTATATATATAAAAATGTTATGTTGGTTTGTGTACGCTTCAAAAACTCTAAAAGTTCTGCACCGATTGAGCTGAAATTTTAGCATGATATATAATCCGCATCAAGGATTGTTATTGTCTATTTTTTTTTGCATCAGTCACATATCCGCGACCGCGAAAATACAGTTTTTTTTTGTGCTACAGCGAAGCGTGGCAGGGTACAGCTTGTATTATATATTTATCTATACTATATCTTAATATTATATAGCTGAAGAAGTTGGTTTGTTTGGTTGAACGCGTTAATTTTAGGAACTACTGGTTGGAATTGAAAAAAATAATGCATTACGCTACGCTCAAAAGGAGCCAAGAAGATGGTTAAACTCACGTGGAAGACTCCGTTGTTTCACCCATGCTGCTTGTCAGAACTAAAATTACTATTGTTACTTCGTAAACGTTAAACCTATATCTGAACCGCACGAGTGAGTGACTCAAATTAAATACGAAGAGATTTTATCGGATAAGCAAGTATCCTATAGCATTTGGATTAATTTTTTGGCGATATGCACAATCAGCATCGTCTTTGTTACATATATACATTTTGATTACCTGCTTTTTCACTCTTATTTGGAGAAAGCCTTCTGTTACCTGTCTATTCTGTGATAGTCAGTACAAAAGTGGGTAGGAAGCCTGCTATACATCACTATGAGCGACACTCGATTATCTCTGGCCACCCCCGGGGAAATTACCGTCATTATAAATACTTTACTTATTAGGTAATGCTGTTTTCTAACGCTTACTTATATAACTTGGATGGGTGTGAATATAACTTCTCCTAGTTTCTATTTACTGGCCGACTAAGAGTTGGCCTTTGCACAGCAATGGGACATCATAGGTTAAAGAAAACAAAAACTGATGCTAATCTTCATAACAATAATTATGGCTATTAGTTGCTTTGTTGCTTTGTTGCTTCATTCGTGCTCACGAGGGTCATCCAACGTTTCTTAGGCTTCTCAAAATATGTGAAATACAACTAGAACCCGAATTTAGATTCGCTGTTTGTGTTTATTATTACATTGGATGTCTGTACGTACTACAAATAAAATATTCCTTTCAGAATGAACTAAAGCAAAAAATATTATCCGCTAAGCGTTCGTTTTCAGTAAAAAAATCTTGTGTGTGATCTTTAATTCTGTTAATATTTAAAACATCAGTCAAAAGATTAGGTGTTAAGATTAAAACTAGTCGTAAAACTATAAAAACACAATGTTGAACGCAGTCGTCTGTGAAGAGTCTCGTCCTATATAATGTCTCTCAAATATTGACGCAGCGACCCTTGGTCAAACATTATTCTTTCGACGAGCCAATGTTTGTTCACTTTCCTAGCTAAACACAGTCGCCAACGTTTTTCAATGTCCTCCACAAAATCTGAAGACACGTGATGCGTGAAATTGTTGGTAAAATGGTTCCTTAACTACCTTTGTATTTTCCGTATGTATTATCTGGGTAAACTTACTCTGAATGTTAACTAACGAGTTTTTCCGCTGTAATATATGAAAAGGTCTGAAAACCCTTATTCCTTGTTTAAATAGTATATCACTAGACGTAAAAGTTAGAGATGAGCATTGGAGAGTGCATAAGTCAGGTGTATTCTTTATTTAATCAAATTCTATAACAAATTTAATGGCGTGCGAAAAATACAAAATGAAGTCAATCTTTTCATAAAATTCAGAAACTATTCTAATATTTCAAAACATCGTCAATATAGAACGAACAGCGGCAAAGATAAATGTCAAAAAATTCACGTCTGCCGCCGGTGGCGGCGGTTTCAAATAATGTTTGATACAACGGCTCAAATGTCGCCGCGCGATTGACGTACCGAATGGAACCAAACGCGTTCTGTTTCCTCGTGAGTTAGCAACCCTTTGATCACACTTCCTGGGGAAATGTAGAACAAATTCAAAAACGTTTTAACAGTTTTATTTTGAATAAATTAAAAGTTAATTTATTCAGAAAAAGGATTTATGTAAAGACTGGTCAATATCTATTTTTGTAAAATTCGTGTCCGTAAAATACTGCTCTACGTTGTTTTATTCCATCAGAACCGTTTCGTTTGAAGAGTTTATGGTTTCATTTTCAGCCTCACATCAAACCCGTGCACCTCAATTTCAGATCCACTTTATATTTTAATACAGCAGGCGAGCTGTCAAACAAGGCCGTGTCACGTGACTCATGGCTCAGGGGCTCGTGTGGCTCGCAGGCGTCCTTTGTGCCGCCAATAAATTCGTAAAGCGGTATATTTGGCGACTATAAATCACGGAGGCATTAAAAACAACTCGGCTTGTCTTTTATTTTATCGACATTGCAAAACATTGAGTCATTACAAATTAAACTTTTTGTTTTGAATCTTAAGTATTAAATTGGGTTCCCTACATAGTTTTGGGCTCCATCAGAAGTTTGAACGTACGAAGGGAAGTTTCTACCCAAAAGAGATAAACTGCCATCGGGTTCGGAAAACGTTCGCCTGCGGGGAAAACACATATTACGAGCAACAAGTTACTTGTACACGATTACAAAGTTCTAAACTCCTGAATATATTGGACCAATATCGGTCAGTAGAAAGAAACACAGACATATGTAATTGGTCCTTGGCTGTGCGCCAAAGACCGGACACATAACTTCATCGTTTCGACCTAACTTTGATCGATCAGATAAAGTTTGATGAAATTTTCAAACCTTTGTACATCTTTGTTGGAAATTAAAATGCCTTTTTGAGACCTTTTGAATATTGCAAACATTTTAATACAAGCTCCTTTCATTCTTAAATATTAAAATATTTTCTGCATACCTTGCTCGATGTGCAGCCGAGATGTATTCTGTTTCACAAAGAAGCGCTGAGCAGTGAACCTTATTATGTTACCAAACATTTTTGTACCAGTGTTGAAAAAAAAGAAGTATAAGTTGTAAAAAAAATACTTTATGTTGGATGTCAAATAATGCCAATAAAAAATGATTTGATTCTTCTAATAAAATATTGTCGTCAGCTAAAATTACGAAGTGAGGGGGAATAGGAAGCAGTCACCTTCGTTCGCAAAGCAGTACCTAATCAAAGAAGGAAGCTGGACGCGTGATTTATAGGATATCCACCACCTCAAGCCCCAGCTACCGGGGTTGACGCTCAGAGTGGCAGACATCACGGGGCGATTATCGTTCACCACAGGCGCTTTTTTGACAGCGAGTAATGGAATGCTCGCCGTCCGATCACGGATCCGTGATCGGACGGCTCAGGGCGCCAAAACGCCTTCTGGGGTCTATTTTAAAAGACTACCGCGGCCTTTGTTTGCAAAGGGCATTTGTAAAAAAATATGTTTTTGATAATGAGAGTCTGACTGAGTCTCCACCCAGGGTGGCAGGACACATTTGACGGTATTCCACCCCAAAAAGGGTACCTTTTCAAAATTGCTCATTCTTGTAATAGAACCCAAAAGCTAAGGATATTGTCACATTTACAACTTCCAACAAAACAAGATGACGACAATACGTCAACAAAGTAAATTCACAACATTCTGTCGTAACGTTCGTGGAAACAATAAAAGTAGGAACACGATCATTACACGACCACTAAGTATTTGATCCCAAACTGCTGACCTGTCGTTAAACCGGGGCTGAACGTCTCTCGTTAAAACTCGGAGTTCCACCTACACTACAAGACTAGGTACAACGAAATATTACGAAAATAGTCCGGTAACAGTTTAGTACATTGTTTTTTTTATATTTTTTAGATTGTCCATAACATGACTAGAAAATGGATACTAAGTTTGTATTTTGTTTATTCATATATATACAGCAGACTGTCGAAAAAGAATTATAATTCATCTTCGTTAAAGTTTCTTTCATGATCATGGTGGTCATGAATAAAGCTTTATTTTTAATTAAAAAAGGTTAAGTGCTACTGCCTCCCCTGGCCTAGTGACCTTCTGGTAACACTACCATCTTACTCACTGAAAAGTTTTGTAATTTGGCTTACTGAAAATGACAGAAAACAAAAACTTGACATGACATGAAAGAAAAATTCTAGGAAAAAATTGCTTTATGACAATGTTTTTCGACGTTTTTAAGAAGAATCTTTGAAAATACAAATTATGCTAGAAAATCCTTTCTGCTACAGAAAAGTGCTGAGCATCTGATCAAAATTCGAGTTTTCCAAATGTTGTACTTACACGAGGCCGATTCTACAAAGTAGTAGAGCTTTTTAGCTAACTATCGAACGGAGAACAGAAAAGAATCGTTACTAAAACACAATAAAGCATGTTACGTTGAACATTAATAAAGAAGATTAAATACCGGCAGGCTTTAAAATCATTGACATACGCCGTGGAACATAAAAGGTTTTTGTTAAATTCATGGAAATTTAAAGCATTTAAACTTCAATTTTATTTCACAGTAATATTCTTTCTGCGAAGTTAAAAACGGCTTTAATTTGGGTTTTATATCACGGCTCGTATTTTCCCGGGCGTTGAGCACTGGTAACCTTTTTGACTTCCTAAAATACTCCCGCATTTAATTTTCGGGAAAAACGTGTCCCTAGTTATTTAAATTAAGGACATTTATCAAATAAGTTCTCATTTAAAAACAAACTCATACTGAAATTAAACCTTACAACTTTGCCCTTGAAATACAATTGTGTTTAGACCAGAATATTAAATAAAAGCTCCTGAGGGCCTACGCAAAAATAAAGTACCGATTGGATTTATTTAAATTAAACACCCTAAAACTATTATCTATTATTATCATGATCAGGTATTCAACAAGATACTACTACTACTTTCAATACAGTTCTCTAAAATTAATTATTACTTTCTTAACACCCTCCACGACTTAAATTATACAGCACATGAAACGGAAACCCGAAAATTGTTTCTAAAAAAGTAACCAACCCCTAAAGTACTTTAAAATTCAGACTACTGATATTAACAACGGACTTTCACAAGAAAAATGTTATGAAAAACGCTCCAGAAAACTCGTTATCAGTACAAAAATCTCGCGATATTTCGTACATTTTTAACTCTGCCAGTTTAGTGCTACTCTTCATCACAGCCTTTGAATGTTTAATGCAGACAGATAATTTAATTCGTCGTTGTTGCGAATTATTCAAGGTAACGCCTGTAAAGATTGTTGAGTTCCAGCCGTTGTTTTGCTGGGATTATTGTCTTAATCCGGATGTTAAGTCGTGTACTACAGATAATGGTACGTTTCGGGAGCCTGTGTTTGGAAGTTCAAAAGGAAATACACGTGTATTTTTAATTTTGGGCGTTTTATGAAATGTTTCAGTACAAAAATTATACTTTTGGAATTCAGAAACGTCAGGAGGATATAATTTAGAAGGATTATGATAGATCCTATTGGTGATGATGGCCGCAAACGTATGAATGTGGAAGAGGTGGATGGAGTATGTACGGACCATAGCAGGTAGTTTTCAACAGTTTCTGCTAGTAGGTAAGGGAATCAAAGAGTGTCAGCATAGTGATGGGGCCTGTAGAGAGCCAAAGCCTGCCGGGGTCGCGGGACTCACAAATTACCGTAACCCCGGTACGTAAAGGGCCATTGAAGGACACCGTAG
Source organism: Agrotis puta (assembly GCA_943136025.2). Lineage (NCBI taxonomy): Eukaryota > Metazoa > Arthropoda > Insecta > Lepidoptera > Noctuidae > Agrotis > Agrotis puta. Next base: position 19,031,662 of record OW964176.2, on the reverse strand, counting down.
ATTTTACCACGATAAAAAAAGGAGGTAAGGGAAAAATCGTTACTTCATGTATGTATGGACACAGGCATTAGTTAGAACAATATTAAATAGACAATTATTATGTTCAGACTTATCTGAACGTATTCACTGGCACAGTTCCAAGATAATAATGACGATATTTCAGTTGTATTTCAGACCATAACTTCCAGTCATTCTGACATTTAACACACTTTTTTTAGCAGACTAATACAAGATTTTTTCTTTCTCTCGTATCTGCGAGATACTTTAAAAACTTTAACAAGGAGAAGGCGTGTTCGCCCAGTCAGGTAGCAACTGGTCATCATATTCGCTTTCAGACCCTCCGCGTGAAAACTTTCCCATTAAGGTCAGAACAAAGACACGAAGAACAATAACAATTATAAGTCTTAATCCAGTTTGAAAAGGTCCATTTTCATTTTCACCGATAAACCTCCGTAGTGCAATCATCTTTTAATTTGTTCTGTAAGTTGTTGGAAATTGTACAATGGATGAATCGAATTTATTTGAAGTCTTCCAATTAAAACACGAAGGTTTAAGAAAACTCCTGAATCAGAGTAACTCCTTTCAAGCTAGTTTCGGACAATGGTAGCCTGTTAATATCTGCAAAACCAGTTCCTTGTGTCCATGTGGTTATTAAACTGTCTTCCTTTATCATTTTATTTCGCCGCTTTACGCTATTTTTCATATCTTAGATGCAGGCAAAGCTTTTCGTTTACCTCTTCACATTTTCCTCTGAAATAGTTTTTATTGCTTATTGAAGATCGTCTTTATCGGGTTTAGGATACAATGCGGTACATACATACACATGACTTGATATAGATCCTTCCTTTCTAGCTACAATAAGATTTAAATATTGCAATAGTGCACAAGTAAAAGCTTTCTCTCCGACTTTACGAGCAGACTGACCCAGTTTCCTTTGAGACAAACAGATGACAGACTATTTTTTTGCTTCCAAAATCAACAAGAATGTAAAACAAATACGTTGTGTGTCGAGTGGTGGAGCAAAGGGCCTTTATTTTGTCAAGTGCCTGATATTTTATCCGTCAAGTTTGTAGGAAGTAATAAAACAAAGTTGGTCCATAAGCCAGGTTAGTGTCTTCAATAATTCTCACAAATAAACAACTTTTTTTTTTTTTTTTTTTTTTTAGCGTGGTAAAATCATCAAATGAGTCCTCCCACCCAGGGCAGGGCGGGAGGGACTGTCAGACTTGTACTGACTAAAATCCACGGTGTCCTTCACGAGCCCTTTACGTACCGGGGTTACGGTGATGGGTAAGACCCGCGACCCCGGCAGGCTCTGGCCCTCTACAGGCCCCGTCAGTTTGCTGACACTCCTTGAGGCGCGCGTGGAACACAACGCGCCGTCGACCCGGGCATGGTCCATGGTCGGGCAGCGAGTCGCCCATTACTCGCTGCCCGCATGCCCGCGCCTACGGTGGCCGGAGATCGTCTGGCGACGTCCGTCGCCGTGGGCGTCTACCACTGCGGGTGGGTCGGAGGGAGGACACTGTTCTCTCCCTCACGCGGCACGCCTCCTCCTTCGCGAGCATGACTGCTTCGCAGAAGGAGGCGACCGCTTCCCACTCCGTCTCGCCCCGCAGCATGGCCTCGACCAATGCCGGGCGCGAGAGGTCTCCGCCTATCGCCGTCGTGAGGACACGGCGATGCTCTGCCCAAGCGGGGCAGTCCTGCACCGTATGCTCCACCGTGTCCTCAGGACGGTCCTCGCAGTGGTGACACCCAGGCGTTTCCTCCCTCCTTATCAGACACAGGAACCTCCCGAAACTTCCGTGTCCGGTGAGGACCTGCGTCATGCGGAAGGTAAGGACGCCGTGACGCCTATCCAGCCACTCCTCAAAGAGGGGTCTTACCGCCGCGATTGCGGCGTGCCCGGACCTCGGTTGCGACAGTCGCTCCCTCCATACTGCCCTGAGATCGCGCCGGAGCTCTTCCCGCCGCGCCTCGACCTGTCGAGGCAGCGGGGATTCGCCCCGGCGCTGCGCCTCCACGCGCCATTCGTAGACGCGCTGGAGGGCAGTCGCCTCCAGATCCCAGGGCAGCAATCCGGCAAGGAGGTTGGCCGATTCGCCGGCGATCGTGCGGTATCCTCGGACCATTCGGATTGCCATGACCCTCTGGCATGCGACCAGCTTTAGTGGTCGCGTCCGAATGCTCAGGGCCCACACAGGGGCCCCGTAGAGGGCCATGGACCGCACGACACCGGCGTACAGCCTCCGGCTGGAGGCGTTTGGCCCGCTGAGATTGGGCAGAAGTCGCCTGAGGGCGGCTGCTGCCCGGTTCAGCTTCGGGGCCAAACGTAGGAAGTGCTCCCTAAAGTTCCACCGGCTGTCGAGGACGAGTCCCAGGTACTTCATCGTCCTCCCGACGCCGATGCGAACCCCCTCCACCGTAATGTGGGACTCTGAACGTGGCGCGTTCAGACGGCCATGAAAGCACATGGCCTCTGTTTTGTGCAGCGCCACGTCGAGTCCCAACTGCCGGATCCTTTGAGCGACTGTCGCCACCGCTTGCGTCGCCAGGTCGGCCGCCGCCTGGTGCGACTCTCCCTCCGCCAGGACGAGCGTGTCGTCGGCGTAACATATTACGCCGACGCCGTCAGGGAGGTCGCCGCGCAGCACCCAGTCGTAGCCGATGTTCCACAGGAGCGGCCCCAAGACCGATCCCTGTGGAACACCGCACGACATCTCTCGCCGGTTCCACTCTCCCCGGTGACCGGGGTAGATGACGGCCCTGTCCGTCAGGTAGTCCTCGACTGTGCGACGGAGGTAGGTCGGCACCCGGTGATACCGGAGTGCCTCCCTTATGCAACTCCAGGGCAGGGTGTTGAAGGCGTTGGTGATGTCCAAGGACACCGCCAAGACGACCCTGCCCCGGGATACCGCATCCCCCGTCGTGAGGGCTCTCACGCGCATGATGGCGTCCACCGTCGAGCGCCCCCTCCGGAAGCCAAACTGGCTCTCCGAGAGGTCCGGGCCCACCCGATTCAGGTGCCCGACGAGGCGGTCTGCAATTACTCTTTCAAAGAGCTTGCCCACCTCGTCGAGCAGCACGATGGGCCGGAATGCGGACGGAGAGTCCGCAGGGCGCCCGGGCTTCTGGATCAGGACCAGTTTCCCTGTCTTCCAACGAAGTGGGAACTGGCCCCTCTCCAGGCAACAAATAAACAACTTGGGGACAAAGTTTTCGGACCCAAAGTTTGTTCTGGAATATTTGATGTGTTTTGATTACGTGGGACACTGCTAATGACCTGAGTTTTTCTCTCTCTTTCTTCTCTTTCGTAGTTGTTGCTGTGATTAATTCGTGAAGAGAAAACTTTATGTGAGCTCGTGCTACTAATTTGTTTTTCTCTGAATTAACGACTTGCTAACAAGTCCCCGATTTACTCCAATTTTATGAGGTTCCGCCCCGGAGATAATTTTATCTATGTTTAATTGTGACCTTATTCTTAAAAGTTTTGTTAGTAATATTTCAGTTCGAAAGCATAAAATAACACACACAAATCCCTGTTACAACAACAAAACTATAACAAATCAACAATTGTATTAGTGAAACAAGTTGGCAACAAAGGCTTAGCGTCAGTAACTTGCCTCATCGCTGTGAAACACTGATATGACGACCTTTGCTCTAAACTGTCACAAAGTAGAATGGTACAGAAGACTCACTACATACAATGAGTAGAAACGCACATTTATAGAAGAAACACTGCTCTTACAGCACGCGTAACACGACCAATTTTCTACCAAGAATAGACAAAGTTGTTTCATCACATGACACGGCTGTCATCGCCGGTGTAAACATAAGCTCCGTACTTAAATTGATTAAAACATATTATAGTCGTAATAAAGTGAAAAAAACGCCTCAGTTAGTGAAAGGACACAACAATATGCATGTGAGATTGTTATCCAGTGATTATTGTGACAATTTGTGAAGATTCAATCAAATAAAAAACAATAGAAAAAAGTTGTAAATCAAAACATTATCTTCTATAGTGCGTGTGATAACTCATAAACTAAATGTGTACTCATAAACTAAATGTGTACTCTTGCCTGGAGAGCAATATTAGTGAAACGGTGAATTCAACAAAGAAACAACAGTGAATTATTGTTTTCTTCAACCGTCATTTTTGTATCGTCGAAAGAACAATGAAATGACCTTTGGACTATTACTCGACACATCAACCAACCAAGACCAAGATACATTCAACAATTTCGACGTTGTCACTTAAGCTCGTTTAGCGTAGCGGTTACACCTCTGCCTATGAGAGGCAGTATCTGTTGGTCGTAAGTTCGATCCCCGCTAAGTGATATTCTTTTTCCATTACATTTTACAATTCTTATTCGTAATAATTCAATTTGTATCCATGATGAACTTCTTCGAGAATATTACGCTACGAACAACACGTACTCAGTCATTATCGGAGACTACGTTCGAAGAAACTAATACAAATAACTTGACGCTAGATGGCAGCGCAAGTAGTCTACCGAACATATCTGACGATGTAAGTGACGAGACAGAAGCTTTAAAATGTCAAATAGAAAAACTAAAATCGGAGTTATTTTCAGCCCATGAAGAGATAAATACACTGTCCATTGAGAACAGTAATTTAAAATCGACATTATTTGAAGTCACTAATAAATGTGAGCTCTTGAAAAAAACAGCTAAGATGTTAACAACCGACGTAGGCTCACCAAACTCCAATAGCCAGTCAAGAAAGTCAAGAAAGTCATCAACTCCGTTAAAACCATTACCTCAACAAAGGGCTGTTGAAGATATAAGTTCCCTAAGAAAGCCTATGCCTGATTTTGGAAGACAGGCTACAAATGATAACACAAATTTGAAAACTACTCAAACACCTTTAACAGACCCGAATAGCCACACGGCGAAGACTAGGGCGAAAATATGTATAATAAGTAGTAATAATAAACACAATGTCTTGTTAACCGCTGATAATGCATTTCAGAATAACTGCACTCTATTACATTATTTAAAATCAAATGGAAATACAAAACATCTTCTGGATGGACTGGGTACCAAATTAAAAGATTATACAATGGAAGATTGCTGCATCATACTCCTCGGGCAAGAAGACTTCAAAAAAACTAATGACTATTATGATATTATATTCTATTTGAGAAGTATAGTTCAAGAAATAAGAAATACTAACATAATTATTTGTTTGCCTACATATAAGTATCCCTTTGACGCTACTTTATTCAATTGTCGAGTAGAGACATTCAATAATCTCTTATACTTGGACATTATGACGCATGGACATGCATACCTTTTAGACAGCAACCTCAATCTGAAATATGACGACAGCATGTTTAATAGATACACAGGGACTATCAATAATCTTGGACTACGTACAATATTTAACGATTTATGGGAATTATTTGCTGATATTACTCATAATTACGCTGACATGCAACAAAATGGTTTCGACTTAAACAAAGGAACTACAACGGATGACAATTTTTTTCGTGACTAAACATCTGTATATCCTGCACCAAAACATCGCAGGCTTGCTGGCTAAATGTGACACCCTTGCAGTCAGCTTGAATGAATTGTCTGATAGAAATATAAACGTGGACGTTCTATGCATCACGGAGCATTTCATGATGGAAGGCTATGACAAACACCTTAACTTAAAGAATTACTGCTTGGCGGCTTCCTTCAGTAGAAAAGAAAGCAAAAGAGGTGGTGCATGCATACTGGTGAAATCAGGCCATCAATGGAGAGAATTGCCAAAAATTGCAAAAATGTCATCAACTGGTATCTTTGAATGCTGTGCCATTGAACTTGTTACTCATAGAATTGTTTGTGTTTGTATTTATAGAGTACCTAATGCTAAAATTTTTAACGAATGTATGAATAAATTACAAATAATATTACAGACTTTAGTGAAAAATAATTATAAAAGTATTGTTTTAGTAGGTGATTTTAATATAGATGTTCTTAAGAGAAATAGGCAATCAATAGAATTTGAAAATACGTTATTAAGCTTTAACCTAAAACTAGCTCTTTATCAACCGACGCGCCTTAAGAGCCAAACATGCATAGACAATTTTGCGCATAATTTTAAAAAGTCCTGTAAAGCCACAGTATTGGAGTTAGCATTGTCTGACCATACTGCGCAGTTATTGAAATGTCCAATTAGTAAACTATGTACTTTCAAACGGTGGACTAAGAGAAGACGTGACTACAATAACGATAATATCAATAAATTTAAAGGCTATCTGCAAAGCTTAACTTTTTCAGATGTTTATACAGCCGTGGACCCAAATGTAGCATATAGGGAGTTCATAGATATTTTCATTTTGTTATATGATCAGTGCTTTCCCGTAAATCTTATTTCAATTAATGTTCACAATAAACAAAAATGGGTATCGCGCGGTATTAAAAAATGCAGTAAGAAGAAACGGCAATTATTGTGGCAGTATCGAATAAAACCTACTCAACAGAATAAAACGCGATTTAAGAATTACTCAAAACTATTTAAAAGAATAATAAATTTAACACAGAAAGCACAAAATAATTACAAAATAAAGACATCAATAAATAAATCCAAAACAACCTGGCAAATTATAAACGAATCAAAATTAAATATACCAAAGAATAATATCTCCAAAATTAGAATTAATAATGAAATTATCTCTGATCCAAACCATATTTCTAATTCATTTAATGATTATTTTATTGACAAAATTCAACCGTCGATAAATTCAGGGCATAGAGTAACAAAAAATATTTTGAACAGAAAGCAATCTATGTTTATCACTCCATGTTGTCCGAATGACATATTAAAAATCATTTTAGGGCTAAACAATACAAATAGTGTGGGTTATGACGGGATCAGTACTAAAATACTAAAAACAGTTGCTGATGTTATAAGCCACCCACTCAGTCATATTATAAATTTGTGTATATGTGAAGGTATTTTTCCAGACGCATTAAAAAAATCGGTAATAAAGCCATTGTTTAAAAAACAAGACAGGGAACTAATGGAATATTACAGGCCGATTGCATTAATTCCGATATTTTCAAAGGTAATTGAATACTATATTTATAATCAACTTAGTTCTTATTTAGAAGTGAATAATATACTCTGTAGCGAACAAAAAGGATTTAGAAAAAATAAAACTATAAATATGGCTGTTTATGACTTTTTATACTCGATTATGTCAAATATGGATAAAAATAATCCAGTCTGTGCTATATTTTGCGACATGACTCAGGCATTTGATTATGTCCAACATGATATTTTGTTAAAAAAACTTGATGCCTACGGTGTTAGAGGCAATGTTCTTGAACTTATTAAATCATATTTGAACGGCAGAAAACAAATAACCGAAATATGTAGACTAAACAATAAAACCAAACATGAAGAAAACTTTCTATCGGAGGAACGAACCGTTACCTACGGAGTTCCGCAAGGAAGTGTTTTAGGACCTCCACTTTTTACACTTTACATAAATGACTTTCCAAAGGCAATTGACCATCCTGTAACACTCTTCGCAGACGACAGTACTATAACTATACCATGTAATAATAAAGATTTATATAAATATGACATTAATAACACACTGATCAATATTATACAATGGCTAGACAACAATAATTTGAAAATTAATTTAAGTAAGACAGTAATTATGCATTTTAGCCAGCGTACATTGACATTTTGCAATCTTGACATAACATATAATAATAGAACAATTGACACGGTAAATACAACCAAGTTTCTGGGACTAATTATTGACCGACATTTAAATTGGAAGGATCACATAGATGGTCTGAGTAAAAGAATTAGTAGTAGTGCCTATGCATTGTACTTACTGTCACGAAATGTCAATAGGGAGGCGTTATTAACAGCTTACTACGGTCTGACTGAATCCGTTCTCAGATATGGTGTTATCTTTTGGGGTAACTCGACTAATAGAGAAGTAGGTAACTGTTATGTTTGTCAGGAACAATCCTAAATTATTCGCGCGCAGAGCAGATCAATTTCCCAGGAACAGGCGTGACCAAACCCAACTATGTGTACCTCCCTGTAGGACTGCACTTATGCGCAAAAGTGTTTTTCATATGGCTCCAACTGTTTACAATAAATTGCCAAAAAGTTGGAAGGAGCTTAATAATGTAAACTTGAAAAGTAAACTTAAGACGTATTTAGTTAATAAAGCATACTATAACATTAACGAGTTCCTAGAGGAAAGATTTATATTGACATAGCAGCTTATTTGATTTGATTATTATTACCAGGCTTTTTTTGTGTTTATTAATTTACAATGGAATAATTTAATTTTTTTAATTTTTATTGTTGACATGTTTGTTGTTTTCAGTCTTAATAACTTATATTTTGTTTTTAATATTCTGTTTGTTTTTTTTTTTTTTTTTTTTTGTTATTTTAAATTAATTGCAATATTATTATTATTGAATTACTTAATTTATTGTTATTCTATGAGGATAAACACTTCTGGACATTTGCACGTCACATCATGTGGCAAACATGCTGTACATAATAATGTTTTTCGTGTTACCATCTTGCATGCATGTATTTTCTTGTATGTATGACACATGTTTAGCAAATAAAATATTATCTTATTATCTTATCTTATCTTATCGTTATTTTGATACAAATCGACTGTTATTTTGTACGAATAAAACACTATTTGTATGACATTGAAGAATAGAAACATTTATTTTCTATATTTTGAACATTGCCATGCGTAAATCGGTAAAAACCTGTCAACGTTCTTTCATTTTGTCTTTTCTTCTGCCGACAAAACCCGTTTTTACGTGGCCATGCCACACATGCAGGAAGTGTAGTACTTAGTTAGTTCGGCATTTTTTTGCAACCGTTGAACGCCAGACGAGTCTTTGTTTTGCCGTGTGGAGCTGGTCTTCTACAGTTACCTGTCTGTTTTATATTATTGCATCGCTTAGCATCCGAACTAGTTCCGAGCTTCGTGCGAACAGTTTCGAACTAACTAATTAATAAGGCAGACAATCACAACTCCTGAACTCGTGTCACCGTTGTTTAGTATTGAGATATTTGATACGGACGTTGAGGTTTGTATGAGGTTACTTGTTAGTGTTTGTACAAAGTTGTGAAAATAACAAGTTAGGTAATGAAGTATTTTGGTCTGCGATGTTGTTTGCGAAGTTTAAAGGAAAAAGTAGCCTATTGATTCTTCTGGGTAAATTAAATTAAATTCAAATTATAATTCCATGCAGAAAAAGGCCATTGAAAGACACCGTGGATTTCAGTCAGTACGAGTCTGACAGTCCCTCCCGCTCTGCCTTGGGTGGGAGGACTCATTTGATGATATGCATTGCATTTTTTATACAGAAAAAGGCTAGAGCAACAATCGATTAAAATCCAATTTAATCATCTAACTTTTCCAGTCCACTATTATAATAACTAGCATGCTCCCATTCAACAGTAAATGTCAGAACAGCGCTCGAAGCCGTAGTACTTACAGAGGTACAAGTAAGTACAACGATGCATTTATGCAAATGGCCGCCGCAAATCTGATGAGCCGCGCTTACACTGACGGGTAATCGCTTTCGACGCGACTGTACGGAAAATTTGCAATTTCATTAAATAAGCTGAAAAGTCTTTAAATGTTTGGCTTGTTGGAGAGTTCTGAGTTGACGCGGAAGAGGATTACCGTTGTTCGGAATAAGCTAGTGGCTTCCCACGTCAAAGGCGAAATTGGTACGAAATATTGTGGTAAAAGGGGGCACTTTTACCAGATCCGCATCAATTTTCCCTTTACGTGGTATAAGCAGAAATAAGATGGAACACAGGTGTTTGATTGCGGTGCTGATAATCCTATGCAGTCTAGGTTTTGTATAATACCTCCAGGACCATATTTAAATAATACTGTGATAAATATGATTTAAAAAAATAATATGGATCTGTTATTTTAACACTGCCTTTTATTTACCAACGGGTCAGTCTGTATTGTGATATTGAGGTAAATAAAGATAACATAATATGTATTAAGCACTCGCTATTCGTCGTTATTTACGGATTTGGCCAACCACGCCCCCTTGAAAAGTTCACCCTTAGTTACCCTTATTATACATGGAAAATACTCGAAATTTGAGTAGATTTCCATCATGCAAATATTCATAGTTTGATTTCAGAAGATTTCCTTTCATCCAGTGTACATTTGGCATAATATTTCACCTGAATCTCAGTTTGCAATATCTTTCATCCTCTAGTTGAATACTAAACTAAGAGCAGAAGTATTGAAAGGAATATGAATAAGAAATGGTTTTCCAATACCTGTGTTATTTTGAAACTGGATTATTTAAATGGTGTATTTGATGAATTATGATCTGCTGTAAAAGGCTTTTCGGAATAGGTTTCATACGGTCTTATATTTACTGTTATGTTCCTGGCTTAGTATTCATTGGAAACGGGTTAGGAATGTACGGACGATTTACTACCGTATTTGGTAGGAACTTTTATTTCTAAAATTATCTGAACTACAACTTAATAGTATGCATGTAAATTAGCATAAATTTTACGACTTTCGAGTTGCTTTCAATTTGGTTTAAAAGCATGTTAGATGTTAACAATTAGAAACATGTTGTCAACGTATCGAAAGTTATTCTTTGGTGGTTTTTGTCCATCAACTGTAACTTCAAGAACACATATTTTATTCAAAATACAATTCATATAATTCGAAATAAAATGGTAGCATAAATCCTTCCCAAGCAACATGCAAAGTATAGAAACCAAAAACTCGCCAGCGTTTTAAGTTGATGAAACATTTTACAACCTGCTATTTGATGTTGTTCAGATATCTTGTTTGAAATGTTTGATGTAATATAAATACAAAACATAAAGAGCTTCGCCTGTGAAACAGAGAGTACGTAAAAGTGCAGGAAATCGGATTGCGGTCAGTCGCGGCTGCTTGCGGTCGCCCCGGAAATAAACAGCGAGCGATATCGACGGCTCCATTTCGAAATATATTGCGTTTTATTTTGTATTTTACAATGTTGTTATAACTACATATTTTTAAGCAATCTGGCTAATACTTATATATAGGTACTATAGTTTGCCATTAACATTATAATTATTTCCCGGAGTGCAAGAGTTTAGTTATACTCCTCATTGCAAAATCTCATCTTCTAGCATCAAATCCATTATTTTATTTTTTATCTGAATTTATTGAATGCACAAAAATACTCCAACTAATATTAAAATCAAACATAACACACACTCATGACCCAGACAGTAACATCTCGTTAAAATGAGAAATAACTTGTATCATATCTTAATAAGGTACTAACTTCACTTCATAAACTGTGCGAGCAGTAAAGTTTTACGTGGAGCCGTAAGCAACAGAGTTGCCGTACATCAGTGCTGCCGTAAAAACGAACTGCAGGCTTCACTGCCAGTAACATTATATTTAGTACATATCTGTGTGGTCCAGACTGCGGGCAGGCCATCACGTCATTTCCACTGGGAGATGTAAAAGAGAAAATTATTATCTGTACAGAATTAGTGGATAGTTGGGGTCTTACGATATTAAAATGTCACCAGAGGCTTTATCACAAGATTTTCGTATTTTACCTAACAGTGTTCTTGAAGAGTGGATCGTCGTTTATTGAATGGGAAATGGAAAAGCTTCTTTCGTGTACGAACGAGGAACAATTTTTTCATCAAGTTAACGTCAATGTTCCTGTTTACTTTACTTCACAAAAACGTCAAAAGTCGTGCTAGAGCCTCAGTGCTCTAGTGTGATACATCAATATGTCTGTGTTTTGAGGAGCTTTTAGCACTTTTTACCAATAAATGCTAAGTTCTTTGCTAGAAAGGATCAATCGTTAGTCGATATTTCAGACTGTTAGTTGCTCTATTGAAAATTTCGAAATCAAAAAGTGAATTATCATAATTTGCTCAACCTTATAAAATTTTGTAAATTTATTATGAAACTCTGACAAATTAGACAGAGGTAACATCCTGCATATAACCCACATTTCGCCCATTGTTAAAGAAACAGCCAAATAAAACGCGTGAATACTTTCCGCAGTATAAACGGTCATACACCTTTACGATAGTGATGTGACAAACTGCCTGGAGCGCACGCCCGCCCGACTACTGAGGTAATACGACGTCAGAGATACGTCATACGCAGACACACGGTACGCCACTACGCTACTACGGAACTGACAAATGACATTCATAACAATATCAGAGTCAACATCCATCATTGTGTTATTGAGTTAAATTATTACCTATGTTTATTACATTAGAAACAGTATACGTGAAATGCTATAGTAGATCAGTATTCAATAAATTAACTAATGATTTCAAGATATTTTCTGCGACTCCTATTTTTTTAAGCAGTTATTATCAATCCAATGGCTAATAGCTGGTTGGAGTGAAAAGGACTGTCAGACTCCACGTTCCAGTGCCACGGTAACCTGTTTAGTAGGTCCGACGACCCCGGCAGGCGTTTGGTCCTCTGTGGGGCCTCCGTCATTTTTGCGACTCCGACTGGGGATGATCAAATAAATAAATGCACCATCATTTGTTTCGATTTTAGTCATTCCTTTCCTAATTTATGAAGATGTTGGTTTCGACGTGCAGCACATAAATACCAATATTTTAATTCCTTCAAGTAACTTACCTACCTGACTTCTTCAGCTCAGTAGAAGGTGTAAACGCATCCACGATACAGGAGAAATTCCTAGTGTGGGGCAACGTTTAAAAAAAAAGTTTCTGGATATTGCGAATATCCTTCGGCAAAAGTCGCTGTTCTGTTTATTCTTAAAGACAATATTCATTTCCTCGTATCCGTCACATCTCGGAGACGTCAAACCTGACGTATGACGTCAAAAGATGAAAGTGAACATTGTTGCTTCTTATTTCCCGTTATTTGGATGAGCTGAGCAAATTATGGAGATTGTCACGAAATAAGTGAGGTGCTCCTGTCTTTATTTTGGGGTGAACGGTGGAAAGGTTGTACCTCAAAGTATGTTAAAGTAACATTTAGGTTTATAATGTAGTTGGTAGTTAGGTACTCCATTTTTTTTTTATCATAATTAGAAACTTTCATGTGTTATTATAAGTATTTAATTAAGGACTTAATTCTCACAGACGCCAGCTCATCAACCTACATCAGTGTGTAGAATTTCTAAGCTAAGCTCCACGTTCCTCTGCCAGCCTCATTCATAAACCCGCAATGGTAATAATTTCGTCTGCTTATGTCGCCGATAATGTACTCCTGTCTTTTTCTTTTTATTCCGACTTCGTGCTATCACTGACAACTTTTAATGGAAACAAACAAGCAAATTGAAAGAAAACAAGAAAATTGCCACAAAGAAGGGCACAGTTCATACAAAATTTACCCAGTCCCGATTTATTTGTTTGGTTGAAGCTGTTAATCTCAGGAACTACTGGTTCGAACTGAAAAAATATTTTTGTGTTGGATAGTCCATTTATCGAGGAAGACTTTAAGCTATATAACATTACGATACGATAAGCTACGACCAATAGGAGCCGAGCAGCGGGTGAAACTGCGGGGAAAAGCTAGTAACTTTTAAATTTTACGCGTATTTAAGCAATTTAACTAAGTTAGCCACTGAAATTGAAAAAAAAAAGAAATCTATTAACGTACAAAACTGAGATACATTTCACTTGTGCTGGGCCTAGGTCACAGGACGACCCTTCTTCTTTTATTTTATTCCTTAAAATGAAGTATCGTTAAGAAATACGAGTATCAACGGTGAGAGAGAGCCAGGTTAAATCATCCAATTTCCGGAAAATTAAAAACATTTCGGAGCATCATTAGGGTATCGAACACATTACCCATTGTCAGGACCCCAGCGAAAATAAAGGGAACTCACACAAAAAAAAGTAAAAATACAGTTTTTGCTTAGTCACCCTCGGGAGGGGTCGCTTGAAGAAATTCTATTAAAGAGCTTAAAATAATTCTATTAAAGGAGCTCTCACAATAGAGGTATGAGGTGCAACATTAAAAAAACAATTGCGTCACAGTTTAAGTACCAAATCAAATCATTTGAGGAAATTGAAGGGGAAGAGTCAGAGTAAAAAAAGAGAAAAGCTATTAATATAGGAAGCTGTTCGGCTGGCTATTGTGCGGAAAAAGTGTGTGCAGGGGTGGGCGGTGACGCGTGCCTCCGACCCAATTAAAAATAAATTAAAAGTCACACAAATCTCCGAGACTTTTCCTACTCTCTAGAACTAATTGCTTTTTCATTGAAGAGTATTTTTTTGCATAATAAATGGCGCTGTTTTCCAATTATGAGCGGTATAATGGTTTCACTTTACATTTCTCCTCCTTTACATTTCCTCCCTATATAATTGTTCACTTTACACTTACGTCTATAAATAGTTCCCAACGTTGTTGTATGGAAGCCGACATTGCTACGAAACATCCGCTGACCCGATATCTAAGATGGACTCATATTGAATATAAAGTTGAACAACACAAGCGAAATACTTGCACATACTTAAATCTTCATTCGTCGCTAAATAATGCGCGGGTCATGTATTCAATTAAGAGTGTCGCACCAAGTGAACTCGACGGTCAAGTTTAATCATCGCCAAGAATCTTCAACATTCCGACAGTTGTGACTCAAAGGACCGCCTTTGAGTCACGACAGTCGAACTGAATCGGTATTCAGTCACCCTAACAGAACAACTTAACAGTGTGACGTGACCCGGACATACTTGTACCGTACGTCAGTATTAACAGCCACTTTCCTCGTCACAGATTCAATAAAACCTTGACTTGTAGCTGGATGCCTGGGTCGCGGGGTTCAAGGCAACAATGGAGCATGTCGTCCTTCACGCACCCTTCCGATGTTATCACGCTGACTGTGATAGATCGAGAGCGTCCTCATCATCCATCCAATCTGAATACTGATGAGCCATATAATAAACGCGATTGATCAGTGGTAATGCAATTACATTGAATTCCTACTCGGAGAATAGAAAAGTCTAAATTATTCAGCAAGCATGGCTAGAAATTGCCCAAAACAGATTTGAAAAGAGGGTTTTGTCCAGCTGTGGAATGTGAAAAAAACAGGAAATGTAAGTAAAGCAAAGATGATTTTCATGTAGTTTACCGTAAAAAATAACTGTCTCCATTAACTGAAAAACTTAATTATACCTGGCATGCTTAAAATGGCAAAATGACGAATTCATCACTGCAGGATGGATTCAATTCAATTTTGATGGATTCCACGAACCAATAATGAATTTTTCTCCAACTCTGAGATCGTCATCGGACGAAACCTGTTCAATATTTAATGAACACAGCGCTCTTGAATCGTATTAATATTCCTTGATTCAGAATTAACGGAGGCTTTTGTAGTATTATGTCCAAAATTTGCATGTTCGTGTTGCTGAATTAAATGAAATAAAAGCTTGTGATACCCAATACAACGGAAATGTTTTGATTTCATCGTTACCGAGTTTTGTTCGTTTATTAATCACGAAATTGAAAATGGAATTATTTTTCCGTAGCAATTATTTCGCGTTTCATTCTGTCCGTGACCACAAGTACTGGAAAGTGCTTAAAACGTGGGAAAATGCTAAAGGTTGAATACATCGTGCTTTAATGATAAATGATATTTATTTTGAAAATTGGTTTTTACACACTCTTTTATCATTACGTCAAGAAATTAATTTGCATTTTATTTTTTTATTTGTTGTGTCATCTTATATTCTTATTTAATTTAAAACGTAATTACAATGATCGAAATATTTACATTTCTCCTTTGGCCGACAAATATTCAGCAAAAGTTTGTACTACGACTATCGTTGTACTGTGTATATGTATGTGTTCTATTGTGACTTTGAATTCGAAATATTTACTAAAATTGCAGTGTGTTTAGTTTTTAATCGTATTACCCGTCTCTAAACATTACGTACTAACTATATATTAGCGTTTATCTTTCATCTAGTTCACAATATATCAGACTTTTATGGCAATTGGCTTCGACTAGATTAAAATAATAATAATTCTAGAACTTCTTTATTATTTTCTTTACAGCCCACTTTAAACCTAAACTTTTATTCAGAACATTGAACATCATGAATATAGGATGTAATATCGTTACTTACATTTACATTAAAGACCGCTTAAAACTCGGGATCCTTCTAATAGGATCCGAAACTCCTACGCAGTCTGCTTTTTGTAGCTTATTCGTAATACGTGACATCTGTTATCACCATTATGGATAAAGTTTTGGGTTCCAAGAAAATAATATTGTGATATATCGAAGTGATGTGAGATGGAGAAACCACACGAAACTTTATAAAATGAAAACTTTTTTATGCTTGTATTTCATAAAATGAGCGATATTGGTTATAATATAATGTTAACTTTTGTGTTCGTAGACAGTTTACTTGAATACTTTGTATTTGAAACCTAAGTTTAATTATAACCTTTCTAAGTTATCTTATTTCTTATCAATGCAGTTGAAGGAACAATCACAGTCCCTTCTGCTCCACCCAAGGTTGAAAAAAAAGGCAGTCGTCATACGCAAATTGTCCGTTTCCGAACGTGAGTACGAGCGGCGTAATCTATACGATTTGCATCAATCACTCGCGCGGATGGGTGATATACCTTTGTTACGTATCAACAGATTACATACAAGCCAATAGGACGTGATAATATTCATATATTACGAAATATAAGAACTAAAATATTCTCACACATTCCTACTAAATATCAATACTTTCCCAATCTGCGCAGACGGTGACGCCGTCATTATCCTAAAACCACCATATATTTTCACCAAACGGGTAGCATTCCATAATATAACTCAAGACTTTACGCCCTCCAATAAAACATCGTCTAATGTAGGATAAGCACATGAGGAAAATGCTGAACCACAAAACGTTGCTAAGAAGCATACGTTCAAAACGCTGTATATACTGAAAATACATTTCAGGGTTCCGTACAGAAAGGGTGGCAGGGAAACTGTATCACGAAGCTGTTTTTCCATCTGTCCGTCCTACTGTCAGTCAGGTTTGTGTATCTTTTACCACAGTTGTGCAAATTTCATTAAAATATTATTTCCTGCAATTGCGATGTCGGCATCGCAAAAAAAAAGCTGATGCTGAATTATAAAATACAGAAGTTTTATGATTCAGCATCAGCTTTTTTTCTATAACTGTGAAGTGCTCGTAATGTTTATCTTACAATCGCGTATTAGAAGTTCGTACACCACGCGCGTACGTTACGTTTTTCAGAACAAACACATCCTGCATCCTACTTATATTGGCTGCTTCTTTGTCTTTCCGTCGTATTCGGTGCTATCTCAAATACCTGTATATGGAAAATTACAGTGCACAGTGAGTACGAAGAGTTGTGGTATTCAATTGTTATGCTCAGAGTATATTGTTATCCTCTCTGAATAATGTGGTAGATCCTGTAATGTGGCAGTTCGAGGAACACATTCATTTCACTTGAAAGAGAGCTCGTTTTTCCCGGTTCTTGTATCTCTTCAATATGGTAATTACGTTCGCTTTCACTCGTTTGGCTAAAGGATAAGCATTTGAATGAGTTTGTTAATTTTGCGAAAATAAACTTCATTTTATCCTCGTTTTATTCGTAATGTTATTAATAGGGAGCGCTTTAACATTTTGCGTTTCTAATTGAAGTCATAAATAAATACCAAATTAGTCCGATGGTTGTTTTAGGAGAGAGCAATAACTCTCCTAAAATCTATATTTTTAAAATAAACAATATGTAGTTTTTTGATGTTTTCGTGATTCCTATTTTGCTTTTGAAATGTAAGCTCACAAATTGCCTCTCCTCGTCGCGTAGCGATAAGGTCGCCCAATGTGTCACCTTATTTATGAGTTTCACATTGTAAAACTTGTAATTAGTACATTATACATAATAAAGAGTTTTCATGAAATCAAAATCAAATAAAATGTAAAGGTTAGGATACCATACATAGTATACTTTTTATTTTGGTGATATATTCTAGTGCGATCATTTTGAAACTAGTTATAGTTCAAACCTCCGGCCAAAAGTTAATTTCAAAATATATCGTTTCGTTTATAAAAGCAAATTGTTTTGAATTTGAGTGAATTTGTATGACGTAATGATCCATCCCGTCCTTCCCTTAAGCCACATGTTAAGACATTAATGAGTGAAGTAAAAGGAAATCGAAATAGAATCTACTTGAATTTGCGGTTGATGAGATTTGAGATTGTAATATTTTTTTAAATTGAAATAATTACAATTCGTGTCAGTCGGATCGAAAAAAAGCTGCCAAAATTTCGACGTGACGCGAATAAGTTATTCTCAGAAAAGAAATAATAAAAAAAAAACTAAAATCTAAAACAAATTTAACGAACTAAAAACCAACGCAGGGGACTTGATTTCAAATTTTAGTTCACTAATTGACATGGCAGAAGTATCTCAAAAATATACAATAAGTAAATAATAAAAAAGCAGTGTTATACTAATAAAAGTACCTATATTTTGCATTCCATAAATCTCCGAAACAAAGGTCCTTAGAAAAGTAAAATAATGTCGGCTTCCCTTATTAACTAACCCTATCCTATGTCCCATTATTTTAAAACCTGACATAAACAGGTTATAAAAAGCTCAGTTTACAAGACCCAGAGCGGACTCAAAAAGTAAGTGGCCGTGTTATGCCGTAACGAGAATAATAAATAGCATATTTGACAATACACACTTAGGCCGAAATTGCCAAGGCCTCATTTTTGGCCTGTGATTTATGCGGAGGCCGGGCCGGCCTCCAGGCCCCCGGTCGGATTTATCGCCGCTCTACAAACACTTTATTTCTCCGCATTATAACCAACAGTCTGTTTCGTTCAGATTATCATACATTACAATTTTCTTGTGACTTCTATTGTATGGCTACAAATTCTTGCTGTCCTACCTGTTGTGATAATTAGGGTATACATTAAAAAGATTTCAAGATCGGTATATTATTTCTCCAATATACAATTAATCGACAGTTTGGTCGCTTTATCGGTTTTAATTTAATATCAATATACATTATCCAATCATTGATATTGTTCTCAATTCATCATTGGAGATTATTTTTATCCTCGAAGAATCTACGCACGTGTTCAGAAGCCCTAGCATGAATTCTGCATATTTGACAATGAATGGTATGGAAAATAAAAAAGTGCCTCTAGTTTACGAACTAGGAACTATTTTCCCCTAATGTCCCTGCTTACTTTAAGTTTCAAAACCGTGAAAACTCGTGAAAAGTTCACCGTATACATTTATTTATACTAATTCCAATTTAAAAAAGATGTCACTTGATTTTTAATTCTCCTTACATAAAATCCTATATTTAAATTGATATAAAGCGCAGTAAAAACGTTCATCTATCAGAGTGAAAAATAAAGCGTTTCACGTGTTTGGACACTTTAATGAGCAGGTTGAACTACTGAGCCATTGCTTAAATGATGAGCCGCATTATACAGCCGTCAAACTACTAACTTCATTGTGAGTTAGACAAGACTGAGCTTAACGTGTCGAACAGTTTGTTACAAGTTTAGTTATGATTCAGGAAAACAGAGTCTAATAGCAAGACATCAGCAATCACAAAGCAATTCTTGGAAATACTGGGAATGCCATCAACATACTGCTTACAAGAAAGCGTTTTGATTTTCTACTACTAGGTATTAATGACTGACAAATTGTATTATGTTGACTTGGTAACTTTTGCCCAAGACTCCGTCCGAGTGGCGAACCCCAAAAATAACCCCTTCGGGATCAAATTTCGCAAAATCCCGTTTTACGTCCTAAACAGTTTCATGTCTGGGGGTTTCACTTGTAGTTTCTGAGATTTCGTGATTTAATAATTTCCGTAGATGGACTGAAAATGCCACGTTTAAACGGAAATATAATTATCTTCACAATCTTAGCCTTCCGTTTAAAAAACAATCAAAACTTATAAAACTGCATTGGGAAACTTCTTTTTAATTTCAGCTTCGTGTTTGATTAAAATATAATTGCCGAGGAATTAAAATCAAACAACAGAAGTTTTAAAAACAAATTATTCATACAGAGGATAAATTACAAATATTATTTTATACACCCTATAATATTCCCTTTCATACCATTCCCTTTAATAAAATATTGTCATAACTAATGCTGTATTCTGAAAAAGATTCTCCAACGTTTTTAGAAGTTATCTTTTTCTATCTCTTTCCCTATATCTCCTCTTAATTCTCTCTCGATTTCTTCTACGGCCTTGCCTTTAGTCTCTGGCAGTAGGAACAGAACCACGGCGGTTCCAAACAAATTCATTATGACAAACATGTAGAAGCCCACATGAGCACCAAAGTTACTGGTCAGGGCACTGAAGGCGATGAGCTGCACGAAGCACGTGAACCATGCCAGCATTACCAAGTATCCCATCAATTTTGCACGAATCTGAAAGGAAAAAAGTATGATTGGCTGCTGTGCTGACTGTCAAGGTTTCGATTCTTGTATAGAACAAATATTTGTGAGATCTATGAGACAGTTGTTGTTCCCGGTCTGGGTGTCTGCAACATGTGAATTTAAATGTGTGACCATCTTACCTGGAAATTGAATAATTCAGACATCAAAATGCATGGCATCGGGGAGACACCTCCACCGTAGCAGGCTATTGCCACCATCATCATGACAACGTTGAGCCAGCCATCAGCCACCAGCCATCCAGGAGAGGCCCATCCATACTGCTTAAGCAAACTTGAAGTTGCCAAGTAAGTGAAGGCGATGGCTGACGCCAGAAACGCTGATCCCAATATTGGCTGTCGGAAAGGAAAATGTTAACGTTTCAAAATAAATAAAACATTTGTACATAGTAATAAGATGTTCTTTGATCTGCTTTCAACAAAAGTTCTGAAATATATAATCCATAAAATTATTTCATTCTTTACTGACTTGGTTTTACTGTACTCGCCGGTTCAAAGCATTGATTTAACAGTATCTCTATGCAGAATGTTCAATTTCGCTCACCTTTCTTCCTAATTTGTCGATACAAGCCATGGTGATCAACGAGCCAATTATCATGAATATAGGAATAATGAGAGCCTGCAAGTCAGGACTGATCTGTACTCCTGAGTCAGACAGCAAGGTCGCAGCGTAGTTCAATATAGAGAAGCCTCCGTTTGTGGCGTGGGCCAAGATCACCAAGATCATGATGAGGAATGCTTTCCGCCATGCCTTTGTTTTGACTGTGGAGTTAAAAACACTTAAGTATATCAGTCATTCTAGTTTAAAATAATGTATTGTTCTTTCTTTCAGCTATTAAATGTATTTAAATAATGTTTAAAAATTTAGAGATTTAATACTCACAAACAGTAATCATTGAAATTTCAGGTATGGATTTAAAATATTCATCGGATTGTTTAATAACATTAAGTTCCTGTTGAAGTTCTTTTTCATCGACATCCAATCCTCTCAGCAATGCTAGCGTAGCGGCCGCTTCCTACAATTTAGAGAATACTCACAATATGCACAAATGGCACAACATATCAATCAACCTGTAAACAATAATAAAGAAAAACATGTCATGAGAAAATGTAAATCACTCAATAGTTCTTAATTAAATTAGTACCCATAACTCAAAAATGAATTATTTTTCATCATAGTAATAAAATATGGAAGGAAGTTAAAAGTAAACCGATTCAAACTTACATTTGTCTTTCCAACTTTAACTAAGAACGATGGAGACTCAGGAGCTTTAAAGAAGACCCCAAAGGTCACAATTGGGAGTCCAACAACGACCCATAACACTGTGTGATAATCCAAAAATCCTCCCAACGCATACATAATAAGTACACCAGCACTTTGAGCCAATGCAGCAACGGACGCTAATGTGCCTCTGATGTTATCCTGGGCAATTTCTTTGACGTACATAGGAACGACGTGGAAGCAGCCTGCACCGCCAATGCCGCTGAATACTCTGGCTATAATGAGACTAGTTGTACTAGCTGGTAACAACTTTATCATCCATACCATCTGAAGATGAAGAACAAAAAGACGTGTATTATAAAACTGTATACTATACATTCATTATAATATCATGATTTAGTAAGAGGTATGAAATTATTAAATAAGATGTGAATGATAATGTGGCTAATTAAAGGAGGATGAAATTAAACAAACTATTTCATTAGCCCCAAATAATAAGGAAGGTAGAAGAAATATGAAGACTTACTGCTTGCAAGATAGTCATGACCATAATACAAATTTTCCTTCCAAAAAATAATACATTGGCTTAATTGTAACAATTTAGTAATAAATTTAGATAAAACGAAAATCATGCAATTCCATCAACGTCGGGCAAATCCCACTATTAATTTGACTCACAAAAATAACAAAATAGAATTAGTAAACACTGCTAAGTTCTTGGGTATAATGGTAGACAATAAATTGACATGGAAACCACAAATAGAACACCTATGTAACAGACTGAGTAAATCTGCATACGCACTCTATCAGTTATCTAAAAAGGTAAATATTAGCACGTTACTGACAGCTTATCATGGACTAGTCGCTTCAGTGCTTCGGTATGGAATTATATTTTGGGGACAGTCAACTGACAGGGAACTTATATTTAAGATGCAAAAACGCTGTTTAAGATCTATGTGTGGATTAAAGACTACTGATAGCTGTGTACCATCCTTTAAATCACTAAAAATACTAACACTACCATCATTGTATATTCTAGAATCTGCAGTATTTATAAAAAGCAACCCCCACTTATTCGAAAAAATGTCTGATATTAAAAGAATGCCAATACGTGCTCAATATTTGTCACAGTTGTGTAATATAAAATGCAAGACATCTTTAATGGAAAAGAGTTTTTTTGGCATTGCGCCAAAGATCTATAATAAAATACCAAACGATATCAAAAATATGCCTCTAGTAAAGTTTAAAAAAACTCTTACGTTATTGCTAATTGACAAATGTTATTATAAAATTGAAGACTTTTTAAATGATAATGTAATTTAATATTGTAATTTACTGTAAACGAACTATTTAATTAAGTATATTAATATTTCTTTTTCTTTAATAATTGATAATTGGCTACGCATGTTTCCTCTATAAATATTTGTATGTCAAAATTGACAAGACATAGCGCACTATTTAGTTCTTAAGATCCATCTATCCTATGTTTAACAAATAAATTGATTTGATTTGATTTGATTTGATCTGTCCACGATCTGCATAAACATGAGGACTCCAACTACACCCGCCAGGGAAGGCACGCTGGCAATCCAGGATATTTCACTGTCAGTCAGTGGTCTCCCAGTGGGAGATACTTCAGACTGCAGTATTTTTGTCACGGGTGACATCCAGCCGCATTGGAGACCGTACGTGAGAAATGACATGTTACCTTTAAAGAAATAAGAGAAAGTGTCAAAGGTTTATGTAATTATCCAAGTGCACATTCTTCATCTTGTATTAACACTTACACTAAACTTACATAAAATCGTGACCGCCCATTGCACTTTTGTGTGTCCTTTAGACTCTGAAATTCTACTGAAACTCATTTTGACTATTTTATTTAAATCACAAACTATCGAGTATTAATTCAAGTACTTGAAAATGAGCGTATTTGTTGTCAAGTCAGAAATGCTACATACTCGCGTACGGCTCGTACAAAACTAGATGTGAATCGTGCAGATGGTTTCGCGAAAGTGCTTTTATTACAAACAGAAGTTTGCTTTTAGGGTGTGTTCCACAATTCCAGCGACCATTATTTGCTCAGCGCTGATAGCTATATTTGGTTGAAATGTTTGATCTAGATTTAAAATCAAATATTGTCGTGATCTGCGTGATAATTATGACCAGATAATAATTTGTGTTGATTATATTTTAATGCTGTCACTTCAGGGGATCGTGTTCATGCATTTGGAAGAAGTTAACATAGTGATTCTGTTGGGTTGCCAATTTTAGCTTCAATAGCTGCAATTTAGATAAATATAATTTAAGTCACGAAAGGTTCCTTTTTTAAACTGTGCCTCATTTTAATTTAGTATCAGAACAAGTAGAAAAAAAACACGTCTAAGAAACAAAGATAGAAAAAAAAAGAATTCAAATCGGTTCACCGTTTGTACAGACAGAGCACGTACATAGCGGTCAATCTTGTGTCACCCTTATTTTTTTTTTTGGGGGGGATTAAAGAGATACTATTGAGATTATTAAAAGGAATTAATAACCATTTTGAGAAAATTGCAATAACCAAATAACGTGGTTTTGGTTTCGGTTAATATTCATGTGTGATTTAGTTTAAGCCAGGCTAAGTGGCTATCATACTCATATGGCAATTCATGATGTTCCAAAGATCGAACTTTTCCATACAACAATCCAGAAAATTCAAACCTGATTTTTTGCCAACCGTAGAACTCGATATGATATTTTTAACTTTAACTAAGCAAATATTGATTCTCCGTAGTTGAAACCATCTTAAAATAAATGGAACGGAATCATAGTGACTGCTGTTTACATTTGTACAATAGATATTAGTGTTTCACAAATAATTACCTACAACTTATCACGCGGTGAACTTTTATTATTCACCTTTTGGGAAAGTGCTAAGACGCAATTTATCAACTAACAAACTGTATAAGTACTTTAGAACCTCATTGCAGTTTATTACAATCTGTTAAAATAGTTGATCTGAGTGAGTATACCACAGGGAACGATATTTGGGCTCCTCTTGTTCCTTTGAGTTAGTGTTACATATACCCGTCATTACTAACTAATCACTTAAAATCTATCAACTAAGCTACACTGAACAGCGTAGGTGATTTTGATTAAGGCTAAAAGCATACTAAACGTGGAGCAGATTACTCAGTGGCCCATCGTTAGATAGTTACGAAAATAAATGGTCAGAGAACAGGCGAGGATTTGAACCGACGACTGCAAGAAATGCGAATTAAATGCACGCTAAGTGCTCCTGCCGGGAGCTTTCTTGTACAGCAGTGGATCAGTATTGATCGTCACTTTACATCCGTTTAATTTGCTACTGTGTTCAGTGTTCATTTATTTCAAACAATCTAGATGGTTTACAATCAATTAACTACAAGTACAACGCAAGCTTGGCAAGGTATAGGTTTTCAATAAGTGCAAGGAGTTTAACTTTTTTAACTTTTTTCTAGATGATATTTCTTGTAATTAATGTGTAATGTGTGTATAAGTAGGTACAGATTTATAATTAATTGGATAGCTATAAATAGCTCACACAAAGAATTAATATTTCGACAAAACCAGTCGTGTTTAAATAGGTAATTTTTTTTCAAAATCGTTAAAATATTTAAAATGGTCTTTCCTACTTGTATCAGTAGTGTTATGATAACACTAGCTTCTGCCCGCGGTTTCACCCGCGTCATGTTAGGCGTTTGGCCCTATGGTCCCGTCCCGGTCAGTTCCCTTGAGGAGCACGTGGAACACGACGCACCGTGGCTCGGGCCTTGTCCTTTGTCGGACGGCGAGCTACCCATTACTCCCCGTCCGCAAGCGGCTGGAATATGCCCCGCGATTTGTTGCCCCGTGGCTGGGGCGATACGTAGAGGATATCTTTTTCCGCACGCATTCCGACTGCTCCCCATTCACCTCGCCTGCCGCCGAATCCCTGAGGTACCTCCCGCAATAACCGTGCCCGGGAGGACTTGCATCAGGTTGAAGTTGAGGCTGAGGACGCCGCGCCGTAGCGCATCTCCAACCACTTCTCAAAGATGATCTTACGACCGCAATTATGACTTGTCCAGGCAGTCATTATTTTATTGTAGTATTATTTTGAAACTATGATATCTCCTTAGATATTCATTAAAATCAAACGATGTCAAGGGCAATTTTGTTCAAAATCAAATGCTTGTGATGATTAACGTATTTATTTGGATAAGGATTAATATCATGTTAATGAAAATACCTTCGCAAATAATGAAGCTCTTTAAAATCAAATTTGATTTCCACAAAAAAGGTTATAGTGACTTAACCTTAAAAGATAGATATATGCTCTCGCGGACTTTATTTTAGAACTTTTCATGAGAAATAATTCCGTAGTACATAATTTTTGCGTATCTTTAACCGTTTACGCAGCGCACGCAACGGAAGCTCTCGAAAAGGAATTCATTTTCCCGATTTTGAAACATTTCTCACTGCTGCTCCGCTCCTATTAGTGATAGCGAGATGCTACATAGCCTATAGTCTTCCTCGATAAATGGACTACCCAAAACTGAAATAATCATTCAAATCGGACCAATAGTTCCAGAGATTAGCGCGTTCAAACAAACAAACAAACTCTGCAGCTTTATAATATTAGTATAGATTAGTATAGATTTAAATCCCAAAAAGTACTACAAGTTATTATGTAGGATGTGTTTAAATAACCCAAATTTCTTTAATAAACGGGCTTGTTTAAACACTTACTTAATAGAAATTATTTATTTAGTACAAACAGATGATATTACTAGTCTCATTCAGTAGTTCTTAATACGTTTATGGAGGTAGCTTACGCACGTCATTATCGTGTGTAATTTTATCAATTTGTAAACACTCCTTGAGGGTTTTCCTCAACTATTTATTATCATAATATTGAGCATCATTATCGACGAGGATTGCGTTACCCATACAATATTTTGAAACATTCAAGAAGATTCTAAGAATGTTTTTTTTTGGATTTGCGTTTTTTATTAATTTCAGATAGATAGACGGAAAATACTTTGTTGTACTCCATTATCACCGTTTAAGATCGACAATTTGATAGTCACTCTTACCAAGGATTATCGTATTACCCAGTCACTGAGTTGAGGAGGTCATATATGCAGACCGACTCCAACATAGTTGACAAAAGGCTAGGCAGATGATGACCCTTCATTTGTTTTATCAACTTCTATATATATATTTTTTTACAATAACAAAACCATTAAAAAACTAAGATCAAAAAGATTTGTTATGTTTATTCCTTTCGAAGAATAGTTTGGCTATTCTTTTTGTTGAACAAAAGGGTCTAATCCGTTTTATTTTTTATTTCTATAGAGACTTATACTAAAAAACACACAATTTATGCTTTGTATAATATTATTGAATTTATGAGATTACTAAAGCAGATTTTGTTTAGAACATTTTTGTAAATGCAATAGTTTTCATAATATTATCATATACGAGTAAATAAACTTTGTTTATAATTACTTGTTGATAATTTTATAAGGTTTGTTTAAGGATGAACTTATTTTATCTCGTTTTTGTTTAGTCAATAGAGATTCGACAGCTACTGGGGTGGCACATGTCTGTCAGTCATCATTTTATCTCGAAGTTAGCATGCAAGTGTTTTTAAGACTTTAGGCTTGTATTTAATTCTATTAAATTGAAGAAAAGTGACGAAAAGAAAATCGTGTGTTTTCAAAACAGGTTCATTAATTATTGAATTGATCACTACCCCACCTGAGTCTTTTTGTTTGCCAATCCGCAAATATACTCCTGGTTTTGTAACCCTACGATCTTATTTTTACTATTATTTTAAAAACCTATAATTATCTAAATGTGCCGATATTTTCATTATTAGACATATATTTGTTTCATCTACGTCAATTAGTGAATATACCTGCCAATACAATTAGTGTGGTCTGAATACAAACATAATATCGTTGGTAATCTATCGCGTTTGATTACAGTTCCATGGAGTATTGTAACATGTACGTATTGTATATAGGCCAACTGCAAGACATCTGAGGAGCAGGACCTAATCATTTGTCAATAACTACAAGATCAATAATATCAGAATGCATACAATTAGGGCAGCAATCTGATACGCTCCTGATACTGAGTTATAGTAGTTAATAGGCAATATGAGTTGCAATAGTCTGTAGCAACGCTTGACCAAATCAAACACACATCAAACATGGCCATATCTAAATGTTTGGACACGTGAATTGTTCTACTCAAAAATTCTATAATTAGCATGTCTGTTTTGCCCTACAATCCCCCTTATCTAACAAACTTCCCAGGCAAATATTAAGTCAATGATAACGTTTGATAACACTAGAAAGAGTTTCCTTGCATTGTTTGCTTCGTATCCTTAGTGACTTATTACTGTTTACATTATTTGCTGTTGAGGAAAAACTTTCCAGTTATTTAGTATTGCGTGACGCAAATCTCCATTATTTAAATAAGTAATTTAGTTAAATATGCCTACTTGATGTAGCAACTGGTTTGTCAATATAGGTACCTACCGACATTGTTAGCTACGTATTAGTTACGTGATTATTTCTGAAGATACATAATGTAATTGCTGAATGTAAATATTAATACAGTTCTGGGGATTACAATCTGACTACATCAATATTTACTGATAATAAGCCTGAGGAATGATAACATGCTGAATATTTTGGAAACTGAAAGCTACTGACAAAAGTATCTGATGATAAGATAAATTAAATACTATAAGTAGCTACGGCAAAAAATAAGTAAAGAATTGTAACATTATACATTATTTCATCAATTCCCGAGATTCTTCCCGGGAACCTCCTGATCAAAACGAAAATAAAACAGCTAATTTCAATGACAAAGATGGATCAGATAACTCTGATTTAGAAGCAAATAATAAAAGAGATATCAGAATCCACTATGACAATATTTAAAACATCAATTTAGTACCAAATAATTGATGACATTATAAGGTAATATGACAACTGTTTGTTTTAGACAATGGAAGCCTTGCCTGGGGGTGATACAGAGTAGGCTAGGGAACAGAAACCGCAATTAAAAGACTCTTCTATAGATAGAAGATTTGTTTCCCAACTAAAGAATCATTATTATGCTTATACAGCACCATGCTCCATCACTCGTGATTAATAGTAGCTCCGTCATCCGTCGCCGTCGCCGTCCCATGCACGGCGCGCACTGATGTCGTTACGCCACCAATATCCCGCTTTCCACAGATTTCCCTCATAATTTCCGGAGCTCCCGAGTCACATACTGCCCCCAAAGCCAACAAGCAGTAACTAAAAAAACAACTTTTTTGTTTTTCGTAAATGAGAAAGGGTATGAAATTTGACTTAGTACTTTAGTAATCTATAACAATCTTACTTAATAATTTATTGAAATAGTATCTTATGGATTTAAATAGTCAGTGAAATACTATTATTCACTGAATCAGAAGTCCTAGCATGGCTTTTCATGTTTTTGTGACGTTAAGTCATAAAAAAATTAGTTCTTAATTAGTAGTAGAGGCGCTTTTTAAATTTTTTTCCAAATAAATAAACAAAATAAATGCAGTAAATACTTCAAGTAATCTAGAAATAAGATACAGAGATGTAAATATATAAGGCTTCAGGTTGGATATCAGTGGAAAAAAGGTTAGGCAGAATGTCTAAACTGATCTATGTTTTTGTGTACAATAAGTTGTTTGTTCTTTAAGTTTCTATAACGATACGGTCATTTTGATACTCCCATCTCATTCACTCATACTCTCTCTACTACCTGTCATACATGATGAGAAAAAAGTTACAGATTTTCAGATTTTTTGGGATACGACTATTTTACTTTTAAAGGCTTTTTTTACTTGCTCTAGGTGCTAAAATAGACGTGTGCCGGATGTCATGAGCGTCTCGTCTGCAGGAGCCACTTTTCACGAAAACTGTTTGGAAGCACTCTTCGAAGGTCAAGGACGAAGTTTGAGGGTGTAGGAAGGAGAAACAAAGGTCGTTTATTTACGAAAAGATGCCATTTTTCCTTATTTATTTATGGAAAAATCCGTGACAGTGATGACGAAAGAAGCAAGGAATGGAAAATTACTTAATTTGACGTCACGACTTTGCGTGAAATTGATTTCAAATCAGAGTGATTTTCTTGTGGCCTTTTCCAGCTCAAATATAATTAACAACCACGAGAAAACACGCCGTGGTGATTAAAAAAAAGACTTTTCCTGCAGTGAAATATTATCGAGTTTCTCGTACCGGGAAGTTTCGAAATTGACTAAATTAATAAGGATTAAGTCCCGGGCTGCTGGCGCCTGCTATAATTGCATTACGACAATATTCACAGATATCGGAACTACAATGGCCCTATTATGATAAAGTTTTAATTTATTATTTTATTAATACATTAACAGAACGTGAAGGAAAATTTATGAGTCAGGATGTAGCGGACCGCATGCTTATGTAAATGATGTTTTCATTTTTTTTTTGTTATCGTTATTGATTAAAGAATGACAGCGTTATCATAGTATTCATGGCTTCTACCCACTCTGTATAAACTGGTTCCATCTAATAAATATGTTCTGACTAAATAAAAAAAAACAGTGTTTTATTATTTATGTTGTTTAATTTGTCCGAAAAGTAAAGGGAAAGGCGGTCAGAACAGCCACATTATTGCTTGGACTAACAAAAATCTATTCCCATCTCATGTAGGACACAAAATAACCCACAAACCAATTCATTTTCTTTTTTGTGGGGGAAAATAATCAAAATAAGTACTACCCAACGCCGAACCTCGACACCTTAATTATATTTCATATTTGGAAGAAGTCTTTAAAGTGCAATTTGAGCACTTGCGAATAAATTGAATACTTCAGAAGTGTTTGTTTTGCGAGGCACTCAAGAACCATCAATTAAAACTTTCTACTTTTAGCGGACTAATTAATATTCACTTTAAAGAGGTAATTAGGTACCTATCTTTTATTTAAACTTATGCAAATTGACGTCGAAAATTAATCAAAAGTTTATTGAGTTGAGTTCCACGATAGGTAAGCCGATTCTCATTTAACATCTAATCTCACCTCTTAAAGTGAAATAAAAAAATAACTGCTTATATAGGTCACATTACGTGACCAAAATTATTTTTGAACGTTAAAAAAATTATTAATCTTGAAGTATGAAAAAAAATTATTGACAAAACGAACAAACCAATTTATTGTCGCCAAAATGTGAAGTACACCCACCCTATGTTAATTTACTAAGGATTTAAACATCGGCTTCATCGTTCTGATATTAATATTTCCGTTTATTTATATCAAGAGAAAACAATTGCAAAGTCAAATTTCATGTTATTTGGTTCCGTGTACCAATTAATTCTGCTCTCATTGAAAACATAACAGTTTTTACATCATATCATTCTGCGAAACCATTTTGTACGAAATATATTTTTGATTAATTTAGGTTTCATTGAAAATAAATATTTTGATTTAATAAAATTTGCAGTCACTTCTGATTAGCTACATTTTGACAACACAAATGTACATAAATGTGGGAATGTAGGATCAGAGTCAAACAGCTTTAATTTAAACACTTAATTTATTTATTTTCAAAAACTAAAATACGACACGTCTTCCTTTTGAATCAAACCGCCATCTTACTCTTCATTCTTCGCTCTCGCTCTCACCTCCTATATCCATCCCTTTCGTATACTCTTAAATTCCGTTTCCCGCATAAATACATCTATACAAAAACACAAACCCTTTTTTCAGAGTTGTAGGAACTATCTAAGTAGAACGTCATCTGCTGTGTTTTTTCACACACTAGAAATTTCTTCATACCGTGGTTGCGTTTACAAACATACAAACTCACATACACAAACACCTAGACCCGGAAAAACAACAAGTAGAATCATACGTAAGTAGAATCATACAAATATTTGTACCGGGCGGGAGTAGAACCCGCGACACGCAGTGCAGCTGTCGATCGTTCGACCGCTGTGACAACCGTGGCGTAGCATTCAAACATATGAACAAGACGTGATGTTTTTGATGAACAATACTCATGCTCATTGTGTGTTTTTCTAAGACTTTTGCCTCTTGCACACTCCTCACATCGGAAATATAGGTTACTTACAAAAGTGGGGGATATAGGAATAGATAAATATCTTGTTGAGGGTTATCCTGTGCAGCCATACACACACGCTTATGGAAACACATGGAGGCAAAGGTTTCCAATACCGTGCCATACATAACTCCGGTATCGTGCGTACAATCGCGGCCAGACCGCATTGTTATCAAATGTACACAGTAACAATCTGATTGATTTTATTAACGTTTCGCATGGAACTGTACCATATCGCCACAATCAGCGCTTTATTTTGAATCTATGTTGGACACGATATTAGAGACGAGAGCGTTACTTTCGCATTTATAATATTAGTTTAGATTTAGATTTAGATACTCTGTTGGTTTGTGCCTTTACGGTCTTAATACCGAATTTGGATGTTTTAGGACACTTAAGTCGACGTAACATCTCATGCATACATTAATCCACGCCTTTCTCGCTATTCCGATCGATCGTAAGTTATTTACTTATTTTGCTTCCACATACGACGCCAGTTTTAAAGTCTTCACATCAAACTCTTTTGATGAATATTTTCTATGCGGTCTTTTTATTTCCTTCTACCCAATATTTCCTTGTAAGCCATTTTGTAAGTCGGCTTTCTTCGCGTAAGAAAAAATAATTTAAAATCACTTTGAAATAGACATCATAAATACATTTCAAATGATACTACAAATCTAATGGTTCAGCTAAATAGACCATCGTAAAACAGCTAAATAAATTCTTTGACAACAAAAATGCGATAAAACAGTTGAACAATTATGTTCATGGAGAGTCCAAAACATAACCCTAAAGTAACGAGCGTTATATAAAAGTCGGCAATTACTAAAACAACAACAACAATGGCCGGAATGGATTTTGATTTGATTTGAAGGGTCAATAACTTGTGTTGAGCCCACGATTAGTTTGTCGATGAAGATAATATCATTGTACAGGACCAATAATAGTTTAATTTCTAAATTAACGACCACTATGTTTTTTTTTTCATTGTAAATTCTCAAGTTTTTTTTTTCGGAAAAATCGTACAAAAAGCAGCCGTTTCTTTACACAGTCTTTGTATTAAGAAGGGTATTTTCAAAAGTTAATTATTATTTTGTGTTTTATCAGATCATTCCAATACTAAGTAAAAGAAATCATTTTTTTGTTTATAGAATAAAATAAAATTTTTACCATGTCCGGAAATCGGAACCGCTAATCAAATTAATATGATTTTAATTTTAATTATTTAATTTTAATGTTGATATTTGATCACCTAAATACTATAATAGTAAAAGTTTAAGCAACATTATTGTAAAACCATGAAATTGCATCTAAATGTCACTAAATGTTTCCATGTAACATTCACTCGCCAGAAATCTGTCATTGGTTCAAAGTATAGACTAGACGGTACTTACATACGCAAAGAAACCAGTGTCAGAGATCTTGGTGTAGTACACGATAGCAAGCTACTTTTTGATGAACACATAGAGACGGTTGTCAACAAGGCGTTCAAAACTTTGGGTTTCCTCATTAGAGCTTGCTCTGGCTTTCGTTCCATAAAACCACTCAAAGTCCTTTACTGTTCCCTTGTGCGTAGTCACCTGGAGTATGCTTCCCAGATATGGAATCCTCAATATGAGATTTATAAATCTCGTATTGAGTCTGTTCAGAGGAAATTTTTGCGGTACTTGGACTTCAAGGCTAGGCAATTCTCAGTTGACTATGAACACCGCTGCAAGCGATACCATTTCTTACCATTGGAACTAAGACGAAATGTCAATGACATCTGTTACTTGGCAAATATCGCAAACGGCTCGGTCGATTGTCCCGAACTGCTAAACAAGATACGCCTTCGCACAAACCTAAACCTAAGAAAACGGCCACTACTCCATGTACCATACACATCAACAAAGTACAGGCGAAACGCCTTCTGTATACGTAGTGCTATAGCCTTTAATAGTTTACCATCACACTTGGAAATTGACTTATTCTGCACCAGCGCAAATAAAATTAGAAAAATATTGAGCAATGAATATTTTGATAGTCGCAAATAGCTCTTCAATCCTGTTTATGATGTTGCACGACTTGATATGGTAGTAAGTTGTTTTGATATATTAATATTTTTTTTTAACCAGTTAATTGAAGTCACCAACGACCAACGCAAATGACTTGTTACTAAATGGACATTTATATGTGGAAGCTTGTCATTAGCAATTGTCCTTATTTTATAAAAGATATTTATATTTGTTATTAGTCTGTAAGCTTTCTTTAAAATAAATAAATAAATAAATAAATAAACAAGTTGTTAGCCAAAGTTCAGCACTACAAGTATTTCAGTATTTCTCTCGACCATTGACACATTTTGTTAAACGACAAGCACTGACAGGTTATTTCGGTTTGCTTGCAAACTTCGGAGAGAAAAATTGAGATTTGAGCTCGTGTTTTGTGTATCGAAGGCATTTTTATTTCAATATGTAAATCAATCAGCTCTTTGACTTCGGCCGTACTTTAAAATAGTTTATGATAGTATTTTCGAAAAAAAAAGAATTTTGGTTATTTCGCCCAAAAGACTCATTTTCAAATCTCTTTCCCTACTTCATCTCCTCAACAACACAGTATAAAAACGACTTGTAATTTCAGGGGCACACTGAACTTGAATCCTTCGTGGTAACGACCTACTATCTTAACGTAGTGGACACTACAGTGAACTATAAACGTTAGCCAGACTATTCCAACTCTCACGGTATGCTCATGTGAGCAAATTCAATGCTTTCAAATTGAGTGAGAGAATGCGAAACATCATAAAAATAAAGTGATATTCAAGTCTATAAAGATCAAAAGACCGTAAAGCTTCAGACGGAGGCGTAAAATAAAAATAGTCGGAGGAAATCTCTGTTGACAGCCTGATGCACTTAAATAAATATAACGTAAATAGAAAGCGGCGGAGATGTCTATTCTCATCCTCGAATCTTAATAAGGTTTTTCTCACAACACAAATTGCGAAGCTTAAAGTTTTTGAATATATAAAGTTGAACACAGCATGAATTGGATAAGTATTTGTAGAAATTGGTTACAAAACGAGAGAGAATGTAAAGAGTATTGGCACCAATACATTTTGTTTCTAATTATATTGCCAACAGTACGAACCACGACACCAATATAAATCGTGTGGGGATTATTTACCAAATTACATTACACGTACGGGAATTAATGTAACCGAATTCGGCGCACAAAAAAAGTAAGAAACGAATTCTTATAGAAACCGGGTTAATAGGAAAAAAGTAGGAATAATTGAAGTAAACACAAATGGAGGCAAGAGGGATTGCGACACTTAATCCTTTTACTTCTTCAGAATAGGATTTCCCTTGTAAACGTCTTTTGGGAATAAAACAGCTTTTGCTTTTGATTGAATTTTAGAGGAGCGAGTTGTTTTCGAGGCACTCTATCACTCCTGGAGTATAAATAAGATAAACTACTCATAGATCGGATTGTGATTTACTGTAAAGTTTGCCAACACGATAACTTCAATTAGCGGGCTATTCAAGTTTATTCTACATAACTGAAAACTTGTTACAAACATAGCATCTCTTTTTATCCCCAAAGAGCTCACACCTTTACTCAAAGCAATGACCACTGATTTTTACTTGATTTGGGAATTGAACTCAGATCTTCATGATCAGCAACCGCACATAATTATGATCTCGGGACGAATGACGCAATTACAGACTTTAAAACTTGCAATAATTTCCTAAAGTTACAAAACATAGAAATGGATTTTATTACTTTGAAGATTCTCAAGATACATTTTCTGTCATAACGTAATCTGTTTAAATAAACTTCTTGTATACCTACTGTATAATAAACGAACTACTTAATTATTTATATATCAATTGGAACGTTACTTTCCAGCCAAAGATTACTAAGGGCTATAAAGCAAGCACAGCTTCTCACTATTTATACTCCTTGATATGGAACTTTAGGAGCGACTTTGTGCTAAAGGACTAAGTTTTATCTGTTAGTCGGCGTCAAGTGATCACTCTCTGACGTCACTTCATCGTGTATTTTCGAGATGAATATATGATGAATATATTAGATTTCTGGATGTTATGATGTTTATTTGTTTGCTCTTGTTCTTTATTGGGTATTAATGCTTTAGGAATATACTGTTAGAATTGCTTTTATTATCAGATTTGATGGTAAACTGATTTTGGCCATGGCATATCCACTTCATCATCAGCCAATTATGTTTTCACTGCTGTGAGAGGGAGTGGGCCATAATCCACCACGCGGGCCCAGTGCGGGTTGTTAGATGTATTCGAATTTTTAGTTCTAGGACATGCCTATTTCCTCATAATATCTTTCTTCACCATTTTGAGAGTGGTACATAAAATAAATTACAAATACTAATGCGCCTGGCTAGGTGCGAACCTACGACCTACAACTCGGCCGATACCACTTCGCTTCCACTGCTCCACCTCATCTGTACCGATGTTTAAATTTTTGTTTTTTATTTCGCTCTTTTGAAATATAAAAGGCATGTTTGCCTCTCAAATAAATCTCTTTATGGCCTGAACATCTTCAATACGATTCATCTGTTTTTTATGCACATGGATACCTCTGATAAAAAGGAAAGAGCTACTTACCTTATATTCATACGTCTTCCGGATCCATCCTCAAGTGTTGAAACATAATTCTAAAAACACATGTGACCGCACACCACACTCACTTCCTACACACCATACGTTACGGAAGCCAGAAGCCTCAAACAGCCACCACAAAAGGAGCAAAAGCAATCTAAATCACTCCACCTGATTCTTCAGGAACTCATATAAAAACCGGTTTTACCATCGGACGTGATAAAACGTTAATTGCGTCTATTGTTGGTGGTGGCTCGTAAAAATTTGTGGAGCCCTTTGTGCGGTGACGTTCAGAACCGTTTGATGTGGAACCCTGTTGATACAAGTGTTGGGTTCTGTATGTTTCAGTAACGTTGAAAAGATTGTTTTATTGGGTACAGATGGGTATTTGTATTAAACTTTAGGTATCGGGTATGATGATGTTGGTTTTCTAAATGGTCTGTTTGTAAATAAATTGTGATTGTTATTGCTGTATATGAGATGTTAGGTTCGATTCTCTGTTCGGACAAAATGTTGTTAGGTAAAGAACTACTCCATGGCATAGGGCATGCCTACTCCAAATCTCTCCAAATAAAGAGCAGCCATGGGATTTGGAGTAGGCATGCCCCTAGAACTTAGACATAACTGGATTTTTATGCGAACCTTTAATTAAGCCTCTGTCTCACCCTTTTAATATTACAAGCGTGATTTTTAGGATTTTAAATTTAAAAAAATCTTTTTTTTGTTACTAATTTCATGTATCTGAATTTTTAATCTTGTTATCTCAAAATACTTTTATTCCAATTAGACTCAAAAAGTTTCAGCATAATTTATATTTTCTTTATTAAAATAAATTGCTCGAGGAGCAGACATTATAATTAGTTCAGAGTTTTCTTTTCAACAAGAACTGTTAACTATATACAAAAAAAAAAGAAAAAATTGACGCTAAAGATTTTAACAAACGATACAAGTAAGGCTGAGTTTGGGCATTCTGTAACAAACTAACTAAAGTCTGTATTCCCAAAGCAGCTCCTGTCTTTTAAAGCATAACAGCCGCCAGATCAATATTCAAGATTAAACCGCGCTTGTTTAGGCTACTCTGTGAATCATCATCATCATACTCATCAGCCGGAAGACGCCCACTGCTGAACATAGGCCTCCCCCTTAGACCGCCACAACGAACGACAATTCGCCACTTACATCCATCGGTTGCCCGCGACTGACTGAATAACTCTCAGAATGTCTGCGATGTCTCTGTGAATCCAATACTTACATTAGTGACACCCGTTTTGCTCTTAACTTGAAAGTACGCTAAGCCGTTGGTCCCGGCAGTCATTGTAGCTCTTGAACCTGGACCCAAAGCCTGACAACCAGTCTCACCATGGGATAATTATGCGTTTTTCAGTACTTACTGGATTGTGGAGGACAGATAGTCGTTCCAAGTAAAATACTGAAATTGAACTGCATCTAGCTCAAACTAATTGGGAAAAGGTTAAACAGATCACGAGTCTGTATTTAGTACTTTCCTACTTCAGACAAAATTACCCCTTTGAACAAAATATATTAAGATACAAATCTTACTTCATAACTGTAAGTGACTGGTAAAAGTTTGGATCGTTGGATTGATGTTTGTTACTCAATAAACGGCTAAAGGAGCTGGCTGAAATTTTGCACGTATAGAGATTATAATCTGGCACAATAAAAAGCTCCGTAATATGTTCCCGTGCGACAGTTACCGAAATCCTCACGAACTAGTTTTTATATATTTTATCAATCATACATTTCTCAAGGTCACAAACAAACCGGGCAATCCTCTCGTACAATCAGCCTCCACGTTCCAGATACGAGTACCGCAAACATCCCGCGTTCAATCGCTACCCTCCTCACCAGACAGCTCGACATTGAATTATTTAGACAGATACCTCTACAAAAGCCCTCAAATATACATACAAAAGGTCAGAGCAACAAAGAGGCGATTGTGCCCGCTGATTACGTCACGACATGGCCCAACAATGGCGCGACATGGCCGACAATGGCCGTCAGAAGAGTGCTCGATAAGGAGCTAGATAGAAGCAGAATGAATTGAAGGGCGGTCCGGGAAATGCCCCGGTGAAGTGGACTGTGATAATTAACACCTACTTTTTATTAGGGATACTAAAGCCTGGTTTTTTATCTTTACTGTAGGGTTTTGGGGTTTATTGTATTCTGGTGGTTTTGTGGCACTGAAAGTTCAGCCAATCGCGTCGACTCTTAAATTTTTTACTATCTCGACTATTACACACCCAGTATTTAGTTTATAGGACAAGACTCCCTTGTTTGATATACTGTACTAATCTAAATAATAAAAATATTTTTTTAACGTGCCAACACACTCTCGTCTATGGTGGTTTTCTGCAGTTAAAGTTTGACGGGATAATTTTACCAGTCAAACTTTACATACGCACAAGTTAAAAAAAAAAATTGATTCACATACAATTCTTAGTTTTGAGACCTTATTCAGACTATTTACTGCCATGAAAACAATGAGCATGTTGCCTATAAATATGAATCTATTGGTAACATGCTCATTGATTTCATGGCAAAAAGAGAGTAAAATAATTTACATCGTGCTATCGTGTCTGTATTCAACCTAACCTGGTTACAGTTATAAAACATTTGTTATAAAACGTAACAAAACCAACTCATTTAACAGACCCTCCATAAGTTTTCCGTGTTCATAGTTCATCATAATTACGACGGCAGTCGGGACCGCACGAAATGTCACGAAGCCAGAATTAAGCTAATGAATTGATTTGAAGATTGCGTTAATTGAATAAGGCTTTTGTGGTTCATGAAAATATAGCCCTTGAGGCTATGTAACATGCAATGAAGTTTTGAATAAAAACTCCGAGAATATTGTTTTTAATTATGTGTTATTTCATTTTATTTTAAATAGCCACCTTGTAACCACGAATTGGGTGGAGTAGAGGTATAATAAATAGATCGGGAATCGAACCCGCGACACGCAGCGTAGCAGGCCAATCGCTCAGCCACTGCACCAGCCGTGCTCTCAATTATTCAGATGTTTCATACATTGTCAATGAAAAAATATTCCATGTTGTATGAAACACCAGTTTTTTTTTGGATCTTTTATTGTTTCGTAGTAAAAGTTATTTATAACCTTTAGTACTTAAAGCCCAAAGGTTAAACCTGTGTTAAAGCCCAAAGGATAAACCTGTATTGTTCAATTAATCTTTCAGTAGTCGCCTTTGTTAAGACTATAAGTGCTAAATAATATACCTGTCGACCAAGCGCCTTAGGTCGTTGTTTTTAAGTGAATATTTTTTTTGTTATTAAATCAATGGTCCGTGTATCATCTGTTTCATGCCGAAAGAGGATTTATTCTTTGTTCGCTCTGAAGTTTAAGATAAATAAAAGCTTAAAAGTGATATAAGCACTTCATTTTTTTGTTAACCTTTGAAGTACTTATAATTTGGGACGAAGCACAACATCAATAATAAAATGGAATAAATTTAACTAGTTTTTTTTTGGAGAGTGGAACAAAAATTGACGCACAAATACTATATAATCTTCTTCTTCTAAGTCAAAGTCAAATCAGATGTGGTAGCTCGCTTTACTATTCGCATATATTCACGACGCAAAAATAATACTCACGAGTTGTGAGCCCCTTAAGCTCAAGATGACCACCCCGTAACAAGGACATGGGTCGTGGAAGACCTCGAATGAAAAAGCACGACAAACTGAATTTCTTCCTTGACAGTTCACTATCCTGTCGGAGTACAGCGCTAAATAGTTTTTACTGTTCCATCGGTGCGTGGAAGATTCAATTTTTTGTGACACGGTATCAGACAGTGTTTCGACGACACGCTTGGCGCAGCGGAGTGATTGACTACTGCGCAGTCGCGGGTTCGAGCCCCGTACGGGAAAAATATTTGTATGACCTAAAAGAAGTTGTTCCGGGTCTGGTTGTTTGTGTATGTAAGTTTCCATGTTCGAAAAGGCACCCACAATACAGGAGAAATTCCGAGGCCGGCAAAGATTTCTTAAAAAAGTTTCTTCTGGGTGAGTTCGCCTTTATCTTTAATCTAGTAGATCACACAACATCTAGAATTTGCGCACAATAATGACTGTTGGAAAGGACGGTGGTAGGTTGTTGCCCAGCACTGGAACAATACAAGCTAACTAAAGCAAGAATAAGATGGTTTGATCATAAACGTACAGTATCAGCATCACTTTCTCACTTCCCACTATCTCAGTTTAAACTTATTAAACCCTTCTAATTCCATTAGAATGAATAACGACGTGATTAAGAAGCCACGATGTGTGTTAGTTAGACGGTACATGACGGATTTATTTAATAAGCGGTCTTATCACACCCGGGGGACGCGGCCCAGCCACCCTATTGAAGTTCAGCCTAACTCTCTCCTATGAAACTGTTGTAACTACATTATAAGTTATTTATTGAGTTAACGTTATTTTACTCGTAGAACAAACTATCTTTTATGTTCTACTATAAAGACCGATTTCATCAATAAATCTGAGACCTTCGCACGACTTCTACTTTTTTGTAACGTAAAGTATTTGATGTTACTTTTTTGTAACGTAAAGTATTTGACGAAGACTTTGACGTTAACTTAAAAAACCGTAAACTGTAACTTCATGGAAAATATTTTCACTGAAGGTAATTTTTCTTCATTTCACACAATTAACACCGTGAATACTTCAAGTACGCTATGGATACCGCTATATCAGGCTTTTGCACAAGATTTCTGTACTTTACAAAAACCTTGTGCTAAAACCTCTTATCGCGGTTTATTTGCGTACAAGTGCTGTTAATGTCATGAATTTTGGTTACGGAAAATGTATATTGACAGTTGTTGTAGTAAGTTCAGAAGTGTAGATTTCGTGTATGCAAATAAAAACAGTGGAATCTAATACCGCAAGTAGTTAGTATTACTATTGTCGGCGACGAGACCACCGCAGCGACGCGAGGCGCAAGTAGTGGAAGGAGCGCCATCATTCCGAAACGTAGTTTGTAAGGTTGATTCTTGTAAGTTTAGATTTAAGATTTTTCTAATCAGAATTTATTGTTGTATAATTGTTTGTATATAATTCTTGTTAGAATTTGTTCACTATTCTTATTAGAATCTGAATAAGCTGTTTGGTTTATATCTCTAGTTGAAAAATTGTACCAATTTAAAATATTTACGTAAGTTGAAAACGTGCTTTTTTGTTTATGTGTTTTTAGTGATTAAACTTATGTAAATGGTTGTGTTTTATTATAAAAATGATTGTACAGTTTGTTTCATAAAAATCGGTTCGGTAGTTTTTAAGATATAGCGATTTTTGTGTAAGTAAAAGATTCGTTTCTAGGAAACTTAGACTAATTTTGTTGTAAGGCTTTTTTGTATATTTATATATGTTAGAAATAATTAGTTTAAGTTAAAGTATGTACAAAAGGGATTCCAAAGATATATAACATGTAAGGAAAAAGTGGAATTTAATACACAAATAAAGGGTACGAAAGTTTCGGTCTTAGCAAAATGAAAGGCAAAAATGGGCTCAAAAAACGCGTACCTCTTTAAGGTAAAAACGGCCGGTATATAAGACGGAACAAATGCCGGCACTCAGTCAGTCGCAACCGAGCCACCGAAGAGGCAAGAAGCCCCAAGAAAAGCGAAGACCGAAGCCTTCAGAGTAAATCAAGAATTCTGTGTTTTGTTTCCGTCGCCCTGGTCCCACCTCCTCTGTTATTCCCGTTAGTACGTCAAACGTTACGCATTCAGGGGTGCGTGGGTACTTGCGTCACCAGCAACGAAAGGCACGCAGGTACAACAAGCTCACCGAGCAAACACCCAGCGGACCACCGTCGGCTATCCCGGTCCGTCCGCTACAGTTGGTCCTTCGACAGCCGGATCCCTGTTGGAAGATTGAAGAATCAGTGCCCAGAAGAGGTACCCAGAAGAGTACCAGAAGAGTACAGAAGATAAGAAGATTGCAAGATGCCCGTTACCAGGTCTCAGAAGGATGCTCCCTCACGTCCCACGTCACGTCCTTCCGTTAGGGACGCGACAGAAGAAGCGTCAAGGGCAGAAGGGGTCACGTCTGCGTCAGCGTCATCGGGTACAGCAACCACGTCGGGTACAGCAACTACGTCGGGCACGAACACTTCGTCAGGTACAACGGCCACAGAGGGGACCACGGCTACGGAAACTACGGAAACCACGGAAACTACGGTAGCGACCACGACCACAGCGGCATCAGAGAAGAATAAACGGAAGGAAGACGCCGCACGAAAGGAGACGACGAAGACCCCAGAACAGGCCCCGGCTGAGGAGGTGTATGGCTCTGCTGCCACCCTCAAGCCGATGGGGGTCAGTCGTCGCGCCAGGTCTACGAAGACTACGAGCACCTCGGCCAGAAGACGCGAGCTGGAGGCCAGGGAAGAATTGGCACGTCTGGAGCTGAAGCAAGCACAGGCTGCGGCCAAGCTAGCCCGCGTCAGATTAGAGTTGGCACAGTGTGAGGACGAAGACTCCGTCGACGAAGACCAGGAAGACAGAACAGCACAGGTCCAGAACTGGATCGAGACGTCAGTGTTAAATGAAGACGTTCAAGATCAACCGGAGCTACGAGGTCAACGCCCTCCTGAGGAGTTGAAGACAGTGAAACCTGAAGAGAACTCTTCGACCAAGGGAGCTACAGTGGAAATTCAAGCGTTGGCGTCGGTATTGAGGGAAGCCCTTACCACACGAGAAGGACCAGCAGCGCAGCCGAAGTATATACATGAGCTACCATTCTTCGACGGCAGCAGCAGCGAGTGGCTGGCCTTCAAGGTCGTCTACGAGGATACGGCACCAATGTTCAACGACGTCCAGAACATGGCGCGATTAAGAAGAGCACTGAAAGGAAACGCGAGAGAAGCCATCAAGAGTCTTCTATACTCAGAAGCATCTCCGCTAGAAGTAATGCAAGCTCTTCGAAGAAGATACGGGAGGCCGGATGCACTGGTGTTAGCGGAGTTAGAGAAGATCAAGACACTGCCGAAGATATCGGAAAATCCAAGGGACATATGTATCTTCGCAAGTCAGATTAACAACAGTGTAGCAGCCATCAAAGGATTAAAGAAGCCCCAGTATCTACATTCACCGGAAATGGTGAAACAAATCATCGAGAAGATCCCAACGGTGCTCAAGTTCCGCTGGTACGACTTCACTGCAGCATCAGAAGAAGGCGAGTTCTCCGACCTGACACTGGTGTCCAAGTTCCTGAACATAGAAGCAGATAAGTGTGGAGCCTTCGCGACTACAGAAGAAAAGAGCGGTTTCAAGAGGACTCATCGACAGGCGGCGCATTCTACAAAAGAAAAGGAGGGGAACTCGAAGCAACAAGAGAAGACTTGCCCCATGTGTGAGGGCGAACACTTCCTCCTCGAGTGCCAGAAGTTCCAGAAGGCGTCGGTTCAAGATCGATGGGCAACAGTTAAGAAGAGTCGCGTCTGCTTCAAGTGTCTTCAAGGGAAACATCGGAAGGAGAGCTGCAGGAAGCCGCCGTGCAAGGAGTGCAAGAGGTGGCATCATCATCTGCTGCACGTCGAGTCAGAAGAAAGGAAACCCGAAGGCAAGAAGGAAGAAACGCCTCAAGAAGGAACAAGTGTCGCCGCATCAGTGAACGCGGTCAACAATGCAAGAGCGTACTTGAAGATAGTTCCTGTAGAGGTCTTCGGGTCGAAAGGATCCAAGAAGATACTGGCCCTTATGGATGAAGGGTCAACGGTGTCACTACTGGATGAGAAGATAGCAAAGGAGATCGGCGCTGAAGGAAACAAGGAAGAACTAGTCATCGAGACAGTAGGAGGCAAGCTACTTAGGAAGAAGGACTCTCTAACGTTGGACCTAACGGTAAAAGGGGTTCATCAGAGAAACAAGAAGACATTGAAGAAAGTCCGAACCATAGACGAGTTGAAGCTTGCACCGCAGTTCTTAGATAAGAAGAGGATTCAAGATTGTCAACACTTGAAGAAGATCGCCGACTCACTCTACTACACAGGGGAGTCACCACAGCTACTCATCGGGCAAGACAACTGGGAGCTGATCGTGACTCAAGAAATAAGAAGAGGCAAACCAGGGGAACCAGTCGCTTCAAGAACGGGACTCGGCTG
Source organism: Agrotis puta (assembly GCA_943136025.2). Classification (NCBI taxonomy): domain Eukaryota; kingdom Metazoa; phylum Arthropoda; class Insecta; order Lepidoptera; family Noctuidae; genus Agrotis; species Agrotis puta. Next base: position 18,987,060 of record OW964176.2, on the reverse strand, counting down.
GGTGCTACACGGATCGGACAAGGGCGGTGCGAAACCAGTGCACTTCCTGAATACGTGTCTTCACATCGGCACGGCAGCGGAAGAAGAGATGCATCAAGCCATCAAGGAGCACTTCGCCATCGAAGCACTGGGAGTACTACCAAGGAGACCCACGACCGACTCAGAAGGAAGAGCACTCGCCATCCTGGAGAAGACCTGCAGAAGACTTGAAGATGGTCGATTCGAAGCTGGGCTTCTGTGGAAGAACAAGGAGGAGCAGCTGCCAGAAAGCTACACTTCTGCTCGGAACCGATTAATGAACATCGAGAGGAAGATAGACAAGGATCCTCAGCTGAAGGCAGAATACAGCAAGCAGATCCAGCACCTGATCGACAGCAAGTATGCAGAAGAAGCTCCTGATGAACCAGAAGATCCCAAGAAGACATGGTACCTGCCTCACTTCGCCGTGGTACATCCATTGAAGAAGAAGATAAGGATCGTCTTCGACGCGGCGGCCAAATCAAGAGGAAGAAGTCTCAACGATGCTCTGCTGCCCGGACCAGATCTACTGCAGTCCCTCTTCGGCGTGCTACTGCGGTTTCGACAGGGACCATTGGCGGTGGCGGCTGACATTAAGGAAATGTTCCTGCAAGTTCGCATCAGGCCAGAAGACAGGGACAGCCTGCGGTTCCTGTGGCGAGGGGATGATCGCAACGTGCTACCAAAGAAGTACAGGATGACATCCGTGATCTTCGGTGCAACATCGTCACCAAGCACAGCGATCTACGTCAAGAACCGGAACGCAGCGGACTACAAAGAGCAGTATCCAGAGGCCGCAAGAGCGATCGAGCTGAATCATTATATGGACGATTACCTACATAGCTTCCATTCAGAAGAAGACTTCAGAAGAGTGACAGCACAAGTAGACTTCGTGCACAAGAAGGCGGGCTTCGAGCTCAGAGGTTGGGCCTCAAACCAGCCTGAGCTACTACAAGGGGTGAAGACCGACACCGCGGAGAAGACAGAAGTTGATCTCGGCGAGAAAGAAGAGAAGACTCTAGGCCTGCGCTGGTTCACGACAAGGGACTCCATCGGCTTCAGGGCTAACCTACGCAACACACCGGAAGAAGTCATCAAAGGGTTCCAGGTGCCCACGAAGAGGGAAGTCACCAGTGCAGTAATGTCGACCTTCGATCCATTGGGGTTGGCATCTCCGGTTCTCGTCCAGGGAAAAAAGCTGCTTCAAAATGTATGGAGAAGCGGCGTCGGCTGGGACGACGAGATAGAAGAAAGGGACTACGAGGCATGGAGAACTTATCTGGAAAAGATGAAGCTACTTCGAGATCTTCACATTCCGAGGTGTCTGGCGCCACATCGCACCGAGGGGGAGCTGCACACATTTACCGACGCAAGCGAGACGGCGTACGCAGCTACGGTCTACTGGAGGACGGAAGAACCAGGCGGCATCTACCACGTCAGCTTGGTGGCAGCGAAAGTCAGAGTCACTCCTCTGAAGCCGGTGTCAATCCCGAGACTCGAGCTACAGGCGGCCCTCCTGGGAAGCAGACTGGCGCACTCTGTGGAGGAAGAAATGGACCTGAAGGTTGTGAAGAAAACATATTGGACAGACTCCAGCATCGTGCTCTCCTGGATCAAGACTGACCCGAGAACATTCAAGACGTTCGTGGCTCATCGCTTGGCGGAGATCGAAGATTTGACCAAACCTCAAGAATGGAGATGGGTACCTACGGCGAAGAATCCCGCGGACGACGTACCAGAAGACTTCGACTGCAATCACCGATGGTTCACCGGTCCGGACTTCCTGAGAAGAGAAGAAGTTCACTGGCCGGCAGCAAGGACTTTCAAGAAAGAAACCACCGGTGAAGAAAGAACAACGGACGTCGTAACAGCAGCGAGCCTCGCGTATCCTGTACCTGACCCTGAAAGGTTTTCGTCATGGAAGAGACTGTGGCGAGCTACAGCGAGAGTGCTACAGTTCATAAAACTCTGTCGAACAAAGGAAAAGGTCAACGTCAGCAAAGAAGATCCAACCTGGAGAGTGACAAAAGGAAAGAAGACGATTCGGGCAGAGAAGCGACATCAGTCTTCAAAGGAAGCCGAGAAGAAATACATACCATTGGACGCCGGACTACTAGAGCAAGCTGAAGTCCTGTTGCTGAAACGAAGCCAAGAGAGAAGCTTCAGAGAAGACATAAGGAGTCTACAGCAAGGAAAGCAACTGGAAGGCAGCAGCAAGCTAAAGAAACTCGACGTAGTGCTGGAAGAAGGTCTTCTGCGGCTGAAAGGAAGAATCGACGCGATACAGGGCGTGACCAGGGACTACAAACGACCCATCGTGCTCGACAGCAAGGAAAGGACAACACGACTCGTCATCGAAGACTACCACTGCCGCTTCAATCACGGCAACCACGCCACAGTCATGAACGAGATAAGGCAACGCTTCTGGGTGCTGGGACTGAGGTCAGCGATCAAGGCAGTTCAGCATCAATGTCAATGGTGCAAGACGAAGAGGGCAAAACCACAAGAACTCCCGACGGGCAACTTACCTGCAGAGAGGCTGATGCACGGCGATCCTCCTTTTACGTGCACCGGCGTAGATTACTTCGGCCCGCTGACAGTCACCGTGGGAAGACGTCACGAGAAGAGATGGGGCGCTCTATTTACATGCCTAACCACAAGGGCTGTACACATAGAGCTCGCTCCTTCACTCTCCACGGACAGCATGATCATGGTCCTAAGAAGATTCGCCGCGAGAAGAGGAATGCCGAAGATAATCTACAGCGACAACGGGACCAACTTCGTCGGTGCTAACAAAGAACTGAAAGAAGCGCTAGACGACATGAAGCAGAAGAACCTCACCTCAGAAGCAGAGAAGATCGGCGTGCAGTGGAAGTTCATCCCTCCTGGTGCGCCAAACATGGGCGGCGCATGGGAGCGTCTAGTGCGATCCATCAAAACCGCACTGGGCGCCACACTCAACGAGCAGCATCCACGAGAGGAGGTCCTACATACCCTCCTCCTAGAGGCCGAGCACATAGTCAACTCTCGGCCTCTCACCCACCTCTCCGAGAACCTAGAAGAAGAAGCACTCACGCCCAACCACTTCCTAATTGGGCGTTCCTGCGGCGCGGCGAGAATCGGCAGCTTCACGGACAACGAGCTCGTGGGCAAACACTCCTGGAAGGCTACGCAGCGGCTTGCCGACCACTTTTGGCAACGCTGGCTGCGCGAATACCTGCCCACGCTGCTGCCGAGGAAGACGACGGGAAGGAGCGACGCTACTGATCTACGAGTCGGGGACGTCGTGCTCATCGTCGACCGCAGCCTGCCAAGATGCACCTGGCCACGCGGCAGAATCCAGCGGGTGTATCCGGGACCAGACGGGCGGACCAGAGTCGTCGACGTCGAGACACGCGGAGGAGTGCTGAGGAGACCAAGTTCGAGGGTGGTGCTGTTGGTGCCGGGAGTGTCGCCGAGCCTGGAGGATGGTGCGACGCACGAGGGGGAGACTGTCGGCGACGAGACCACCGCAGCGACGCGAGGCGCAAGTAGTGGAAGGAGCGCCATCATTCCGAAACGTAGTTTGTAAGGTTGATTCTTGTAAGTTTAGATTTAAGATTTTTCTAATCAGAATTTATTGTTGTATAATTGTTTGTATATAATTCTTGTTAGAATTTGTTCACTATTCTTATTAGAATCTGAATAAGCTGTTTGGTTTATATCTCTAGTTGAAAAATTGTACCAATTTAAAATATTTACGTAAGTTGAAAACGTGCTTTTTTGTTTATGTGTTTTTAGTGATTAAACTTATGTAAATGGTTGTGTTTTATTATAAAAATGATTGTACAGTTTGTTTCATAAAAATCGGTTCGGTAGTTTTCAAGATATAGCGATTTTTGTGTAAGTAAAAGATTCGTTTCTAGGAAACTTAGACTAATTTTGTTGTAAGGCTTTTTTGTATATTTATATATGTTAGAAATAATTAGTTTAAGTTAAAGTATGTACAAAAGGGATTCCAAAGATATATAACATGTAAGGAAAAAGTGGAATTTAATACACAAATAAAGGGTACGAAAGTTTCGGTCTTAGCAAAATGAAAGGCAAAAATGGGCTCAAAAAACGCGTACCTCTTTAAGGTAAAAACGGCCGGTATATAAGACGGAACAAATGCCGGCACTCAGTCAGTCGCAACCGAGCCACCGAAGAGGCAAGAAGCCCCAAGAAAAGCGAAGACCGAAGCCTTCAGAGTAAATCAAGAATTCTGTGTTTTGTTTCCGTCGCCCTGGTCCCACCTCCTCTGTTATTCCCGTTAGTACGTCAAACGTTACGCATTCAGGGGTGCGTGGGTACTTGCGTCACCAGCAACGAAAGGCACGCAGGTACAACAAGCTCACCGAGCAAACACCCAGCGGACCACCGTCGGCTATCCCGGTCCGTCCGCTACAACTATTTAATATTTCGCTGTTCATTTTTCTTTTTAAAAACATTTCCTTTCAATCAATATTATCAAAACATTTGATTCCAACGATACTTGAATGACCAGGTCAAATGTACAGTGAAAGTCAGGCATCAATAAAATGCCAAGATGAATGGCAACTCGTATATATCAAGGGGAGTCAATGGGATCGGCGCTGACCTACGGCTACTCTCAAAATGTATTCTTTTTCTAAATTGAATATCCGTGTTTGACCGGAATTTCGTCATTCATCATTCTGTTACGGGAAAAATACCGGATGTAGGTTATTTTTAGCTATGAGTACATACATGCACATAAAAAAAAGTTTGCGATCGCTTTTCAAATCAAAATCATTTTTGTTACGGTAGTATATTATTTCATTATTCATTTTTTTACTTATCAGTTACATTTTAAATAATGTAACAAAAAAGAAATAAAAAACATTAAAAAAATGTAATAAATGCGTGCTGTTACGGTTTTTTTTTTATCGTGGTAAAATCATCAAATGAGTTCTCCCACCCTTACTGTCAGACTTGTACTGACTAAAATCCACGGTGTCCTTCACTAGCCCTTTACGTACCGGGGTCACGGTAATGGGAAAGTCCCGCGACCCCGGCAGGCTATGGCCCTCTACAGGCCCCGTCACAATGCTGACACTCCTTGAGGCGCTCGTGGAACACAACGCGCCGTCGACCCGGGCATGGTCCATGGTCGGACAGCGAGTCGCCCATTACTCGCCGCCCGGGGCTGTTACGGTAGATTAATATTATGATTTCGTCTTCGTTTTAGATTATTATTACAGAATATTTTTATTTAACGTAAACACACAACAATTTCTTTTCCTTGATTTTTTTTTTCTTGATTGATGAAGAAAATTAAATTGTTCAAAAAAACATCTTATGCGAGTGATCAAAAACTTTTTTGATTTGTGTACGAAGTGTACGTTCTGAGTTTTCACAGATTTAGTATAAGTGGATTCCTTGTGATGTAGCGGTTGTCTGTCACACAAGACAATTTTAATAATGTTAAGAAAAAACCTGACCTTATTCATTCGTTTCGAAACAATCAGTTTTTGCGTTCTTTTACAGTTATTTTGCCTTGACTAGGACTGTAGCTTATTTTATTATTCGACATGTCATGTTACAGGGAGCCGCTGGCCTTTTAAATTAAATTCTTTAATTTTGATGTCTGGAGCATTCTGTCCGTTTGATAGAAGTTCTTGGAACCTACACTTAATTCTAAAATTTTTGCATGTCAAATGGCACAATGTACAGACGCCAGCATATCAACCTACCTCAAATACTGTCAAATTACTTTAATAGATTTTGAACCTTATCACAACACTGAAAAGTTTTGACTCAAGTTTTCACCCGAATCTGTCAAATAAATTTGACAAATTCGGGTGGGTTGACCTGCTGGCTTCTGTACCAAGAACAAAAAACTACTGTAACAACTTATGAATTTACCTACCCACATTGAATGAAAATAAATTATTTCTATTCTAATGTAAATGTCGAAATATGGGTTTACACGTTACATTGTGTTTCGCAGTAGGTACTTAAAATACTTGAACTAAGTGCATAACTCTGTTTGTTATTATACAAAGAACAAATCAACGTAAAATGATGTCTCATTAGACACATCAAACATTCACACTGCACACCAGATCCTCATAAAGGCCTATTTTCACACTCCACCATTACCAGTGCAATAATGACAGCCTTGCACACTGGATCCCTGTATGAATAATGCTCCATAAAGTCTTAGTGCTCAAACACACTGTGAGTCTAGCGCGGTGGAGGCGGCGCGGGCGGTGCGGAAATATCAAACATGTTAATTGAAAAAAATAGAAGTATATAGAAACTACTGGGTACCACCAAATAAAATCAAATGTTTTTATTTCACAAAGGCCCATGAGGTCACTTATAAAACGTCAACAGCAGGTGCTCGGTTCGGGTTAGTCGATTCCATGGAGAAGAACCGGCAAGAAACTCCATGGTTATTCTTTTAAAATTTGGTATGGTTTTATGAACTGATTGTTACAATTTTTGAATACTTAGCTTTACAACACCTGAAGTTGCCGCAACAAAAACAAATGCTTGATAGGGATTGTAGTTACCGATCGCGCCCGCCACCGCGCCCGCCACCGCGCCCGTCACAGGCCTAGGCTTCCGCTGTGGACACACACTTAGGCGATTCGACTACAGTGACTTTTTTTGCGATACTAGCTTTTCCCCACGTTTTCACTCTCGCTGCTCGATTCCTGTTTATTGTAGAGTGACGTTATATAGCCTATAGCATTTGCAACACTCGATAAAAATAATGCAAACCCTCTTCAACATCACTACTGTATCCATATAAAAGTTCTTAATAGTTTTATTTAATGTTAATTATATTATAATAGCGTTCTTATGTAAAAGCGCGAGCTTATCGCGATTAAAGCGCGTCAATATCGTGGCAACGCGAGCGAAGAAAAGGGACGATATTGCAACAGCATCGCGACAGTATAATCGAGATTCGCGATATCACCGCGATTGCATCCGTGTAAAAACTCACGGTGAGCGAGGGCCCTTAGGAAGCCAGGCAGCCTGGAGCCCTTCCACTCGTATTTACACTGTCTCCCCAGTCTAGACGCGAGCCTCTTCACTTCACCAAGAGCCTGATATTAATTTCTCGCTGAGCTTAAAGGGAAATTATTTTCCGTTCTTATGAAAATTTACAGTAAATTGTTACTTCAACATGTTTTTGAAATGTTTTCATGCTACGAAAGCGTTATCGCATTAAAGAATTCGCGATCAGCGCTTTAAATGTTTAACATTTTAATCTTTTACTATATTTCACTTTCCTCAAAATCACAATCATAGTTATACTTGCATCAAAAGTATTAGCATTTTCATAGTTATTCTACAAGTTCATAGTTATTCTACATATTTATTTAGTCATTCACTTCATCAGTCATACGACTAAACACTTCGAATTACTCATAGAATTTTCTCGTTTACAACTTTCTCATATTTGACAAAACTCAAATATTTATCACTAGAAATGAACAGAATAAAAATGGAAAGGTAAGATAACTATGATGATGAAAGTAAGTTCGTATCAGTATTTTAATACAAATGTTACGTTATATTAATAAAACATCAATAGTAAATATTTGAAGAAACAAGAAAAGCTATTGCGTATCTCGGCCAAGAATTTAAAATAATGACTGATAACAGATGGGAAAGGTCGCATTCGGTGCTCAAATATTTGCTTATTCTTTCATATAATGTGTGTACACAGCTTTGGACTATGAACCTGCATTGTTTATTTAACTGAGTGTCACAATTTCGCTAGTATTTGTGGAAAGAGTGTTTTCTTTATTTCAAGCAGTATTTACGGTGTACGATTTCTTCCTTAAACTAATATAATTATGAATTAAAAAAATTATAGTTTAAAAAAAACTAAAAAAAACACGCTTTAATAGCAATCGAACTAAAAAGTAGAAAATATTTTTTAAGTATAAGAGAGTTTATGTTACTGCAATATAAAATCCAACAATCAATTATCATAATTAACTTAGAATAAGATTAATATAAATATTAAGATATTAACAAAAATTCAAATAAAGTGAAAAAGCGTGGGGTGCTTGATATCGAATGTGATAATCATTTTATTAGTTACTGTTTGCAATATCAGAATTATTATAAGAATATCATTGAGCACCCCACGCTTTTTCACTTTATTTGAATTTTTGTTAATATCTTAATATTTATATTAATCTTATTCTAAGTTAATTATGATAATTGATTGTTGGATTTTATATTGCAGTAACATAAACTCTCTTATACTTAAAAATTATTTTCTACTTTTTAGTTCGATTGCTATTAAAGCGTGTTTTTTTTAGTTTTTTTTAAACTATAATTTATTTTCTGAATTTTTAGTCTCAAGACGACAATAAAAGAAATAAAAAAATTAAAATACGCAAGCGCGGATGCGCGCGCACTATTTCGGTAGCAGTGAATAATTATAAAATTCGAGGATTGAGAACGGATGATCGCGCAGCAATCGTCAGCAGCGACCAATAAAGAAATTTGTCTTTTGAAAGTGGGAGAAGCCAGAGAGAGGAACAGGCCGTATGCAGCAGAGAGCTAATCGGCAGCAAAAGACAGAGAATGACATTTTCATCGGCGATATCATGCTCACTAATCTAAATATATTTTTTACTATCACTCCGCCCGCGACTTCGTCAGCGCGTGTTTCTTCATCGAACCCGAAATATTATTGAAGACAAACTGATTTTACAATGTTCTCCCGCTAGGGGTTGATTTTTGAAATATAGATAATTACGCATCCTTTATTCGATTGAGAAACTATTTATGCCAAGTTTTGGGTTTGTCGAAGCAAGCAGCCTTCCCTTAAAACTTAATCACCCTTTTTCACCAACTTAGAGGGTGATTTTCGAAAACCCCAAAAACACGTGTTGTATTATTTTTTATCTAATTTTTATATACTGAGTTTAAAATTTATCGGTTAGCGCGTTATGATTTTCCCACACAAACTTTAACATCGTCTAGATTACCAAAGGAGGGTAGTTTTAAAAAAAAACGAATAATTCCCATCTTTTTTATTTACTTTTACTCATATTCGTACCAAGTTTCAAGTTTATAAACCTAACGGATAAGATTTTACATACAAAGGTTTTTACCCCTTTTCACCCCCTTTATAGGTAGATTTTCGCAAAATCCCTTCTTAGTGATCACCTACATAATGAATCGCACCTACCGTCCAAAATTCAGGTTCTACGTTTAGCAACTTTAGATCCTTCCCTTTAAACTTGAATACCCCTTTTCACTAACTTGAGGGGTGATTTTCGAAAAACCCAAAAACACGTGCTTAATTAGTTTTGATCTAATTTATATATACTGAGTTTTAAATTCATCAGTTAGCGCTTTATGATTTTCCCATACAAACTTTAACATCGTCTAGGTTACCAATGGAGGGTAGTTTTAAAAAACGAATAATTCCCATCTTTTTTATTTACTTATACTCATATTCGTACTAAGTTTCAAGTGTATAAACCTAAGGAATAAGATTTTTCATACAAACATTTTCACCCCTTTTCACCCCCTTAGAGGAGGATTTTAATATAAAATTTATGAGATTATTGTATTGTCATCGGCCCTTGACCCCTGTGCAAATTTTCAAGTTAATCAGACTGCTGGAAGTGGGTGAAAATGAAGTTAAAAGATTCCGTTACATACATACATACATACATACATACAGGTCAAGCTAATAAAAGCGTGTTAATAATAATATGCATAAAGATTGTGTCAAATTAGTAACTGAAACAATGGACACATGCATCCCCTATGTGAGAGGGAGGGCGTTGTAATAATCTACCACACGGGTCCAGTGCGGGTTGGTAGATATCACATGTCTTGGAATTTTGGTTCCAGGGTATGTCTGTTTCCTCACGATATATTCCTTCATTATTATGAAAGCAGAACTATTATTTCATCACCAAATAAATAACACGTAGGTAGTTCTGTTACCAAAATTCTACACTGCTCTAGGTCATGTGTTACTAAAAACAAACTTTAACTACAGAGATCATAGTAATTGGCCCTTATTCTTGACTGTTATTTAACATTTTATACACAACTTGTACGGGACAGATTAGTTTCTGAACTGTACACTATAATCGTTGCGTGTTAGGTAGCGAGTGTGTCCAACATGTAGTAACCCAGTTTATTTATTCCTAGTATCGTACACTGTAAAGGTTGGTGATTTCTACATGTATGTCTGTCCCGCGTGTTGGTAAGTTGCACACTGAATATAAAGAAATATTTAGTCGTGACAAGTGAACTTGTTGATTCGCCTTGTCAGCAAGAAGTAAGGTCAATGTACGTGGACCGTACACAACTTTTTCCATATCACAAAACTGATATCAGTTTTCTGTCTTTTCCACTCTACTAGTAGAAGGCGACCTCATAACATCCACTCGTATATTTTTAACAACTCTCGATCCTTTATACCGATGTCGAGATTGAACTGAAACTCAAATAATAAAACTTTTTATTGATGGCAAAAACTGGGACCTTTAGAGGTCCACAAAGGTCCAGGTCTGCCAAAGGTTTGAGTACTTGAAATCTTTCCTTTGTGGAAACTTTCATAATATTGAGTCGGTTCTTTGAGATGGTTTAGATTTAGATTGGATGGCATTTGACATAGATAAAAAACAAACACGTGTCATATAAAATCATAAGATTTTATGGTTGAAAGTAATTTTAGTTAATATGCAATCAATTTAGCTCAGTAGTTTAGAAATATTAACATTTATTCATACATAATTTAATTAATTTACTACTTTATTGAATCAAATAACCAACTGAAACACGTTACACCACAAAAAAAATATAATCTTTTCACCTCACCTGTTCATAAATCGAGTCGCCACAAATAAACTCCGGTTGCTAGAACTTCGTTTCTCATTTTTTTTTTATAATATAACCAGAGTGAGTGTACCTACTCGTTAAATGAATTCTTTTCCGTGTAAAATACATATGAAATTATTTCCCGGAAATCCAGTATTTTCTCCAAACCAAATACATACTGGCGCTATAATTTTCCAAAAACAAATCTCAACCAAATTCCTGGGATACTAGATCCAGCTGCAAAGTAAAGCAGTGATCGGCTGTCCAAACACGCCTCACATAAGGATAGTTCCGAATTCAAACAGGTCCGATGTGTGCCGAAGTTAGCCGAAGCTGAGAGTAAACCTCATAGAGCACCTTGCTGCTAAACGGGATTGGGAGAACTGAAAACTCAATTTGTGCTAAAGTTTTGCTTATTCATTTTGCTAGATGTATTCCTTAGTCAATGATTGTGTTAATTATAACCTATAAATGGGATATTGTCACACTCGTATCACGAATATTTGTATTGAATTTCCAATATTTCGACACTGTCGCAAGTAGACACAGACGGCTACACATCAAGCTATATGAAAAAAGTATAAACTGACCGTTGAATGTGGGGAGCGATCATATAAAGTGAAACCACGATAAACTGGTTTTGTATATAGATTAATGTATAATTTTGTATAAAATTTGTCATGTGTACTATCAATGTGAATCATGTGTAAATCAATTAATAAACTTGGTAAAAATCCTGTTTTAGATTCTAGTCTGTGGTTCTAATGATAAATTAACGATATAAATTAGAACTAAGTACGCCTGATCCCATGTTATTTAGAAATACTTGTCTAATAATAGTTAATAACAAAGCTTTGAAGTAATTACACTTAGTGCTCATCATAAAGCTCACTCGAAGAACTTCAGGTAAGCCCGTGAGCGTTACTCAGCTAAATAGTTGAAGCCTGGAGCCATTACTAAATCGCTGAGTAAGCCGTTTTGATTGTTCAAGAAAAAGATAGTTTTGTATTAAGGATCAGATCAATCTCCCGGGAATAAATAGTCGTTAAGCCGGGATGGAAAGTTACGGCAGTCGTAGACAGAAAGGGGTAGGATTATACCCAAGAGTGGGCTGATACGGATTGAAGCTGACGAGTATGACGACAATGATTGTAGTCTATAAGATTTTATATTTTTATGTATGTGTTACGGGCAATTTGATAAGTCCGGACACTATTAATAATGGCCGGTCCGTATTCATAATGCCCGACTCAATTGGATAATGTGATTAAAACAGCGTGATTAATCACTTTTCTCGGCCATTGTGAATAATGCCCATCCTATCTTGGGCAAAGTAATAAAATAGGTGAACTGTAGTGATTTTGTTTATTAAATTAAATTAAACTTACAAAAATGTCATGAAAAGTTAACAAAAAAAGCGGGGCTCCGTCGAGCTACCTTGGTAGGCGGTAATAAGCAATTTGACTAAGGGTGCAAGAGCGAGGGAAGCGGGCTCGGGACTTGGGGCATCCCGCCTCGGACAGGTTAGGTTCGAAGGGGATATCTCAAACACTGACTTATTATATGGACCACGGGTCGTCGGGCATTATTAATAATGGCCGGTCAAAGTGATAATTTAATCACTTTTCCCATGGGTCTTTTTTTTTTTTACGTGGTAAAATCATCAAATGAGTCCTCCCACCCAGGGCAGGGCGGGAGGGACTGTCAGACTTGTACTGACTAAAATCCACGGTGTCCTTCACGAGCCCTTTACGTACCGGGGTTACGGTGATGGGTAAGACCCGCGACCCCGGCAGGCTCTGGCCTTCTACAGGCCCCGTCAGTTTGCTGACACTCCTTGAGGCGCGCGTGGAACACAACGCGCCGTCGACCCGGGCATGGTCCATGGTCGGGCAGCGAGTCGCCCATTACTCGCTGCCCGCATGCCCGCGCCTACGGTGGCCGGAGATCGTCTGGCGACGTCCGTCGCCGTGGGCGTCTACCACTGCGGGTGGGTCGGAGGGAGGACACTGTTCTCTCCCTCACGCGGCACGCCTCCTCCTTCGCGAGCATGACTGCTTCGCAGAAGGAGGCGACCGCTTCCCACTCCGTCTCGCCCCGCAGCATGGCCTCGACCAATGCCGGGCGCGAGAGGTCTCCGCCTATCGCCGTCGTGAGGACACGGCGGTGCTCTGCCCAAGCGGGGCAGTCCTGCACCGTATGCTCCACCGTGTCCTCAGGACGGTCCTCGCAGTGGTGACACCCAGGCGTTTCCTCCCTCCTTATCAGACACAGGAACCTCCCGAAACTTCCGTGTCCGGTGAGGACCTGCGTCATGCGGAAGGTAAGGACGCCGTGACGCCTATCCAGCCACTCCTCAAAGAGGGGTCTTACCGCCGCGATTGCGGCGTGCCCGTTCCCATGGGTCTTGGGCATTATTAATAATGGCCGATCCTTAATGCCCAGTTAACCACGTTTCCCGTAACATATGTACACTCCTAGACGGTGGCAAACCTTTATGGATCAACGAGCCATTTTTTGTTAAGAAGTGTTTTATTTATTTTATTTATCTCAGACTTAACAATCCATATAAAATACTATATTACAATACAATAATTATGACACTTAACGAATACAAAAATAAAGTACACAAAATTAAAATAAAATATTAACAGTACAGTTAATAATAAGAAAATTACACTAATTCACACGACGAGTCGGCGTCGTGTGTCGCGCGCGTGATCACGAGTATCCGTGATCAGATATTAATGAGAACACAGATGTTGTGTCCACTAATAATTTTGACTTAGTGATTATTTGGAAAATAAGAAAATAATACTATCAACTCCACGGCTTCCACCAAACACATAGGTTTAGTCGCGTTCCTGTTTACATTTCATAGTATGTTACGTACTGTCTCGATCGGTGCGTGCCCAAAATATTTTGTCACGTGCCTTCAAAGGCACGCGTGCCACTGGTTCGCCATCCCTGTGTAGGAATTCACAAGTGTAATGTTTCTATGCCTCTGTCTAGTTCTGAGCACAAAGTTAAAGTTAAAGTAAGTCTAGTAGGAAGAGAATATCACATTTTCACGTAATAATAATAAATCTTCAGACACCCACTACTCATTAATCTCATTACTCTCGTTTTAGACTTTAAACGTTTCATTAGAGATACGTTTAATAATAGCTAGCATAATTATTCGTAAGTGAGCTTGGTCGCGGGACTCACGAATTACCGTGACCCCGGAACGTAAAGGGCTATTGAAGGACACCGTGGATTTTAGTCAGTACGAGTCTGACAGTCCCTCCTGCTCTGCCCTGGGTGGGAGGACTCATTTAATGATTTTACCAGGATAAAAAAAAAGTATATGAGTTTCATAAAGATTGAGTCCTCAAAAATTTTAAACGTTGAAAACATCTACTTATTCTATATTTCAAAGCACCCTACACTTAATTTTAGCCTACAAAAGATCGCGACCAAAAATAGCTGAGGCCTAATAATATTGTGAGAAAATATAATCAATCAAATAAATTGCTTGGTGCCGCTACCCTGTTAATGGGTTCCATTAAAAAGCTTTGGATTATCACGGCGACACCTGGCGGTAATCGGGGTAATGACATCCGGAGTTTAGGGGTCAATTACTGAGTAAATTGGTACTTGAATAAAGATTTAGGTCTTTGGGCAATATTTCATACAACCGGCTGTTTTGGAAATTATATCATTGTGATTCCCACTCCATTATTTTTTTGAGATTCTAAGACGGGTTTCGGGTTCTAAGACGGGTTTCGGGTTCTAAGACAATCTTATTCATTCTCCGGGACTTCATTCAGCTTTATTGATACTGCAATCGCCGCGGTTGATTCTGGTCTTCTAAAGATGCAGTAGATAAAAATCAGTGTGTCGGAATTCTTCAGAAAATCGCAAAAAACTAATTGTTTAATCTATATTAATTAGAATGTTAAAACAAGTTGCGTTTAGCACAACACCTGTCCTACACTGATAGATGGACCAGACAGAGTGACGTGGGAAATGAAGTAGTGATATACCTATGTTTAAAAAGTAAATTTATAAAATATAAATATGTGAAGCCTAAAAAATACGTATGAATCAATCATGTTGAATGTCATTGTAGAAATTTCTTTGGTCCCAGGTGATGAATAACAATCCATTTTGTAGCACAAAATACATCTCCGAGTCCCGACAGTGACTTCAATACGTGTATACTGGACCTATAGTATGATTAATCCAAACTAATATTATAAATGCGAAAGTAACTCTGTCTGTCTGTCTTTTCTTCACGCCTAAACTACTGAACCGATTTATGTGAAATTTGGCACAGACATAGTTTGGAACTTGAGAAAGGACATCGGATAGTTTTTATTGCAAAAAAAAACAAAAATCTGCCGGAAGTCACTATTCCACGCGAACGAAGTCGCGGGCAAAAGCTAGTAATGTATAAACTGATTGTTATGTTTGGCATAGGCTGGTGGGAGATTGGTCTACCTAAACATTCACGTAGGCCAAAATGAAAATGTTTCAAGGTTGTTTTAGATTTTGAATGTTCAAAACAAAAGTTTCGCACCATTCGGATATTAGTATTCCGTAAAGGCGTATAGATACGTACTTTATCCGGCACTGCGCCAATTCTTCACGTAAGCTTTGTTTTTATTACTTATATTTATGATTGTCGTAAAACAAATAAGATATATTTCAGACTACGCTTCCGAACATAAATGGGTGTTTATAAAACACTTCTAGGCTTCGCGCATCCCCTGGGAATACTGTGAGGAATTGTTAATCATGATGAATGCGAATGTTCGAAATGGGAAATGCTTGTTTTCATTTCCGGTACAATATTCCCTAGTGACTGATTTGACGTCGATTATAGAGTACCGGTGAGGTATTTAATGAACAAAGTAGTATTCACATTAAAAACACGTAACATAGGGCATTAATTAAACTTAACTCCAAAAAGTTAATATTAATGAAATCTTCTATGAACCTTTCAGACTTTTAATTGTTCGTCCTCATATTACCCACACTGAAACAATAATAAGTACACTATTCTGAAATAATCAAATCTTCGAAAAAGGTACAAACGTACAATTTTTTTCAGAGTTAATCTTATCACACACTAGCTTTATGAATTTCTACTGTATTGTGGGTGTGTTAACTTACATGTACACTCACATTTACAAACACTCCGAAACTCGGAACAACTTCTTGTCAATCATACAGAAATTGTTCTTTGCAGGAATCGTAACCACGACACGCAGCACAGCAGTCAAACTCACAGCCACAATATATCTAAATAAATAAATAAATATTACACAACTATCACACAACGCCATCTAGTGCCAAGCTAAGCAGAGCTTGTGTTATGGGTACTAGACAACTGATAAACATATTTATATATTTCTAAATACATACATATTATAGATAAATTACACCCAGACACAGAACAAATGATCGTGCTTATCACACAAACATTTGTCCTGGGTGGGAATCGAACCCACGACCTCCGGCATAGCAATCAGGGTCACTAACCACTAGACCAACAGGCCTGTCAACTAACATAACTCCGAATAGTAGACACAAAAATAACTCTATTTCATAGTCAATTTCAAATTCTTCAACTTCAACGAACCTCCCAAACAAACGGACCAACCTAATCTTCTTTGACAATCAAAATAAATAAACACATACAACGAAAAATAACCACATCACATCCGAAATCCATTTTGATCCAGAAAACACGACACAAATACATTGGGTAGCTCACAGTTATACTCCTCGTACTAATACCCATCCACACGATCCTGGGGGATTACAATTTTGTCCCCGTTTTCTATATGATGATAAAAATAAATAAGGCCACTGTATATAGGGAGCGGGAATTTCATAATAGGGTTATCATTCCATTTTTATTGTATCTGTAATGGAATGACGTAATCTTAATTGAAATCTGACGAAAGGAATGGGATGTTGACGTGGTCGCGTTCTCGCGCGCTCGCGAGGCGGATAGTCTGCGGTGGTTGTAACAGATTTGTCTACTGTTTTATTGAGCTGTCTTGAATGTTGGTTTGATGAGAGCAAGACATGATAAATGACTTGGCTTCACAAAAGTTAATAAAAAACGGAAAAACGAGTGGTTGATTACACCGCAAACTTGCTTGTCTGTCTGTAATATTATAAAATGCACTTTTTGTTGCATGTTCTTTACCTGCATATTAAAAAGAAACGTGTTACCATCATGATTGCAATGAAATGTAGTGCAATAAATTTTAACAAGCTAAGCTTGATAACAATAATGAGCATACAAACCTCTCATTGGCCTCTTTTTAACACACGACATAGTGGCCGTCACCATTAATGGGCCTATCCATTGAGGATCCTCCTAATGTTCCCCCTATTATTGAACTTAATAAGCCGTTTACGCAGTCGACTCGTAATGTTGTGACAGCAATAGGGATTCATCAAGGAAAATCGCTCGTTATCTGTCGCGATGGCAATCTGTTGTTCCGGCGCCCTAATTACTGACATTAGTTCATTTGTTATTGTCACACTTGCTTTGAAATATGGTTAGGTTAGTGATACAATAAAGTCGCTATCTACTTATTTATAGTTTGTTTTGGTTATTTATAATGATTTAAAATGTTTAACATTGTTTTTTGTCCACCAATAACAATGAATAAACTCGAACCAATAACTATTTTCGCTGTATTTGAATTGAAACAATTTTCTTATGTTTTTCTGCCTTTCACTTTATGCGAAATGGGCACAAATTGAGGAAAACAAACAAAAACATGGCCCTATTAGATGAGCATTTTTTGTCAAATAAGGTAGTTTTCTTTTATTTAATTCCATCGATTTGCCCCTTTTGCTTACGGCGCAATACTAACGTCTTACACTTCATGGTCCAAATAACAAAACATAAATTATTTTCTAACAAAGTAAACAAACACTTGATACCATGTAGATCCTTAACTTTCAACCCACTCTAGGCTCTATGTCATATTCAAATCACGGGCAAGTAATCAGTAGCAAGCATGCGACTCCGGTCGGATTCGTCCGATTAGACCGAAACCGGACGACCGACACCGGACGGAGAACGGCGTATTTTAGTAGCACCGGAATCACCGTGCACAATTGAGTACCCTTGCAGTTTTGATTGCACGAAATATAAATGAGCTATGACGGTTTCGTGCATGTACCCCATGTACATGCACGAAACCGTGAATTAATTGACTGCGATTATTTGTACGATGTAGAATAATAATAGGTTTTGTTTAGCTTTGCAATAAATGTGGCAGGAAAACTTGGCTATTGTACAAGTTGATAGAGTTCGATCACCTCAGTGTATGTATTTCGCAAAAAATAGGTATTATTAAGCGGGAATTTAATAAAACATGGTCTAACCTCCTTTCGGGTCTCGATCGAAAAATGATTATTATGTTTCTTTCACCAGTTCACTACATCTTGTGCTCGAGAGGTATAGGGAAGGTTACAAAAGGTTAATATCTATCCCATAATGAAGATCTGACCTTTTTACCTGGTTACTCTTTTAAGTCATTATCTCTGGGATGCAAGGACCAGTTAGGGATAAATAAAGAAACATTCTTTTAAGAGTTTCACTTATATAACAAATGGGTCCGGAATTCGTATTGTGCAGGAATGTTTGGTCTTAACGAAGGCACTGCGGAGAGAGAATGCTTTTATATGTGTACTATTATATTCTAAACTAGCTTCCGCCCGCGACTCCGTCCGCGCGGATATCGGTCTTCGCGTGGGTGGTTTATTTCTCCATTTTGAGTAACTTTGACAATGACATCTTATAAATATCTATTGGACCCAAATACGGCTAAGCCTATAATAATTAAGGAGATTCGCGGTTCTACAGAACAACGTCTATGAATAAAACTGAAAAATAAGAATTTTTTTTCTACGTATTTTTCCAGGATAAAAAGTATCCTATTTTATGCCCAGGATAATAAGGTATAATTATACCAAGTTTCATCGAAATCGAACCGTTAGTTTTCACGTGATGCCTGCACAAACAGACAGACAGACAGACAGACAGACAGACAAAATTTTTTTTAATCACATATTTGGGTTTGGTATCGATCCAGCAACACCCCCCGCTATTTATTTTTTCAATATTTTCAATGTACAGAATTGACCCTTCTACAGATTTATTATATGTATATGTTACGGCTAAAGGTAGGTGTGAACCTAAACTTAAGATTAGCCGGCTAAACCTAGGTTTATCTTCGACGAAATGTTAATGTTAGTTTGTTCTATCTTTAGCCGGCTAAACTTAGGTGTAGCTGCAGGTCCTTGGCTAATGTAGAAGGAAATGGAATGGTCTTGCTTTCGCGGGGCGTCCACGCTTCCCAGCATGTCGACGGAGCCCCGCTTCGCGGGGCTCCTACTTCTGGGTGGTTTAAAAAAAAAATAACCACGAAGAGGATGGCGGGGTCTTTCAGACCCCGCCATCCTCTTCTAACCTAAATTGTCCGAGTCGGGGTGCCAGCGAGTCCCGAGCTCGCTTCGCTCGCTCATGTGTAATGAAAGTGATTATTTTTTAATAAAGTTTTCGTGTCAAAATAGTAAACATTATTACATTGTTTCCTTTTCCATTTCCTTCTACATTTTTAGCCAAGGACCTGCAGCTACACCTAAGTTTAGCCGGCTAAAGATAGAACAAACTAACATTAACATTTCGTCGAAGATAAACCTAGGTTTAGCCGGCTAATCTTAAGTTTAGGTTCACACCTACCTTTAGCCGTGACATATAGATTATTTAGTATCGAAAAATTTTTGTGCGTGGGTACTTCGAACAATTAAGTCTCCATAAAGTTAGTTTAGATTCAGGGCATAAGGCAAAAGAGAACTGCTTGTGTTTTTAGTCAGTCGAGTCTGACATGCCCCTCCGCTTTCCCCAGACGAAGGTCCATAAATAACGATCAAAAAATATTACATACGAGTATAGAGGCCCACCAGGCAGGAGACTCCTCTCAATGAGGGGGTTATTGAGAGAAGCCCTACTCTAAATGAGAAGACTATGAACTAGTTAAATTATGTTTTATGACTTATATTTGAGGATCATTGCCTATCCTAACTTACCTAAAGCACCATCGTTACCTGTAAACACAGCAACATCTACGTTACATCATAAAATTTTCACAAAATTAAAACTGCCAGACGACAAGCAAACAATTCCTTTCTACAAACCAAGTACTTTAATGTGAAAAGGAGTCCTTTCCGCACTTGTGCAGTAAAAGTTGGGGTTCATTTGCGTCACTCACATAATACGCAGATTACGTCTGCTGACGGGACGCGCGGGTTTTCATTAGGACGAGACTTTCGGAGGATTACCGAACAGGCGCACCGGAGCACTGCATTGTTCGCCACACAAAGACGCCTCCAAGATGGACACAGTGAATATTTAAGGAGTAAGTCAGGTTGTCTTCGTTGAAGTATAACCTGATGGCATTAGTTTTCGTCTGCTATATCTCGTGCATGCAAGCGTCATTGCAATAGTTGTTGTGTGACCATTTCATTTTATACAATGTATTATTTTATTAAAGAATTAACCTACAGTTTTTTTTATACGCTGTTCGGGAAACTTACCGCTAGTTTACAAAATTTTCTTAATTAATAAATATTTGAAGGCCATTTACAAGTTTCCACAGATACTCGTAGATTGTAGCAGTCTTAGATGGAGATAAGTTGTAAACAAAAAGCCACTAGTACTCACGACATCTAAAACTAGACTGGGTTACGAATTTTTCCTTAAATAATAAATGTCCGCTCGTTCGTCATTCAGACATAAGTCAAGGGCACGGGCCCGACAGACGGAACACCTCCCTATACATCGGGGAAGAGGAACTTTACACCTTGTTTCTCATAGCATAAAATAAAAAATCTAGCGACACAGATAATATTTGTTTATAGTTTATATTTCAAATGTTATAACTTTATAACTATTTCGTGGTGTACACATGAAATACCTGTTCACGCTCATATAAGCGAAGGCCCACTGTAATTAACAACCGACATTCCAACCCAGGCCCAGGATTTGCTTCATGTTTGGGGATCCGGAACAAATTTCAAGTATTCTGTATTGGAATATTTGTGTTAGCAATGTCAGGAACGGGTTTCAAAATTCAATTTCTCTGTTGTCAGTACGTGTTTATTTCCTATAGATATTATAGAAAAGATCTTGTAACATCTACGTGAACTCATAGGTATTATGTTACAAGTACCAGAATATAAGATGAGTTCAATACCAGACATAATAAATCTTCTATTTATGCTACTTCAACAATGCTGTAGCAGCCTGCCGGGGTCGCGGGACTAACGGATTACCGTGACCCCGGTACGAAAGGGCTATTGAAGGACACCGTGGATTTTAGTCAGTACAAGTCTGACAGTCCCTCCCGCCATGCCCTGGGTGGGAGGACTCATTTGATGATTGTACAACGATAAAAAAAACAATGCTGTAGCAAGAGTTAAGTTTATGAAATCTTTAAAACGTTGAACACAGCGACAGAAGGACGATCCTATAGATGTTACACATTTAACACTTTAAGCTGAGCAACGTTATAATACGTAAAATTTTATAAACGCTATTTGACACAACGTTTAATCATGTCAGTAAAAAAGATGTCTTTCTTCAAAGAACGTGTATACGTGTGAACGTGACTTATGTCTTTCTTCAAAGAACGGCTGAGGCTTATACAAATTCCTTCAAGCTACGTCATCGCGCCGTATCACTTTAAATTTTGGGACTGCTAGCGCCACTCCAGGTTAGTTTTATTGTGCACTTTATAAAGCTACTCGCATACATACATTCTAATTATGCATACATTCAGAGAAAATAGTGCACCGCGCAACAAACATTTGAATACTCAGATGCTCAGCTGAAAGTGTTAATCACACTTGAAACCGGCAATGTTGATGTTTGTTTTGTTTGAATAATATTCCGTTTTGTAAGATCTTGATCCATTCAGTCTTGTTTTAATAAGATAACTACAGTTAGCTATCAAAGTAGCAGAAATAACCAGAAAAACTAAAGACTATCGAACAAACGACATAAGAAAAACAAACATTCTTCAGCAATTTCAAACAAGTCCTCCGTTTTCACAAACTACCTAAAAAACATAATATTTCACTGACGACACGCAGTAAACTTACCATGTAGCATTACACTGTGGTATGCGCTCACAGCTAGTTGCAATTACATCGTGTCTCAGTTGACTGCCCTTCTGAATCAGCTCCAGTTAAAACTTTAATTTTATGACTCGATCGTTAAGCAGGTTCGAGTTCACGACGTCACGAAATTCGCCACTAATTGAAATTACTTTGTTTGTCTGTTGTTGGCTGGTTCGGTGGGAGGGTAATGGAATGTCTTGAGGTGTTTCGGATTGTTTTGAAGCGTAATTAGACTCTGACTATGCTCTGGAGTTAGGTGTGGCGCTGCTCCACAAGCGATGAGGTATTTCATATCGAACCCTGCGTGCCCTGTTCGTTAGAGGAGTTGATAGACGTGTCTGAGAGCGCTAAACTCGTGGCCCAAATCTGGGCCGATTCAAAATAGATTGTCATAGACACGATAAGATGAAGAAGACCTTCAACTTTTTCTTTGTGCGAAAAGAAAATTCCAGATAATATTTAATTACGCTAACCACTTTAATCCTAGCCACAATCTAATAATTCTCCTTGTTAATATAAACCGTACTGCTTCCTAACCTCATTTTATTAATCAAGTGTTCTATTCTGCAGAATTTTTCCGATGGCTGGACTAATGAGCGGGTATTATTCACGACCATTGTGTCCGAGGCAGCAATTAGGACATTATCGACTCTCTGCTACTTATTATGGAAATCAACCATTTTATTCCATGCTAATATTATAATATTGAACGGGAACGAAGGGAGATTGGATTTTTGTTTGTTCAAGATCAATTAGTAGATGGTTTTGTAAATAGAAAAATAATGGTTCTTTTATGTCGTGCTTTTAAAATCATTTTTGAAAAAGCCTGCACACGATCTGGTACTGATACTGAATCGCGTCTGTTGAAGCTGGGCTAAAAGGTAATTGCTGTGGTTTTAAGTAAGTCCTTTCATATACCCATGAAAAAACTTTTTGAAAAATCTTTAGGGGGCCCTTGCTCCGCAGTATAAAACTCAATCATAATAAAATACTAAGCAATAGATACTGTAAATGATCTTACTCAATTTTAGTCCGAACAAAAAGCGTTGCTTATCAATTTATATCTGATTTTTTTTTGCAAAGACACTTTCAAAGGTTCCCGTCTCCTACAAGTGAGTTTTTGATCCTCCAGTCTAGTTAATTATAGTTAAAGTAGACTTATGCTTGAGTTTGCAATTACAGTTCCATTTTTACCTTTTATTTCAAAAGTTACACAAACAGAAAAGTTAAACAAAAGCTTTTGCAAACTTTATCAACCACTGTAGGTACTTATGGTTTGTCCTAATGTTGTACTTACAAGTTTGTTTCTTACTCAAAGTTTATTTTCTGGGTGTTAAATTCCAGAGAAAGGCACAAATATTTATTTTTAGTTTGGATTACTTGCGTAAAAGTTTGTAGATTCATAAGCACTAAGATCAGGGTCCAAAGTTTTGCTATGAAATTAACGAAATGAAAACAAAAACGAAACGTGTGGAACAGGGCAGAGCGGAAGGGACTGTCAGACTCGTACTGACTTAAATCCACGGTGTCCTTCAATAGCCCTTGCTGTTCCGGTGTCACGGTAATTCGTAAGTCCCGCGACCCCGGTAGGCTTTGGCCCTTTAGAGGGAGGCCCCGCGAGCATGACTGCTTCGCAGAAGGAGGCGACCGCTTCCCACTCCGTCTCGCCCCGCAGCATGATTTCGACCAATGACGGGCGCGAGAGGTCTCCGCCTATCGCCGTCGTGAAGATCGACAATCCTCGCAGTGGTGACACCCAGGCGTTTATTCCCTCCTTATCAGACACAACTACCTTCCGAAACTTCCGTGTCCGGTAAGGACCTGAGGTCATGCGACGCCGTGGGATCAGGACGCCGTGACGCCTATCCAGCTACTCCTCAAAGACAACATAATATTCTCTTATATTTTACAAACTCAGGCTTTACAGAGTTTTCAGTTTTAATAACATCATTATAATTAACTACGACGAAGAAAAATATAGTCATTTCGTACAAAAAAAAAAAGATAATAATATGTTAATTTTATTATTCCAGAAATTCGTTAAGTAATTCGTTTAACTTGTGTTCCCTCCCTATTACGAGTCGGGAACAGTTTGATATCACCATAACATTATTCAGACGTTGAGTTTCAGTGGTTTCAGAATTTAATTCCGAACCAAAAGATTAATTAGTGAACATTATATATTTAATAGAACGAACAGTTATAGATTTGTTAAACCAATATTGTTACTTTATTATCTGTTGGTGATGTTAAGCCAATTAGTGTTGGGAGTCGGGGAGGATTGTTTAACAAACTTGACTTTAATTAACTCCACGTAGTATTATAACTAAGTTGCGGGTAAGCCGCACAGCCTCCTAAACTTTACTAATAAAGTGAATTGGTTTTTTTATTGTTAGCTCCATCGGGCACACCTTCCCGTCGGTAAGACGCCTTATTGGAGGGAGGAGGGCCTTGAGAGGTGCCACGATGTCCTCATCGCTGCCATCTTCCGCCTGACCCAGGGTCTTCACTGGACACTGTTGTTTGGAAAGGTTTCTGAGTCGGAATCGCGGGGGAAAGCATCTGGGTGTCACCACTGTGAAGGACGCGATAGATAATAAAATAAAGTAAATAATAATAATAAATATTCCACAACTCTCACACAACGCCATCTAGTCCCAAGCTAAGCAGAGCTTGTGTTATGGGTACTAGACAACTGATAAACATACTTATATATTTCTAAATACATACATATTATAGATAAATTACACCCAGAAACAGAACAAATGATCGTGCTCATCACACAAACATTTGTCCTGGGTGGGAATCGAACCCACGACCTCCGGCATAGCAGTCAGGGTCACTAACCACTAGACCAACAGGCAAATAAAAGTGTTGTGTCATATCCTGAAAAAGTACGGAGAAACAAGAACGATGAAAAGATGTCTCTGTACACAAAAAAAGCGGCAATCAATTGCTGGCCAGGTAATCTACTATCTGAAAAGGTAAAATAAACACGTTCTTAAAAAAAAGTACAATAACTTTTCTCTCGGAAGTCCATCCCGGAATTCTGCAACAAAAGTTATTTTACACTTATTTGTGTTTGTTTTTGAAGTCGGAATATACCAATGATTTCACCATATTAATAATACATGAACTCAATGAAAATAAATAAAACTATCCTCCTCCTTACAGCTCCGAGACCAGAGGATTATGAATCAAACGCGAGCGACGTAGTAATGGCCACGTTTAATTAAGCAGACTGCGTCGCCGTTGTAGCTCGAGATTTACTTCTTGTTACTATGCAATTGCTAGTGTTTATTGCTTGCGTACGAGAGGTATTGTTTCTAGTTGGAACTGTTTTCATTGATGTCAAGTACTTACATATACATAATTTAATGTTTTTTACCATAACATTGCTTTTTGAAAAAGGGATGACTTGTCACTGCTCTACTTAGTAACTAAACCCAGGACCTCGCTGCTTCGGCGGTGTTGATAATATCGTCATATACTGCGACGAAGGAATATAGTTAATATGCGAACAACTTTTTCTAAATCTTTTCTTAATAACTGAACAGGAAAATAAAATCACATTTTACTTACCATTAATCATTTATATCCGAAAATCTTCAACAACAATCTGAAAATCTTATAAATAAATCAGCAGCAGGAATTATATTCTTATCTCCCTTTTGTGGCGGACCTTATCGACTAGATTTATTGTAGCTCAAAGAAATCAGGCCCAGCTTCCCAAGTAAACTTTATTTTAGCGCATCAATAAACGAGATAAATCCAGAACATTATACTTCATTATTTATTGTACTGCTTATCATTACTCGTATCAGTTGTGATTAGATCCTGGAATTTTCGAGGAACTTGATAAAATAATGAATAAAACTTATCATAGTAGTAAAGGCTTTGTTATATAAACAAATGGACACAGACGTACATTAATTTAAACAAACACAAATGTCGTTAATTATAGTAATGTTAACATTTTAAGCCAATCACCGTGATTTAGTACGAAAAATTATCAAAAATTACACAAAATAACGTTTGCACATATTAATTTTATGACATTTGCTTAGCTACAATATTTACGCTGCGAAACATCACATTATTTCAATAAATAAATCACACGAGATATTAGAAAGTAAATAATGTTTGAAATAAAGTACATAAACATCACAGGCAGATACCGTGTCATGTTTGTATACACAACGTTTCTTAAAATTATGATGTAATTATTACACATAATAATAAGGTGTAATGAGTTTTACGCATGACGCATTACCACGTGAATTTCAGGCGTGGTGATTTATATGGTTAAGATTAATGTTTGTTTTTGTAATCTTTCTAAACTACATAATAGATTATTCTATACGAAAATAAAAGAAGGCTTTTAAATGCAAAGGCGGTTTAGATTAACAGTTTCTACATGTTTTTTTTTTGTAAATGCGTGTTACCCATGGGAGTGTTGACGTACGTAGAAATCCCAGCATCGAGATCAACGTCATCTCACCTCGTCAGAAAACGTTAACCGAAGTTTTTTGCAGCAAACCTCACAGAATGAATAGATAATACGTCACAAATCATTTGAATGCTGTAATGGTATACTACGAGTACTACTTGTTCAATCCTGCTTGGTAAAAATACATGAAAAATCGTATCACTACCCAAGAAGGTTACACATTTTCATATTAAAAATCTTGGGACAAATTGTTATTCTTAGAATCGCAACATTCCTCCTTAATAAAACGCCCCCTAAAATATGGTTTCCTTTAAAACTTTAAATTAATAAAATGGAATTTTCATCACGTAAGACGATGGTCACACAAACCGAAAGAGAGAGATGAATAACATTCCGCCATTGTGACCCAAATGATTGTGTGCCTTCGACGGTCACACCTGACCACTCACAAATTAGAATCATAACTTTATTTACATAGCATTAAAGTACACTTTTTATTTTTCTCTTACGTAAAAGGTTTCTGCAGTGGTAGACCCTTATAACGACGCTTGAATGATTCCATTTATCTTTCTTGTGTTATTATTTTAGCGTGATACCAGCGATTATGGCGCTTATATGTAATACTTTAGAGACTAAATTAATTTGTAACCTGATTTACCCGCGTAATGGTGTTACAGAATCTGGGTTGCAGAAAATTAAGCAAATAATTGTGTTAAATCGCAGAGTTGAAAATAAAAATATCGCATGTTTGCTGGAATAAACCGTCGTCGTTGTTTGCTGAAAATAGTAACCATTTTCAGAGCTTTTGTTGTTTCATTTTAGCATAATCGTAATAAAGAAATTTGTTCTTTATTCCATTATCTATTGAAAAAGGTCCTTTGTCCACAAAGGTCTAATTCACCTTTAAACATTAACCTACAAACTGATGCTAAACAGTGTCTTTTCTTTCGAAGTATTTGTTTTTTTTTTTCACTTATAAAATACCTAACAAATAAATTTTCTGCCATTGACTGAGAGCATACTTCTTCTCGTTGGTAAGGTTATATGTACGTAGATGTTACATGAACATGCCCCAACAGGGGACTGATTTGATGAAATAACAACCGAAAAAGAACATGCCTCGAAACAAAGCTCATTAGGTAACCTCATGTTTAACATAAACAAACAGAGAAGAATTTGTTCATTTCCGTGTACTCGTTTAGAATACCACAACGATAATAATTAAAAGAGTAGAGAGAGGGATGTTTGTTTTAAATTTTAATTATTTAATTATGATCTCTCTATGAGTCTATTTATTATGGCTCGTTGTTGTTACTGCTGGCTTCGATTCAATATAAAATTACAGCATGTTTGTAAACCTGTCTCCCTCTCACAGAGAGGATGCCGGTGTCCCAGCAGTGGAACATTATAGGCTGACAATTATGTGATTCCTCTACCGAATAGTGCACCTCTATTTTTTTTGTTCATGTTTAAATCCCATTTCGAAAGGGTCGTTGCATCATTATTGCAATCAACTGAATGTTTTTTAGTTTGGGCCGTTGACAAATGAAGTCATAAAGAAAAAAAAACTCTTCCTCATTGGTCTAGTTTTCGACTACTGAGGTTGTAGTCCCGGTTTCTGTTCCCAGGTTAGGCAAAATGATGTTGGGTTTTTCCAACAAATAAGAATTCGCAGAGAGCCTAATCAGTTGGCGACTTGTGCTTAAATTGATTGTAACTGGGGTTGATCCTATATTTGAGTGTTGGGTTGTGTGTTGGTAGTGTGAGGTGAGGACAGCAGCAGGAGCTCTTCAATGATAATTGTTTATTTGATATACTGACAAGGTTTATTTAACTGTTATTAATACAATTGCACTATAGTAGTAAACGATGGAGGAGGACGTGAACGCACGTCCGTCCCGTGACCGATCCGAGCGCAGAAGGTGGGCGGAAACGGAAGCCGCGGATGATGCAGGACGCCACAGGACGCGGCAAACGATGCGCGCGTTGCATCGAACCGCGACGGCAGCGCTTCCTTTAAATCGGAGTTTTTCGGACGGTTGTCCGTCGTGGCGCCTAGATGGCGCTAGCAGTCCCTTCTTAACATGCCGGCCGCCTTGGAAGAACCCTTCCAAAATGAAGAACAGGAATCAGGATCACGCTGCAGGTAACGGGCAGATCTTCGAGAATGCCCGCCGGATGGTGCCACTAGCTGTACGAATATCAGCGACGCGGGAAATTCCATCGTTCCCAGGGAATATTCGTGTGACTCGTCCTAGTTTCCATTTGAAAGGGGGCAGCCTTTCCTCTTTGATGAGGACGAGGCTATCTAGAGCGATGTCTTCACCGGTGACCTTCCACTTCGTACGCTGTTGGAGTTCAGACACATACTCCTTGGACCATCGTTGCCAGAAGTGTTGCCTCAGCAGCTCCACTCGAGCGTAGCGCCCGAGGTAGGTGGGCGTGTTGGTCGTCAGATCTTCACAGGCTGGCGCAGTCAGCGGTCGGCCGATCAAGAAGTGAGCTGGAGTCAGAGGGAGATAATCGGTCGGATCGGAGGAGAGAGGGGACAAAGGACGGGAATTGAGGATGGATTCAATTTGAGTTAACAAAGTTTCAAATTCCTCGCGTGTCAGCCGTGCGTCACCCAGTACACGCCGTAGATGGTACTTGCAGGACTTGACTCCTGCCTCCCACAACCCGCCAAAATGAGGACTATAAGGTGGTATAAACGTAAGACGAATTTCATTTTGATTAATAAAATCAGAAATGTCTTTAGAATTTTCAAAAATATTAGCTAATTCTTTTTCAGCGCCTACGAAATTCTTTCCGTTATCTGAAAATATTTGATAAGGCTTACCGCGACGCGATATAAAGCGTTTCAGAGCTAAAATGTAATCTGATGTGGATAGGCTACTAACTAACTCTAGATGTATGGCTCTAGTGGTAAAACAAATAAACAAACAAATATATGATTTTATTAATTTGGCACCTCTGCCTTTGCGGTCCAAAATGAGCAATGGCCCAGCATAATCAACGCCGCATTGCACGAAAGGAAAGTTTGCTTCTAATCTTTCCGCTGGTAAGTTACCCATAATCGGGGTCAACGTCCTACCTTTCAAACGCGTGCATCTAACGCAGCTATGTACTATCAGCCTAGCCAAATTCCGCGCTCCTAGTACCCACCACCGTTCGCGCATGGAATATACTAGAAGCTGAGGGCCTGCATGAAGTAATTTTTTGTGTTCGTATTCACATAACAACTTAGTAAAACGATGTTTACCACTTAACAATATCGGGTGTTTCTTATCATAACTAAAGTCAGTCGAGTTGTTTAACCTACCACCTACACGAATAATATTTAATTTATCTAGAAAAATATTTAAACCCGCTATTTTATTAAATAATTTATTTTTCTGATTTAACGGTATATTGTTTTTAATATTGTAATATTCATCACTAAACGACTGTTGTTGAACTAATTGAGTCAAAACGGTAAGTGACTGTTGTAGTTCATTCACTGATAACGAACCGGTTGTGCGAATTCGATTATCACCGGGATTGTGTGCACGCACATTGTTTATGAATCGCAACATATACGCACAGGCCCGTTGTAAACGAAGAAACGATGAAAAACGGTTAAAGTCGAATAGTTTAAAGGGCTGATTACAACTTAAATTGATAACGGATTGTGGTTTAATTTCCGGTAATTCGGTATTTATTATTTCTTCTTCGTTATTATTTGAGAAAATAATGTTAGGTTCACGTAAGAACGTTGGACCTGTCCACCATACGTGACTATTGTTGTATTTTAACGATTCTAAACTAACTCCTCTAGTTATGAGGTCGGCAGGGTTCTCGGTACCTCTAACGTGCCGCCAAATAGTATCGTCAGTCAGTTCGTTGATTTGTACAACACGGTTTTGTACAAATGTTTTCAGTAAGTGAGGAGACATACGAAGCCATCCTTGCACTATAGTAGAGTCCGTCCAAAAATAAACTTTATCGAAAGTTAAACGTAGGGATTTTTTAATTTTATTATATAACTTTGCACCTACCAGCGCGCCGCATAATTCGAGCCTAGGTATGCTTACTGTTTTTATTGGTGCTAATTTACTTTTGGCACATAATAAATGCACAGACATAGGTATAGAATGCTCACAGTTATCACAACAAGATCGAACATATGCACATGCACCGTAAGCCTGTTGAGATGCATCTGTAAATATATGCAGTTCTTTATATGACGAATCAGCTGTTATGTAACGAGGTATTTTTATATTATGTAAATGTTGCAGACCAATAACGAAATTGTGCCACGTATTTGCAACATGAACGGGAACTTGTTCGTCCCAATCTAGTTTTAGAAGCCATAAACTTTGTAACAATGTCTTTGCTGTGATAACTGCTGGCGCTAGCAGACCTAACGGGTCATATATCTGAGAAATGAGTGATAACATAACACGTTTAGTAATTACTGAATCAGTTTGAGTGAATTCAGTAGTAAAATGCAATTCGTCATTTTCTGTGGACCAACCTAATCCTAATGTTTTAGATAAATGAACGTTACCTATATTAAGATCTTTAGTGCTGTCGGGGCAGATTTTGTGACTAAATGTCCACTTATGTAATGGAAAACAACCTTGACGCAACACTGCAGCTGTTTTATTGCATAAATCGATGAGTGAGTCAAGGTCATTGCTCCCAGTAATGAGATCGTCAACGTACATATCCTCATTAATGGTCCTAGACACTAAATCATTATCACATTCCCGTGCTAATTGTTGCAAGCATCGCATACTAAGAAAAGGTGCTGATGCGGTACCATACGTTACAGTTTTCAAAGTATATAATTTTAACGGTGAATCCGTATTTTCCCGCCATAAAATTAACTGCAAATTATGTTGATTTGAATTAATTAAAATCTGCCTATACATTTTTTCGACGTCAGCACAGCCAACGTACTTATACTGCCTAAACCTAAGTAAAATCGAAAAAATGTCATTTTGTAATGGCGGACCTACGTATTGTATATCGTTTAAAGATTTATTAGTTGACGTTGTTGCGCTGGCATCAAACACAACGCGTAATTTCGTCGTCAGACTATGTTCACGATAAACGCCGTGATGCGGTAATATGTAATGTGGTTTACTTAGTAACGCGGTAACCTGAACGTCAGATACCGGAGACATGTGACCAAGTGCCTCATATTCCCGCATAAAATCACAATACAATTGTTTATATTGTGGTAAACGATTTAGTTTTCTTTCGAGAGATAAAAAACGTTTTTTGGCCGTGGTGTACGAGTCACCTAACGTATCGACCGATTCCTTCAAAGGAATTTGCACAATGAACCTACCGTGTGTGTCACGTGTTGTGGTCTCTGTAAACAATGTTTCACAATAACGATCATCTTTTGATAACGCAACAGATAAATCGCTTAATTCCTCTAACTCCCAAAATTTGCGCAATTGAGTGTCAATGTGAACAAGATTACATTGTACTTGGTTTATTTTAAACGAATGCTTACTTCGAATAGGGCCGGAAATGATCCACCCTATTTTTGTGTCATATAACGTAGGACCCGAAGCAAGTTTTATTTTATTATTATTTAATAAGTCCCAGAATATATCCGCGCCTAAAAGTATATCTATATCGGACGGGACATTAAACGTGGGATCCGCGAGTAACACATTTTTAGGTATACGTATGATCTCGCAATTAACGTACAACGAAGGTAACTTTGATGTTATTCGAGGTAACACTAAACATTGGATTTCTGTTTGAAAATCACAAAGTTTAGATTGTATTTTTATTTTACAGGTGTGAGAACTTTGAGAAACGCTCTGTCCTACACCTGAAATACGAACAGTGGACTGTATAATCGGCAACTTTAAACGATTGCATAACGATTCTGTAATAAAGCAATTCTGACTACCATTGTCAAGAAGAGCCTTAATTGTATGATATTCGCCGTAAGCATCAGGTACATCGATAAGCGCCGTTGATAACAAAACCGGTTGTATCGTGGCGCTGCACGTCAGTGCATTGCGTTCCGAGTGAACCTGCGCATCAGCTGTTAACGTAGGGCGCGAACTTAACGAAGACGCGTTCATCCCATGAAGCAACGTATTATGTTTCTGTTGGCACAATTTGCAAGTGCCATATAAACAATCATTTAACGAATGATTAGAACGTATGCAGTTTTGACACAACTTTTTATTATTAATAACAGTTAACCTATCTGTAACCGACATATTAAGGAACTGAGCACATGAATACAAATGATGATCATTACCGCATAATTCGCAAACGCGCTTTTGTTTATTGTTTTCTGTGGTATGTTTACCTTTAGCGACGTAAGAATGCGAGTGATTAGGTTGACTTGATTGTTTATCTTTTTTATGAGAACTTTTGGAATCAACACTATTTTTCTTAGAATTAATCATTGATAGCAAATCTGCACGGTTTCTCAGAAAATCCATTAAGTGTTGTAATTTTATTTTTTCACCATTTAGCTGAGACAATAATAAACCCGTATGCGTTTCCCACTCGCGTTCGGTGACCGGATCTAGTTTATCTACGACTAAATAAATGATAATGGTATCCCAGCCATCGGATGCTTCACCTAAAGAATGTAGTGCATGTAAATTACGCAAAGTCGAATCAATAAGTTTTCTAATTTGTTCACTCGATTCATTTTGAAGCGGTTTGAATTTAAACAAAGATTTTATATGGTTTTGAACTAATAAACGATTGTTATGGTACCTATTTTCCAGTAAATTCCACGCGTGAACGTAGTTAGCGCTCGTGAACTCTAAGGTACTTATAACTTGCGAGGCGGCACCGCTCAGTGATGATTTAAGATAGTGGAACTTTTGAATAGTATCCAAATCATTACGATTATGGATCATGGTCATATAAGAGTTTCGATACTCGAGCCATTGATCAAATGAACCGTCAAATGCAGGTAATTTAATGTCTGGTAATTTTACTGACAAAAGGTTTTGATTACCACTACCTACTTTTTTGGTTTGATTATCGTTATCGCTCAATATACACTTCGCGGTAGCCATAAGTTGAAAATACTGCTGTTCAAAAGTATCGCGATATTCTATCTGATGTAAATCTATTAGCTCAATTTCATCTTGAATGGAATTAAATTGTTTAAACAAATCTGAAATTGACTGTATTCGTAACTCAAGTTCTTTAAAAGTTGTAATGCTTAATGGATCTACCTTTTCTAATTTCGAAAGATATTTTTCGAAAAGCGTTAGCCTGCCCTTTAGCGTGCTTCGACTACGTTTTAACTGACCGAGCCTATGCTTTTGATCTGATTTACCGGAATCCTGACCAACATCCTGAAATACTTCGTCGTCACTCATTTTGGCGATTGAGAGAGGCAAAAGTACTTACAGTTTTTCTGCACAGCACGCGTCCACGGCGACGCACACCAAGGCAACGAGGTAACGCACGACTGAAACACGAGAAATATCACTTGTTAACTCATATTGCGGGAAAGCGGAGAAGATGGGACGGGTTACGACTCCATTCTTGACCGTTGTTTGCGTCCTTTCCCACGATGATGTTCATTTGTGATATTATTCAACGGCGACGCTAAGATGGCTGCCTCCCGCGTCCTCTTGGTTCTCAGCTTCGGTTCGAAGGTCCAAATGTTGGGTTGTGTGTTGGTAGTGTGAGGTGAGGACAGCAGCAGGAGCTCTTCAATGATAATTGTTTATTTGATATACTGACAAGGTTTATTTAACTGTTATTAATACAATTGCACTATAGTAGTAAACGATGGAGGAGGACGTGAACGCACGTCCGTCCCGTGACCGATCCGAGCGCAGAAGGTGGGCGGAAACGGAAGCCGCGGATGATGCAGGACGCCACAGGACGCGGCAAACGATGCGCGCGTTGCATCGAACCGCGACGGCAGCGCTTCCTTTAAATCGGAGTTTTTCGGACGGTTGTCCGTCGTGGCGCCTAGATGGCGCTAGCAGTCCCTTCTTAACATGAGACTTAAACGTAAGTGGTTAAATGTGGGTGCCTAAATTAATTGCATTATATTAATAAAAGAATACAGGGACCATATTAATTATCAATTATTTTACTTACCCTCTTGCCCAGGATTTGGCTCTGAATAAACGTGTCTAAAGTCTCATTTATCTCTGTCCTAATTTATTGACCTGAAAACGATTCTTAAATATAAATACTGTTATTACAAACTTATACATTTATATTATTCGTAAGGTATATCCTGCCTATTAACACATCTTCTGTGCTATACATAGCTGCTAGTGTATGGCGGGCATGTCTACTATATTCCTGGTCGATAATTGCCTGTTGATTCAATTAATTGGTGTCTACTGACGTGTACAGCTCAAAGGGTATGATTATCATGGGAGACAACCACTCAACTGGCCACAAAGTATGTCTGTTGTACGCGACAATTAGAAACTTGAGCAATAATTGGAAGATGATAGACAATAACTGGTAATCAATGGAGTTTGTAATGAAATGTACAGATTGATTCTTTTAAGTTGGCCAACGGGAGGACGTCATACGAATATCAACTGTGGAAAAAATAATTGAATGGCGTTATAGCGAAAGTAAACTACAAAGGAGTTTTGATTTAACAATCTTCGTAGTTTATTCTAAAGAGTTGTGGTGGCCAACGGCCCCGACTTTGGAGTTGTAGGTCATGGGTTCGAACTCAGTCAAGTGCATTTTTTTGTGTAGTTTATGTAATTGTTCATAAAACGGTGAAGAAAAACAAAGTGAAAACCAAAAGTTCGAAGACCTATGACATTCACCAACCCGCACTGAACCAACGTGGTGGTTTACAGCCCACTCGCTCTCATAGAGAGGAGGCCTATGTCCCAGCAGTGGGATGGTTATCGGCTGATGAAAATGAAAACAATAAATTACGATAATAATGACAGGTCAGCAAGAGGACAACAACGTTGCGTGACCTCACAGCATTTCCTGCAAAATATTAATTACTACGAACATTTCTATAGCACAACGCTCTAAGGCAATTTGCATGAAAAATAAACCACCCTACACGAGATGAGTTTAGCGGATGCTGCAGAATTCTTATTTGTGTGCGTTCCCCGCGATCTCGAGAGTCAATATTTTGAAAGCTGGTTGAGGTTTCACTTGTAAAGTGAATGTTAATCCTTTTTCGAGAGACTTTTTCAGGTTTTTGTTTTGCGTTAATGTGGCTTCAGTTTCGCTTTCAGTTTTGTTTATTTTGTTAGGGAAAAGAGCTTGACGCTGCTTTTTTGTTTCCCGGCTTTTGGTGGACCGTCATTTCTCGGGTAGCATGTGTTTCTTTTTGGCCCACAGTTTTTATTTGGAAATGTTTGTCTACTCAATGTTTGGACCGTTCCGCTTTGTCATTCTTCTTGTTTGTTTTTCTCCAATAGTTTTATATTTTCAGGCTTTCATTTAACACTCGAAAACAAATTTTGTAGTCCTCAAAACGTAGGCTGCTTTGAACAAAAATTTAAAGAAATTATGAAACCAATCAACCCCCCTTGTAGATAACAATCAATACATTTTTTGATTGTTGATCGATTTTGTATGTTGTATTTTAAAAATCCATCAATTTTAATAACATGGCAGTTATTGGAAGTTTAATATTCTGGTCACCATTTTCAACACAAACTATGAAAAGCGGTGTTGTTTACCTACTTAGTTCTGATGAATGAACACTCTCACAGTTCGATTAGCGCACGGTAATTGATTGGCCACTGTGCAGTTTGCAGCTAACTCGAGTGAAATGGGCGAATGAATATTTTTAACATAATTCCTGCATTAAAAGTTTCGGGAAACTTATTAGGGTAGGATACGGAACGTATTCCGGTCTTTGACGGATAATGTACTGAAATATTTGTTAGTTCGGTGATATGTTCATACTTGTTAAATACTTCTGATGGTATTCGGAGAAAGTTGACCTTTAAGGTAAACTAGCGAGAATCGAAAATAAAACCACTGTGTACCTACTGGTTTGACCTGATAGCTCATATTTTTTTTTTTGTTGTGTGTGGCATCTCGCAGGTCAACCTAGAAGAGGTTGTGGGCTGCTTAACCGGAACTCATCGCGGTAACCAAACGATAGCGGCTTCTAAAAAGACTACAACGCCATCTATCGAGCACGTGTGAACTATTACAAATGACTTAAGTCGTAAACAATACTGGTTTGTCTGATCGTCTATATTAGGTGTTCTGAGGATTGGAGATTGAAAGTCTCTCTATTGCATTTATTAATATTTGCTCAAAATCAAAGTTGTCGAGAAATAATCTCTTAAAAAGCATCAGAGCCAACAAAAGCTATTTCAAACAAAACGTATATTCCGCGTTGATCCGTGTTCCGTAATCCTGATGTCTAAAAGCCGAATAAAAATCAAGTACTCCCGAAAAACTGGCCGGCTCCGGATCAATGGACGTTCGGTACATTTAGTTGGGATTCTGTCGGCCATTCAGCTTTGTTTATAGGGGTGGTACGTAATATAAATTAATTATCTACGACGGCACTTCCGTCCCGAAAATATCTCGCCGTGAATAAAGCGGCGGGTATTAATTTGGGATATCGTTAAAAGCAGAAGTAAACGTTAATCGCACACACGTTTTGTGGTTTGTGTTGATGTTCTGAAGGCGTGTTGAGTGAGGATGGTTGGTTTGATTATTTACATTCCTTTAATGGATGAATAGAATTTGTAGATCGTTTTGGAATCACCATGGTTATTTGTAATCGCTTTCTTTGGCGTACCATTTTTCGTTTCCTTACTTGTAAACAGAAGGCTTTCCCTTTAAAACTGAATAAATATTAACCTTTTTTTAAATCTTTCTTTTTCAAAACAGCGTTTATGTTTCTTCCTGTTGATATATAGCATTATGAAGCAACTGATGATACAAGTTTTCACCTTTTCATTATTGGTACAATTTGAGTCCCTTATTTTAGTAACAGACGAGCTCCCCACAGTCTCCTCAAGTCCGGGGGCGCTGCAATATGATTGTTTCAAACAAACAAAAAACTCCCAATTTTCCATTGGATGTTTTTCTTTTGTTTCCCAACTCGGTGTAAAGTTTTATTATTTCATCATTAGCTCCGTGTTTGAGTTGTGTTCGTTAATCATTTATTCACGGGCTTTGTTTATTTGGAGGCTGCCTTTTGTTTTTAAGAAATGTTTCATAAAAACGCTTTCTTTTTTTGATAAAATCATACTGCAGTCTAATTTGGGAATGCAAATGTCCTCCTTGGAATAAGTGTACCAGATTTATCATGCTTCTTTTCCCATTAAATAGTTACTATTTTGATAAGGTGTCTTTTTTTTGGTGGAATTTCATAAACTTTTTGACTGAGTTTCAGTGGTACATGTTGTGTAAATAATGTCGTGGAATGAAAAGTGAACATAATAGGCTGTTATTTTTTTTAAGAATTATAAAGACGCAAAAAATATTTGTGTGGCTGAAAAGTAGGTGGTGTAAACACTATCTACTGTTCTGCCACACATTTTTTCTTAAACTCATGCACGATACAGGAACAATAAATTATTAAAATGCAACAAAGTTAAAACAATATTTTGAGTGTTGAAAAAGGCTTAGATAGTTAAGAACACTCCTGGTTTGGATCAGACTCAGATCATCTGCTAAACATTATATCCCATTGAACCCTTATAGCCACTACAGTAAAAGTCAAAGCCGTCATGAATTTATAATCTCACCATCATAAATCTGGCAGACAGACATAATCCATTGCAATAAGTGATCAATCCCAGACACAGTTTCAGAGACTCTCAGTAATATTTTATGACGCTCATACGCTCGTACTTATACCATCCAAAGGTTGTCTGGAGGACATCGCTATTAGCGATGAGACCGCCATTGTAACCTAAGAATTAGAAATATCGTAAAACAGACGTGTAACAATTTTGATGTACAATAAAGTATAATTATTGCTGTCTAAACAGTCAGAAATAATCCAAAATTATAAATAATAAATGAAGAACATGCTGACGAAGTATAAAAATTACCGTTCACCAGTGTTCCACTTTGACCCTGGATGGGGGAAACTGGAGATCATTTGGACGGCCTTTGTCTAGTGGTGTGATGAAGCAGTCCAGCCATATCAATATTCGCATTTTTACGCCTACGACTTGAGATTTCACATGAATTGAGCATTTCCTTGGTAACTACAGAAATGCTAATGTATCTACTTCGATTATTGCAATATCTGTAATTCCTTCATCACGATTACTTTTGTCGACTTGGATTTAATCCGCGACAGGCGTTTTATCAATATTCTATTTTGGGAAGAGGTATGAAAGGAAACAAGATAATCTTAAGCCTCTTCAAGTTTGTCGCAAGTCTTGAAAGTTAAATTTACAAGTAAAACAAAAGATTTCGATACGGTCTTGTCATTTTAAATCTTTTCAACGGGTGCATGAACGTTTTTGAGTATTTATAATATTATTTCGTATAAGTTTTACAAGCTTTTATTTAACTTATAATGTTTGTATGTATGAATGTAAGTTGTGTAGAACAGATCTTACAAGCTGATGTAGAATAACTTTTTCTTTTCCTCCGAAATTCAAAAGTCGTCAGTTCAGTTTCGATGATAACACATTTCTAAGATAAGCATGACCTAAATCTACATCTAGAATTAACTTCAGGTGAAGGAACTCTACAATAGTCAACAGTACAGAAACGAAATTTTTCATACCTAAACATTTACATAAGTAGGATAGCAAGTTTTATCTCCACCAACTGTCACCATGACATAGCTAGTCCATGGGTCGATCATCAAACTATTGATGACGATAGCGCCATTTAAAAAAAATGGATTTATTTTACTAATAGTACCGTGTTTACGTTTACAACAGATACTGAAAATTATCCTTTTTTATCGTGGTAATATCATCAAATGAGTCCTCCCACCCAGGGCAGGGCGGGAGGGACTGTCAGACTTGACTGAGTAAAATCCACGGTATCCTTCAATAGCCCTTTACGTACCAGGGTCACGGTAATTCATGAGTCCCGCGACCCCGGCAGGCTTTGGCCAAAACAGGCCCCGTCACTATGCTGACACTCTTTGAGGCGCGCGTGGAACACAACGCGCCGTCGACCCGGGCATGGTCCATGGTCGGGCTGCAAAATTATCCTGCGAGTGTCCAAGTTATAGTTTAAAGATACATTCAATTCAAAATATTTTCAGTAGATAGTCTTTAAAAAGCGAATAAACAACCATAATTTCCTTCTCATTGATCATATTATTATTAGTGTAGATAAATGCCCAAACGTTTACCACTTTGGTGTAGTTCCTCAAAGTTTCATCAAAACTTGTCAACTTATGACCAGTTGATACAATTTTCGCATGAAAGCCAACTAAATCATGACGTCACATGAAAGTTTTAAGCCGTGGGTAACAACTTCAGAAGTTTTCTCATCTGGGTAATGGACACGCGTGCCAAGATCGACTTCCAAAAGACTTCTCTCGAGGGTCCATTTATTTACTTTACTGCTTTTGGAATTTGAGTTAATGCAGTGCAGTTAAATTGTGGCTATTTTAAACGCAGGCTTCAAAAAGTGATACAACTTTTATGAACGGCATTTCTTGTGGAATATACTTTAAGATATAAAAATCACAACTTGCTTTTCAACTCAGTCTCAGAATCGGTGAATACGAAACAGGGCACTATCAAGGGAGTCCCGCTTGACGGGACTCCTACTTGTCGGTGGTAAAAATACGTGAGTGGTAATTTTTTTCCTCCCGTCTATCCTGAACTGTCTTAGTCGGGGTTCTCTAAGTGGTTTTTACAACAAAAAATACTTATATGAAAGTCGGCCGACGATGTTATTATAATAAAATTATTATTTATAATAATAAAATTTGTCTTGTATGATGGACGCTAGGTTGTAATTAGTTCATTTCACTAAACAAAGCTTTTATACGATTGAAAATTCTACCTCCAAAATTAATATCAGAAAAAACATAGATTATTTTGCTTAACCAAGAGAAGCGGGTCATAAAATACTTCTCTCTAATAGGAGGCCATCTGAAAACTTCTTCAATTCAGTCCTGAAAATATGCTCCCATAAACTGGCTGAGCCAGACAGACGAGCTCGCAATAAGCCACACATTGTTACAGATTAGTGATCATAACAAGTTTGTCGGCGCGCGTCTCATAAACCACTCAGCGCTCAGCGTCTGACGCTACTTGTTGACTCCGGGGGATTAATGCCTATTGTTTTGACCTCATTTCGGACAGAAGGTTGTTAGGTAAAAATTAAAATGTTTATTTGTGTCAAAAGTGTAGTTAGGTGGTTTTTGGTGATGACCTTATTATTTCTTTCTGTC
This sequence comes from Agrotis puta, assembly GCA_943136025.2. Taxonomy (NCBI): domain Eukaryota; kingdom Metazoa; phylum Arthropoda; class Insecta; order Lepidoptera; family Noctuidae; genus Agrotis; species Agrotis puta. The sequence continues at coordinate 18,946,189 of OW964176.2, read as the reverse complement.
TTTGAGTCTCTGATTCACTTATTTCCGGGAAAATTCCACTACAGTTGAAAGATTACTCAGAATGAAAATTTCGATCGCAAAGTAGCACATGGTAGGCCCGTTCGGGCATATCGGTTGGCAGATGTCACATATCTTTAAATCTTTTGATTCTAGGAAACGTGCTAAACAAACGAAAAACCAAAATCGGTTAAATACAAACTTATTTAAATAAATTGATCAAAAAGAGCCAAAAAAGCCTTTTTTTGGGTCTTTAAATAAATAAATAAATAATAAATAGGTGGCTTACAATTATGTAAGCCACCTATTTTGTGGGTAAGATCTATTCTATTTTACTAAAACAAAATAGAATACTTTTCGAGTACTAGGACGGCACGTATGAGTGACTAAGCTTGTTAGTCCCCACAAGGCTGCTGGGGCCCCCAGGGCTAACAAAACTACTTTGGGTCGCCGGGGCAAAGGGGCCAAAGCCTTTCTCACGCTGGGCCCCGCAGGGATATACTGCGCGCTTTTTCTATTTGTTACATTAGTATCGGATTCTGAAAGTATTATTATTTGTTGGAAACTACTGTAATGTATAGATGGATGTGTTTGTATGATACTATCGTAATAGTGAGTGGAAATGTAAGTAATTTAGTGCATATTTCATAAAAATAAAGTAATTTAATCTGTTTTTGTAACAATATTTCCGGCAACATTACTTTTGGGGTGGTTATATTTATTAAGTGAGTCTTCTTGACAAACCGGGTGTAGAAACACATTCTCATTTTATCACATCGCTTTAAAGTTTCAGGGCCTCGGTACCATGCTGACAGTCCCACGCTCCTGGACACACTCCCGCGACCCCGGATTTCCCGCAGTCCTAAGAATAATTTATTCGTTCCCAACATTGTTATTCATAATCGCGCTTCCTCAAGGAAAAATCTAAGAATAAAACCCGCACAAAAAGAAACATTATTTTCAAACAGTGATTCCGACACTTGTTTGTATGCGACACTCGTCGGGAACTCAAACAAAAGTGAGGACCTGCTGAGAATCCCAAGGAGCCTGTGTTTGGGATGTGAGTCTAATTATCTGCTGACCTTGTTATCTTTGTCGGGCGTTATGAGATTTGATATTTATGAGCAGAGGGGTGAAGGGGGCAAAGGTGATTGAATTTGGAGGAAGGTGGTTTTTTGTACATTCTTGTGGTTTTGAAACTTTATGTTTTGGGTTGGTTACTTAATTGATTTGTTGTTTTAAAAGTAGCCATGATAGTACGGATATCACTGCTTATCGTGATTTTTTTTTTCATTTAATGTTTCGATTACGGTATTTTCACAGGGTTTTTTGTGATGCAATGCAGTATTTCACATATAATTTAATTTGAAGAATTTTATAAGAAGACTTGTATCCACAATGTGGATATTATGGGCTATTTTATACTGGTAACAAACAAGCATACGATCCGCCTGATTAAGATCTAAATCAGGCGGGCCGTTCCAGCAGAAAAGAACTGGCGGATGTACAGTAGTCGAGCTACTGGACTCCGGATTTATGCGAGTGGGTGGTCGCCAATCAATTGGAATGTGAGGGGGTACCTTCCACCATGTGTCGCTTCTTACGACACGTGTTTGTTTCCTTCTTGAGGAGGAGACGAATTGCATTCTAAGTCCGCACACGGCGTAATTAGGGTAACAATTAGCTAGAGCTACACGATTACCGACAAATGCTTGCACTGACTGGACAGGTCCACTCAAACTATTCATTCTTCAAAAGACCACCTCATACACCTACATGGTTCTCATAAGTTTTTCTTACAAAATGTCTGGACTTTAAAAGAGACTGTGGACCTCTGAGTTTGTTTCGGCTATTTCTTCTCAGAGTAGTCAGGTACGAAACACCGGCCTCATCTAGTTTAAAAAAATAATAATAAGGAATGTGATTTGACGTGTAAAAGAGTTTGTCAAAACCAATTTGCAAAATAGATATGTAGGGTTGCTGGTTGTGAAATTAAAGCCCCGGTGATCTTGATGATTATTTATTTATTGGCAACTTCACTGTTACATCAATTTATTATAAACAAATCAAGTTAGTCGCAACCCTAAGTGGAGGGATGAAAGGGACTGCGTGGCTATCGCCCTTCACACCTCCCCTAGCTGGCTAATTCCAGAAGACCGCTAGGCTATCGAACTGGAGTTAGTCGTACTTAGGTTCAGAATTGGCTGCGTGGCTACCGAACTCTGACCCTCTAGCTAGTAGAATGATGATTTGTTCGAAGACAGCTCGTCTTATAAAGGTGGATGGTTTGTATGTGTGCTCAATCTTCACACGTAGTCGTCTTTAGTTGTGGTGCAGATAACAAGCCGGGTGGCGCTGGCGCAGGTAGTTGAACTCGGAAGATTATAGATGGCATCACATGTTCACAAAGGTCATCTTTACTTGCTGTCTTCTTGTTTATGTAGCTGCTCATCATAGTGGTTTGAATAGATTATACTAGATGGCGCTGTGTGTTTGTTACATTCTCCCCCTCTGGTACTCTATAGGCGTCCCGACTGAGTACCAGGATCAGTAACCATCTTCCTTGGTCTCCCTCTTTTTCTGATGGGATTTAATGGTTTGGGCACATTGTCATCTCTTTGTTCAAATTTACATATTGCTGAAGTATGATATTTTCCCATGGATTGATCTGGTGCCTTTGTGCTTGCTACTTCATATGTTGATGCTCCATGTTTCTTTATGACAACATAGGGACCATCTCTGCGTGGAGCAAATTTTGCTGTGAACTGTTTTTCATTACTGCTTATTGGATGTGTCTCAACCAGTACTAAGTCTCCTATTTTATAATTTGGATCTGGTCTTCTTTTTTGATTTGCACGTTGCCATTTCAGTGGCTGGTGGTCAGTGATTGTAATGAATTCTGTACCTTCAATGTAGCCACGGAATCTTGAAACAGCCCATACAATGGCTAGAGCTTCTTTTTCTATTACACTGTAATTGCATTCTGCAGATGTGAGAAGTCTACTTGCGTATTCGGCAGGGAGTTCGTTATCGCCCTCCCCCTGCACTAAAGCTGCACATTTGGCATATTGACTTGCATCAGTCTTGTGTTGTGTCAAAGTGACAGTACTCAGTAAACTGTTTAATTGTTCTTGTGTCATTGTTACTGACATCTTCACAATTAAGTGGGTACTCCTTACAATTTTACGGTAGGCCGTGCAAAATTTGAAGGTAGGCCAATATAAATGCCAGAGCCAATGTAGGGTTGGCCGTCAAAATATGTGGGTATCCGTCGATTTTCTTAGGGTGTCAATGTAGGTTTGACTTCCCAATTATGTGGGTATCCGTAGATTTTCGTTGGACGTCAGAATAATTTCACTATCCGAACATGTGGGTATCCGTGGATTTTCGTTGGACATCAGAATAATTTGACTATCGGAACATGTGGGTATCCGTGGATTTTATGTTGGACGTCAGAATAGTTTTGACTATCCGAACATGTGGGTATCCGTGGATTTTATGTTGGACGTCAGAATAGTTTTGACTCTCCGAACATGTGGGTATCCGTGGATTTTATGTTGGACGTCAGAATAGTTTTGACTATCCGAACATGTGGGTATCCGTGGATTTTATGTTGGACGTCAGAATAGTTTTGACTATCCGAACATGTGGGTATCCGTGGATTTTATGTTGGACGTCAGAATAGTTTTGACTCTCCGAACATGTGGGTATCCGTCGAATTTTCGTTGGGCGCCAATGTAGGCGGGTTGGCTATCCGAACTTGTGGGTATCCGTCGAATTTTCGTTGGGCGCCAATGTAGGGTTGGCTATCCGAACTTGTGGGTATCCGTGGATTTTCGTTGGACGCCAATGTAGGGTTGGCTCTCCGAAATTGTGGGTATCCGTGAATTTTTACGTTGGGCGCCAATGTAGGGTTGGCTCTCCGAACTTGTGGGTATCCGTGGATTTTTCGTTGGGCGCCAATGTAGGGTTGGCTCTCCGAAATTGTGGGTATCCGTGGATTTTCCGTTGGACGCCAATGTAGGGTTGGCTATCCGTACTTGTGGGTATCCGTGGATTTTCGTTGGACGCCAATGTAGGCGGGTTGGCTATCCGAACTTGTGGGTATCCAAGAATTTTTACGTTGGGCGCCAATGTAGGGTTGCTGGTTGTGAAATTAAAGCCCCGGTGATCTTGATGATTATTTATTTATTGGCAACTTCACTGTTACATCAATTTATTATAAACAAATCAAGTTAGTCGCAACCCTAAGTGGAGGGATGAAAGGGACTGCGTGGCTATCGCCCTTCACACCTCCCCTAGCTGGCTAATTCCAGAAGACCGCTAGGCTATCGAACTGGAGTTAGTCGTACTTAGGTTCAGAATTGGCTGCGTGGCTACCGAACTCTGACCCTCTAGCTAGTAGAATGATGATTTGTTCGAAGACAGCTCGTCTTATAAAGGTGGATGGTTTGTATGTGTGCTCAATCTTCACACGTAGTCGTCTTTAGTTGTGGTGCAGATAACAAGCCGGGTGGCGCTGGCGCAGGTAGTTGAACTCGGAAGATTATAGATGGCATCACATGTTCACAAAGGTCATCTTTACTTGCTGTCTTCTTGTTTATGTAGCTGCTCATCATAGTGGTTTGAATAGATTATACTAGATGGCGCTGTGTGTTTGTTACAGATATCATTTATCATTTATTTATCTATGGAAAATTAAATTCTAACCGTTTTACCACAACTGTTTTAAACATAATTATATTGAACACTTTTTCCAAAAAGCTGTCAACGTCAAAACGGTATTTCACTTTGATATGAGGGTTTTGCAGTTACACTTTTTTTAGACAAGTGTTCCACAGATTTTAAGCTTTTGTGGTACGAAAGTAATAGTCTCGCGTCAATACCTTGATTTTCAACCAAATTAAAAAAAAAAATTCTTTTAACCAGAACAACATGAGAGAGTCTGAATCGATAAAAGGTCTGGAAAATGTATGAGTTTACTTTAGCTCATATTAGTGCTGTAGTTAAACTGTTATTTTGTTCATCCATTTAATAATATTTACCTTACCCTTAATAATATATCAAGCTAGATCATAATAAATCTTTTCAGAATATTATTTTATAGTAGAAAACACTAACAAGCAACAAGTAATCTATATTATCAACATATTCAATGTTTGTAACTTTAACCTTTGTGTTTATAATCTATAATCATTTTCAGTCTACAAAAATAAGTAAGTATTATAAACCTTACCAGTTGATACTCTTGTAAATAGAGCCTCAAAGAGTATATTTTAAGGCATTATTCCAAATCTTGTCTAAATGTTAGCAACATAATAAATGTGAAAGTACCTATGTGATGGATGAATATTTGTTACTCTTTTACGCGAAAACCGATTTGGATCGATTTTGGCGTGCAGGAAGCTTATAACCTGAATTAATACACTGGATAATTTTTATCCGATTTTTATGTTCCCGTTGGATAAGTTTCGACTTTTTCGACATACGGGTGAAGCCAAATATTAAATTTTGCATTACATATTTTTTTGTTTATGCCTTTATGGAGTTATTACAATCTTTAATAATATTCGTCTATGTTCTTACAAAGCAACATTTTATTTTGTTGTAGTACCCGCTCTGCCCTGGGTGGGACGGGCAGATTTCTCTCTCATTTGATGATATATATATTTACTTTATTGTGCACAAAATTTACAGTGAAAACCAAACTTAAATTACATATATGATATATATTATATACTGATACCACGTTAAAAAAATAGTAAACACACATTGCGAGATGAGCTGGATTCAGTTTAAAGGGTTGGCCTACAATCGCATTACATCGCGAGAGATGGAAGGAGGGAAGGGAGGCCTTTGCTCTCCTGCAGTGGGACAACGTAGGCTCATAATAATAATAATAATCACACATTGAAGTTATTTGTTGTTGACATTTAAGAAACATAACAAGTTATCTTGTATTTCTCATTATTCAATGGAACAAGAGCATGATTTAATTAGGATTGTTACATAAAAATAAGTGTGATGGGATAATGATAAAAATTTAGGCTTCCAATCTTTTAACAGAAAAATAAACCATTCACGCTTGAGCACTGCATTCACAAACGAGAATCACGACATTGAAACAGAAAAAATATGTCCGCACTTTGTAACTTTTAACAGCCGACATCGACATAGAATTTAGTGAAAGACTTAAAAGATTGGTAAGTATTTCACTACAGCATCAATCTCTTCAGCTAAATTGAGCAAAGAAATGGTTTAAAAACTCATGAGGCCTTTTATCAGGAGGAAGGCTGTGGAAACTGTCGGCCACGTTTTATTGTTATTTCCTTGCTGGGCACACTAGTAGAAAGTAACGCGCTATCGTAACATTTTAATATATTAATGTTACATAACATTAGATCGTGCCTGTAGGGGAAAAGGAAATATATTTGTACCTGTTTTTTTAAAACTTTACGTTAATACTATTATTCCTTTATTCATTTTTCAACATATTATTTTACTTTTTTAAATACTTTTTACAAAAACGGAAATAAATAACATTTAAAAACATAAAGAAAAGGGTCCAAGCTGCTGGTGGTTAGGGCTCCAGAGAAAGGAACCTCCTCACAATGCGCACCGTGTCCAAGAGAACTGCTTTCAGCATCAAGCTCTTGAGCCAGCTGTTTTCTGCTCTTCGCAATTAGTCCATTGACCGAAACGACTATCGGTTCAATTATTAATAATACTATTATAAACGTAAAGTGCAATTGAAGCATCATCATCATCTGCCTAGCCTTTTCCCAACTATATTGGGGTCGACTTCCAGTCGAACCAGATGCAGCTGAATATCAATATTTTACATGGAGCGACTGCCTATCGGACCTCCACAACCCAGTAACTGGGTAATACGATACCCCATGGTAAGACTGATTGTCAGACTTATGAGCTTCTAACAGTAACGACTGTCAAAGATCTAAAAATGACAGCCGGGACCAATGGCTTTACGTGCTTTCCGAGGCACGAAGAAAACTCGCTATGACAGATGGTCGCCCATCCACGGACAGACCTCGGCAAGCGCGGCTTAACCCGGGAGATCGACCTGTGCGGTTGTCATTATTTAACCACGAGCTTCTCAAAGGACTATTAAATAAAAAAAACGACGGGTTGCACTCTGGGAGTGCCGGCAGAAGTGAAAACTTGATATTAATAATTTTCCAATGTGACGTACATCTTTTATAAACAATGTTACCTAGCAACGTCACACGAACATTCACGCAAGCGCCCTGCGCCGTCCTACGCTTTTTCGGTCAGGGTCACGTGTCCTGACGCGAGTTTAAGATTTTATACCCATTACAGAAAAGTGCTCAACGCCGCTAAAGAAGTTTTCACTTCAAAAAATAAAAAAAAAACGACGGGTTGCACTCTGGGAGTGCCGGCAGAAGTGAAAACTTGAATAGTAATTGTTGGAAATATCTTGTGAACAGATTTTAGTAAACTCGCAAAAATGGTTGACTTTTTATTTCAATAATTTTCCAATGTGACGTACATCTTTTATAAACAATGTTACCTAGCAACGAATGTATCCAGCATACAAACTTCTTTAAAAGTAATAAAGTCACACGAACATTCACGCAAGCGCCCTGCGCCGTCCTACGCTTTTTCGGTCAGGGTCACGTGTCCTGACGCGAGTTTAAGATTTTATACCCATTACAGAAAAGTGCTCAACGCCGCTAAAGAAGTTTTCACTTCAAAAATAATAACTTTATTTCCAAAAAAAATACAGATGATTGTTTGTAAAAAACTGTAAGATTTACATTTTTGAATGTTTGACAAAGAACATTTCATAAATGATTGAATGCTGCAGTAAACTGTACAAAAAATATTAAACTCTGTCCCCTAAACTAGGGTATCCTGTATCTTAAGAGACAGTTAGACAATTAAAGCAACAGATGGATTTTTGATTAGCCTACCACAAAACTAAAATATTTTAAATGTTTAATCCTAAACTGAAGCGAAGGAGCTCTCTCTCTCAAGGAACTGGAATTCTTGCGAACCAAATTTTTTTTAAAACTTAAACTCACGCTAGGAATTTCTTCCTGTAACGTGGCTGCGTTTACAAACATAGACACTCACATACATAAACCCAGACGCGGAACAACTACTTGCAGATCATACAAATATTTATTCCGTGCGGCAATCGAACACGCGATTCGCTGTGCAGCAGTCGATCGCTAGGCCATTGCGCCAACCGTGTTGTCAACCGTGTTGTCAACCGTTGCCCATTAACACGGTGTACATTCACTTTTTGCCAATTTTGTCTATGTCCTCTGTAACAGGGGGTCAGCCTGTCTCCATCAACCAGGCACACATACTTCGTACTAACGTACGTACGTATTACACTACTAACAAATTCCTAATGGAAAATCGAACAAAACTACCAGGTCAAAACGCAACTTTTACTTACAGTAAAAGGTAAAGTACCTATTCTAATTGAAAGGAAGAAAATTAAATAAAAGATTCCAGCCAATTCCTCAAAATTAAAGTTTTCATCGAGTTGTCTTATTTCCACACAAAAATCAAGCGCAGTTTTTGGCAAAAATAAATGTTGCTCTAGAAAGTTCTCTCGTTAGGCGAAATTGTTCTTGAAAGGAGAAATTATAACTAAATGTTTGTGCCGACGTCTTTCATCATTTTTCTTTTTTAATTTAATTAAAAGATTGATGTTGAATTGAAGGAGCTTTGTAGCTTTGAAGAAGAAACATTCAAGTTTATTCATCGAATTACCTACTGTGAGCGATGTTATAAGTCGCTTTAGAATTTTTATTATTGAATTTAAACTAATATACTCGTTGTTTTATTCATCTTCTGAACCAGTGTCTGTTTATATGACGAAATCTTTCTATCAGAAAACTTGAAATTAATTAATTAATGAAATTACTCAAATATAGAAAGTACGAGCGTTGGTTACCATACTCGTTTAAGACATTGTCAAACAGACAGGCGATAGCGAACCGGACCGACTCCGAAGTGATAACGAACCGATAAGAGACGTCAAACTGGGTGCAGCGAACCGAGGCGTGGCAGTTGTATTAGCTGACTTTTTATGAACGACGTCAAACAGAGCAAATATGCCTTCGCCACGTCTTCGCATTGGTTCGGTCACGCTATCGGATCGCTTTCGCTTTTCTATGTGACTGGATTCAAACAATTCCATGCATTACAAATAAAAACGCCTCGCTTCGTATTCGCCATACCTGTCTGTTTGACAAAGGCTTTAATGTGGATTGGCAACATCAGAACATTGAATTCCTATATTTAGCGAGAAATCTACTACAACGGTTTACTGCTGATTTGAGAAAATTCTTACAAAGTACCAAAGAATAGCTATTGACGTCATCCCGCCATTTATCACAAGATTTACATACTCCACACATATAGTAATTTTTCATCGTCATGCTTACATCCATCCCTTTCTAAATTCATACACAAGAACGAGATGAATTCAGTATGCAACTGAAGGGTCTATCTATATGTATAACACGTGTAAAGCCTTAACGATCCCGGAAGAAGGATGATTGAAATCTTCCTCGGATATTATCCTATAAAAGGTACTCAGATTTTCTTCGCAACTTTTTGGTGATACAGTTTATAAAAAAACTTCGCTCAACATTAAATCTTATATTTTTGGATTTGGCATTAGATGAATTTGGAACAGGAAGACAGCGATGAAACCAAACGAAAATATTTATTAATATTTTATTTGAGTTCTTAAGCTTTGGTTATACGAGTACTTTGTTGATTCAAAAACTTTATTCATTCTGTGTGTTTCAAAAAGATTTCCTTTGACCCATTTGATTAGATCGTTAAGTCCGCTAATCGTGCATAGTTACACGAAAACTGATAATACTAAAACAAATGGTACATAGCGTTTCTATGGCATCGTGGGTGTTAAGTGTTACATTTCTTTGATACGTGTTGTTATGAATATCACGAATGTAACCTTTCTAATGACCTTGAAAATATTTTGCGCATCACCTTTGCTGGCATTGGAAATAAATTGTTTGGAAGCTCATCTACATAACACGAGTCTTCCGGCGCTTTGAGGATACGTCTTAATGCAAGCAGAGCGATGGATTAAAACTTTTGCCAAGTTAAAAAAGCAGTGGTAGACGCCCACGGCGACGGACGTCGCAAGACGAGATCCGGCCACCGTAGGCGCGGGCATGCGGGCAGCGAGTAATGGGCGACTCGCTGTCCGACCATGGACCATGCCCGGGTCGACGGCGCGTTGTGTTCCACGTGCGCCTCAAGAAGTGTGAGCATAGTGACGGGGCCTGTAGAGGGCCAAAGCCTGCCGGGGCCGCAGGACTCACAGATTACCGTGACCCTGGTACGTAAAGGGCTACTGAAGGACACCGTGGATTTTAGTCAGTACAAGTCTGACAGTCCCTCCCGCCCTGCCCTGGGTGGGAGGACTCATTTGATGATTTTACCACGAAAAAAAAAAAAGTTAAAAAAGCAATACATTCATTCTGCCCCGTTGGTCTCGTGGTCGTAAGGGTCACGCTCGTCAGTCGCGCTTGCGACCACGAGATTTGATTCCCGGGTAGGCTAAAAGTTATATTGGGTTTTTCTAAAAGTAAATTCTCAGTAGCTGCGCGGAGTTTGGAAGTTGGCGGTGTAATACCCCCGTGTCTCGGAAAGCACGTTAAGCCATTGGTCCTGCGCCTGACCTCTCTCCAGTCGTGTCGGATTGCCGTTCCATCGGAACTATGAGAGTAAAGGAACACAGAGGGCACCTGTGCCTGCGCACACACTTGTGCACTAAAATATCTCTCGCGCTGTTGGATAATTTCCGTTGAGATTTTCCGCCGCCCCCGTGGCCGAAATCGGTCAGGAGTAACTACTACATTCATATACGCAGATTAAAGTTAGGTAACGTTCAATAATAAATCTCTTTCTGGGTTAGATCATTGTAAGCTGAAAAATATGTTTTATAAAAAAGAAACATGGATGATATTCCTGCAACCACTTTTAAATTATAATTTTTACCCTGTTTGTTTTTATTGTTACTTCATTAAATGAAACACTGAAGACTTTTCAAAACAGCGAAATCGGCGTTGCGCGACGCTAGCGAGGCGTGTCCTTGACGTGCTTATTTAGTACGAAAATATATGTGAGTCATCACGCAAAACATAGCTAACCTGACGTTCAGCGGGACGTTGACACTATTTTTTTAGTAAGCATGTCGCGTTAACATCGTGACACGGTGAGCGAAAAGGCGACTTTTGGCAAAGCCTGAACTGAAGTAAAGCGAATTCTCTCTCAGCTTACTGTGAGACCTCACCTCCGCACCGCCAGAGATGTATCCATCCGTAACGCGCACGACTGACGATTGAACGTATTTCTAACAAATATAAGCGTCTCAGGCTAAACCTCGTCGCTCATATTATGCGATACGCTACAAATTCTTCCAATACGCAGGAAATATTTTGCTCCTTTTCATTCCTCTTATCTGAATATTTCTTTGTACTCAACTCTTGTGTATGGAATTACGGGAACATTCCTCAGTTTACAAGAATCGAATATGATATTAATATTCTTGAAATGAAAAGCTTGTTCGATGAAAATATTATTATTGATGATTTTGAATGTCTTGTTTTGCTTGTTATTTTATGTAATGGAAAATATTTTGATGTTATTGAAAGGTTCTGATTTTTTCCATTATGAAAGTGTTCAGTGAGAGCCAAGGAGGTTTTATTATTCCAATATTAAGGCCAAGTCCTATATATAAATGTATTGACAGCTCATCAGGTGAATAAATTACAATAACGATACTTTAAGTTATCAGACATCCACAATAAATTTACATACATATTTTCTGTGCTGATAAACAAGTCAAGGCTAACTAGAAACTCAATTGGCTATTTGACTGAAAAAATTTGTTTAGTCCTTCAGTTTTTTTCGTAGTTTTTTATCTACTTGTAGATCATACAAATATTGGCTCCGTGCGGAAATCGAATCGCAATCCAATCGCTTAGCTGCTGCGCTAATATTATTAAAAAACTCTTGGGCTGTATTTTTCTTTTGTTGCGTAAACAAAACTGATAAAAATTGGCAGTACGTCGTAACTTAGGTCAATATTTAATGAATTCAGACGCCACGAGCCCCCATGATCTTTGTAAATATTCATAGATTTAACAAAAGAAAAAATACGTGTGTATTATTTTTCAAAATTCTAAAAGGCGGACTAATTATATTTGAAACTTATTAATGCTGTAAATTAGCCTTTTCCTGTCACATCTGTTAGGGGCCCAGGCGGAGGACCTTGTTGTACGCCAACAGCGGCCACAATCGCAGCATAATTTGGTACACAGTAAGTTTGAGTGATAGAATGACGGGTTGACGTTTTGTCAACTAGCGCGTATTACCTAGTTATATTACCGACCAACTGAGTAAGCAAACGCTGTTATTATTGCATGCACTACCAGCAATGCAACGACCCATTAATATAAATAAAACTCACTACTAAAACCAATTTGAATTTTAAATTATAATTGGTATTTACTTTGTATGATTTCCTTGCTCGAGTCAAATTGGCTTTAGCGATATTGTGATTGGTTTTAATAACATAGTATTTTCATTGGTTGAATGCCGTCACTAGTTTCTTTGGAAATGTTTACTTTGTGTTGCAATGCGGTGACCGTTTAAATGGAATCGATCAAATTCGTTCGTGTGAATTAACATTAAAGAAAAGTATTTAATTTTTATAATGGTAAAAGTATTTTTCAACCTTTTGCGTGCTACTAAGGGCTTAATTAAAATGCTATACATTTTAAACCATTCCTTAAAAATCTTTTCTTTTTTTATTGTAATCTTTTTAATCTGCAATCGGCTTTAAGCCATAATCAGATGTTTTCTGAGATTTTAGTCAGTACGAGTCTGACAGTCCCTTCCGCTCTGCCCTGGGTGGGAGGACTCATTTGATGATTTTACCACGATAAAAAAAATGGTTGGCATCTCCAAGTATTCATGAATTTCAGTGTTTCTCACAAACCAATGTGCACTTGAAATTGTTCTTAGAGCAATGTTTTGGAATCTCAGAAGGATCTCGATATTTACGTTGCTAGCACAGCCCCAGAGCTCTATCCCGTAGGTCCAGATTGGCTTTATGATAGCCTTGTATACAAGTAGTTTGTTTCTGAGGGACCATCGGCATTGACGCCCCAGTAACCAAGATAGACCTTTGAATTGTAGGATAGCTTCTGTTTTCTTGGCTTTGATGTGGTTAGCCCAGGCCATCTTCTATCCAAGTATAGACCGAGATATTTCACACTGTTATTGCTTGCTAATGGTTTGTTCTCCATACGCACAGACAGTCCGGACCTTTCCGGAGCCGAATGTTGTTAGTTTCGATTTAATTACACTTTAAATCGACTCCATAAATTAACTTTATTGAGCTATTCTTGCAGCATCAACGATGCGTTGTTCGGATTTGTATCACTTGCAAGTTATCTGCGTAAGTTGCTATTGCGGCTTTTTTTTTTCTTAAAAATGTGCGAATTTTAACTAACAGTTTACTTAACTACTGATCAAACAAAAGTAATTCGGAGTCTTAGTACTTTCTTAGCTCGCCAACGAAGATACGGAATTGTACGAAACTAATTTGCAACTTTTGAGTGAACCCTACTCCCTATTAGTTTTAAACACATTAGGAGTCGGGACAACTATTAAATTATGTTGCCACCATTCTTAAGTCCATACTACTTACTAATCTTATGTCCGTAAGTGAAAAGAGTAAGAAACGCCCGAAACTTTGGTTGAAGCTATGAGTTTAGTGCTTTAATAGTAGTAGCCCTGGTTGGAGTAAGAGGTTAGGTTAGGTTAGCTATTGCTTGGAGGCAAAGACCCTCGCGACACTACATCAGTGGCGCCAGGAGGCTGAAGCACGAGGTGGGAGGCTGGTGCAGCAGCAGATAATGCTGCGCCAGTCTCAGGTTCGTCAAATCATGCTGGCAGAATGGCGAAGAAGGCTTGAGCTTCCTACTGCCGGCCTGGACACTATTGTGGCGATCCGGCCAATACTCGATGGCTGGCTTGGGAGAAAGCACGGCTCACTGACATTCCGGGCGACACAGGTGCTCTCGGGGCACGGCTGCTTCGGGAAGTACCTGTGTCGCATAAGCCGAGAGCCGGAAGCTCGATGTCGTCACTGCGCCCAATGTCCAGAAGACACAGCGCGGCATACGCTGGCCGAGTGCGTTGCGTGGGATGAGCCGCGCCGTAGTGAGTGGCGCGTAGTGTTCCATGCGCGCCTCTCAAAGACGTAATGAGGGGAGTTCTGCACCTTTCTCCCCACCATGATGTGGTCCGTAGGCGAAGCGGGCCGGCACCAGTCCGGGGTAGCGGAAGTCGCATTAGATCCCATTGCCCCCTGACGCAGGTGAGTGAGGGAACACCGGGGTGGTTTTAGTCAGTCGAGTCTGACATGCCCCTCCGCCTTCTCCGGGCGGAGGAAGTCCTTGAGGATTTCCAACTCGAAAAAAAAAGGTTAGCTATTACTGTATGTAAAATACTTAGATTTAGCTGCAATTAGTTAGACTGGAATTCGACATTAAACTTTGATTAGGGCTGGGTAAACCTTAACCCGAATAAAACAAGTACAGTAGGACGATACTAATAAGATATTTGTTATTTATAACGCATGAAACTACTTTTATTTAACTACACTATACCGCAGCTCAACATATTGTAGATGACAGGCCACTTTCTCTCAACTTCGAACCCATTTCTTTATCGAAACAAACATAATACTGTTCAATTTTCAAGTATTATATTTCCAACAGTACATTCCTCACAAGTCCAGTGTTCAGGAGATGTGTTGAATAACCCTCACGACACAGAAATAAATTATACGACGTCCGGGGACACAGAACTCGACTCAACAAGATTTAACTACAAAAAACCTAACATTCCCAACTCAACCTCATATTTTATTTCGTTAGAAAGTATTATATTCTGGAGAGAAAGTTTTCCAGACATGATTTTTAAAGCAGTTTGTCAAAGTTTGGTGAAGTTTGTCTGCTGCGTGAAGGTAAAACTAGATTGTGGTTCATTTGGGGATTTTTATACAAAAGATTAATTAAAATTCATTAGAAAGGTTTATTTGTTAATTAAAAACAAAATAATAGTCATTTTCCAGAATAAACACGCTCGGAAGGCAATGCAAACAAACCAAAAAAGTTAGTGACTGACTCATAGCGAATCGCTACGGTTGCTACGAGCGTAGCAAGCGTAGCACTTCTCGTAGCCGTAGGCTGTAGCAACATTTGAGATTGAATATTACCAAATCAAAATCAATCAAGTATAAAATTACACATTAATCTACAAACGAAACATTTTATGACACCGGTATTAGATCTAAAAAAACTTTTTCATCCCTGTTCAAGCTGATAATATACTTCCCTAATTTATCAAGTTTCTTTCTCCCAATTTTTCTTCGTTCTTCAGATTAGGAATTTTCCAAGTCGTTAATATTTTATTTCATCAGAGCCGGTTGGCATAAATTTAAGTAATGAATCGCCCGCGGATCCGGCTCTTAGCCGACGATAGATCAACTCAAAAGGATTTATTGTACTTGTTTCAGATTGGGCTGTTTATACCGAGAATTTGGCTACAAAGGAAGTTTTTTGGAGTTGTGTTTTGGACATAGTATTATTCCAACTGAATCTATATATAGTGATCATATTTCAGTTGTCGAAACAATGATGTCATTAACCTACATTTTAAATTGTTTCATCTAAATAATACAACAAAAATGTTGACTTACTAGTGACCGGCTTTCTTAGGTTATTCAATATTATACAACATTATTTTTAGTATATGCGAAACCTGAATATGGTTTGTTCAGAATCAGTAACTGATTCGATTCCAATAATTTTTACACCATGTTATATTTTTTTTCATAAATATTTTAATTAAATTTGATTACTAGTTAATTACAATAATAATAATAATAATAATAATAATATTTTTTTATTTCTCGAAAAACTTACAAACAGAATTTACAACTATAAGCTTTGACAAATTCGTATTTTGTTTACAAAAGTTTTAGAACTGTAGCCGAACTAGGATGAACCTGTATTTCGGCTAGCAGTGCCATCCCCCCTGATTTAAATACTAAATTTTAAAGCAGTTCCTTAAGTGCTAGTATTTCATAAAACCATTTGTATCATACAATAATTTGTGACATTGTGTTAGTAGACTGAACCTCTATTTGTGAGATGTGCTGAGGTGTGAGTGTTAGAGGGTGTGTTAATTGTTGAGTGCGCACAGTATCAAACTGTGACTTATGCTCATTACTGCGCTACAGTTAATTAAATTGTTACTAATATTGCTAATATCAAGACTATTTTTGCACTAATATTAGTTGCTCGGTTTCATCATAGGTGAGTCTTTGTAAATATTCTGATACTAGTCTCTTGCAACGGTCTGTGCTGAGTGGGTATATGTTGAGTTTTTTATTGATTCTGTTGTAAATGTAGGAACCGAAAGAATCTATGAATTTTGTGCTAAATTGTGTGTTATAAGATCTGTTCCGTATGCAAACCATGTCATTTCGTCGTTTATTCATTAATTGCGAGTTGTAAGTTAGGCGTGTGTGTTGTAATATAATTATTTTTAATATATATAATTGTCTAACGGTTAGGACTCCACATATTTGGTAAAGTAGGTCAGTAGCAAATAATATAGGTTTAAATGTGCTTACTTTTAGTATTGCGCGTTGGGCAACCTCAATAGACTTAAGCGTAGATTTCGGAGCACCTCCCCACGCAGTTATGCAATATGTAATGAGTGATTGGCAGAGGGCAAAGTATATCCGTTTCAATACTGGAGGATCAGCGATGTGACGTATATTTTTAAATATATATATGAGTTTTCGAACCCTTCCCGTTAACACTTTAATGTGATTTTTAAAGTTGAGATTTCTGTCAATAGTAACTCCCAAATATTTGATAGTGTCAACTTGCTCCAGTTTAGTACAAGAGCAAGTGTCATGGAGAGTACATTCGTGGGGGATAATGGAGTGAGTGTGGTTATCCACAGCTGAACGTATACTGAAACAGATGTATTTTGTTTTGTTGATGTTTAATGTTAAGCAGTTATCATACAGCCACTCTCTGACAGTATCGAAACCAGATTGAGCAGCATCAAATACTACATTCCAGTTGTCGGCGGAAAAAAGGAGAACAGTATCATCCGCAAAGGATATAATTTTGCCCTGGGGTAATTCTAGATTAGTAAGATTGTTAATATATACGAGAAATAATGTGGGTCCCAGGATGCTACCCTGCGGCACTCCGATCGTAATTGGGAGGTCTGTGCTTATATAGTTTGACACTCGGACACACTGACGGCGGTCGGTGAGGTAGCTTTTAAAAAGCTTCAACTGGTTGCCTCTAATGCCCAGTCTTTCCAGTTTGTCCAAGAGGATTGGGACAGAAATTGTGTCGAAAGCCTTTGCTAAGTCCAAGAAGATACCGAGGGTTTTCTTTTTCACATCTAAATTGTCACTAATGTAACTTATTACTTTATTTACCGCTTGTTCAGTAGATTTCCCATTACGGAAACCGTACTGATGAGGTGAAAGCAAGTTTTTATTCTCTAGATATTTGATAAGTCTCACATTGATTATCCTCTCCAGGATTTTTGAAATAGATGGAAGTATAGATATAGGCCTATAGTTCGTGACACAACTTCTGTCACCACTCTTGTGTATTGGGCAGACTACTGACTTCTTTAGGCATACGGGGAATGTTCCATTTTTAAGACAGGAGTTAAAGACAAAGGTGAGTGGAGGGATCAAAAAGTTTTTAAATTGTTTCAAAAATTTACTACTGATTCCGTCGTAACCCGTTGAGCTATTTGTTTTTAAATTTCTGATAAGACGATCTAGTTCATCTTCATCAGTGTCATCCAGTACAAAAGAATTGAGTTCACTGGGCAAGCAACGGTTTGTATCAACATTTTCTTTATTTAGACTTGGTTTTTTATTTGAGACCGCATCTGCCAGGGATTTGCCCACGTTTACAAAATAGCTATTGACTTTGTTTAGGGAGTGTTCTGGAGTATCAGCTAGGCATAGAAGTTCGTTAGGGCTGCTTGTGTTTTTGTTTGTATTTGTGACATCCTTAATTACTTTCCACAGCTTTTTATTGTCATTTTGGGCCGACTGGACAAGATTTTTTTCATATGATCTTTTTACTTTTTTCAGTATGGTATTGCAGTAGTTTCTATAGCGTGTATACGTCAATTTAATTGTGGCGTTATTCGGCGTCTGTTTGAATTTTTTATGCAGTTTATCTCTGTTTTTCATACAGCGCAGCAATCCTTGAGTGATCCAGGGTTTTATGATCTTATTTCGACGTGATAAGGTAATTACTTGAGTATTTTTTTCGATAGCAGCCTGAAGACAATCGAAGATGTACTTCATAGAAGTGTCTGGATTTTGTGACTCATATACTTTTGTGAAGTCAATCTTCGATATTTCCTCTTTTAAGCCACTTTCGTCTATCTTTTTAATAGTTGATATTGCAAATTGTTTGGTTTTCTTCAAATTCATAGTTAACAAAACCGGATAATGGTCAGTCAAAGTTGCTTCTGGTATAATAGTATTACAGGTGCTGTTTGTTTTAAGTAATATATGGTCAATACAAGTTTTACTGTCTGGTCTTGTGACTAAAGTATGCGCGGGTAGCAAGCCATGACTTGCGGCCAAAGTAAGGTAGCGTTCGCCTTGATGGTCAAGTTTATCCGAGTTTATAGGAATATTAATGTCTCCTATAACTATCAGATTGGGATAGGATGAATAATGTAGTAACGAATCATTTAAAGATTTGAGGAAGGAGTCTAAATTAGAGTATGATGGTGATCGATATATTGCTATAATAGCAATTTGCTTATCAAAAGTTGCAATCAGGCAGTTACCCTCGCTAAAACTTGGTTCCTCAATAGTACATTGAAGGTGTTCCTTATAAAATATGACAACACCATCGTTCTGCTTTACATTATTTTTTGTGTTAGACGAACGATAGCCTGGTAGGTGAGGTAATGTATTAGAACACGATAACCAACATTCTGTGAGTACAAGGACATCACATTGTAGCTTTAGCCTAGCCAAAAGTATTTCCAAACCATTCATATTGCAGTTTATGCTGCGTATGTTTTGGGTGAGAACTAATAGATTTTCAGATGAAGGCAATACTATTTTGTGACAGTCCTCCACATTGGCATATGTAGACTCCGAGACTGTTACATTATCAATGTTTGATGTAATGTCGTGTAGGTTACCAAATGTTATTGTAACATTCCATAAATTTGTCGAAGATTATATTCATTGAGATGTGTTTTGATCTAATAATTCTGATACGTAGATAAAGGTTATTTATGCTACTGTTGGTTCCTGATGTAATTGCAAGAGCAGAGTTGTAGCTATGTGCTGTTGTTATAAATAAAAAAAAGCAGCCATATTAAGTTGTGATTCAGTATTATTGCGCACAGTACTATTTTATGACGTTTAGTGTTTATTGATGTGGTTTTGATATATAAGACTTTTAATCTGTTTATTATGTTTGATATGATATATATAAATACTAGTATATTGTAGGATGTTTTTTTATATTGTGTGTGAGCGAATATATTTATGATGCAGTTCTGTTTTTTGTATGTAGTATAAAAGCAATTGAGTGATATTGTTAGTAATTTATTATTAAGCATGCATTTATTTATATAATTGTAATAAGAAAGGTAGTCGATTAACAAAGAAGGAAAACAAGTGGCGTGCATTATAAGTTTGTTTAACATAGACATAAGTTCAATATGGTTATTCTTAACTGTAAATAGTCATTGTGAAGTTCTCAACTTATCCAGATCCGTTTCGGTTGTTACACGAATTTGGGGCGAATCAGTATTTTTCTTTAAATACACTACCCCGTTTGAAGTCCATGAGAAGGCGTAGCCATAGTTTTTTTGAAAAAGTCGAGCCAGATAAAATAACTTATGTGTCTTTTGTGTTAAAGTTTCAGACACGTATACAGGTTTTAACTGATTTTGTGGATTCAGGTGTGTTGTATTGAGCTTGTTTCCTTTTATTTTGGATTTATTAAAGCGCTTTACCCCCTTTAAGACTTTTTCTTTGTTCATCACTGTACAATCACCGAACGGTTAGGTACCTATTGCCAAGCTATAATTACGAGTGTATAACACAGGAGACGCGGTTTACGCGGGTGTACCGCGAAATGAGCATGTTTTTGAACGGACAACAAGGTAATATACAAACTTATAACTTTGTGATTTTTTATGATACGGTTTTAGAATTTTGTGCATAGATTCTTTACACAAAAATACTAGACAGGTGTATCGGGTTTCGCATAAACAAAACATAATGTTGTATAGACAAAAAAGAGTCTCGGTAATCTTCTGTTAACTAACTGTCGTTAACCTACTCACATAAACTCACATATCGTTAAGCATATCTCCGTCCTAAGGAGCTAAAAGGTTGTCCCAGTGACAACTATGTCTACAACAAAAACCCGTTCAACCATTTTCTAAATAAATCGTTCAATTTATTTTCTAAAGCTATTTCGACCTCAATCCAAAACCCTATTCAACGACACAAAGTCTTTTAAAATACTGAATGAATATTCAAACAATTTATTCAAAAAGTAGTTTTTACTAATAATAAAGTTTCTGTGTCCCGCATAATGTAACCTACTTGAGCGAAAATAAATAGGACTTGGGAGTAATTAGCATAGCTAGGCTGTACGGTATTACAACGATAAAGAAATTTAGAGCTTTGAATAACTAAGTTATGGAGGCTCGAACCGGCATAGTTTATTTATTACGACACTGAGAATTTGAATTAATTACGTTTGTTTTAATAACTTCTTCGTGAAAGGAATATTTAATATGACTTATCATAGTGGTACGGTTGTCGGCACGCTAGCGCTTATTATAGTTCCTGTTAGAACGCATTTGTAATTCTTCGTTGGTTTCTCATACGGTTTTTGTTTGAGAATTCACGCGAATATAAAATGTTTTATTTAATACAAAAAAAATTGCCCCATACTAGGAATTTCTCCTGAGTCGTGGGTGCGTTTACAAACATAGAAACTCACATACACAAACACCCAGACCCGGAACAAATACTTGTAGGTCACACAAATATTTGTTCCGTGTATGAATCGAACATTATTAGTATTTTTACACGAATTTAATGTTTCTATGCATTTTCAATCTGAAATGTCTCCATAGAAGCGCTTACTGCACAGGCTACATAAGTTAACTTGTGCTTGGTCAAGTCGGTCTGTCGGTTTGTGATCATCCATCACATAATAAGTTCCCTCTGTGCTTCGAAATGCAAGTTAAACTCGACTGTCATGTAGATGTTTGTCAATCGGTACAGGTAACATACCCAGTGGCCTGAAAGTCTGAAAGTATGACAGGTTGTAATAAATGCTTACTGTGGAGATTAGATAGCACACCCGGTGAGATTGGGATAAAGTTCCGCAGATGATAAAAGTAGTTTAGATTTGTACTCGATGGATAAAACAAGCATGTCCTTTTTATATAATAATAGTGTCTACCCACGACTTTTTTCGCTTAAAGATTAAGCCTTATTAGATTTACTCAAAAATATTGTAGCTTCCTACATTGTAATAATCTACATACAATTGAGAAAAAAAACACCTCTACAATATTACTATAGATCTAATACTACATTTATATTTAAAACCTTCTGTCTGCATAATAATCCCGTTTGTTTGGGCAGTTTAAAACCACAAGTTTTTGGTACTAATTAAATTATCATAATATAATACTACGACTTTATTTAAATACCAGCGGGTAACAGGTGGACATGATAATAACCTATGTTACTCAGGGATGAAGCTGAAAGTAGCTTTCAAAAAGTGAAAATTTTATTGGAATCGGCACAGTAGTTTTGAGTTTATTCATTACAAACATACACACACACATAAAAGACAAATCTTTCCGCTTTATAATATTAATATAGATTACTTTTAGTACAGTACAGGCCCTTAATACTTAAATATTAAGTTAATCCTTTCGATTCGTCAAATCAAATCAAATCAAATCATTTATTTCAAGTAGGCCAATTACAGGCACTTTTGAATTGTCAAAAGACATAAAATAAAACTAGTACTAAAAATAGTTATGGTGCTAAAGTCCCAGTCACAAGACATAAAAACTGTGAAAGTACCGTAGGTGCTCATTCCAAAGCGTAGATCTCTATGAAGAAGAATGAGCAAGAAACTCCATGGACACTCTTTTTCAATCGCCAAAATTTTTACAAAACCTTCGTTACATCATTCATCTTCAGATGGTACATTATGTGAGAACGATGTGGCAGGCGTCGTCTCACATATCTGCAAACTTTCTACTAATTATCTTCAATTCATCAGCAAACAAGTCCAATCCAAGGGTGTTTTCCACGACCGCGTTGAGCATTGTTAGTATACGTGGTATTGGGGAATTGGATCAGGATACAGTCTGACACTGCGGGATAGCAAACAATTATTTTTTTAACCCGATACAGAGTTGACGGGTTTTTACGGATAAACTCGGATTTATTCATATTAACGTAATAGTGACGAAATTGCGAAATATTGCAATATCTCATTGTACGTTAAAATGATAGTGTTAGTGAACATATCAGTTTAAAAACTTCATAATTTTGTTCATAACTTTGTCCCCTAACCAAGAAATTTAAAACCCTTTGTTTAAGAACAGTCATTTTGGCCAATTAATCATGCCATAAGTCCTGTAATCCAGGAGGCAGCCATTCCCAATGAATTTCCGAACAAAAATCAATTTGTCACAAACAGATTTGAACCCTTCCATAGTCGGAGCTACAGGGGACAGTCCATTATAATTGATGACCGTCTAATGTACTTGTTGCTTGTCCCTGCGGTCTGCTAATCGTCTGATCCGGAATACAATCAATAACATTGTGAATGTGCTCCACTTGGCGTGGCTGTGCACTGATATAAAGAAGGTCATTATTTAAAGATTTTGTATTATCATGATATATCATCAAACTAGTCCTGCCACCCAGGGCGGACAGGACAGGTCTGTCAGACTTTAACGGACTAAAAGCCACTGTGATCCTTCAATAGCCCTTTACGTTCCGGGGGGTCACGGTTACCTAACAAAACAGTCCCGCGACCCCGGCAGGCTTTGGCCCTCCAAAGATCAGGACATATTGCTGACAGCTCTAAGAGGCGCGCGTGGCACACCACGAACGGACGGCGAGTCACTCATTACTCACCGTCCTTATGCCCAGATAGGTAAAGTCAGGTAATTTTCGGTGTGTTATCTTGTGTAAATGTAAATCGAATTTTATTTTATGTATTACGTAAATGTTGCAAATCCAAGTCGATACTGATTGAAGTGAACAGCCTTTTAATGTAATCAATTTTTACAGTCTTGAACCAAGCTTATTGCTAGTAATCATAGATTTAACGACTAATTCAGATTGTGATTTAATAATTGTACATAAAGGTCTTTAGAATTGAGAGACGATTAATATTTCAATAAAAAAATGTTTTTATTTTATCTGTAAAAGACTTTTATCAAAAAAGTAATTTTACATTTTGATTGGTAGTTAAAAAGATGAATACCTAGAAGACCTACTAATCGAATTCTGGAACCTAAAGAAATTGCTGTAAACGTATTTGTAGCTTAGATACTATCGAAGCAATGTAATCTAAGCGATTCTTAGATTTTATTACAATCCTTTCATAAAATAAATTCCAAACGTATTTATTCTAAATTTTATTGAGGGATAATGCAGTTAACTATTATGCTCTTTCTATTTTGTGTTGTAATGATTGAATTGACATTGAACTTGTTCTATTAGACTATAGAGTGACATTGAAAAATAAGAGTTACAAAAAAAAATATAGTTAGCGCTGGATTTTGCCCGTTGTTTTGTAATTTGGTCAGAAATCGTGCACGGAACCGTACATTTGTAACTTCATCCCTACTCCCATATGGTCTGGGGGCACGGCAGTGCCCCAGCCAAGTCTCGAGCAAAACGGGCACGGCCGTACCATCTTTTCTCGATGCGATTCGCGGCTGTTTCGCCCCCCCTATATCTTCGACGTGGACAAAGCTAGGAGTTTAGGTTTTCGGTGAATAATAGTAGGCATTAGAACAAGCTTAAGTTCGAAATTACATGCCAATTGAATTAATAGTTTAGGAGTTACGGTCGATCAAAGTTACACCATTTTGTCACTCACTCACTGACTCACTGACTCACTGACCGATCATCAAAAATCTAAGGTACTTCTAGCAGACTTAGAAACTTCAAATTTTGCACCAAGATAGGTCATTAGCCACATATAAAGGAAAAATTATATAAACATTAAAAAATAATATACCATAGAAAACAATTTTATATTTGCGGTTTGGCAAGAACATTATGTATGGATTTTGACTGCATTGTTAACTTTGTTCGTTGTTTAAGTATTCAATTGGATGAATAAATACATGGAATAGAAAAGAATAATAAAAATGTAATACATAGACTATAATTAATTGATACATAAAGTTCATAATTCATTAAATTAATAAAGCTAAAACTCCATTGTATTGCGATAAATTTCGATTGTATGCGCGCTCGATAGATGGCGTTGTACCTGTCTGAATCGCGCTATGGTTTCGTTACCGAGCGCAGTATAAGTAGTACTTTAAAATAATTCGATAATTTTCATTTGATAGCGCCACCTACCTATGAAAAACCATTTCGAAACTAAAAAAATGTAGCTATATTCGGAGAACTTAAGTTAGCCGGATTAGATAGTAGATTTATTATTGTTACTGAAACAGTTAGTTAGGCGAATAGTTTATTAATATAACATAAACATAGGTAGTTACAATATCTAGTTGTTTACGTGTTATTTAGTTTAGTTATATTTATTTTGTAAGTTAGTAGATTTATGTTTATTTAGCTCGTTGAAAAGAAACAAAAGAGATAGAGAATGGGTTCTAAGCAAAGCAGTAGCTGAAGTCCAAGAAATTATGAGGTCACCTAAAAAAAAAGAAAGAAATACACTTACAAAAAATAAATGAGATCCCACCAAA
The DNA here is from genome assembly GCA_943136025.2 of Agrotis puta. Lineage (NCBI taxonomy): Eukaryota > Metazoa > Arthropoda > Insecta > Lepidoptera > Noctuidae > Agrotis > Agrotis puta. Next base: position 18,921,046 of record OW964176.2, on the reverse strand, counting down.
AACATTAAAATAATGTAAAAAAATGCCAAGTCTCTCGATGCAGTCTTTCCATCGTAAAAAGTTTTGAGATCTCATAGAAGCCAAGTCCTATTCAAATTATTTTGTAGTTATAAATCAACATTTAGTAATTGTATCAATAGTTTTCTTTATATTATAATTATAGTGACTTGGCAATGAGCACAAGAAGAAACAAAACGGCATATTTGGAGTTGAAAGTCACACACCGCATGCGTAAACATTAATATCACAAAATTAATTTTCTTTTGGTTTATCCGTGTCGTCCCAACCGAATTTCGGCAACGGCAGTCAGTCTCATCCAAGACTAGTAAACTGCGCAGGACATAAATTATAATGCACAATTGCACAAGTGTGTACGCAAACACTAGTGTTAGTGTACTCTCGGTTCATTTACTTTCATAAAGCGATGGCCCGTAAGGTACTTATTTTTTATTATTGCATTGGAGCATGTAGTCGGTAGTGATCTGATCACAGGTCTCGTCAGTAACATTTGCACATAATTCCAGGCAGCAAGCAGCTTTTAATTGGTGCTCATTGCCAAGTCACTATAATTATAATATAAAGAAAACTATTGATACAATTACTAAATGTTGATTTATAACTACAAAATAATTTGAATAGGACTTGGCTTCTATGAGATCTCAAAACTTTTTACGATGGAAAGACTGCATCGAGAGACTTGGCATTTTTTTACATTATTTTAATGTTTTTGGTGGGATTAGTATTTTATATTCTTCCTTCGTGTTCCATTCAGTCATTTTCGACTTGAAAAGACAATGCAATGACAGACATAGCTACTATCGCATTATTAATAAATTAGTGTAGAAGGCAAAATGTAAAAAAAATATATTGAAGAAGCAGTAATAAACCTCATGACAAAATAATTTATTAAAAAAAAATATACCTATCCTCTTTTCCACTTCAAACTCGAACCCCAATCCGCCACAAAGCCGTCACGTCCGTCCACGGCGCCTCTAATCCCACTTTATGAAGAAGTTCCTCACATTCTTCAGGAGATTGTATCATAGCGTGTCGTGATGGTATGCCTGGCATGCTGGCACCGCTTAGACTGTGCATTTTAAATGATGGACTCACTTAATATGTATGTCTTATTAAAGTGTAAATGGGCTAAAGTACTGGAAGAAATAATGCTCTGTTGTACCAGTTATTCATGGAATTTTTATTATTGTTAAATGGTTATGAGACTTTGGTGTCACGATTTTAATCATAATCATAAATCATTTATTTGCTGGTCAAAGGTTTACATACAGTGGTGTTTAATTAACAAGAGTCACTGCACAGCAACCTATAATATTTCTAATTAATTTTTGTTCTGATGACACAATCACGCACCGGAAAATAATATATACATGGCCTATAGATAGTTGTTTCGAGTATGACTATTCGTATACGTGAATTAAAATTCACAATATAGGAGGAATTACTAGAGAGTATTAAAAAAATTGTTTCATGCGAGAATCGAACTTACGAGGCAGCGCAGCGGTCAATCCAATAAATTATTGTTTTCATATTAATCCACATAACACTGTAATCTACAACATGTTTAAAGTTTTTATAACATTAACACTTATCAAACATGTTACATTACCGTTACACGTGTCAGCTTGTCATCGTGTTATAAAAACATGGAGTGAACACAAATATTATGAGCTCCAATAAAAACAATATACTAATGTATTCGTGTACATTAGTATATTATTTGATTCAATACAAATTATGACTCGTGGCTGAATTGTTTATACATTACTTCATTTGTATTAGTTAACATAGCAACATGATTGTTTATGTCTTGAATAAAAAGATATTGTTTGTTTTGCCAGTTACTCGTATGTGTAAATTCCATGCGCGAAATATTAATAACTACGTTTTTTTATGCAATTGTATCTAATACGACACTGACGTCGCGTCCAAATGACTTCAGTCGTGGCGGTATCATCCGTCAGCAATTTGATTTTGACGTTAGTTAGCTTCGTACATCTGTATCAGTACCCGCGTCTACGTTGACGGACTTAGGAAGGAGACATCCATTCAAAAGCCTATAAAAAATTTGATCTGAGAATTGAATGAAGTGCTCAACAGCATGTGCATGGATGATGTGTGCTTCTTTACTCTCATATAGCTAAATTGTTCAAAAATTAAACATCCTTTTTAATGTTCAAGCTACAAGAATGAGCCGCACATAAGTATCCCTGTTTTTAAGACATAGAAACGCTCCTCTTTGAAAAGCACACATTCTTCATCAAATACACGCGAGTAAATGTATGAACTCGTCGGCTATACAAATCTGGCCAAGGCTTGGTCCCGTTGGACCAATGTTTGCTGTACAAATGCCACCGACTGTAACGCGCGGTTTCAATATTTGCTCTAGTGTTGTATAATACGATCAAGATCACTGACATCTAAGGTTTTTGTAATAAAGGTGTATGTTTATCTGGGAGAAAAGTATATTCATCATTCTATTTAAAGCTTTTTCTCAACAAATTACGGTTTAGAGTCGAGTTTTTGTAAAAAGTAAATTTAAATTTGCCTAGCCTTTTCCGTTTAAGTGTACTTTGTGTAATTAATTTTAACATCATTGCCCTCAAAACGCTAAAGGAAAACATTGTGAGGAAACAGGCATTTCCTACAATCAATCATTTGGAAGACACGTGACATCTATCAACCCATAATGGGTGCACCACAACACGTTATGTGAAGACTCCCTTACTGGCCCATGGCCTGGCCTGGACTGGCCTGTGTTCCAGTGGTGGGAATATTATAGACTATCTGACGGTTGGTGACATGATACCTTGACTCGTCTTAAGACTTACACGCCCTTGTGACCTGTAACTGCTGTCGAAGATGTAGTAGCAAGTAAGTCAAGAGGCAGTAAAAATTTAAAATTAAGAGTAGTAGGAAATTTAGTAAAGCATAACAACTATAATTGCAACGAATTTTTAAAAGTAACGTGAAAAAAAGTACAAGAAATTGAGCACACAAATTATTTCAAGGAGCGCTATTCAGGAATAACTGGCTAGATAGCGTACATTTAAGCTCCAGACCATTGGAATTCTAGTAACGTGCAAGATTTTAACGCCGTTTGAGTTCCTCCCAACCTTCCTGCAGGAAACCTGCTTAGAGCTGCGACTGGGATTTATGTAGAATTGTGCAAGTATTTCCTTGCTAGCTAATTCGCAAACAAAAGTCAACTGTTTGAGATAAAAAAGGAGCTGCAATCCAGTAGATAAGTTTTAAGATTTTTAAATGGAAATTCTGTTTGTCCACACGATGTTGTGGGTAACGTGCACGTTGAATTAGTGTTTTTTCATATAGGTTTTTGCTTGAGGTTTTTTTGACTTGTAAATAAAAAGGAATACAAGCTGCTCTTGTCCTTTTTTTTAAATTGGTCCACTGGGTATGAGGATTATTCCTTTCTCATGGGTGCGTTTACAAATATTTGAACTAATACATACTGATGACAAGACCCAGAACGACTACTTCAAGACATAACCGTGATGTTATGTAATATTATTTTACTTTTTGTTGATGAACAACTTGCAACTTCATATTTATTTAGTAAGTTCTGTATTATTTTTGCATTTTATATTCCGTATATTACCCAAATCCCAATATTTTCCTTTTATAAAAAGTGACACGTTATTATTCTTAGAACCATCCACATTCCCACTGAAAATCTAGAAGCGTGCACTTAAAGCTACAGAATAAACGTAAAACCAAACAAAAAGAACATATCTAAACAATAACCGCGGAACCAGCGCACGGAGTTGGTTTCATTTGAAAGTTTTCCGTTTTTCAAGCATACAGCACACAGCCCCAAGTGGGGTGACCTACTCTTCAATTCACGATACGGAACTTTTTTCATCAATAGGGAGCGAATATAGTTGAGTTGACGCGCTGCCATGTTTTCAGCTGGATGGCTATGTTGCTGGTTGTTGCGCGTGATTTTATGAATAGAATAGAAGTTTTTTGTGTCTGGTTTCTTGTTTTATTATTTTCGTAATATTTTTGCTGAAGGTCAAGGACTTGAGTTTCTTTGATAAAAATGAAACGGTGTATAAATCATGTGTTTTTTTTTTCATACCTCCTGTGGCAAGCAAAGCGATTGATAGCGGGAACACGGAATCGTCGTCTTCATGTAAGCATGTTCGTAAAAACAGAAAGAAAAAAAAAAATCGTATAAAGCTAAACTGACAATAATAATTCTATGTATCTATATTTATGCAAACAATAAGACTGCCCGCATAGGTTTATTACGGATTAAGGAATTACGGTTAAAAACATTTCGCAACAATACTCTAGAACCGATCAGAATTGTATTGATTACATTGTGCGTAATAAACGCGTACCTACGCGATTATTACTGTAACATTTTTTACAGCAATTCAGCACAGTAGTTGAGATCGGGTCATTGAGTTTTAGACTACTTTGACTATTTTTAATTACCTTTTTTTTCTTATTCTTTACGACGGTTGATACTGGCTTTTCCCTGAAAGGTTGCTTAAACATTACACGTTACGTAATCCTGGCTCAAATATTGACGTCACTACTTAAGATATCCGACCAAAAACAGGAAAATTTTAACAGAAAAAAATACCTTTTCTACCTTTCTGAGGTTTTAAGTGCCCTTAGCCAAAGTAAAAAGTGTGATTCTTATCTTTTGAAGTTTTCTCTTGGTCGTTACGTTTTCCAAAGATAAGTCGGGGATATTAATAATGACTTTGATGGAAATTGGCGGGGAATATCAGGACAAGAATACTCGATATGAAACCAAAAATTTGGCATTACAATTATTTTTTTCTAAGGACAGTCGCGCATTGATATAAGTCCCTGAAACTTGGTAGGTTTAAGAAAAAATTACACTGCCCGAAAACTAGGAATTTCGTGGCATTGAACCACAAAAAAACACCCAGACCCGGAACAACTCGAACAGATCGCGGGACCTAGGGATTACCGTGACCCCGGTACGTAAAGGGCTATTGAAGGACACCGTGGATTTTAGTCAGTACAAGTCTGACAGTCCCTCTCGCCCTGCCCTGGGTGGGAGGACTCATTTGATGATTTTACCACGATAAAAAAGAAAAAAAAAAGACCCGGAACAACTACTTGTAAGTCACACAAATATTTGTTCCGTTCATCAAACCTGCGAAAAATAGCTCAGAACTCAAAAGCCAACCGTGTTGTCTAAGATAACTTCCAGATTTTAGTTACTAAATTAACAAATTTTAAAGAGTAATTGGGACCAGCCGGTCAGAAAGGTTATCGTATCATATAAAATATTAGGCAAAATATGATGAATTTGGTACAATATTTTCGTTAGTTTGCTTACCCATGTCTGACATTGGAAACTATGTAGATCCTAACTACGGTAACTTTTGAGACAATGATTTTGATAATGTTATTCTAACAGACTATTAATTAGTTACTTGTTTAAGTAATAGTTCAAAGATCAACATCCTAACCTGGGAAACTGTAGGAAAACAAACATTTCAGTTCACTGTCCTGATTTAGAATCAGAGTACGTAGATAAGGGCGTGGTACAAACCAAGCTAAATTACTTTTATTATAGGACTAGAAGGTATTGAAGTATCTGATATAAGCTATTTTGAAATATTATAACACAATCAGTGAATTTATCAACCAGTCCCTCCCAAGGTAAAACGGAAGGGGGCAGTCAATCTTGACTGACTAAAAGCTAACCCGTACTTTCCATTGTAATTTGTGTTCCAGGGCAAGCTTTTAAGAGTAATCTGCGAACCCAGACTAACTTTTACCTAAATTATCCCCAAATATGTCTCACGACTATGAAATGAGAATAATGATACACTCATTAGTTGGGGTCTTGTTTGAATCTGATGCATGTGTATAGATAATGGCAAAGCGTTAAGACAATAGATATGTATGAAATAATGTAAAACCGGTCCCCTAAACTAAAGAACACTAATAACTAAAAATTATTAAAAATAACACTCTAGGGTAGCACGTGAAAATAAAATAATTGTATCATAACGGTATAATAGAGGAGACGTGGCGTAAATTAATGGGGCTTGTAATATAAATTGATATAAATTGTGTCTCAACGGACGCTGCCGGGGCTACTACGATACGAATACGAAATTATGTCGGTTTAAAGTGAGAGCCGATCGAGATAGAGAGAGGTGAAGCGTTTTATTGGTTCGGTAAATTATGACCAATGCAGGATGAAATTAAGTATTCATTTATGTGTTCATTAATATCATTATGAGCGTGTTTGATATTCAAGTGGTGGTGTGTTGAATGTGTGATAAATGAGTTTCGAAATGTATTTGTTTTTCTTTCAATTTTATGTCTCGTGCTCAAATGAGTGGTAAAGTATTTGTATATAGAGACTTTTTGGTTTTATTATGGAGATTAAGTAAGCAGACTGATTCTCCGTGTAAAATACTGATGTTCAGGTAAATTCGGTAAGATTGGAAGCCAAATCCAAGATAATCGGGAAAAGTCTAGGCAGGGGGTGAAGCTCACACACACACACGTCACGAAACACACGGACACGTCGAGCTTCATTGTCTCGGCCCTTTTCTGGTTGGTTGCCACTGTTGATTCTGGCGCACAGGAGTTAGTTGCAGTGGTTAGGGAATAGTGTGGTGGGATTGTCCCAAAAAAAAAAAAAAAGGGAGTGAAGCTATATTGATTTTATCTGCTTCGAAAACCAATAGTGAAACCATTCACCCCATAATAATTGCTAAGCAACAATTAATATTCATTAAGATATGCCAGAGACTGGTCTATTAATTGAAGAGCTCGTTCGATCTAGTTCGGAGCTCTTTGTTTCTATTGCAGTTCTGTTAAGTCTATTACAGGTACTAGACTGGTGATTAATAGTTAGTGGAAGAATGGCGAGTGGAGTGATTTATTGGTGGTGGTAGAACGAGGTGTAAGTAATGGTAGTTTTATCAGGTTTCCTATAAGGAAATGGGTCCAGTTTGTGTGACATAGATTATTGTGTTATTTTTTGTTTTATGGCATATAATCGTGATTTTTGTCATCATTTAAATGTTCCAAAAAGAGTATCATGATACCGATCTTTGAATGAGGTTTTTAACGTGATTGAGATATTATGAGTACTAATGGTCGACAGAAGAATGATAGTTCAATAACCAGTTCTGGCAAAGAACTGTTATTTCATACAGTAAGTAATTAGTAGTCGAGTGTTAAGTTGATATTGGCTTTATGAAAAATATAAGATGATTGTGTACGGGAGTTTTTTGTTTGTTAACGCACCCACGATACAGGAAGATACTCCTAGTACGGAATAACCTTTTTTAAGAAAAACAAAACATCCAAACCTACTTGGCGAAACGCTAAACAAAGAGGTTTTCCAAAATCACTACCCAGAAAATTTGTAATTAATCTCGCACGAGGAAAACTACTAGTACTCTTTATCACAACGTCACGAGAGGCCATAAACCTAACTTTTAGGATACAGCATCCATCTCAGTTACTAACTCTGACACTAAACAGTGTGTACATAAAATACCCACTCTCCCCACGTGACGTCATAGCCGCCATGTTAATAATTCCGGTAAACGTCAGAGGACTCATCAGGACGTAGATTATCTGAGCGAAGGAATAGTTATAGTCTTTTGCCGAGGGAATGAGACATCCATTTAGTTACGTTGATTTAGGGAATGAGAAAGACGTTCATGTGTTTACAAAATTTGATTAACATTCGGCATTGACTTCGCAAATGAAAACTGATGAACAAAATAAGATATTTGATTTTTCATTAATTTCGATAACTGAGTTTTATAACTATGGATATAACCTCCCTTTTTGGCGAAGTAAAATCAACGAAATGAGTCTTCAAACTCAGGGCGGGACGGGACTGTCAGACTGTCATAGCTCTTTACGTTCCAGGGTCACGATTACTTGATGACGCAGTCCCACGATAACCTACCCTAATACTAATGAACACCACCTGGTACGATTGTTTTATTCTTCTTCACCTCGTTCACGTTCATACATTGTTCTCGTTGTGCAAAAAGCGAGCTATAAAGTAACGTTGACACTACGTCCATTATGATACTTTGAAATTCCGATGAAATAATTTTTTTTTGTTATTCTATCACCAAAGATTATAATATTAATCTTTGGTGATAGAATAACAAAAATTTGTATTTCCACATCATTTTGTTTCCAACTGTACCAAGTTTATTTTCCCAAATAAAGAAATTGTCTAAAATTGGACCACTGAGTTGTTAAAGCTTATTACAGTGAATTTGGCACTGGTGTGCCAAATGTTACGCCAAATACGGTTTAAAGGACGCATAACGTGCCCGTTACTCATGTTCGTATCAGTTCTGTGTCCGCTGGACTGGTGTGATGCCATATAAAGCTGCGCTGAATGGTAATTGAGGGACGTTGTCGTTATCATCTGGGTGTGTTTAGTGATTAGATTTTATCATTTTGATGTAGCATGTGTGAGTAACAGCACATCGGAAGAACTTATAACATTTGTTCACAATTGACCTGGTTTTTTATCCAGTTAATTTTTAACTTTTGCTTGGAATCTTCTACTCGAAGTGTCTGACCACAAACATAATCAGCCAAATAATGTCCCAGTGCTGGAACCCATATCTTATTTGATCAAAAGTAAATAAACAGATGGAAAAAAATGCATGTTGAGTGATCTATTCGCTTGAGCGACACATCAGACCTATTATACATCGTGTTACATCACTTTTTTGGTAGCCGTGTTTAAAAATAGACACGATGTAAAAACTGGCAAAAAATATAAACCATGTCTATTTTCTGAATAATTTCCAAAGAAATCGTTTCACAAAAAACGTTGTCCGAAAATTCTCCACATTTTCCGAGACATTTCTCGAACATAAAGGTAGACAAAACGTCAATAGAACCATTATCAGAATGCCTGCTCGCCGAGGAAGAATTCATAAAACTTCCTCTAAATTCCGCCCAATTGTCCGTGACATGACCTCATTCTGGGTCACAATAAATAGCTTTAGTACCCCGAGTACCGGGTGCTGTCACCGATATTTTCTACTAAATCGTCACTGTTTTGTTAACGTTGCTCGGCCCGCGATTTGTACACTTAGGGAATAAATAGAGCATCAAATACTCGATCATTGGTTGAAAAAAGATGCACTGCGTCACGGGATGAAGCGAGCTTGAACACTTCTGTGTTAGTAAAAGATGGACTAATACTTACTTAATGATAACTTTATAAAGGAAGTAATTAATTTCGTTATAGTTTTAGCAGTGTATAATGTTCCCGTTTTCTGATTACAGTAATGGACAGTGTTACAGTGATCATCACTAATTAATCTCTAAATCTGTAACACCTATGTACACATAAATGCATCGAAATGGTTACTGATCGCTCACTTCTCGTTGAGTCAGAAAATGTTCTTGTATTCCAATCATATTAACTTCAAATACTCATCTATACTTGTTTATCAGACCCGTATCATTACTTATCACAATAAGATCCTCCCTGTTACTTCCTAGTTGCTTGTCTCCGATATTTCCTCTATATTGCCGACCACTGCTGTGCCAGCATCAGTATTTATTGCAGTTACGTTACCAAAACGAAATTACTTGTGATGGCGGATTGTGTCACAAGGAAACGCATGTGGGTAACAAAAATTTGTATGTTTGGATATTGAGGCATAATGAAATGAAAGAATTCATTGCAATGTTGTAAACAGGGAGGCGCGTGTCTCGTGGCCACACCGCGTTTTGAGTTGCGGCGAGTTTCGCAACCCGGCGACGTGAACGTTGACAATCATGTGTTTGAACTGGTTTGTGCTACTGTGTACCTACGTAAACGATTTATGTTTTTGTTTTGTGTTGTGTACATTCCGCCAAATAGTAATGATAATGAGTACATGTTGTTATTTCGCATCATTGAACAGCTTTGTAGTAAGTATAAGGATATAGTGGTTATAGGGGACTTTAACTTGTATTCGTGTTCTTTAGCGGTCAATGATTATTACGAATATTTTCATACATTTTGTGGATTCACTCAGAGTAACACGGTAAAGAATTGTAATGATCGTTGTTTGGATCTGGTGTTGAGTACATTAGCGGAGGGAGGGCGTGTGAGTGTGCGCGCGGCAGAGGTGCCGCTCGTACCAGTGGACGCATACCACCCGCCGCTCGAGATATTGGTAAGTACTCGCTCGCACCAGCGTCTACTCCCTGATACTATGGGCACGGCTGCACCATACTCAGAGAGCCCAGTATCCGAAAAAACTTTAACTTGGAACTTCAACAAAGCTGACTTTCCAACATTATATTCTTCTATTGCAGCCATCGATTGGACTACTTCATATGACTTGGACTTACAAAGAGGTTTAGATTATTTTTACAGTGTTATTAATTCTATTATAGATGACTGTGTTCCGAAAAAAAAGCGAAATCGTGTAAACTCAAGGTACATTTACCCTGAGTGGTACACTAGTGAAATAATTCGCAACATAAAACTGAAGGCTTTTCTGCATAAACAGTTCAAGGCAAGTGGATCGAAAGTGGAGTATGAAGCGTTTGCTCTGTGTAGGAAGCGTGTTAAGGAGATGATACTAGTCGCACATAAACAATATCGTGACCGGGTTCAGAGTCAAATGCTGAGCGACCCTAAAGCCTTTTGGAATTACGCCAAATCCAAGAGGTGTAGGAGAAGTCCGCAGGAGATTTTGAAGGATGGGGAGGTATTGTCTGGTCAGCAGTGTGTTGACGAGTTTGCAGAGTATTTTTACTCGGTATATAGGGCGGACCCACCCGTGTTGGATGTGGAAGCGGCTGTAGCTTCAGCGGGTAGCGGAAACGGAGCGGCACGAGTACACTTGGACCAGTTAACGCTTGAAGAGGTATCTCGTGCACTTCAAGACCTAAAACCGAAAAGATCCGCGGGACCTGATGGTATTCCCCCTTTTATCTTAAGGGATTGTCGGTCAGTGCTAGCAAAACCACTGCTTCACATTTATAACCAGTGTCTTCAAACTGCCGTGTTCCCAGAGAGATGGAAAGTGACTCGTGTTGTTCCGGTTCCGAAGGGGAGCTCAACATCTGTAGATGGATTTAGACCAGTTGCAGTGTTGTCGACACCAGCCAAAGTATTAGAGACTGCAATACACAAGAGCATTTATTTACAGGTATGTTCACAGCTATCAGACGCTCAGCATGGGTTTCGACCGGGAAGGAGTACCACCAGTAATCTTCTCTGTCACATGGCTCATCTGATACCAACAGTGGATAGTGGGAGACAAACCGATGCTGCTTACTTTGATTTCAGAAAAGCATTCGACTTAGTCGATAATGACATGATGCTTAGGAAGTTAGCTAGTGTTGGTTTCACCCCACATTCACTTCAGTTTTTTGCCAGCTACTTGAGGGATAGGCAACAATATGTGGAGTTTGCGGGGCACGTCTCCGATCCATATTTCACCAGATCGGGAGTGAGTCAGGGTAGTAACCTGGGACCTTTGGGGTTTCTACTTGTGATAAACGATTTGCCAGAAGTAGTCCAAAATGCTCACTGTTTGTTGTTTGCCGATGACCTCAAATTATCTCTCGCAGTAAGAAGCGGTGATGACTGTGTCAGGTTACAGAGGGACATTGACAGGGTGGTGAGCTGGAGCCAAGAAAACCTCCTGCAGTTCAATTCTTTGAAGTGTGTTACAATCACTTTTTCTCGTGCACATAATCCTATCGTGTTCAACTACCACATTGATAAATTACCTATGGTGCGAGCCACAGAAGTCAAGGACTTGGGGGTCAGTTTTAACACCAGCTTGACTTTTCGTGATCACGTCACGCGTTGCTGCAGAAAAGCTTTTAGAAATTTAGGTTTCATGCTTCGTACGGTCCGAGGGTTCACGAACTTGAAAGCAATTATTGCTCTATATAACGCGCTGGTAAGAAGCCAGCTAGAATGTAACGCAGTCATCTGGTCTCCGCATCAAGCTAAATATAGTCTCATGCTGGAGAGAGTACAAAATAAATTTATTAGATATCTATATAGTAGGTATTATGGTGTCTATCCCTTTTATCCGTTAATGTATCCCACCTTATTTATATTAGGTATGGTGGGATACAACGAGTTGAGGGTTAGAAGGGATTTGGCACTTAGTACGTATTTATTTAAAATATTGAGAGGAAAGTTATATAGTATAACCGTTTTAGGGCAGGTGAGCCTATGTGTTCCCGACAGATACGTGTGGCGTCGACGGCGACCACGTCTGCTGGTAGAGCCACGTGGTCGGACCAACCTGCTGGGGGAGGCGCCGCTGACGCGTGCACTTCGCACTCTTAACCTGATTGCTGATGAGACGGACCTATTTTGGTGTACTCTGAGTGAATTCACAAGGAATGCATTATTTATAATAAGTTATAGAAGTTAGTATAAGGTAGAATAAGCGCATTTATCGCATTGGGTCTTGTACCTGTAAAGATAGATGTAAGGTGAATAAATAAATAAATAAATAAATAAATAAATTATTTATTGCTGATAAAAGCTCTAGTAAGTAACTCAAACTTAACCATTAAAGTCTGTTCCAATAGTTGTGTAAAATACAACAGTACAACGAAATGTATCCCTGTTACAGATATTACAGCTATATTTCATGAGTTTTATTTGCATTTCCTCCGGCCAAACATCTCAATACAGTCCGCGTTTTAGTTTCCACAAAGTTTCATTTGATTTGCGACCGCCGCGGCTCGTGCATCGTACCCTGTGCCAGAGATCTGTTTTGGCAGTTCTTTACCAACAAAACTTGCTATATTTCAAAGTTTTCAAACATACAACTTTGTTACATTTGGAGTACAGCAACTCTCACCCAGGAAAATACTTGGAGAACTTTCCAGGTGGTTTTTTGCCCTCGAGAGCCGAGATCTGATGTTTTTGTGCTTATCGAAAATTACAATCTTCTGTTCAACGCGTACGAAGTAAAAAGTAGTTGTAGAGTAACTTTTGTAACATTAAGGAATCAAGATGATGATCTAACACAAGGAGATTGCTCTGCGCCCATACATTGTTCGCCCTGGAACCAAGAGCATCGGAAAATTATATTTTGTGTTGTCGATCATTAATAAACTCCTATAAGATCTTATTTTTATAGCGGACTAGCTGCAGAATAGATATATTCCAAGAAAAGAATCAGATTTTGAGGTTATAATCGAACCATAACAATGAATATTAGGTGTAGTTTTTCATAGCTTAAAGTGATTTTTACGAAACTGAAAAGCAATATCATAATATATTTAGCTATTTTAAGCACCTACCTAGATAATTGGGTAGGTACCTATGCCTAGGTTGTCATTTGAGCGGTACCTACACAGTTCCGAAAACCACAGCCAAGTAAGTCGTTTTTTAAAGCGATCAGAGTCCGTTAAAATAGCCAAGTCGTATTAAGCAATATCACAAAAGTCACCAAAACACACAGATACAAACAATTACAAACAGCAAGCGACGCTATTGTAATCATCAGTAGACTGACAGTGACAAGTGACTAGGGATGACGATCTGAGATCGATTAATCGAAGAATCGATTTTTCAGGTCTAATAGATCGATTTTTTGATCGAAAAAACTCTGATTTTACTGATAAGATATCATTTATTATCTTTCTTATTTTTCATAGAATGGATAATATTTACACTATAATGTAAACTTGAAAAATAAAATCAATTTTTTTTAAATCGATCTTTTATACCACGATTTTTTTGTAAATCGATACATCGGCTTACGATTCGCATCAATTACAATCAATTGGGCATCCCTATTATTTATCGACACGACATGACGTTTGATGAAGATGGCGGCCATTAATGTTATTAGTTGCGTTAAATACTTTTTATTGTTCATTTTTGCATACAGCTAGTCCGTGTTACAAAAGTATTTGCAACTAATATAATAAAATAGACAGTTAATTATCGTGTATTTCAAAACATTTTGTGGCATAGGGCCATTTCGGACATTGTCCTTTGAGATATTTTATTTTGTAAAAATACTTTAAATAAAATGTTTTTAGAAAACCTACATTACCTTGAAAAGAAAATATCAAAGTCAAAAATCTTAAAACTTATCCCGGATTCTGCTCTAAAGTAGAATGCGAGGAACATTGTAAAACAGGACATTTCAGCGGGCCGTTACTTATTCACGGCGCTTGTCGCAACCTAGAGCTGTTCAAATATTCAATGCCACCATCTTGTTCTTGTGTTAAGCTTGGCTTAACTACAGCCGCAAATGACGTGAGTAGAATGGAAAATGGGAAGAAAGTGTGTCTATACGGCAACGCGGGGAAAGCTTTAGTTATTATTTTAAAATATTAGATAGAACGCTCGCACATAATAGGTAAATAAGTTGAGAGACTGTTTTAGAAGTAAGTCTTAGCTCGCTGTAGGCGTTCATAAATATGTACAGTCCTTTTACAGGCCCAGACCTTTGACAAAAACCTTATGTGGTCGAGACTAAAAAGTCTCTGTATAAAGTTGTAAGGTTCGACGTAAAATCGTGAGTCGTCAGACTGCAACGTAAGCCTATTTCAATCTTTATATTCCATACGGTGACCAAATGACAATAGACAATGTGTTTCCATCGAAGGTAACAGTAACAATTCAATTTTTATTTTACAACTATTATTATTTCATTTCTCAGCACATACGAAAGAAAAGTAAATGAAAGATTTTACGACAAATATAAAACGGAGCGAACTTTAGATAAGAAAGTGGAGTGTCGTATTTTGATCGTTAAACCTCGTCGGTAATGTATTCGATACAGTTCGATATGTTTCGAGAGCCGAGTGGCAAGTTTCCTCGAACTTCCGCCGACTTTGTATTTGCAATACACTCGAATGAATCCCATAATGCAGTTTTATTCACACCTGTTCTTTAGGTTTGTAACTGGAATTTTTCAAAAGAGGATTTAATAATATTATTGCTCGTTCATTCCGCCTCGTTAAGTTTAGACAGGGTTGTCCGAAGCTGTCGGGGTGAAGATTTAAAATTAATTTACGAGTTATTTTTATTAGCTTTAAGTGGATCGTAATCAACAGAAAATTTTACATGTTATGGTAAATAAAAATGTGTAAGTACAATAAATTAAGTAATTTCTTAGTTATCTAGCAAAACTAGTACTTAAAATTAAGTCTTTCCTTAAAAAAATTCAATGAAGTACAAAGATGTAGTAAAAAATGTGACACGACATAATAACAAAAATGAACAATGTCACAACTGTTCAAACACAGAGACAGCCCAATCAAGTGATAATTGACTAATGTTTAAAAATAAAAAAAATGTTAAAAATAACTAAACCCCGACTTCGAAAAAATCGCGCACTGATAAGTATAAAACTAGAACAATAATCATTTGACTGATATTTTAACTTTTAAACTATTAATTTTTAAATATTTTTCTTTCATTACATAGACAACTTTAGGCGGAGACCTCTTGCGCCCGGCATTGATCGAGGCCATGCTGCGGGGCGAGACGAAGTGGGAAGCGGTCGCCTCTTTCTGCGAAGCAGTCATGCTCGCGAAGGAGGAGGCGTGCCGCGTGAGGGAGAGAACAGCGTCCTCCCTCCACCCCAGCCGCAGTGGTAGACGCCCACGGCGACAGACGTTGGCAGACGATCTCCGGCCACCTTAAGCGCGGGCATGCAGGCAGCGAGTAACGGGCAACTCACTGTCCGACTATGGCCGCTCTGCCCTTGGTGGGAGGACTCATTTGATGATTTTACCACGATAAAATATAAAAAAAAACATAGACAACTTATAACATTATACTTTTTTGTATTTTCCGTGTTACAGATGTTTTTAAGTAATAGCCGTGGACGTGTGCCACCTGCGGTTGTTTCACACAATCTTTATTGGCTAGGTGGCATACGACCATAGCTAAGGAGGGAACAAACAAACAAACATACATACATACATACCGGTCAAAATCTTAACCCTCCTTTTGGCTTTGCCGTGGACGGGTAAAAAAGGCAGCAGACTGTCATAATAAAAAAATATTTACAGCTATCTGAAGACCTTGTAATAGTTATTCTTTTTGCCTTCAATTATGCTAAGCTTTTCTGGATAAGAAGCAGTATTTTTCTGAAGGGTTTTTTAATTTTGTCTAAGATTACTTACCACAAAACATCTTTATGATTCCGGTTTGCGACTTTTTCACATTAAAATTTATTCTCTTGCTTAATTTTTATTAAATCTTTCATTTTTTCTTTTTATTGGAAGAGTCTTCAAAAGCCTGAAAGTTTGAAAACTATTCTTGCTGGTTTGCACAGTTATTCGCATTCCATATAATGGCGAACTTCCGCTACATGCGGCTAGAGCAAATATCGATAAAAAAAAACAAAAGTAGTTCGAAAAATGTCGGCCGATGATGATCATTCATCAGCAAGCGCAGCGTAGGACGTGAACCAACAAGGTGGACGGACGACCTTATAAAGGTCGCCGGAAGACGCCGGATGCAGGTCGCTTCCAACCGGTACATGTGGAGATCTAAAGGGGAGGCCTATGTTCAGCAGTGGACGTCCTATGGCTGAGATGATGATGATGATGATGATGATGATCATTTCCTCCAGAAACTAAAGATCTTTCCAATAAATAACATCACCGAAGAAAAACTTAAAACAGTATTCAAAGCATGATTAAAATTTATTTTAATATTTTGAATAGAAGTATTGTATAGTATATGATAAATGCTGATGTTCGTATTTACAACGCCATGTTCAGCCATTTAACTTATTATATTGGCGCAGCCATAAAGCATTGCCGTGGCAGTGCTCCGCATAATCGTCGGCTTTCGATATAAAACGCCGCTTAGTGCGGATTCCCCGGCATTCGCGCGGCGCTTCAACCTGCGATATGAATATTATTACATTCTTTTGTCCCATATTTATTGTGAATTTGTCAATAGTCTGCGTTGTTTGTAGGTTTGTGTGTCGTTCTATTTATAGAAATTGTTAGCAGTCACGCGATTACTTTTATGACTACTAAACCCTGAGAGCTTGTAGTGACATTTGCCTGTTTTATTTGCTAGCTACTTTATACAATGTTAGTTTTTCTCTATATCTCTAACTTCCTGGTCGCGGGACTCACGAATCACCGTGACCCCGGAACGTAAAGGGCTTTGAAGGACACCGTGGATTTTAGACAGTACGAGTCTGACAGTCCCTCCCGCTCTGCCCTGGGTGGCAGGACTCATTTGATGATATTAACACGTTAAAAAAAACATATCTTAAACTTCCTAAGAGATCATTGTCCTCATTACTATGAGCCACCACTCGTACCCGGTTGCCCGGGATGGATCGGTACGAGTGGTGGCTGTGTGATGGCTGAGCGATCCCGATTGCGGTGGTAGGCCTCACCAGGGCTGCCTGTCTCGCGACTACCATTCTTTCGGCGCATATCAGTTATTACTGTATTTGTCGCACAAGAGTTCTAATTCATTCTGAATGAGCTCGCTCCACCATGGGCCTTATTTTTGCCTCTAGGCTAGATTGAGACCAAAGATAAACCTATTTAAATATAAAACGAAATCACAATGTCTCACGAGTCGTAAGTCATAATGAATATACGTCATGCGGAGAAATCGTTAACCCGATAGTCAGATAATACCAGTTTGAATGTAAACTGTTACTGGTACAGGTACAGGTTACAGGTACTAAGTACCTGTTTTTTCCAGACTGTTTTGTCCCACAGCTGAACATAGCATAGACTAATGAGTCTATGTCTATTATTTTGAAAAGGAAATATTTATTGAGAAAAAGTAATGACTTTTTCTCAATAAATATTTCCTTTTCAAAAAAAAAAAACAAATCATTGCCCCACGTGTCTACAAACAATTAACTCACATATGCACACGACCGGACCCGGTCCCATTACTTTAAAAATACTGCAAACACAAAATACCAAACTAATTAATGTAGCTATATTTCATAACTTTGTCAAATTGTCATCCACCTAATTTATTCAAAATTCATAGCCATTTCGCTTTGTATTCAGTTAAGCTATCCGCACAAACTAACATACTAATCTGCTACATTACTGCCTATCCGCACAACATCAGCCAGCTCTTTACCAACCCCGAGTCCATTGTTCTCGTAATCACCAGCGCTTCGGTGATAAACGCAGCTTCTCTGATTTACGTCCGAAGCCACGCCATTAACGGCATTAGCCTAACTCCGGGGTGTTAACTCAGGAGTTACGACTGATTTGATACTTATGATCCTGTACCTTGAGATATGCTGGCTAACGATTAGTTGATGGTGTTAACGGTAGCATGGAGGTACAAAGTTAAAAAGAAAAGTTTCATCCACATAGGGCCTTTAATGTGTTGTGTTTAATGTTGGGCAGTCAAAAAAGTTGCGACAGTCGTTTTCAAAAAAGAAAGACGCGAAATTGATGTCAAAGTCGTTGTTCTAACAAAAACAATTGAAGAAACTCGATAAATTCAATTATAGTTAGCAGACAGCAATTTGACGAGAACCAGAAACGTGATCTAATAAAAAACTTACTGAAAGATAAGTCTCCTCGCGCTAACTCTCATAAATGTCGTCAAAATCAAATAACCGAGTGAACATAACAACAAGTAATCCTATAAATTGAATTCCTACAATACACACCACTTAGAATTCTTGAAAAAATAATCCACACTCTCAAACGCGGAGTACTAATAAATAAAACATGGCAAAAGTTCCCTGCTCGGCTCATACAGAAGATTGATCCGCGCATTCTGAATACATTTACATGTGAGAATAAATCATAACTGAGGGGCTCAGGTCTCGAGGCTCGTGTCGATACAACAGTACGACATGAGGTGTAATTTATATTGTTTGGAGTTTCGTATGCCGGTGAAAGTAAGGGTACGAATTTTGATGCAAAACGTGAGGTCTTGATTGATGTGTTAAAATTTTAATAAATATTAATTTAATACATTCAAATAAATGGATTTTTTTTAAATAAATCAGACTTAAAAAGGGAAACAGCAACAGCATAGTCCATTTATACTTACATATAAATACAGGACAGGAACCTAAATCATTCTGATTTCAATCACGTGACTAAAGTTTCCTGAAACAAAATTCTAAAGGAATTAGGACTCACCTTCCTACGCAAAAACGGTCATCCATTATTAATGTAGTGTTTCATTTTCAGCCCAGGTTATTGTACTGAAAATCATAAATCACGCCTTCCTTGCTCCACTTTTTACAACATACTAGAATAACAATAGGTAGCGTTGCTCCTAAGCTCAAAGCTTAGGGTAATAAAAGCCTTACAGTAAAGTACTTCTTGAAGAATGATTTGGCATATTTTTTTTCAGTTGCAAAGGAAAGGAGGCGGTATATTGCCCCTAACTTTTTGCTATTACTGAAGAAAACTTGCTGTTACCCGACGAGTGCCGGCTGATTGAAACAATACATTCAAAGGAATACTTCACGACTTCGAAAACATCGATGATAGGATTTAGTGAAAAAGTTTTTTAGGTACCGTGTATTGAAAGAAAATAGCGACGTTATTCTGGCTTTTTTAGTGAAGATAAAAAGAACGTTTGAGTGTATATGATGAAAACCGTGAAAGTGGAATTTATTTACATAAATAAAATAATAACTACGAGTCTACGAGTATCTACATTACTGTTAATGAGTTACGGCATAAATAACTGTTCTACTTCCTTACGTGGCTTATAAATTCAGATAATACCTATTAGTAGCTCTAGATGTTGTATAAACTTATGTCCCACTTCAGTACTTAATTAAATTTTATGGAATGTAATAGCTGATATCAGTTTGAGAATCCGATCTAATTGATTTTGTTTCCAAGTGCTGTCCAACTTAGATTTGACGAAGAGTGGTATTCCAGCAAGTTACAATAGTCAGTCAATTTTAACAACTTTTCTGTTTCTACATTTTTATTGACAGCTTCCAATTAAAAAACGAATTATGTTAACGGTACAAATATCCATTATTCAGACACTGTGTGATACGAAAACTCTTCGTTATTCAGATAATGTATTATAATAAAATCCCAGACTAAACAGACTCCATACGCATAATTTGTAAAAGCTTAACAACCCATTTCAGCAAAAATACTTTTTACATTTTAGTAATTTTCTCCCAGAACTTTTTAGTACTCAAAAACTCTTTTATTCTCGTCGTTTAGTGTTGAAACATTTTGTTTCATTACTGCGGCTGTGACTTATTCGCGTCGGAAGTAGGGGCGTGGCCTGTTAGCACAGAATGAAATAAAATTGTGGAATCCATTAACATAGTCCGCTGTTAAACCGTTATTTTATCACGTCACACTTTTGGAAATACACTTATCTAAAATTGGTTTATTGTCGTTGTAAACCAATCAATCCAAAGTAGGGGAAATTGGACTGAATCAATGAATCGACACTTTGTCTATCACTCTATTTTGTCGTTGGCCATTTTGTAACTTTTTGATTGTTTTACATTAGTAATTATTGAACACAGTTTATAGTGTTTGTGTATTAAAAGTTTTTTACTTATTTATAAACGTGTAACAGTTTCTATTTCGTAAACGAGTAAAACTTTAATTTTCTGTTCAGAAAGGAGATTGGGGAAATATTTCACACAATTCAATACCATTTCCAATTTCAGAACTTCACACATTGTCTCCGGGACCGTCCTACTTTATTCAACGTACGTTTTCATTGTAAAACATTTATTTAACGCGACTCTTCTTACATTTTTCCGTCTTTATCTCGACACTGGAATAAACCACTCGGATTAGATACTCTTTGCCTTTAGACGAATCGCGCGGTGATTTGTTAACGTTTTTACTGTTTAAGAACATACAATTTTGTGTTTTATATTGTTAATATTGAAACCAATTTGAGAGGGTTACATGATTTTTAAAGTTAATTTTCTTTCATTTGTTTGAACCTAATGTGTTTGGAAAACGTATAGAAAATATTCTTGTTTAATTTAAAAAAAAAATCGAAAATTGTGTTTTGTCTACTGCAAGAAAACCCACTACTGTTAAGAGCGCGTGTTCTGAAAGTTGGCAACGTCGCAAATAGTTGTCAAATATTAACAAGTTTTAATTAATTTAGCAATGTTACTGTATGGAAATAAGAATCTGTAATGCACTAAAAATTTTATAAGGGAATGCAATAATTAATACCCCAACACCAAATATTTCGTTTTATATGTAACGGTGATGAAACGGTTACAACATTCAATTCAGTATTTTAATTGCATTCCTATATCAACTTTTTAGTGCACTACAAAAACAAAAACATTCAGTCAAATAGATCTCTTCGCTGCTACCGACAACACGGTGGAAATGGCGGAGTTTTGGACCAATAAAATATAAATACCATCGTGTCAGTGACACGAAGAAGAAGAAGAAGTGCACTACAGAGCCATATTTCTTATTTTCATACAGTAAATTTGCCAAATTAATTAAAACTTGTAAATATTTGAAAGCTATTTGCGACGTTGCTAACTTTCAGAATACGCGCTCTTAAAGTAAAATAACAAAGAACAAAATTCAAGTGTTTTAGTGTTTTAATTAGAAAGTACTGGATTACTTATACGAAGAGTGTTGAAAAATACACTGCCTAAACAACTTCACTCAAAACTTTCAAATAAACCAATCCCATTACAAAACAAGAAACAGTACAAGTCCAGTTCATTTTCTAATTTTCAGGCAAAAAACATGGTTAGACGAGCAGTAATCCTATGCGTGTCTTCATTACCCAGCATTAAGGCGATGACTCGACTTGATGAGCTCCTTTGTACCCCAGCCTCCTCTTCACCCCTCTCCACCCCCTGTGACGTCACGTGGTGAAACATTTTAAGCAAATTGTAAAGATGTTGTTCTTTAATTTTGTTGGTACGTGTAGGAGGTTATTTTGTTTGGGAGATTAGCATCTTGAAGAGAAAATTATGTTTGCGAGAGTAGGTAGGTACCTTTCTCTGTAATTGCTGGTAGAAAAAAAAAAAGACATTCAAGATGATACGTATGTGTGAGTACTGTACAAGAAAGCCACTTTGGCAGATTCATAAATTAGGTTAATAATAATATAAATTTTAGGCTGTTAATATTACAAACTGTCAATTTATGAATATTATACAAATTCTCAACTAATGCATAAATGTAAATCTTAATATATTTATTGGTGACTCCGCCTCTTTTTTTTGAAGTCGTAAAATCATCAAATGTGTCTTCTAGCCCTAGATGATGGGACTGTCGGATTCTTACAAAAACCAATTACCTATTCCTTAACGTACTCATTGCGTTTCACGAAACCCGTATCACAGCTCTGAGCAGACTTAACAAAGAAGAAGAACATGAATGATTTAAATAAACTTACCAGGTTACCAAACAGCCATCATATAATTTACAACCCAATTAGTCGTCCAATAACCAGGCAAGGAATCCCATCGATGGTATCCATGAGTGCGGCCGTGCGTGCGCACAAACCAGGCAACAGGATTAACAGCTCAACGGCTTACACAACTTGTAATCGTCGCTGCTCGTCCGTGAGTTATTTGTATCACTGCCAGTTGGAGCTTCTATCTTTGGGGATGCTGATGTATTGGAATTGATAGCTGGGATTTTGAAGGAGTGAATTGTTCTATAAACGGATCTTGTTCATTTTTAGACCTTGGTGGAGACCTTCTTCAATATTTTTAATTTTTTTACGATATAGAGCTCTTTGAACACAATTAAAGCCCACAACCACGGACATTTGTTGTCTTCCCTTACGTTTGTTATAAAAAAAAAAAATCTCTTGTATCATGGATGTGTTTACAAACATTTAAAATGACAAACTCAAACACCCAGACCGGGAACAACTACTTGGTTGTTCACACAGCCGTTGTAATTTTTAAATACATACATCAAAAAATAAAAAGATATAAAAATACAATTTTTATTTGTTCCGTGCGGGAATTGAGCGGAAGGGAAGTGCGGGAAGTTAATCGGTCCGTCACTGCGCCAACCGTGCCTTCAAAAAATGTTGGTGAACCGAATATTCTCAGTGACACAACGATACTCATGTGTATCTTTTTGTGTAGTAAATAAAGTTAGATTTTGAATAGCTCTATTGAAAAGTGCGCGCAGCGTCACGTCTCGAACTGAGCTGACCCTTAACTTTAGTTTTATGCAATGCAATTAAAGAGCATAAAGCCGCCATTCACATTGACCCATTTTCATGGTTAGTTCAATGGTCTTTCTATGTACGATGAGTAAAGTGAAAACTAAATGATCATTTGGACCCGAACGAACCTTAATCATAAATTGATCGGTAGAACTAGAAACCAATTCCAGAACACTGCACTAATACCAATATTTTATTTTTTATTCTGTTCAATATTAACAAAACGAAGCAATTTGCTGTATTCACTGCTTAATCTTAGTAATATTGGACGGAGTAAAACTACCAATCACAACTGATTACTTACTGGAACTGTAAGTAATTGGCTGTAGTAAGTAATAGTTAGTTTGTATCATTAAATAAAACGACTGTTTCGCATTGCAGTAGCAGCTCGCAGTAGCAAGTCGCGGACACAATTACGTACAAAGTCGTGCTCGTCGCGTGTCAGAGCTCAAACACAAATAGTTTATTATGCTAATGTAGGTTTTTCAATTTGAATGCAAATCCGACACGTCACTAACGAGAAATGGAGACGTTTGCGCTCAAATTGGAACGTTTAGGGATATCAGGGTTATATTATTTAGTTGTTGGGTAAGAGGAGATGGTTGGTTAACAATTTATTTGTGGTTGCGAAGATCAAGGGATGATTGAGAGATTTGTATGTTACTGTGATAGATATATTAAAAGAGAAAAGTGATGACAGCATAGTTGGACTAGATAGGCTGCTGCGCCATCTATGCAGTCATGATAAGTGCCGTAGGTTCGGTTCCCACACGAAACAAATATTTGTATGGCCTATAGTTAGTTGTGCTGGATCCAGCCGTTTGATGTGATTTAACATATTATTATGTAAATAAACGCACACATAACACGGAAAATTTATAGGAATTTGGGGCAACTGTTTCTTTAAATAAAATAAATCCTATAACTGCAAAACGGAATGGAGCAATGCTGCTTGGCATTGAAATAGTGGTCTATGAACAATCTTATATCCATCTTTTAATTAGAAAATATTACGCTAGTTCTGCAATAAGCGCAAGTTAAATAGTAACATCTTGAATGGTTTAAGATAACATTCAATCTTCTATCTATATAATATATGACGGATTTTCGAGCGGCTGAGACACCACGTGTCGCTGTTTATCCGTCATCTGTTGGTCCTCCATTATGGGCGTGTAGGTGCAGGTAGTTAAAAAATAATAATCACAAAATATCTCACTTGATTTAACTTTTAATATTTTAACAAAACTTCACCAAAATAACTAATGATTACAATAATAATTACTGATTAAATAACGGAAGAAAATAATTAAACTTTACTTTAGAGCCAATGGGTTTGTGCATGTGCCTCGGCTGACGGTCGCGTCAAAAGTGACCGTCACCACCGCCATGACACTCACAACTCCATTCGGTGTTACCCGCTCTAAATTAAAATTACCAATAAAGAAGTAATGCTTACACCACAGAGTAAAAATAATCGATTACAACTTATAAAAATTGTTAAAATAAATCAATTAAATTATGGCGCGCCGTTACGGCCGTCCTGCATCATCACACGTCCTCGTGTGTACTTTCTTCAACATCTGTGAACAAATGAACAACCAGGTAGTCACTTACTTCAAAACTCGGTCATTCTGACCACAACGAAGTTTTCAAGAATGTTTGTCAAACCTTGACACGTATAATCGAAATAAATCCAGGCTTAATCGTCACTAAGACCGAATACATTACTAAAACTGAAAGGGTACTAAGGTACTACGCAAATGCGCGACGTAGTATAACTGACTTCACGTACCACACAGGCTAATGCTAACAGGTGCCACACAGGCTCACGGGTTCCACACAGGCTCATGGGTGCCACACAGGCTCATGGGTGCCACACAGGCTCACGGGTACCACACAGGCTCACGGGTGCCACACAGGCTAGTCGTTGCCACACAGGCTAGTCATTGCCACACAGGCTAGTCGTTGCCACACAGGCTAGTCGTTGCCACACAGGCTAGTCGTTGCCACACAGGCTAGTCGTTGCCACACAGGCTAGTCGTTGCCACACAGGCTAGTCGTTGCCACACAGGCTAGTCGTTGCCACACAGGCTAGTCGTTGCCACACAGGCTAGTTAATGTCACATAGATCAACAATACAATTTAAAGGAAATGTAATTACTCACCAGCAACAGCGCCGTTAACGGAACATTCTGACTCTACACTATTTACACTCTTACTTGGCGTTTTCAGCCCAAAATTCAACTAAAGGAACGCATACTTATACGCTCGATTAGAGTCTAATGCCTTTAGCAAATATCTGTCACCATAAAGCAGATCAGCCACTTGATAAGGTCCTTTATATTTTGGCTCTAACTGTGTTTTATTGCGCTCATGATTTTCTAGTAGTACATAATCTCCTACTTTGAATTTATTTACTTTGGCTTTGTTTTTGTCAAACCTAGCTTTTTCTGTAGAAGCACTTGCCTCTATTGCCCGAGCTGCTTGCTCTCTGATCTCGTCTAATTCAACGTGTGTTTCGTCTGTATCAAGTGTCATTAACTGAAGAGTCTAGCAACTTTTCCTATCAATAGTTCAAGGGGGCTTGCCTTAGTTGTACGGTTAAATGTGCAATTGGTAGCAAGTTGGATATCAGGCAAGGCTGCCTGCCACGATTTAAAGTTCCCGGTTCCCAGTGTGGTTAAGATGTTCTTTAAAGTGTTAACTGGCTCTACTTGCCCGTTAGCACGACTAGAACCTGTATCTATCAAATGTAAACTAATGTTGCGAGTTGTACAAAAGTCACTAAACTCTTTGCCAGCAAAACATCTACCCTGGTCTGCTATTATACGCGTAGGTGCACCAAAGAGAGACACAGTCGATTGCAAAGCATTTATAGCGTTCTTAGCGTCAATATTCATAGTATGATGCAACAGTACAAATTCTGTAAAAGCATCGATAGAAACAAACACATACTCTTTGTTATCTCGCTTGCCACTTAATTTTCCCGTGGCATCCATATGAATGGTGTGCCATGAGGTTGTAAATTTTGGAATTGGATGGAGCTCGGCATGAACCTTGCCCAAATGAGACTTTGAGACCTTAAATGTGATGCAATTATCAACAAATTTTCGGACGTATTTATTCGTATTAGGGAACTAGTAATGGCAAAAAGCCTTTTCTAGAGTTTTCTCCCAACTTAGGTTCATTACACTCTCGTGAACATGATTAATAACAGCCCATTGAAAAGCCCTTGGCACCACTGGTAACCACACACTTCGTTTATTACGTTCTATTTTTCGATGTAACACGCCTCTCCTCATTTCATAAGTCTTAACTACCTCATCTGTAAGTTCACTAAACCCGAGTTTCACAATAATAGAATTAACCACCTCATCTTTTGTTGCTCTGCTTGTTGCTTGCATTCATCTGATATTTCTGCTAAATAAACTCGTTTTTGCTCTATTTTTGTACAGGCTAACTGGGAGATTGCTGGTAGAGGGTTTCGCGATAATTTATTTTCTTATTGTTTCAAAAGCTGGGGTCCACTGTATTTTGCCTTTACCTGAAGGTAATCTATAAAGACGCGGTCTTTTGAGAGAAACATGGTACAAATTGTCGAAAGTGCGAAGCTAAGGCTATAAATTGACGTGGTTGAGTAACTGTTTGGGGAGGTGTTAGTTCTGTCAATGCTCTAATTTTGATTTGGTCGTATTTAGCCAGCGGCTACGTGGTACTCTAAGAACTCTACTTTAGTTTTGATAAAAGCACATTTCTTTATGTTGAAAGAAAAACCAGCGTCTCTTAATGCTTTCAAGACCTGACGCAAGCGATCATACATTATAATACCCTCATTTACACTATAAGATGGGATTATGACGTTATCTAAAAAGACTACAGTAAATTAATCCGTCAAAACTCCTAGAGCTTTATTTATCGCACGTTGGTGCACCGATGGAGCATTCCGAAGACCAAAAGCCATTGCTAAATATTCAAATTGCCCATGAATGACACCAGCATTGAGAAGTTCTTTTATCTTACTACTTGTCTTGCATCACAACTAAGCCGGTATGGACGGCGTTGTACAGTGCGATTGGGATCAATCAATCTTATATCTAATTTTGTTGTACTAACCCTACTTGTAGGAGTGCCTTCTACAAAAAAAGTCTTGGTAATTTTCAATAAAGAAGTTAATTGTCCTCTATTTTCATTGGGAATATCACTATCAATACCACCAAAATCATTTACTTCAGAGCCTACGTCACAAACAGCGACCATTTTAATTTTCTTCAATAACACAGATGTTTCAGAAATTTCAACTGAAAATCCCAATGAAAGTAAGTCTCGTCCTATCATAATGGCAGTAGAAATAAAATAGTCAGGTACGACATGAAATAATAACTGTAACGAGTAACCCTGTATCATAACTGTGGGTAGTATTTGAAAAATGCATTGTAAACTAGATTGGGCTATGCATATCAACGTAATCGTATTTTGCTGTCGTTTACCAGGGAATCTACTAGCTAAACTTTCCCGGATCAAAGAGCACTCAGCACCGGAATCAAAACAAAATGAAAACGACTCACCAGATTCGATAGAGAGTAGATCTGTAGCTGCCTTAATGGTACAGATATCCACTCCCTTCTCGACTCGGTTGTTCCCGGAGTCAGTCTCCTTCTTTGGACAGCGTGTAACGATGTGACCAGGTTCACCACAGAAGAAACAGGTCACTGACGTCGACGCTTTCTTTGAGACATCATCTTTAGCTGGTTGCGATCCACTATTTCCTGAAAACTAAGATTGAGGGTTAGCAGAAGGATCGCGAGAACTTTTAGTCAAGCATTCATTTGCCATATGACCCGATTTTCCACAGCTGTAGCATCTTCTTGATTGGTCGAACTTTTGCTTCTTAACGACGGCAGGTGCATTTAATTTGTCCTGCATTGGAGTTCGTCTTTTTCGGTACATAAAAGCCATCAGTTCTTGTTGTAGTTTAACTCTAGTATCAATCTCCACAATAAAAGCCAACCGTTGAAGCCGTGGCCCTATTTTAGCTGCATGCGCCATAGTTACAGCGATTGCTTTCTTTTCAGTTGAATAGTTGTTCCATTGACTAAGTAAAGTGCTCAGAAATCGGTTTGCATAAGCTGACAAGCATTCTCCTTCCTTAGCGCTTTCATTAAATAGCCTGTATAACATTGCAGCAGGAGTTTCAACACTATCGTATCGAGCGAGAAATATGAAGCTGCCGAGCCCTTGAGGGCTTTACTCATTGTAATAATCTGCCTACTGTTGGAAATTTGTTTTTCTTGCAAACATAATTCTACGGTATTGCACCATGCTTGGGCATCACTATCTCGAGACTCGGGATTAAATTCAGGTAGTGCCAGCATAAAATCTTCTAAACTGGGTTCTTTAATCGCGCGAATCAATTCTCTCATTTTGGCTTTGCTGCATTTCAAATAAAAATTTCCAACAGTTATTTTCACTAGCACTTGAAAAAGAATCAATATTCTGACCTGTGGACTGTTCCTGCGACGTTCCATCGTATCCCACTTCTGATGACGGATTTTCGAGCGGCTGAGACACCACGTGTCGCTGTTTATCCGTCATCTGTTGGTCCTCCATTATGGGCGTGTAGGTGCAGGTAGTTAAAAAATAATAATCACAAAATATCTCACTTGATTTAACTTTTAATATTTTAACAAAACTTCACCAAAATAACTAATGATTACAATAATAATTACTGATTAAATAACGGAAGAAAATAATTAAACTTTACTTTAGAGCCAATGGGTTTGTGCATATGCCTCGGCTGACGGTCGCGTCAAAAGTGACCGTCACCACCGCCATGACACTCACAACTCCATTCGGTGTTACCCGCTCTAAATTAAAATTACCAATAAAGAAGTAATGCTTACACCACAGAGTAAAAATAATCGATTACAACTTATAAAAATTGTTAAAATAAATCAATTAAATTATGGCGCGCCGTTATATATATATATATATATATATATATATATAAAAGGAGAACTGACATATCAACGTACAGCCGAAACTACTGGGGCTAGGAATGTGAAATTTTGCACACGGCTTTCTATCATAATGTAGGGGAGCACTAAGAAGGGGTTTTTGGAAATTTAACCTTTAAGGGGGTGAAAAGGGGGAATTAGGAAAGTACGTAACCTACGCGGACGAAGTCGCGGGCAAAGTGCCAGTATTACATAAACCAATATCCGCAATCTGAACGGTATAACAAATACGGGTCAGATTCCGCTGATTGCATTAATACCCGACGCCATGACCGCAGGGATTGTAATTAAAATTAAAAACGGATCCGATACTTTTGGCGTACTCCAATTAATGCGTTAATTGGACAGCTGGTATTCGCGTTGAATGTTGTTATAAAGAATCCTTTTTTATGTAAGGATTGTGGTCTGGGAATAATGGGTTTAATAAAAAAAAAAATAATTTTTAATGACATTACTTGGAGATGGAGGCACACTATAAAATTACTTACTAAATGACTTAAAAATACTAACTATAATTATATAGACCTACACAAACACCGCCTGACCACCGGGATCCGCAACTAGGCGCCAGGTGGAGTGAAGACTTGTAAAATGCAGCTGGCAGAGACTCGATGAGGAAACCTTAGGACCTGGATCACTAGTGTAAATTGGGAGAGGCCTATGCTATGCAATGGACATATATAGGCTGTTGATGATTATAATGTATAAAATAAAATATTTATAAAATACGGAAATTGGAGACTATAAAGGTAACACTGAGAAAGACCAATACAAAACTTGTACAATCTTTGGAGAGTTTTTTAAAAGAATAAGATTTTGAAAACAGGCCTCAGGCCTCCTCTTTCACAAATAGTCCTATGTCCTAGCAGTGGCATTGCAGTAGATCAGTGCTATGCACGCTGCAAGAAAAAACGTATTTGAACCTAAAGGTAGAAATGGAAAAATAACTGTATTGCCATGAAAATTAAAATGAAATGAAAAATGCTCAAAATAGTCTTTTTATTTTTTAAAACCCCAGCGATATAATTAGCCGTGCTTACAGATGGAACTCTGGAATTTATATTGCATCTGAAAGGTGCATGCATATAATTTCGTATTTGTAAGAATGAAAATCTTTCATTTTTACCCAACAACAGAGTTTTAGATGTCAGATAAACAGTCTCTTCGTGGAAAATGCTGCTAGGCACACATCGACTTGGCCACCACGCCAGCACACGCGGCTCCCTACATGTCGCTACCGTCCCGACCACCAGCACTCTCCGATGGGAGACGAGCAAACCAGCAACCGATGCGAAGGTAAGGTCAATCAAGTCCTGTTTATAATCTCTCGACCCGTCTCGTCTCTAATTTCACATCAAGATGTGCTGAATTAATACCATAAATAATAAGCAATACTAAGCCGTTTATTTGCTGTCGCGGGACTAACGAACACCGTGACCCAGGAACGTAAAGGGCTATTGAAGAACACCGTGGATTTGAGTCAGTACAAATCTGACAGTCCGTCCTGCCCTGCCCTGGGTGGAAGGTTTCAATTGGTTTCACCTAGCTAAAAATAATAAAAGCCGTTTAGGAGGGACTGTCAGACTCGTACTGACTAAAATCCACGGTGTCCTTCAATAGCCCTTTACGTTCCGGGGTCATGGTAATTCGTACAGTCCCGCGACCAGTATTATATAATATAGATAGTATATAGAATATTTATAAGTTTTACGTTCGTTAATGGGTGTGTGATTTACATACGTAATTACTGGGTGGTGATCCCTGACGGATTAGAGCCTCATTAGGCACAATTAGGGCAAACGCCACGTAACTATATTTAGATTAAATAATTTATTAGAGGGGTCGATGACTGATAACAGCGA
The DNA here is from genome assembly GCA_943136025.2 of Agrotis puta. Classification (NCBI taxonomy): domain Eukaryota; kingdom Metazoa; phylum Arthropoda; class Insecta; order Lepidoptera; family Noctuidae; genus Agrotis; species Agrotis puta. Next base: position 18,890,000 of record OW964176.2, on the reverse strand, counting down.
TAACCATTTGTTTTGTTTTTGATGGCCCTGAACAACGCGGCTACTTTGTTTGTTGTTTCTTCTAAAACAACTTGACTAGTAGTAGACAGACGTGATATTTTATGTTGTTCTCTTAAAAATGCTGCTGTTGATACTAAAACATATTCTATTTAACCAGTCTATTATTATATTAAAAAAACCATTTTTTCAATCTTACAAAAATATGTATAAAGGGTTTTAAAAAACAATTTTAACATAAGCACTTCTAAAATTATTACATGAACCTATTAACAAATTGTGAAAATAAGCACTTAGATAATAGAATAGAGCAAACATAATTCGGATAATTTCAGTTTAGCTGAACACATAGAGCCTTTAGTTCAAGAGCCACTTATAACCACAACTACTAAAGTTGGATTAGAAGTACGAAACAAGTTACAACTACTTAAATAATGTAGCAATCTTCCTTTCGTACGGTAATGTTGTTGTTCTTAAAGTAACCGTGGAAGTCTCATTCATATTAGATGTCGAGTATGATCATCTGTCGAGGAACATTCTAGAAAGTTACCATACCTAGGTAGTTAGTCTACAAACTTTTTTCCAACTCTCGACCTAGGTTGGGTACTCAGAACGTGTTAAAACTTGGAGTACTTTTATTACTTCTGTTTCAAGAGTGGCTGTTACATGTTCTAAGTTATTTTTCAGTAGTAGGGATGAGAAATTGAAGTATGGAAAGATAAAGTTTTACAGAATATTCGTTGACGTACATTATTAAATTGATGACATAGCTGAAAGTGGCTTTTCGAGAGAAATTATGGTTTAAAAGTGGTGGAGTAGAAGAAGTATATTATTATAAGAGGATTCTGAGATTAAAATTTAAATGAAAATCATTATTACAACCGTAAACGAAAAGAACATAAAGAAGCTTAAAACTTCACAAAAGTAAACAAATGTAAATACTTGAATATTTTCCAGAGAACCGCAAAACCTCAGCCGAGTATTTCGATTGATTTTAAAATACGAACGTTCGTACCGAAATCAAATTGAACAACTCGATTGAAAACATCGTGTATTTCGCACATCAGTGACCAGCCGTAGTTCACTTTGTTCGAGAAATGTTCGAAATAAAGGTTATTGAATAAATTAATACCAACTACAGTTTTTTATGGAAATGTAGACTAATAAATGGGAGTTATTGCTAAAGTTTTTAGAGTTCCATAGTAGATGGGTTTATGAAGTGGAAGACGGTAATTGGAAACCTCTGTGGAATCATTCATAGTTGTGGTTTGTTCGGTTTTGGTTCTGGTTCGGTTTTTCAGTATTTTATGTAAGTGTACTCTCTGGTTTTGTATTTCTTTCGGGTTCCTTAAAGCGAGCACTGTATTTCCTCTAACTTTGTACACAAAATTTTGCAAACATTGCCCGTTTTAGAAGTGTTTAGTTTTGTGATTTAGATCTGTCTTGCATTCCCCTACCTTTGTTGCGGTCAGCCTCCAGCGGCCAGTCTCGCTTTATGCAGTTAAATATGGAACTTAATACAATACAGTATTTTACACGAAGCGACGTCCAAACTGAACACTAAACCACAATTTAGCTCTCGGTAATATGAACATCGATATGCCTTAGGGAAGACTAAGTACCGGACTCTAGAACATCTGACCGTCCGTACCTAACAGCTATCAAAAATTGGGGAAATTTTACAATATTAATTAAAAATCCGGTTAAATTAACAAACCGCTCCAAAATAAACCAGAATGTTGTGTGACATTGACACTTTATATTCGTATTCCTACTAATCTTACTTCGTACTAATATTATAAGCGTGAAAATTTGTTAGGATGGATGTTTGTTACTGTCATGCAAAAACTTCTGTTTGGTGCACCGATAGTTTATAACCTGGATTAACACATTTCTTTTTTTTTTAACGTGGTAAAATAATCAAATGAGTCCTACCACCCAGGGCAAAGCGGGTGGGACTGTCAGACTCGTACTGACTAAAATCCACGGTGTCCTTCAATAGCCTTTTTTTTCCGGGGTTACGGTAATTCGTGAGTTCCGCGACCCCGGCAAGCTTTGGCCCTCTAGAGGGGGGCCCCGTCATTTTGCTGACACTCTTTGAGGCGCAGGTGGAACACAACGAGCCGTCGACCCGGGCATGGTCCATGGTCGGACAGCGAGTTGCCCATTACTCGCCTAGGTTTTATCCCGATTTCATAATGCTATGGGATAATTTTCGAGTTATAGCAGGCGATGCCGCTGGCAACTACTAGAATTGGAATAACATTCAAAACCCCGAATAACTTGCTTACAATACAAACCCAAACAGTACTCGGGCGCAGTTTTTCCCCGTTGTATGCAAGTTTTAGTACCTGGCGTGTTCTGCCAAGCCTCGCATTGCACTCCTCACGAGTCTTGGCACGACCTGTTTTGGCAACCATTTTCATACGTTAATCCAAAACACTGGGTACTTAATACTGAATTTTCTTGCCTTTCTTTTGTTTATATGAAAGACACAAGGAGAGCATTGTTTTAAGAGAATGTATTAAGTTTTATTTGTGTTGAATGAGAAAATTCTAAACTTCAGAACAAACTTTGACCTTCCTCTTTGCAGAATTTGTCAATCAGCGAAAATTTGAATTATGAGAATATTAAAACCAATTTGAAGGATAGTTTGAATAAATCTTTGTCTTGGGGAAAGATTATTGTCGAGATTTGAGAATTGGATCCAGTCAAGATTATACCTACAAGGAAGAAATTGATGCGAAAATCTTCAAGGTAAAATAACGCCAAAAATTACAGTCCGCGACACACTTTTTTCGGTACAATTTACGTACAAAAACATTTTGCGCCTAAAATATGGGTCGACAAAAATGGGGGAGCAAATGAGAGTGAAGTAAGTTGTCACGTGACGGCAGCCATGTTTGCGTGACTGTAGATGCTGTTGTTATTATGAGGAACGGCATGTCAGTGATGTGAACCCAGAAGCAAGTGCATGTGTTTAGTAACGCCAAACATGTATCAATGGTTGGTTAACAACTCAAAAATGGACCAGCTTTGTTCCGTGCTACAATCGAATCCGCGACACGCAGAGCAGAAGTCGATAAAGAGGAGAGTCGATATGTGGAATTCGATTCCAAATCAAAATCAGTTATTTATAATTCATATATTTTGATTGCTTCCCTGAAATAATTTAAGGTATCTTCAGAATTTGATGTCAACTTAAAATAAAATTAATAAATATCCTCTGACTCAGTTACCGAATCGTTCATCTGTGAGGTCACTAGGTCACTGATTTTGGGTGCGAATAATTCCGTATTTTGTTTACAAAGCTTGACAAAATTCCTTATTTTTATTTTCGTCGCCAGTGTACCTTCGTAACTTTTCATGCCGCTGTCTTTGTGTATAAATTCTTTTTATCTCTTTTCGCCTGTTTAAACCGAAAATAGATAACGAAGTTAACTTTCTCTTTCTGAAACTTTCTAACAGTATTTTGATGTTGTGAATTTTGATCGTTCTTTTAGTCATTAAAAGATATAATTATTATTTTCTTAAGCCTTACTAATTGAAGAGAGCTCAAGCTAAAGTACTTCAAATAATGGGCAGACTTTTAATGCATCTCACTGGCTAGCAATTTTACAAAATGTTATTTAATTTGTATAGAAATAATTTCATTTCATTTCAGCCGTATTAACGTTAAGAACTGGAATAAAACCTCAAAGAGATGCTTATCAATCGGTTTATTTGTTTGGTAAAAAAAATATGTCTCTAACAGCTTTTACACAAAAAAATCAACTATTTATACACACCAACATTCTTTAAGTATCTAAAAATATTATATTCACAGATTTGACACAAGAGCGACAGACGCATGGAAAATACCTATTTTTGTAGACTATGGGGGTTCTTACGTAATGACAATTGACATTTGTGACATGTACCAACAGTCACTCGACCTGAGTGGTAGATTTTAGCTCACTTCTTCTCTTAGAGGTGAAGCCAGCTCTAACAGAAGGAACGATACAGTTTGACCAACTTTTACCCGCGGCTCACCCACATGTACGCCGAAAAGTATTCCACGACAGAATTAAAATTGAAAGGTTAATCCAGATTTTAAACCGTGTGTGCACATCCGAATTTTTCCGCCAATCAATTACATTTCGTAACTTCCTGAAAACGTTTAAAATTGAAATTCACGTGCTTGCCTGAACAGCGAGAAAAAGAGGATCAGGTATATATTATAAATCTATATTGTTGTAAATATAAAAGTACAAGGACTGCCCGATGAAAACTACCCTAGGGTAAAAAACATCGAGAGGTTCTCACAGAGGTCCATCCATGGGATTTATGTTTCCGACTTAGAACAACCGTGTTCCGGGGCAGTTTGTTGCTGTTTACTTTTAAAAGGTCCTGGCTTAGATGCGTAAGCTGGATAAGACTTGATGAGAAACATCACAAACTGAAGATTATTAGATAGGCTTTGTTAAGGTTGCTAAAACTTCTTAACACAACACCAAAGAGTTATTTTTACAATACCTTCTTAGTGTGCCTCTGCCCTCTCATCCTTTATTAACCGTATATTACAATGTACTTCCAAAAGTGTGAGAATCTTTCCGATGACACAAGTACCATTCTGATTTTCGGAACCCGAAACATTACAACAACAACGTTACATTTCAGAAACCTGACGAATACTAAACTCCAGGATCTCCGAGTACTGGTAGCAATTGAAGTGGAGGTGGGTTGCTAGGCAGGTCACATGACAAGAATTGGCGACGGAAGGTGGCGTAGAGCCCTATTTGAATAAATTGTTACCGATAAATAGTAGAATTGTTGATAGATCAACGGCTATATTGATTAACGATATTCGGAAGTTAGAAAAACCTGCTTAAAACGCAGGTCATGGAAATATGGCACAAAAAAAGGAAGCCTATACTCATCAGTGAGTGGAACAGTTACTGATTTTTAACTGTATAATTACCTATATAACCAATTCAAAAATCTACACAAATGAAGGTTCTAATTCTTTAGATGACCTACATTTTTTAATATTATTTAATTTCCGATTTTTTACAATACAAGCTCAGACATAAAAAAATAAAATATATAGTACAAACATTCACCTTTTACGGTCAGTCGTAATATTAGATTAGTTTGTAAACTAATCTGTAAGGATAAATTAACTTGCTTTATGCCAGACATCAAAAAGAAACGTTAATTTTGGAATCCGTAATATTATCACGTAGTCTGTCTCACTCGCACTCTAGATATTTATCCTGCTCTAGGTTTGTTATCAAATATTTAAACTCACAAACATCCAGAACCGGAACAACTACTTGTAGATCAAACAAATATTTTTGTTCAGTGAGGAAAAAAAAAATGGAGTCACGAAGCACAGCAATCAATTACTCAGCCATTGCGCCAACCTTGCCAATCTTTGGACTATACAAGAATTAAAAATTACTATGGGATCTAATTTTAAATCAAAAGTCAATATTGAGAAGTATTCGTTAGAGCAACTATGTCTAGAGCACCTTTTTTCAGATAAATTATTTATTCCCGATTGAGCACCTATCAAAATTTTGACGAGTTGCTCAATCGGGAACAGAAATATAATTTAAATATATTCCCATGAGAGCAACTACGGTAGTTTCTAGTGATGGGGTGCGTATAAAATTATAAGCATGGGGTTCATCGTGTTTCGAAAATTTAAACTGAAATACTTACAAGCAAAAGTACTAAGCTAGCATAGTTTCAAGGTGGTATGTTTTTAAACCATTCAAGGAAGGTTAACTGAAATACTGAACACCCCACCACTACAAGCTATCAAACCGTAGTTGCTCTAATGGGAATATATTTGAATGATAATTTCATTCTCGATTGAGCAATTTGTAAAAATTTTGAAAGGTGCTCCTCAATCGGGAATAAAAAGTTGCTCTCAACTTAGGTGCTCTGGAAATAATTGCTCAAACGGGAATACCTCAATTTTGAAACCTTGATGTGTACGACAGAAACGCTGTAAAAATTTGACACAACTTTATCACCCTCTAAGCTACCCTGTTTTATGACGACATCATTATGGTTACACATCAACATAACTTCGTGTATTTATGTACTACTAGAAAGCGCTACCGTAAGCCGTAAGATTTACAGCTTAAACACATTTAAATCGCTAAGTAACTCATACATTAGCCATTCACTGCTAATCTACCATCTAGTTCCAAATAATCACTTCAATGAGAATGTTAATACCCGTTCCGAAGGGTTCAACCCCCCAAATGACACTTCTAATTTCTCAACCCGTTGTGGTCCAAGATTAGTTCGCGACATAAACTTTACAGCTGCTATAATAGATAGATACGGTATAACGTTTTGATTAATACAATTTGTGGATACAAATTGATAATACCCTCTAAAGTCCGGGGCAATTAGCAGTTTGTTTGTATTTCTGTCCATTCCGATTACTAAATTATTACTTTTGGGAAAGTTTTTGTTCTTGTCGGCTGTCTTTTGTCTATGTTTGGAACTAGGCTTCGGTATTAACTTACTTATAAGTTTGTTAATTGATTTTATTACTGAAATCTTATTATTTGAGTAGTATTATTTTCAATTATAAGTAGGTACATAGCAATACGCATACATGAGGGATCAGATAAAGAAGTATCTAATAATAAACACACATTTTGCAATTAGGTAATAGACGGCAAGTTTATCGACTTCATCTAATCGCATATCCGGACAGAGCGACTTTAGCAGAATTATTGATAAAAATCCAGCAGTCGTACTTATGCACAAAATACACGAACCAGACAGTCAATTCCAAGTACTAGCGGCCAGTGGTAAAAATAACGATCAGAATTCATGTTGAAACACGAAAAATAAAAATAGCCTTCTCTATATTTAAAACTCTGAGCTTTTCATACTTAAAAAAAAGTAAAAAGTTTTTGCTTCACGTAGTAATAATGTATGTATATAACCGTCCTGAAACAACACAAATGCATTTACTTTCACTCTCCGTGATTACCTGCTAAATTAAGCTCATTCATAACTTCAGCAACAAAATCTTCTTCCAACGTTACCGGAACTTCCTCCATCTCACGTTCCTCCGCATGATTTACAGCCTCACTAAGATAATCTTCCATCTTTGCAAATGCGAGGTTGGCGAGTCAATTATGTAATCATGAAGCTCGATGTTGGCTAACCATAATTATGGCGAAACTTGTTCTAGGAGAATTTCGCTGGTAAACGTCAAAGTTTGAAAATTCTCCAGCATAGTTAGTTTCTAAGTATACGCAGTTAGAGCTATATTCAGCCTGTATTACACCACCGGTTGGAATTATTCATTAAAGATGTTCGTGGGAAGCGAAAGGGAATGCTGTAGTTCTCATTTGAATAAGACAATCTGGAAATATTTTTGGTACTTTAGTGATGCCGTTTACATACCTTGGGTGTGTTGTGTGAGCTTTGAATAATTTAATGTGAAATGTTGTACACTTTCAGACCAATTTTCGAACCACTACCAAGTTGTTGTAAGGTATTTTACTTTGTCGTGTGCAAAATTTACGCAATTAATGTTCCATATTATGTTGCGATTGAGCGAGAAATAGCTAAACTGTACATGTTACTATAAAAGCCCTCACAATGGTAAATGTTAGGTTTTACAATTCAATATAATTCAACCACAACTTCAAGTACCGGAAAGACCTATCTGTGCCCGTCCAATCTAAACTAATATTATAAATGCGAAAGTAACTCTGTCTGTCTGTCTGTCTGTCTGTCTGTCTGTCTGTCTGTCTGTCTGTCTTTTCTTCACGCCTAAACTACTGAACCGATTTATGTGAAATTTGGTACAGACATAGTTTGGAACTTGAGAAAGGACATAGGATAGTTTTTAACCGACTTCAAAAAAGGAGGAGGTTATCAATTTTTTATGTTTGTTACCGCATTACGACCGACTGGGTGAACCGATTTTCATGATTCTTTTTTTGTTTGAAAGCTGGTGCTTCCCGTGTGGTCCCATTGTCACCAAATCAAATCAAATCAAATCAATAGGCCCACGCATCGTTTTTCGTAAATCTTATGAAGTAATTTAAGTACTTGCCTATGGTAATCATCATCTTATGTAGCTGAGCTGATGATGAAAGGTACAACTCCTTAACAGTAAGGAGTAGGCATCGACTGATTCATTGTTCGCATATCTCCGGAACTTCACGTCCGATTTAAATCATTCTTTTTTTTTGTGCTAGGTATCGTTCAACTTAGGGAATACTGCAAGTTTCATCAAAATGGGTTCAGTAGTTTTTGAGATAGGGAATTTTATTAGCTTATTGTGTACATGAGGGATGTTATTACCAGTGCTACGGATTATATTTTAATTATGTATTTAATAATAATAATAATAACTTTATTTCCAAACAAATTGCAATTTACAAATCTTTTTGGTTATTACAACTTAGAATATGACAGTAGGTTATTTAAATTGCATAAATCTCCGAGTGTACCACTGACACCCAAGCTAAGATTAAACTTGTGTTATGGGTGCCAGGGCTCTCTCTATTAATCTATTTTTCACCTTACAAAAACCAGTACGGAGTTACATTTGGAAAATATCCATTGTTGAGCAAAACTAAACAAAGTTAAAAGAAAACAGAAAAAAACAAAATAGTTTAAATAAACTTTAACTTAAAGATAAATAAAAATAAGTAGTAAAGTAAAGTAATACAGTATAGCCTCTCACTAGTATATTGGTTCGTAGTTGGTAATTGAATGTGACTTGTGTGTGTGATGTGTGTATGTGATGTGTGTATGTGATGTGTGTATGTGATGTGTATGTGATGTGTGTAAGTCTCGTGTGTATGTATTGTAGGTTTGTGTTTGGTGTAGTGTATATGTGTCGTGCTTGCGTCCTATATTTGTGTGGTATAAATGTAAGTGGTCTACAAGTCAGTAACAGTCAGAAAGACTTCCCCAGTAACTTTTCTATTTCCTCGTATGTCCGAGCAGCAAGCCATTGAGTAATTATTATTTGGCAAGAGTTTGGGTTGAATATTTTAACTAAAAAGAGAAAAATAAAAAACTTAAAAAAAAAATTAACGGCCTTCAAAAAGAGCCACAAAAAAGGGTAAAATAATCTACAAAATAACTTTTATTTCGGAAGCCGGTGGCAAAAAAAGCAATGAAATAAAAAATAACAAAACCATCGTTTTTTATTATATCTTTATTTATTTATTATCTTTTTTTTATTTTACGGATTAAGGCGCGCTTGCCGAGGTTGGTCTGTGGATGGGTAAAAAGCACTCGGAAAGCACGTAAAGCCGTTGGTCCCGACTGTCATTTGAAGATCTTTGACAGTCGTTACTGTCTTCTTCTTCTTCCTGCCCTTATCCCATTTTACTTGGGGTCGGCGCAACACGTTTTTTTTCTTCCATTCTCCTCTATCAAACGTCACAGTATCATTCACTCCTCTGTCTTCCATATCATTCCTTATACAATCCATCCATCTCTTCTTTGGCCTTCCTCTTCCTCTCCATCCATCAACATTCATACTCATCACTCTCTTAGTCACATGAGTGTCATCCCTCCTCATCACATGTCCATACCAAGACAGACGATTCCCTTTAATTTTTTCTGTAACAGGCGCCACTTTCAAACTTCCCCTTATAAACTCATTCCTTACTTTATCCATTCTTGTCACTCCACACATCCATCTTAACATTCTCATCTCCGCTACATGCAAACGTTTCTCATCCAACTTTTTCACAGCCCAGCATTCCGATCCATACAATACAACAGGTCTAATCACGGATTTGTATATTTTCCCCTTTAACTTGAGGGGCATCCGTGAGTCGCAAGTTGTTCCGGTGACCTGTCGCCATTTCATCCATCCCGAGTTAATCCGGTGTGTTATGTCCCGGTCTACATCGCCATCTCCTTGGACAAGCGACCCGAGGTACCGAAAGTCGGAACAGACTGGTATGGGCGTTCCGGCAAGTGTAATGGGCACAGGACTGGAGAGACCGCCAAAATCGCAAAACAAATATTCGGTTTTGGTTCTGCTCAATTTCAGGCCAACGTTCTCCAGTCTTTGCCACCACGCCTCCAATCTGCTCTGGACCTCTAGGCCGCTCTCGGCAATAAGCACAATATCATCGGCAAACAGCATACACCAGGGGGCCTCCTCCTGAATGTCCGACGTCAGAGCATCCATTATCATCAGGAAGAGGTACGGGCTGAGAGCCGACCCTTGGTGCAAGCCAACCGCCACATTGAAGCTGCCGCTAGTGCCCGCTGTAGACCGGACTTGGGTACTGCATCGACTGTACATAGCACGGATCAACTGCACATACTTCCCAGGCACACTTTTCTCCTTAAGGGCCCACCACAGAACCTCACGGGGCACCCGGTCGTATGCCTTTTCGAGGTCGACGAACACCATGTGCAAGTTTTTATGCGCACCTCTGTATTTCTCGCACAGTTGGCGGATAGCGAAGATAGCATCCGTCGTGCCCCGACCAGGCATAAAACCGAATTGGTTCTGTGAAATTTCGCTCTCCTCTCTTAGTCGCCTTTCAATAACTTTCTCCCAAACCTTCATACTGTGTGACATCAGCTTTATTCCTCTATAATTATTGCATTCCAGCACATCACCTTTGTTTTTAAAAATGGGCACTAGCGAACTATTGCACCATTCGTCAGGTATGGCTTCTTCCAGCAACAGCTTATTGAAGAATAAAGCTAACCACGTCCAACCATACATCCGCAATGTTTTCCACACTTCAACAGGTATTCCGTCCGGTCCTAATGCCTTACCATTCTTCATTCCACTCACTGCATTCCTCACTTCATCCACACTTATTTTTCTTACTAATCCCTTATTTACTGGTTTATTTTCAAGCACACCACTCCAGTCATTCTCCTCATTCATCAGTCTTTCAAAGTAACCCTTCCACCTATTCACAATTTTCTCGTCTTCTGACAGTATCATTCCAGCATCGTCTTTTACGCACTTTACTTGACAAACATCCTTCGCCTTTCTCTCCCTAGCTCTAGCAAGCCGGTAGAGTTGTTTTTGGCCTGCTGGAGTATCCAAAGTGTCATATAGCTTTCCTTGGGCATTTGCTTTTGCTATAGCCACAGCTCTTTTGGCTTTTTTCTTAAGAGCATCATACTCACTCTTTTTTTCAGCTTTCAAACTAGCACGCTCATTACCAATGCTCTGCCATTCCTTAAATTTCTTCTTTTTTTCCCTCAAAACATTCTGTATCTCTGTCGACCACCACCATGTATCCCTATCTATCGTGCCCCTGCCTTTCGTCTCTCCCAAAACATCTTTTGCTGCGCTCCTAATACACCGAGCCATCTCATTCCAACATTCATTTACGCTTTGGCCGTTCATATCACCCATCTCAATCATTTTATTTACCACTCGCTCTCTTAATTCTCCAGCACAATCATTCTTCTCTAGCATATGCCATTTTATTTTAGGAGGGGGACGCTCTTTTTGCTTTAGAAGCCTTACTTGTAAGACTACTTCCATAACCAGGAGTCGATGTTGTGAGACTAAATCTTCTCCCGGTAGCACTTTGCAGTCTTTGACGAGCTTTATTTTGTTGCGTCTAACAAGGAAGTAGTCTATTTGCGTATTATGTGTCCCACTCTTATAGGTTATTAGGTGTCCATCGGCTTTTTGAAACCAGGTGTTGGCTACTGCTAGATCAAATGCAGTAGCTGATTGCAACATAGTTTCCCCCTCATTATTTAAATTCCCAAAACCCCATCCCCCGTGTACTCTTTCATAACTTCCTTTCATTCTTCCCACATGCCCGTTAAAATCACCTCCAATAATTAATTCCTCATGCGCCGGGATGGTTATTAAAACTGTATCAAAATCCTCCCAAAACTTCTCTTTGACTCTTTCCTCACATCCTACCTGGGGAGCATACACACTTATCACGTTCAGTACAACATTCCCTAACATTACTTTCACAACTATCAATCTATCATTAATTCTTTTTACATCCATCACACTTTCTTTCAAATTACTATCTAACACTATTCCCACGCCATTCCTTTTTCCATCACTTCCACAGTAGAAGAACTTGTATCCCTCCCCAATTTCCCTCGCTTTTGTACCCTTCCATTTAGTTTCTTGCAAGCACGCCACATTTATTCTTCTTCTTTTCAATACATCCGCTAACTCTCTAGCTCTTCCAGTCATTGTCCCAACATTCCAACTGGCGTACCTCAATCTTTCTTCCCGGGCTCGCTTCTTACGTCGCACCCGTCCGGGTTGATGCGACAACCCTTGTCCATTTCCCGCAGGGGCCGGGTGCTGCTCCTGCGCGTCGCCTGCGGGGTACGCCCTAGCACTATCGCGCATATCAATTTCTCTCAACATATTGCTTAAAGATTTGGCTTTGATTTTATGGCCGGCCGCCTGCCTGACACTAACCCTCTTTGGGAATGCGTTTGTTGGTGGTTTACCCGCCACCATTCGAGTGACCCAAGGTGCTTGATAGCATACACTAGGTCTTAAAGTCCATTAGTCGCCTTTTACAGTCGTTACTGTCAGAAGCTCTAAAGTCTGACAACCAGTCTTACCATGGGGTGTCGTATTACCCAATTACTGGGTTGTGAAGGTCCGACAGGCAGTCGCTCCATGTAAAATACTGATATCCAGCTGCATCTGGTTTGACTGGAAGCCGACCTCAATATAGTTGGGAAAAAGGCTAGGCAGATGATGAACGGAGTATAGATAATTTTATTAGTACTATATGTCGAGTGGTCCTTATGTTCGATAGATGGCGGTGATCGCGCAATGATGTTGATCGTTACACGAGTTCGGTTCACGTTATTGTTTTTATTTATCGGAAAAAAGTAAATAAATAGTAAGAAGGTATGAAAAAAAAAATATCAATATAATAAAACTTTTAGTACAAAGAAAATGCCCGAAAGGAGTATAGATATATAATCCGAGTTGTCACTATGCTTGATAGATGGTGTTGTTAGTTTATAATTATCAAACTTTTATCAAAATGAATACATTTCTCGCATGAAGTATTTAATTTAGATAAACTTTGTCTTTCACACTAAGTAATTTGGCCGAATAGTTAAAAAGTTATCACGATAATATGATTGACTTGAACGGAGCGCCTAACGGCGGCGGCAGCACGGGCGAAGCGCGAAACGGCGTCGCGGCGAACAATGCATTCCAAGCAATTCGCTATTGCTCGCAATAGCGAATTGCTTGGATTTTTATTATTATTTTTTTATCGTGGTAAAATCATCAAATGAGTCCTCCCACCCAGGGCAGGGCGGGAGGGACTGTCAGACTTGACTGACTAAAACCTACGGGGTCCTTCAATAGCCCTTTACGTACCGGGGTCACGGTAATTCGTAAGTCCCGCGACTCCGGCAGGCTTTGGCCCTCTAAAATAATGAGCACTTAGAAAGGAATTCAGATAATTCCACCCTCAAGAGATTCCCTCTAAATATTAGGTATAGGTGTTCAAAGATTGTATGGAAACTAATTTTGAAGTTAGAAATCTGGGATGTACGATGTGAAGTTACATAAAAAAAATATAAGTGTTAAAAAAATAATGTCACGTAATTTAATGAGGCAGACCAAATTCTACGCGAGCGAAGCCGCGGGCAAAAGCTAGTTATTTAATCTAAACTAATATTATAAATGCGAAAGTAACTCTGTCTGTCTGTCTGTCTGTCTGTCTGTCTGTCTGTCTTTTCTTCACGCCTAAACTACTGAACCGATTTATGTGAAATTTGGTACAGACATAGTTTGGAACTTGAGAAAGGACATAGGATAGTTTTTAACCGACTTCAAAAAAAGGGGAAGTTATCAATTTTTTATGTTTGTTACCGCATTACGACCGACTGGGTGAACCGATTTTCATGATTCTTTTTTTGTTTGAAAGCTGGTGCTTCCCGTGTGGTCCCATTGTCACCAAATCAAATCAAATCAAATCAATAGGCCCACGCATCGTTTTTCGTAAATCTTATGAAGTAATTTAAGTACTTGCCTATGGTAATCATCATCTTATGTAGCTGAGCTGATGATGAAAGGTACAACTCCTTAACAGTAAGGAGTAGGCATCGACTGATTCATTGTTCGCATATCTCCGGAACTTCACGTCCGATTTAAATCATTCTTTTTTTTTTGTGCTAGGTATCGTTCAACTTAGGGAATACTGCAAGTTTCATCAAAATGGGTTCAGTAGTTTTTGAGATAGGGAATTTTATTAGCTTATTGTGTACATGAGGGATGTTATTACCAGTGCTACGGATTATATTTTAATTATGTATTTGGCAAGAGTTTGGGTTGAATATTTTAACTAAAAAGAGAAAAATAAAAAACTTAAAAAAAAAATTAACGGCCTTCAAAAAGAGCCACAAAAAAGGGTAAAATAATCTACAAAATAACTTTTATTTCGGAAGCCGGTGGCAAAAAAAAGCAATGAAATAAAAAATAACAAAACCATCGTTTTTTATTATATCTTTATTTATTTATTATCTTTTTTTTTATTTTACGGATTAAGGCGCGCTTGCCGAGGTTGGTCTGTGGATGGGTAAAAAGCACTCGGAAAGCACGTAAAGCCGTTGGTCCCGACTGTCATTTGAAGATCTTTGACAGTCGTTACTGTCAGAAGCTCTAAAGTCTGACAACCAGTCTTACCATGGGGTGTCGTATTACCCAATTACTGGGTTGTGAAGGTCCGACAGGCAGTCGCTCCATGTAAAATACTGATATCCAGCTGCATCTGGTTTGACTGGAAGCCGACCTCAATATAGTTGGGAAAAAGGCTAGGCAGATGATGAACGGAGTATAGATAATTTTATTAGTACTATATGTCGAGTGGTCCTTATGTTCGATAGATGGCGGTGATCGCGCAATGATGTTGATCGTTACACGAGTTCGGTTCACGTTATTGTTTTTATTTATCGGAAAAAAGTAAATAAATAGTAAGAAGGTATGAAAAAAATAATATCAATATAATAAAACTTTTAGTACAAAGAAAATGCCCGAAAGGAGTATAGATATATAATCCGAGTTGTCACTATGCTTGATAGATGGTGTTGTTAGTTTATAATTATCAAACTTTTATCAAAATGAATACATTTCTCGCATGAAGTATTTAATTTAGATAAACTTTGTCTTTCACACTAAGTAATTTGGCCGAATAGTTAAAAAGTTATCACGATAATATGATTGACTTGAACGGAGCGCCTAACGGCGGCGGCAGCACGGGCGAAGCGCGAAACGGCGTCGCGGCGAACAATGCATTCCAAGCAATTCGCTATTGCTCGCAATAGCGAATTGCTTGGATTTTTATTATTATTTTTTTATCGTGGTAAAATCATCAAATGAGTCCTCCCACCCAGGGCAGGGCGGGAGGGACTGTCAGACTTGACTGACTAAAACCTACGGGGTCCTTCAATAGCCCTTTACGTACCGGGGTCACGGTAATTCGTAAGTCCCGCGACTCCGGCAGGCTTTGGCCCTCTAAAATAATGAGCACTTAGAAAGGAATTCAGATAATTCCACCCTCAAGAGATTCCCTCTAAATATTAGGTATAGGTGTTCAAAGATTGTATGGAAACTAATTTTGAAGTTAGAAATCTGGGATGTACGATGTGAAGTTACATAAAAAAAATATAAGTGTTAAAAAAATAATGTCACGTAATTTAATGAGGCAGACCAAATTCTACGCGAGCGAAGCCGCGGGCAAAAGCTAGTATTTCCATAAATATGGCGGCTTATCCAACGACCGTCGATAAATTGGAAACCACTGAAATAAATATTGAATTTCAGTTTTAATCTTACAGCGAGAGGCCGCTGAAATGTTCTTTGATGTCGAAACTTTTAAAGCGAGCGGTGCAAACCACACAACGAAGCTACTTATAATTTTCTAGTCTAACTTTATTATCTTTGCAAAATCTAATAGACGCCAAAGTTCATAGATAGTTTGTTTTTCATTAACACGATGAAAGAAATCATGAACAAGATTTTCAAGCAATGCCATCCATGTCTAATATTTATGTCCACGGGTAGACATTGATCTTGGTTAGGATATGTGATGAAGAATATTTTTTTTCCAAAACTATGTTCTTATAGCTTCTGCTACTGACATTATTCTATAGAAATTACAGTTGGTACGTAATCTCCATGCCTACGGTTAAATTCGCTGCTAATTTCAACAACACAAAGAGAATTTTACCAACTTTACACTGTAAAAATTTGCATCAAGATGTAGATAGCCAGTTAATCTATGGTCCGAATTAACCTGAATCTCTACTACTGTAGTTAAGGTCTACGTACAATAGACTTGGAGGCACTACAACTTAGGTACGATAAGATTTTATCGTTACCAAGGTGCCTAATAAACGCCGCGGAAGAATCTATGTGGGATGTTATAATGACGGTTGGGCAAGCACTAGAGATTCACACTGATAGGACACTAAGTAGCGCGCCTTATTAAAATGCTGATTTAACGAGATTGTGAATGGTAATCAAGTGTTGCTGGAATGTAGGTGAGCTAATGAAACTAGGGCACTTTGTAGCCCTGTTTTGGAAAATAAAGCATGAATTATTATTAATGAGGTACCGATTGAGGCTCTGTGACATTGACATAAAAATGCTTCTGTAAACACACTTTACAAAGCACCGATTTATATTGTAAATCAGCAGCGCTTAGGATTTGCAATCGAAGTGAAAACAAAGCAAACCAAGCGTCCGCTTTGTTAGTCAAATACGACTGCAATTCTTTTAATCTTTGAGTTTTTATCTACTTATTTAAAATAAGAAGTTTTAAAATAAGAGTACCTATAAATGCCTCAAAACGCACATAAGCTGTTCCGTCAATGCACAAAAAAAAAAAGAAACTAACACTACCACGCGCTTGACTCATGCTGAATGTCAAATGTCGTACTGAAATCTACAACAATTTTAGATATTCTTTTACAATAAAACCTTTTACGTTCCCAACGTTCCAAACTAAAATAATATATAATTATGGTTGAGTTTTAATTATTTTTAGGCAACGCCTGCGTCGCGAATAGAAACAATACATCGTCACCTTAGGTCCTAAGGTGACATATTGTTATGTGATGTTTTTGTTTTTTAACGTCATTAGTCGAAAGTTTAGATATTGTCGAGCATGACAGCGACATCCTAGCTGTTGAAGCCTCTAGTGTACTGAATCAGAAGGTCATAGGGTAAAGTACTACTCGCAATCGAAATTTATTTCTACAAAAAAAAATAATTAAGAAAGAATTTCGATCACTGGATTGCGACTAATAACAGTAACAATTATTACTGCTGGTAAGAAAGAAATCCAAAAGTATGACTTCAATTTATTTTATCTCACACATACAGTTTCTGAACTCATTTAATTGAATTTATAATATACTAGCTGTACCCTGCCGCGCTTCGCTGTGGCAAAAAAAAAACTGTTTTTTCTTATTAAATGTTTTTTTTTATTTCTTATTTAATTTATCTATAATATGTATGTATTTAGAAATATATAAGTATGTTTATCAGTTGTCTAGTACCCATAACACAAGCTCTGCTTAGCTTGGGATTAGATGGCGTTGTGTGATAGTTGTGGAATATTTATTTATTTATTTATTATTATTTATTCTCGGTCGCAGGTGTGACTGATGCAAAAATAGATAAAACAATCCTTGGTGCGGATTATATATCATGCTAAAATTTCAGCTCAATTGGTGCAGCACTTTTTGAGTTTTTGAAGCGTACACAAACCAACATAACATTTTTATAAATATAGATAGATATTACTATTTAATAATCAAACAAGGTCGTTAACACCGTAGCAAGGGGAATCATAGTGCAAAGTTATAATTGTAACCTGTTCAAGCGTTTTATTACCTCCAAAATATTTTCGCTCCCCAAAGGATTCCTGTGAAATGTTTCATTAAAACTTTGTTTTGTGTAATAAAAGATGTCGGTATCAAGGTGGAATCTGTCAAAGTTGCTACTCATTAGCTGTGGAGTTCTTTGGCTATTGGTGGAAGTTTTACCTGCCAATTGGGAGTGCCGGGAATTCGCGATAAATTCGCTGCTTGAAAATGTGAAAGTGAAGTTGATGAGATGAAAGAGGATTAGTTGATTACTTGTAAATGTTTCTAATTCCATATAAAATTGTTAAAAGTGGTTTATTAATTTTTTTCTTGTCTCCTTATTTACTTTAACTTGAGGTACTAGAAATTAGCCAATTCACGGAAAGCGCTAGTGGATTTTTTTGCAGTAATTTTTCAGAAAAATCTTCCGAAGAATTTCGGCTTTGTGCTCGATAAAATGTCAATAGGATTTATGACTAATACAAAGTTTGAGTTTCCACAGAAAAGTCAGTTTCGAAGTATTAATTATATCTCCGAATGTTTTTTGGTTCCGTACGATTTTAAACCGTGAGTTCTTAGGGGTTATTATTTATAAGTAAAAACGTAAAGATTTCCAATTGATATACATATAATACCATTTTTTTCTGTTTTTGGTGAGCAAAATCATCAGATGAGTCCTCCTGTCGTGGGTGGAGCGGAAGGAAAACTCTTACTGACTGAAATCACCCTGTTCCTTCAGTCGCCCTTTACGTTCCAGGGTCACGGTTACCTTTGAGATGGCCCAGCAACGCATTGATACGTATTTATACTTATTCATCATCTGTCTAGCCTTTTCCCAAATATATTGGGATCGGCTTCCAGCCGAACCAGATGCAGCTGGATATGAGTATTTTACATGGAGCGAATACGATATGGTAAGAATAGTTGTCAGACTTTCGAGCTTCTGACTGTGACTAACGAGTGTCAAAGATCTATAAATGACAGCCGGGATCCACAGTTCTACGTGCCTTCTGAGACACGGAGGAAACTTTCTATGACAGATGGTCACCCATCCACAGACCAACCTCGGCAAGACCGGCTTAGCTCGGAAGATCGACTTATGCGGCTGTAATTAAGCCACGAGCTCCACCGTACGTACTTATACTTATTAAAACTAGAAAACTTCGTTGGTTACAGTTACCCTATATTATTATGTGATCGGTACCTACACATCACCTGTCAGATAGAGCTTAAAACAAAAAGTTCTCATGACTTTAATCTCGTATTCATGTGTGATTATCTATGTCGTCAGGTTATAAGTCCGAGCTTTAATCCCCTATTCTATGAATTTTCATATCACACTTAGTGGCTCATTTATTAGTTTGTGGGTTATAATTACAAAAGTTTCAGTAGATTAATTTGTATCGTGAAGTTTTTTTGCTTTTGCACAATTTTATTAAGTTTTCACATTAATTAGCTAAGAGCTGTTAAAACTGTATTATATAAACTTAAGATTTTCAGAAGCTCTTCGATTTCTTAAATCAATTCTATGGGTTACATACCTATTTGACTAGTATATTTTCATTTTCGTTAAGGGTCAGTTCACACAGAAACGCGACGCACTCGTCCGGAGGCGACGGTACTGGAAATGTGCTTCTTTTATGAAGTAAATAAAGTTGGATTTCACGAGACATCGCGCTCCGTCGCGTCATCGGTGGAATGGGTATCTTTGTATGTAGTAAAAAATGATAGATTTTGACTAGCTCTATAGAAATGGGCTCGCAGCGTCGAGTCTCGGTGTGGATTGACCCTTAAAAAACGTTGCTTATTTCGGAAAAGATAATTTAATGTCCTATAAATACGTAAGTGTAATTTTTTATTTCGTGTAATTTTTTTTTTGTGCCAGTTTTTTGTTACTATTGTTGACTCTTTGTAAATTTATAGACAGTTGTACATTTCATTGTCCCTGATAAATTATTGCCTTTTTTAGCATACAAATAAAATTGTTATAGCATACAAAGCAAATAGACCCTTCACCTACCGTTTCAGCTGAAGCTTCATATTCCACACTCCATTGTTTGAGTAAGAGGTTATTTGCAAAATTAATTCATATCGTTCTCATATAAATATTCATTGGGGGCCGCCAGTAAATTTTATTCAAAGTCAATCTACCTTTTTGGATTATAATAGACATTCGGTGGCAAAAACTGAGTATTGTTGGCTTTTGGACCTAAACAAATGAATGCTGGACTGGTATTGAAGTACTTAATGTTATGAACTGTCTTATCACACTATTCCAGCTATACGCTCTCTGCTGTTAAAGATTTATTGCTTGGTTTTAGTTTCAGTAAGCGAGAAATTTTCATTTGCATGATGACTAATGTTTACAATATAAATCAAAAATTTTTGTAATTCTTTTTTTTATATATAAAATATGGCATAAACTTTTATTAAAATCTATAAATATCTTTTTATAATTTTGGTTTTCCACTTTTATTTTCTGTAAGTTATCACAAAAATGACATCAAACCTATTAACGCCCGAAATTAATATTCAATCTCGATCTAAATTCCATTGCTTTATTTTCGACGGCTGCTTCTGATTGGACATCTTAAAGACTCGGATAGGCAAATTCGGTAGTTGATTGGTTACAGACAAAGATCCAACCGAAGATAGCAATCGAGGTAGATTATTAATTTCCAGCGTCAGACAACAGGCATCGTCGTCAAACGTGAACCTGCAGTTACGAAAAACCTTTTTTTTTAGCGTGGTAAAATCATCAAATAAGTCCTCCCACCCAGGGCAGGGCGGGAGGGACTGTCAGACTCGTACTGATTAAAATCCACGGTGTCCTTCATGACCCTTTACGTACCGGGGTCACGGTAATTCGTAAGTCCCGCGACCCCGGCAGGCTTTGGCACTCTACAGGCCCCGTCACTATGCGTGTGTTCCAGTTAGATACGGTCACATATCACCACTTATTATGTAAGTTACATTACGAAAAAAACTGACTAACTTATTACTTTGTAAATAAAAAATGGTCTAGTTAATTTGTTTTTTTTTGGGCTAATTTATAAGTACCCAACTATTCCCCAAACTCCATAATTCGTTCCTCCGTCACCTGAGGCAATAACTCTGTAATCCTGTTGTCACCGGGTCAACATATAAATTGTCCCGATCCTTCCGTAGCCGTAATATCACCGCACCTGGACAGCGGTAATTTATTCCATAATTTAATAAGGGCGCGTTCCACTGGTGCGTCGGCGCCGCATGCAATTGATAGTTAGGAAGTTATTGCTGGTGGTTCGAGGTGGCCTCGACTGGATTAGAGCAGTGTTATTGTGGACTTTAATGTAATGCTGGGATGAAACGTCGAGGTTGGATACGAAATGTAATAAATGAAGATAGTGACTGTACCTAGTTCAAATAAATAGTATTAGTCTAGTGGTTACAACCGCCACTACTGATCATGGTGTTCTGGGATCGATTCCTATGCCGTGCCAAGTTTTTCAATCATCAATTTCATTGGAAGACATGGAGTCTGTATTTGTGTTGTTGGTGGTAAGCTCATCTTCTAATTTAGTTCTATTACGATTGTTAGTTTGCCTTTCCCTATTTTGCACCGCAACACCTTCTAATTATGTTATCTTACTTACTTAGTAAAAGATGAAACTTTTTTTAACTACATAGCAAACTGAAATGACTTCATTAGCCAATTTTATGAAATTAGTCGATAACTTACCTTAAAATGATTAAATTACGTACTTACCTTTATCTGAATCATTTTCGAGCAATTCATGTCCAATTTATGCCTTAATTTTTTTTACATTAACCGTAAAAATGGCGTTCAATTATAAAAAGTAAATAGCACAGCAAATTACGTCCTTAACAAACAGTTCTTTGGTAAACAAAACAGAAAAACAGCCGTAATAAAATAAAAACATAACATAAAAGTAACATTCACTCCACGTTGTATTAGCATATAAACTGAAATAAATAACACTTTGCTCGAGAAAATGAGTGTAAAGAAAGTAACCACTTATTACTACTCAAGTAGTATGTTAATTTAACGTCCACGGCCGTATGAAAACGTTTACCGTGGAAATTATTTATCGTTGGCCTTCATGGCCCGCAGTGGGTCGTCGCCATTTTTAACCGCGGCCATTTTTGTCCCGGACATTTGCGGACTAATTCGCCTTGGCCCTTTTGTCCTATTGTGTTGTTGAATTAAATTATTATTTTCTATATGAGATGATATTTGAGTAAATTATTTTGTTTATTTTTTGAGAGAGGCGGTTAATTTTTTTGTTGTTGGATGATTCTTCTTTTCTATTTTTGATTTATTG
Organism: Agrotis puta; assembly: GCA_943136025.2. Classification (NCBI taxonomy): domain Eukaryota; kingdom Metazoa; phylum Arthropoda; class Insecta; order Lepidoptera; family Noctuidae; genus Agrotis; species Agrotis puta. Next base: position 18,867,825 of record OW964176.2, on the reverse strand, counting down.
TCCGGAGTTTAAGGGTAACATTACTGGTTGAGTAGGTCGGTGTTTACATTCGCTCATGATCGAATTTTAAATTAAACAAGCTGTTTTCTAATGATTTTTTTCAAAGAATCATTGCAGTAACACTTTAAAAGTTTCGTATGATATTTAAAACCGTTTTCACGAATAAAATACCGCTGGCCTCGCACATTCTTTGAAAAAAGAACAGAAGAGAAAAGAGAATACAAAAGGAATTTCACTAGAACCATCATCAACAGATAAAAATAAGCAGAAACAACGAACGCTAACGAAATAGACTACAGTATTGTTATATTCTGCGAAATTTTCACAAAAAAAAAACAAGTATTGTTGCATCTGACATGCTTTCACGAAAACGCTAAAAAGACAAAAAATATTAACGTAGCCGTACGTCGGCAAACTGGTATGTTAAAATGAACAAATATATGTTTATATAAACATGGCAACTCCCGCGTTATGTTTGTCATACCCGTATGTCAGCGGTTGTCAAACTGCACAATGCGATGCGTCCATTCCGCTAATTGGTTGACGTCAGGATTTCCATACCCTGCCAAATGTAATTTCTTTTTGTTTTTTTCCCTAAAAAAATTCACTTCCCTAAGACTCGTAAGCACTTAAACGTACGTTTAATAGTATCCTTATAATTATGACCTTAAGATCAGGAAGTTTCCGGACATAATGCCGCAATGACTGGAACTCTGCTAAGCCCTTAAGTAAGGGACTGCACGTGAGTAAAATGCTACACGCTGGTACTGTCTTCCTGGTTTTTAAACACAAAATGCCATTTGAACATAGAAGGTGAAATTATCGTGATGTCTTAAGTGTTGGAACTTTCATACGAAATCAAAAGAACTGGTTGATTAAAACAAAACTGTTTCTATAGTTTTGCCAATGTTCTTTAATGATGACTTCTAGACTAACCGTATGCAGCTGATTACCACTGTTTTACACTAAGTACATTTATTCTGCATATATTTAACGCTTCCGTAAATATTATAAAAAAGCAACACGAAAACGTTACCAGAATTCATAGTCATCTTGCAAAAATATGAGATCCCGTTAGTTTTTGACATAGCTTCAAAATCCCTTAAAAGTTTAAATCTCGGATCTCACTGGAAGCCAATTAAAAAGTTTGAGAAACGATTTCAGTCCATCTGAAAGAGTTCAAACAAGTTTAAAAACGTGTTGACAGCGCTTCACATTTGCATACCGGCGGACTTTGCAAATAGTTGGGCTATGTTTTACCTATGAGCTCTACAGCGCACAGCTACACGGCTGTACCGTACAGACTACGTGAGAGTAATTCATGACAGGGATTTAAAACTGAATTCTAAGTAAAGTTCAGTTGGTTTATAAATTCAACACATGGACATGTTACACTAAAAAGGTTTGTGATTTATAGTGTAAAATTGACTGACGGCACGTTTGGCGCAGTGGCTGAGAAATTGGACTCCTGCGCTATGTGTCGCGGGTTCGATTCCCGCACGGAACAAATATTTGTATGATCTGCAAGTAGTTGTTTCGGGTCTGGGTGTTTGTGTATGTGAGTTTCTATGTTTGTAAACGCACCCACGATACAGGAGAAATTCATAGAGGGGGGCAACATTTTTTAAAAAAAAAAAATGTAAAAGTATCTTTCTCACATAGTTCCACAAAGAAGATGACATAACAGAACAAGATTTCCTAATTGTGTTCAAGGCAGTATTCAAGCTCAAGTTCGTTATGGGTTGAGTTAAGATAGACTAAAGACAAAGTATTGTGGTGGACAGAAAGTTAAAGGTACAATATCCCTATTATTATTTAGATGAAATTGTAATAATACGAGTACGAGTATTTTTATCAAAAGGTGACGGTTACTGAATTTATAGTGAGTAAATTTTTTGCTACCTTAGTGACGGGGCCTGTAGAGGGCCAAAGCCTGCCGGGGTTGCGGGACTAACGAATTACCGTGACCCCGGTACGTCAAGGGCTAGTAAAGGACACCGTGGATTTTAATCAGTACGAGTCTGACAGTCCCTCCCGCCCTGCCCTGGGTGGGAGGATTTATTTGATGATTTTACCAAGAAAAAAAAAAACCTGGGCGAAGCCGCTAGCAACAGTTAATAATTGTATTAAGTTTTCATAGCTTAATAAAAGCAACCACATAGCTTGATTTTCAAGGTTATGTACTGCAGACTGTCGAGATGGTTGGGTGAACTACCGCAGCGAGATAGATGCACTCAGATAGGCTGTCGCTCCATGTAACATGCATTACCAGTGGTATCCGATTGAGAAACCGACGACGCGAACAATTGTTAAAGGGCAAGATGATGTTGAAATTTTAATAAATTTTTACAGTTTGGGTTTTTGTTACGCATTCAATATTTTCGTGATCCGAATTCATTTCTCAATTGACACCCTCAAGTGGCACTAAAGTAAGCCAGGCCACATTAGAAGGAGATATCTTTTGCGCAGCTTTTGCCAAAAAAAGCGCAATAAGGGGAAGTTGGTGCCAAAAGTGCCTCCTGATAGGGATCTCATTACCCGGCGAAAAAGTCGGCTTAACATAATCTTTGGGCTTATTTTCTGGCGAGATAACTTAGCGTACTTAATGCTGAGGTTATTTTTAACACCTTTTTTAAATAATAAGCTTCGGAAATTTTATGTGAAGTCGTTATTTAAGCTTGGTTTTTGAAACGGAGATTTTTATATTGGTGCTGATAAAGTAGTTGTTTGTCTTTTTTTGAGGAATTTTGTGTGTACTGAGGGACAGGGCTGACAAAACATTTTGAGGATGACTATCGCAACGTTATGTTTTTTGTCTGTTGAGGAACAGGTTATATAATTTCAGTGTGTGATTTTTCAAAGAAAAAAATAGGTTACTTTGGTTATTCAGCAAAAAAATTTTTCAGTAAATTAAATTACTGTAGGTATTATTAAATTAAGTATAATTAGACAGCCCTTAATTTTTAAACATTTTAATATTAAGTGTGGTACCCAAATAAGAGCTGACCCAGACCCCTGGCTTTTCCAGTTTCCCCTTTTCATAACAAGATTTACATAATGTTATAAAAACCTTTCAGATTTAAAATTTAAATAATCTATTCTACAAAAAACCTACGGAGTCCCTTGTAGTATTAAAAACGATTTTGAAAAATGTTTTAAAATTAAAATTGTGATTTGTATAAAGGCTTTTAAGGTGAGTTGGGTTGAGCTCATAACCACAATGGTTTTAAAATATAAGTGAAATTATCTTGATCATTAATTAATTAATTATGGTTAGTAATCGAACACGAGTAGAACAATCACTAGGTATATACAGTGCCGGATTAAAACAACAGCAGGAGTAGCAATTGCTAGGGGCCCACGCTTAAAGGGGGCCCTATTGTGCGAGGCCTGCCCGCCTCTACCATGTTTGCGAAAAGTGAAACGTTATACTATTCCGACTAAGTACATTATAAAATCGGTAACCTGTATCTCACTGACGAAATCAAATACAAAAGTTTATTGCTTGCTAAGGCAAATTCTACAAAAAGTCGTTCGTATTTATAATTTGTATGAAAATTGAATAGGTCCGAGTGCACCATTAATAAAATATAACAATCACTATTCCTTGGAAAGTAAAATAATTTGTTGAAAACATGTACAAATAATATAATGCAATTATTTATGTTTGTTAGTTTAAAAATAAAAAGGGGCCCCTCGATAGAATTGACTTCGGGCCCCTCGCATGCTTAATCCGGCACTGGGTATATTTAACGTCTAGACCACACTTAATTAAGCATTAATGTACTAAAGCACTTTACAAGTCAGTTGTAAGACGAAGCGTCTGGAGGGGACGCCCTAGAAACACTTCAAAAAGGTCAGGTGCATGCGTACGAGCAGCCAGCGTGCTGACGCGATGCGTGCATGACGACGTGAATAATGTGAACGAATCCAAAAGAGTTTTTAAGGTGATTTGTAGACGGTTCGTAGTTTTGTTTGAGAAATAATCGTGATAATAGCATCTCGCAAGTTGACATAAGAGGTTGGTTGTTGGTTGAAGTTCCCATGTCTCAATTAAGCTTTAATTGTAACACTAGCTGTCGACAGCAACTCCGTCCGTGAACTTAAAAATTATACCACAGAACGTCAAAAGAAAATTATGAAGTATGTATTAATCTACGTTACAACTTTCTGCTAATCAAAATTCATTCAAATCCGTTTCTTTTTGTGTGATAGATTACACACATCCATTGCTACAACCTCACAAACTCTGTTTGATTATGTGTGTTTAATCTAACTTATAATTACTATAAGTTAGATTACACAAAGCAAACATTGTAGATCCTAACATTTTATTAATCATTTATTAGCCATTATAATGATGAAAATTATTACTTTATTAGCCCCACAAAATTAATAACACGTCCCGAAGCGGTTAATTAGCAACATCGTAAAATAGATACTGGCGCATTAATGTAGCAAATAATGATGAGTAATAATGATCCCTTTCCATCGCGTAGTTCGTGTAAAGCCGGCGCTCAGGCGTGGTAAGCCAGCCGTCACTGGGGAGTGAACACGTGAATACAGTACACATATCAGATTTTATAAACAGTATTTCAACTGGAAACATAACATGAAATCACGAGTATATTTTCCGTTAAGGACTAACGCACATTTCGCCAGTCAAATCCCATGTATCCCAATCCCAATAGGAGGGGAGCCTATAGTCATCGATCGGGGACAAATCTGGACCAGAAAAGTTTAATAACACTAAGCCATTTTTACCCGACTACGGATTTTGACCGGTATGTATGTTTGTATGTATGTATGTTTGTTTGTTCCCTCATAACTTCTAAACTACTTATCATTACATAACAAATGAGGTCTCGATAGAAGCGTCTCAGTTGTCCGCTGGTTATAGGGTAGGTGACGTGACACCAAATTTAATATGGCGCCCTCTAGGGGATGAGAAGTCGTTACCGAAAAAAAAATTCGCACAGTATCGACATGGATATCAAATTAAAGGGCTTGAGCACATTTGAAATGTATATACATTATATAGCTACAAGAACAAGCCGTGGTCGTATGCCACCTAGCCAATAAAGATTGTGTGAAACAACCGCAGGTGGCATACGACCACGGTTTGTTTAATTTTATTTTATACTTTTCAGTGCGCCATTTTTTCGTAGTCGGGTTTTAGTTATTTTTAACTTATTTTTATAGTAAAACCTTAGACCTCATTCTTATCAGTCATATTACGACTACGTAATAAACAAGGTGAGGAGCAGAGATGACCCAGTGGTATCAGCACCGACTTATGAATTGTCCTGGGTTTGAACCCACACCCTTGTGGGTTCGAACCCAGCCAGGCGCATTACTTTCTGTAATTTATTTATCGCCACTGCTCTCAAAACGGTGAAGGAAAACATCATAAGGAAACCGGCAATACAGCCATCTGTCAAAAGAAATAAATGTTTTGTTTCAAATTAAATAAAGTAACTTCAATAATTTTTTGTGTCCTTTTCATACTGCGACCGTTTAATTGCGAATACCCCTAAATATGTTTACACAGATTCTAAGCATGCTTTAGGTAACAAGTTATTCTTGCTGCTTCAGCCCTAATTACTTTCGCACCGAGATACGTGGTGCTATAAAACAAAATTTTTACTCGACAACCTACACAGTATACACCCGCGTTAGATTTCACAAAGACTGGTTGGTTTACTGAATATCTTTGTACTACGAACCATGTCGCTATGATTTCCCGGGATATCCAATGTTGCGGAATAAAGTGTACATTGTTGAATATTCAGTTCAGGAAGACTGAATTAGATGGAGTGTTATGTGAATAGATTAAAATATACTCGTATTATTACATCGGTACGTAGGTATTCTGCGATTTTGCAGTAAGATTAAAATGAGTCCCCAGAGGAGGTTTAAATGTCATCTTTTTATTTATTTATCGTGGTAAAATCATCAAATGAGTCCTCCCACCCAGGGCAGAGCGGAAGGGACTTTCAGACTCGTACTGACTAAAATCCACGGTGTCCTTCAATAGCCCTTTACGTTCCGGGGTCACGGTAATTCGTACAGTCCCGCGACCGATTAAATGTCATCTGGATTTCACATATTTAATGCGAATAGTTAATCTACTCATAATATAAAGTCAGCCACTCTGGAGACTTTTTGTTGCGTAGACTTTTTTCGACATCAAAATGCTATGACGTTAGATGGTAGGGCGCTGATCATGGTGAAAAACTTTCTAACTAAATTGTGTACAAGTTGTTCAATTTCCACAGTCTGTATAATATAACTTATTTGAATATTAGTACCCTTTCATATAATGTGCTGTTTCAAACCACCAATCTATACTATACAAGGAACAACAGTTGAAGCAAAATGTATTTTGTACCAAACACATCGTTTTGGTGTGTAAATATAAGAGCAGTGTGTTTTTTATTCCACTCTAGTTTAGTTACAAATGTTCATACCAACTTCATTATTTTAATTAACTAAATAGTAAATAATATATCTTGAGAGATAAGATAAAGAGATATTAATACATTATGAGTATTGCTAATACCTTCATTCGAAGCGTGGTTTGTTGAAAGATGTGTATAATGTATCTGACATTATACATATTAATATTAAATGACAAAATATTAGCGCAGAAAATGAAGGGCTTTAGCTAAAAGCACGTGAGAGTTTGTGGTAATGAGACTTCGTCTAAATAAAGTACTTGTTATTAAACAGAAAATAATGGTATTTTATTATATGAGCACTTACAGCTACCAAATAATAACAAAAAGAGAGGATAATAGTTACCAGACAGCCTCGTTTAGAATTATAATAAAATATCTAAGCATGATGCGAGCACAGACAGCAGCATACGACTTAAATTAAAGTTGCCGCTTTAAAAATTAAAACAGTAAAATGCGGACATTTGCTTGTCAGCAAAAAAAACGGGCAAAAGTTAAAAGAATACTGCTTAAGATAACTATTGGAAATTAAATAATTGCAGGCTCAAGCACCTTCTGGCTGAGTTCACACTAGTTTCTAAAGGATTCAGATCATTTCGCTTGCATAACTCATTATCCTTTTAAAAAAAGGCTTCTGCCAAGTCAAGACCCGCCACGACACGCAAGTACGTTTCCGCCAAGACACCTACGTAATTTTGACTTATTTTATCTTCTTTCGGTACAAATAACTGAAGCTTTGATTTCTTCTCTCAATGTATTTTTGACCTTCGCGTCATGGAAAAGACCAACATTCCTGATTTCAGTCCATAATTATTTTACATAAATATTAATTAAGATTGTAGTTAGCAGGTTTCCTTATTTTTACCCCTTAAAATTGCTTAATACCTTCTTTGTATACAAGTTCAATATCTCCTTGAAAGTACGAGGAAAATTACACTAAACATTTTATAGTAAGTATATTCGTCTTAACGAGATTTGTATCTACTTGTATCATCTTAAAACTTCTTTCATGTACCTTTGATCTTAAATTAAAAATATCTTTATCTTTATATCTTAGTGAAGCCTGAGCTTATCTTAAGTCTTTGGAGAAATTTAATAGTAGCCGAAATAGTTATAATATTTTTTTCTAAATGTAACTTTGTAAGTAGGTCTTTATCTATACAACTAAACGTTAATAGTGGTCACAAATAGGCTTTGTGAACATAATTGAAGAAAATCGTCTTATTTTTGTATAATAATCGTTACACAAGATAATACAAATAATAACTATTTGTGTTGAAAAGTGAGTACTTTCAATCATAAACAAAGCGAGCGGGTATACGTATACGCCATCGAAATTCACTCTTTAATTCAGAAATGAAGACAGTTTTAATCGTTGCGGTGACGCCTTTCGGTCCTATGTGTTTTTGGGCAGGATATTTGAGATGTAATATTTCATTTAATAGTCCATGGTCGCTCTCTTGCCACCATGTTAAATGTAATAAATAGTTTTTTTTAAACCTGTGGAGCCTTCAGCTTGCTCAATAAAAAAACGATCGCGGTTTCGCCACTTTGGAGGCGATCTGGGATATATGTTGCGTGTTCAGTCAAAACAATAGAATAATTTGTGTCATCAAAAATTGTATTCTAGTACTTGTGTTCAAAGCTTGATGTTCTTGCTTAAGTATCGTGTACTTGAAGTGTTAGTAAATTAGTAAATTGTAAAATGCACCTCTAGTGTACGAATGACGAACTAATTTTGACCACCAAATTAAGGTCAAACTCACTAAAACGTGAACAGTTAAGCTAGGGTTTCTAGTCGCCATCTCTAGTCGCTCGTGCTTTGAGACCTCAAAATCATTATTGTCTATCCAGTATTTTCCGCTTCTATACTACGGTTGGCTTCCAGTATAACCGTATGCAGCCAACATCCATAAACGGAAGACAAACACCCTCATAAAACAACATCCAACTGTGCTCCCATCTCGTTCGTTTAACAAATAACGAGAAACTTCATCTGCAGCGCTGTGAGGCTGCAGTAGCGGATCCGGTTCATCTGGGCCCAGCAGACGAGTCAATATCCGCGGTGGACGAGACCTACTCATTTCCGTGCTGGCTGGTACTCAACAGATAAATCTGCAGAAAGTCAACTCAATAAGAAAAGTGGGATCGAGGGCCACACTAAAGCGAAACGCCGTTAATTTTCGCGATAATAGCCATTAAATTAATTATAAAAAAAATAACAAAAATTCGTATGAACGTCATCATCCTCAAGCGCATCCCCTCCATCATCGCGATAATTAACGGCATTTCCCGTAAGTGAGGTCCTAGTATAAGAGTTTCTGCTTGAATCCATTGAATTCTCTAGTAATAGTAATGGCTGGTATGTATCAAAACCAACAATTAGGTACGTGGGGACTGCAATATTAAATATACAGATTTGATGCAGTTTAATTTATCGTACACCAATATTGATGCACAAGATTTTTACAATAATGGTACAAATGGTAATTCTATGGGTACAACGGTGCTCTTTTTGAAGATAGGTTAGAAAAAGAGAACATCTGAGAAGTATAGTACTATTTTTTTTTTTTTTTTTTTTGCGTGGTAAAATCATCAAATGAGTCCTCCCACCCAGGGCAGGGCGGGAGGGACTGTCAGACTTGTACTGACTAAAATCCACGGTGTCCTTCACTAGCCCTTTACGTGCCGGGGTCACGGTAATCCCTTGGTCCCGCGACCCCGGCAGGCTTTGGCCCTCTACAGGCCCCGTCAATATGCTGACACTCTTTGAGGCGCGCGTGGAACACAACGCGCCGTCGACCCGGGCATGGTCCATGGTCGGACAGCAAGTCGCCCATTACTCGCTGCCCGCATGCCCGCGCCTACGGTGGCCGGAGATCGTCCTGCGACGTCCGACGCCGTGGGCGTCTACCACTGCGGCTGGGGTGGAGGGAGGACGCTGTCCTTTCCCTCAGGCGGCCCGCCTCCTCCTTCACGAGCATGACTGCTTCGCAGAAGGAGGCGACCGCTTCCCACTCCGTCTCGCCCCGCAGCATGGCCTCGACCAATGCCGGGCGCGAGAGGTCTCCGCCTATCGCCGTCGTGAGGACACGGCGGTGCTCTGCCCAAGCGGGGCAGTCCTGCACCGTATGCTCCACCGTGTCCTCCGGACGATCCTCGCAGTGGTGACACCCAGGCGTTTCTTCCCTCCCTATCAGACACAGGAACCTCCCGAAACTTCCGTGTCCGGTGAGGACCTGCGTCATGCGGTAGGTAAGGACGCCGTGACGCCTATCCAGCCACTCCTCAAAGAGGGGTCTTACCGCCGCAATTGCGGCGTGCCCGGACCTCGGTTGCGACAGTCGCTCCCTCCATACTGCCCTGAGATCACGCCGGAGCTCTTCCCGCCGCGCCTCGACTTGTCGAGGCAGCGGGGATTCGCCCCGACGCTGCGCCTCCACGCGCCATTCATAGACGCGCTGGAGGGCAGTCGCCTCCAGATCCCAGGGCAGCAATCCTGCTAGGAGGTTGGCTGATTCGCCGGCGATCGTGCGGTATCCCCGGATCATCCGGATAGCCATGACCCTCTGGCATGCGACCAGCTTGAGTGGTCGCGTCCGGATGCTTAGGGCCCACACGGGGGCCCCGTAGAGGGCCATGGACCGCACGACACCGGCGTACAGCCTCCGGCAGGAGGCATTTGGCCCGCCGAGATTGGGCAGGAGTCGCTTGAGAGCGGCTGCTGCCCGGTTCAGCCTTGGGGCCAAATGCAGGAAATGCTCCCTGAAGTTCCATCGGCTGTCGAGGACGAGTCCCAGGTACTTCATCGTCCTCCCGACACCGATGCGAACCCCCTCCACCGTAATGTGGGACTCTGAACGTGGCGCGTTCAGACGGCCATGAAAACACATGGCCTCTGTTTTGTGCAGCGCCACGTCGAGTCCCAACTGCCGGATCCTGTTAGCGACTGTCGCTACCGCCTGCGTCGCCACGTCGGCCGCCGCCTGGTGCGACTCTCCCTTCGCCAGGACGAGCGTGTCGTCGGCGTAACAAATTACGCCGACGCCGTCAGGGAGGTCGCCGCGCAGCACCCAGTCGTAACCGATGTTCCACAGGAGCGGCCCCAAGACCGATCCCTGTGGAACACCGCACGACATCTCTCGCCGGTTCCACTCTCCCCGGTGACCGGGGTAGATGACGGCTCTGTCCGTCAGGTAGTCCTCGACTATACGACGGAGGTAGGTCGGCACCCGGTGATACCGGAGTGCCTCCCTGATGCAACTCCAGGGCAGGGTGTTAAAGGCATTGGAGATGTCTAAAGACACCCCCAAGACGACCCTGCCCCGGGAAACCGCATCCCCCGTCGTGAGGGCTCTCACGCGCGTGATAGCATCCACCGTCGAGCGCCCCCTGCGGAAGCCAAACTGGCTCTCCGCAAGGTCCGGGCCCACCCGATTCAGGTGCCCGACGAGGCGGTTTGCAATTACTCTTTCAAAGAGCTTGCCCACCTCGTCGAGCAGCACGATGGGCCGGAATGCGGACGGAGAGTCCGCAGGGCGCCCGGGCTTCTGGATCAGGACCAGTTTCCCCGTCTTCCAACGAAGCGGGAACTGGCCCCTCTCCAGGCACGCGCTAAAGAGCCCACCCAGTCGAGGCCCGAGAGTCCCCGAGGCCAGGACCCAGGCTTTCCCTGGCAAGCCGTCGGGTCCTGGGGCGGTATTTTTGGCTTTGAGCCGTTGTACCGCCACTCTCAGGTCTACCTCGGTCACCTCCGGAGCGTCGTAGACGTCGTCGTCGCTGTGGTCCGCGTTTGCGTCAGCTTCAGGCACCGCCGGAGACGGAGCCATGGGCGGGGGAGTGTGCTCCTCCCGCGAGGGGAACAGGGCGCTCACCACGTCCTCCACGAACTGAGGCTGGAGACTCTGCGTCAACGGGGGAGCCCAGGGGCGGAGCTTCTCTCTCACCCACTTATAGGGCCGGCCCCATGGGTCCCCGTCCAGAGCCTCCAGCATCTCCTTGCGGGCCAATTCCTTGGCCCGCCAGATCTCGTCGCGGAGGGCGGCCTTCGCTGCCCTGTAGCCATCCTGCAGCTCCGTCTCTACAGCCACCGCATCCGGAGGTCGGGTGCGGCGCCTGCGGAACCTGGTGTACCGGCGTCGCGCGGCAACGCACGCCTCGCGCAGCGCTGCTAGCTCGCGCGACCACCAGTACAACTGACGCCGGGCGCGTCCTAGCCGGACCCGGGGCATGGCCACGTCGCAGATCTCCGACATGGCCTCCTGGAACCACCCCGCCTCATCGTTGATGTCGGCAGGCCTGTCCGGTGGTGACACCCAGGCCTGCACGATCGAGGCTTCCAGGAATAGCTCCCGGTCCAGCTGCTTCAGCGCCCATCGCGGACCACTTGGGTTCCGTCGGACCGGCGCGTCTGAGGTCTGGGCGGAGACGTCGAACCGGATATACCGGTGGTAAGTATAGTACTATAGAATAACAATAACAATACCAAAGAAAAACCAAAGAAAAAGAAGACATCAGGATATGGTTGTTTCGGAAAGTAATTTGAGTCGCATTGGCCGACCATATCCTGATATCTTCTTTTATTATTATCCCACAGGAAAAGAATGCCGTAATAAACAGTGTGTTAATGTATTATTCCCCGCCATAACCTATCTCTGTACGAAACATCCAAATCCGTTCAGCCGTTTTGACGTGATTGAGGAACAAATGTTCATCCATCCAAGTTTTCGCAATTGTAATATTAGCAAGGTAGTAAGAAGTAAGAAAGAGTGTGCCTTCTGTTCGTTCTTATGGTGCGACATTACAAGAGCGGCTTAGAGTTCCTTGCACAGGTGACATGGAAATAGAGGAAGCCTTTTGTTGTACAAACGTTGAATACGAATCACGGAAATGGTGTGACTGTTGTTTTGACATGAAATTTATGTTATGTGTCACAGATATTGTAAAGAGAAACAGGAACGTAAAAGGAACTTTGTTTTCTTTAAAACTTATGTCTAAAAAGCCTTATCTAAGAATCATGCGTTACTTCGCGGAAGTTCATGACATTGAAATATTTGGAAAAAATATTTTTTTCATAGTATCTAGTTTTAAATTAATTATTATATCGGGCAACTTCTCGGTCGAAAATAGATAAAACTAATTTAATATAGAATAACACACTCCCAGACCACTAAAACGACCATCGTGATATTGAATTTACGTTGTCAGATATACAGAGACGGTTAAAGAGTAATTGAAAAAAAATACTGTTCCAAAGAAAAACATCAATAACGTTCATATGATAATAAATGGCGACACATATACGATCCGAATTATTTTCAAATTCAAAATTTAATGAGAGAAGCCGCGGGCAATATCTAGTGTATGAATAAAACACATATTTTTATTTTGTGTTTTCGTTTCAAAAGATTACAATATTTGTATGTCTATTCATTTAGGAATACGGATTTTCCATTTCACGGAGTTAATCTTCAAGACTTCATCTTAATCATGGATTCGTGGAATTTCGTGGATATAAATAATTTTGCTTCTTACGTAAATAAACCATGTGTCTGAGATTTATTTAGAATTAAGCTTAGAGCTTTCCCGAACGACGCACTGGCGTGATTACGCGCCGATTATAGAAGTACTAAATATTTTTTTTTAGCGTAGTAAAATTATCGAATGAGTGCAGACCAGGGCAGAGTGGGAGGGTCCCGTTATTATGCTGACACTCTTTGAGGCGCGCGTGGAACACAACGCGCCGTCGACCCGGGCATGGTCCATGGTCGGACAACGAGTCGCCTATTACTCGCCGCTCTCGCCGCCCGCATGCCCTCTAAATAATACATAGAGAAATAACCAAGCAAGTTATTAACAATATTCATGAACTAAGCGCTGATAATGCCCCGGGCGCGGGTTCTAAAGATAAAAAACAAAGAGTAAAGAATAAATAAAATTTAGATGTCGCCGTACATGAGAATTTCTAATACCTGAATTGAATATAAACCCTGATTAATTAACACACCAGTTACCTAGTTAATAACCTTGTCAGACTTCTACAATAGCAAGGGTAGCAACTAGCCAAGATATAATATGTACAACGAGGGACATAAGAGAAATATAAAACGTTTTGCTGAACCTAATATAAGGCCTAGAATTTAGTAACAACGTTAGCGATAAATAGATTTAAATGGACCGTTACAGTCATTACGGTAAATAATATTGTGCTATTCTGTGATCAGAGCTCTGTAAACTAATATTTGTTTATTTTTATACTCAATTTTGTAGAAGTTGTTGATGGTATTTATTTATGTACAGAAAGCTTTATAGAAAACCTTCCTTTTGAAGCTTACTATATACAGATCACAGAGATAGGTTGAAGAAAGAACACAGATAAAAGAACTCAAAGATAGTGCTTATTTCGTTAACAAAATATTTATCTTCCAGTAGATAAACAACAGAGGACAGATAGACCAAAACGTAGAGGCAAAGTGTACAAATTGAATAAAAATAATAAACATTTAAAGTAATTGTTATTGGTTTTATTACGAGGGTAAGACAAGTTGTACACAATTAAAAACTTCATGATAAATTCATATTTCACATCTTCCATCTTCCTTCAATAATTTTAATTCAGTGAATATCTATTATCTTCAAATTCTTCTTAGAAACATTTAAAATGTTTTACCTATTTGATCTCGTCCTCGTTTTGTTAATTCCGTTGACTGAAGCATCTATATCCAAATCCTCTTGTCATCAGATTAAAATCAGTAAATCTTTCAGAATAAGCTTACGTTGTCTTTTCTCTAACGCTTCCTGTTCCACCAGAGCCATACCTCTACAAATATAATGTCATTAGTATTCATTAGGCGTTGGTCGCAGTCGAAGGCAGCACAGGTCTGACACGACTGCTGATTATTGTTGTGTTCCCCCGCTTGTTCCGACCCAGTCCCATGGTAATCAATGGGGGAGCTATATTTCAACCTGACTGGCTAGCTTGTTTTACAATGTAAAGTGGAGCGGGTGATATAGTACCATTCGTTGAAGACACAATTTGGTTCAGGGTTCCAAACAAATTGAACTTGCAATATCAGGAACCTAACCAAAGTAATAGTAATTTAAAAAATACTAAAAATTGCAATAAGTGCAGCACTTATTTCTGAAACTAGATTCGGCATTGAAAAACCCTGCAACTTCTCTTTAGTAGGTATGGAATCCAAAGAAATGCTGAGCTTCCTCCAAAAGTAGTATTAAAAAAAAAAACAACCACGCATATCATAAGTAATATCTATCTAAATTTTACTGTTGTCATGCGTGGCATAAGTGTAACATCGTCGACCAATTACCATACCATTCATAAAAACGACAAAGAATCCATCTGTCATAATGTATCCCGAATTTACTACAAATTCAGCAGGCAGTAATTCAGCATATCCTAAGGTATATTGCCTGAAATATATCAAAGTCAGACAAAACTTACCTGAAATCTGACGTATATGAAGGTTATAAAAATATACGATGTAACAGGCCGCCAACAAAAACCCTCTCGACCGACATCACAATATAAAAATGTAGAAATTTTTGTTCCAAATTAAAAAGTGAAACAATTTCGTTATGAGTTCTTTCGTAATTACTAGGCTTATGAAAAAATACTTGCCAGTCCAGTACACGGGAAACATTACAATTTTATCATTTAAAATAAAGGATGACTGTGTTTGTGTAGACTTTTAAATGAATTGGAACACTTTGAAAGTTTTAAATGTTTCCTAACATTGAATAAGTATTTTCTTATGAATAAAGTAGTTTTAAATAGATGTGAATTTACATAGATGTTTGACCTTATATAACGCCTACTAAAAATTCTAAAGGTCGGGTCAGTCTTTTTTAGGATCTACCTATTTGTTACTGAAATAAAGTTATAAATAAGTTCTTTTATAAAAGCAGGACTCATTTTATGCCCAAAATAAAGAAAATTACAAACAAAAATAAAATAAATACACAAAACCGTGTATGTTTCTCACAACTTGAAGTGCGACCATTAACAACTCCACAACCCCATTCCTTGACATTTCATTAATTAGTTCAGAAACTGGAAATACATTTAATTTACCTTGAGAGATATAAGGCGGAGGAAAGTGAAATACGGAGAAATGTTTAATGAATATTTTGTATGAAAGCCGTTTAGAGAGTTCGTCATTTTGACCGACATTTTGACGACAGCCTAACAATTTCGTAACTGTGAGAACATAAAAAACTTATAAATCTTGGCTCACAGAACATAAAAACTCCTACAGACAACCCCTTTTTATTAAACCCTTACTTTTCCTTACAATAAGTCTTGTAGTACTAGCGACATTTTCTCAGTTTAAGTGTTGAAAAGTAATCCATGTTTCACATTTTCTCTTTAAAGCTGTTAAAATTCAGTCTTTTGATAGGCATAAAACGTACTGGATCCATCTTCATTCTCATTCTGCGTACATTCAAGGTTTTATTATGAATCCGTGCTGTACCCACTGTAGGCTTTTTACGATGCCAATTCGCCAAGACATATGTAAACGGCACCAGTCGTAAAAAAATTGCAACTTTACTTCCACACTCCGGATTCCTGAAACTGGGTCTTAGCACGTTGTGATACGAGTTGGTGAGGTGGTAATATTAACTTTGTACTCCAAAGAATATTATTCGCGTTAACTGAAGGAAGAATTACCGATGGTAGAAGACGTTAATATCTCGGGCACGGCATTCTTTGGATAAAATTTGGAGTTGTGTTAGTTTTGCGACTTAAGTCTCGTTTTACATTTATGTGGGTAGTTGAATACTCGTGAATAATGTGGTTTATTATTACTTGAGTGGAGGATTAAGTACTGTTTATGGAGAATAGGTTTATATTTCGTTAGTTATGTTGGGCATGGATACTATGTTTTGATTTGATTTTTAGTAAATTGGTAACATTTTTCTAAGGCCCTTCGTACACAAAGCGACGCAAGTCTCCGATACCTTACGACTTTGATATGGTTTTATTATTATTATTTACTGATTTGTCAGACATGTTCCATCCAAAATATTATGAATTCAATGCGATAGTCGCCTGGATATCAAAGTCTGTCCTAAGAATTATTTTCGTAGGGAACGCTCAATCTATTGCAGTCTGCAGTGCAGATAAATAAGTGTGGGCAATTGCTTATCAATTACTTTTTCCAGCGGCGTCGCCTGCTCCCCCCCCCCCCTTATTGCCTATGTCACTCAGGAACAATGCAGTTATCAACGAGAGAAAAAAATTTCGAAATCGTTCCAGTAGTTTCGGAGCCGATTCACAATAACACACTCGTTTGATCACTCGTGTAAATTTCAGTTTCGTTTGAACTGAAACTCCTATTTTTAACTCCTACTGTGTAACATTTTAATAAACCAGGCAATATACTAAGAAAAAAAATACAGTAGTTTTTGATAAAATCAAGATTTTAAACTTTTAACAAGAAAAATGTTCCACTTCAACCTATTTTATTATCCTACTTTACCACAAAGAAAGTAACATTCTCTAACATAGTTTACAATGTCTGGAATTTTCCATAATTACGTAGTCTGAAGGCGTTGGTTGTGTGTTGTATAAGGGAGGTGCGCAGTGGCAGGCAGCGTGGCGAGGCATACGTTTCATTGGACGCGCACTGACCGGTAGCACGCGGTTTATATCATACCCTGAAGCGGGCTGAAGTAAACAATTATACAATTTGATAGGTATTGTTTAAGGAATTAGTCGTTAGTCTAGTCAGATAAAATTATATTTGGTTTTTATATTAACTTTTTTATTTAGAGCGAATATTTCGAGTTTTATCTATGGCTGCTAAGAGGCTTACCTCCAATTTCATCGCTTGTATAAATTAATTGAGCGAATCCATCCGGGATTCACTATACACATATATTAATTTATACACGTATTATCTATGTGAAATAAAAACAATGAAATGTTCTTTTTGTGAGTATTGTGTTTTGTTATGATCCATAAATGCTTAAAAAATAAATCGGAAACGATTTCTTGTTGGAAAGTGTTTGCCAATAGAATACTGTGACTCTGAAACGCAAAGGGCAAGAAACTTCACACCAAGAACCACCAGGAACTTATTTGATGATTTTATCACTCCATAAAAAGGTAAATAGGAGAGTATAAGAACTTTTAATTTTAAATCGCTATCGCTTATAACCTAGTCCTGTTTCCAGCCTTAATTTTATAGCTAGTTTAGGCGAACGAGTTCCGGTGATGCATAGCCGACAGGCAATTTTGTAAAATAGTGCGCCTAATTTTTAGTCAAGCCAACGTTTTACTGAAGCTCTAGTAATTTCACAGCAAGTGGCCGATGCATAACTCTGCATACATTTTGGCAAACAACCACCGTAATTATAGGCTTTTCATGGTTTTCCAGTGTAATACATTTTTGGAACACGTTGTTTTTTTTATCGTTTCAGTTGTTTAAAATTACATGAGAAAATAACTGCAATTTTTGGTGGTAACTGCTGTAAAAGAGGAAAATTACATTATTACTATTAAAATGTATTCAACATTGTGACCTAATAAAATACGTTAGTTTATGAACTCAAACAAAACTTGTACTGCAGATTTCTGAACGGATTTTCTTATCGATTAATTTGGCGACATGATTGGCGCAGTGGCTGAGCGTCTGAGTGCTGCGTAGCGTGTACGATTCCCGAATGGGACAAATATATAGCCTAGTTATATTGGTTTCAACTAACATCACCTGACTTACAAATCTCGTATGAATTCACAAACAGAAACACGTTTGCTTTTTTAAAATTTTCCACAGCGTGTGTTACTTCAACTTGGAGTTTTCAAACTAAACTTAGTCTAATACTATTAAAAGAAAACTTAGAAAACACGTGGCTAAGTGTAATTAACTCGAGGTAAAGTTATGAATGGCAGTGAGTCGCGGTGGTCGCCGACTGGCAGAGAGCGGCCCCTTAATTATGAGACCTTCTTCACGAGACTGCTGTTTCAGTTAACTTGTAGTTAAAAAGGTGGTTTATTTTTATTTAGTTTCTTTCTTTATTTATTTGATGGGGAATTATGATTGAAATGTGGAGAAAATTCTAATGTTAAAGAAGTTCAAGCGCCTAATGATTATTTTCCGTGAGTTGACTCGAAAGATTTTTCTAGCACGACCTTTTTTTTTTATCGTGGTAAAATCATCAAATGAGTCCTCCCACCCAGGGCAGAGCGGGAGGGACTGTCAGACTTGTACTGACTAAAATCCACGGTGAGTGTGAGCCGTGTGAGCCCTTTACGTACTGGGGTCACGGTAATCCCTTGGTCCCGCGACCCCAGCAGGGCTAGCACGTCCTAGAGGATTTTATCCAAAGACAATGTGACATCCATCAATCCAACCTGAGCTCATTTGATGGTTTATGACCGCAATAAGAAGAAGCATGCAAAAAGCAATGGGAACGTTAAGTACTGTCAGATTACTTTATCGCAAAAAAAAATAAAAATAATAGCTCACTCTGAAAAGCATAGTAAAAAAGAATTCATTCAAATAAGTACGAGTTTTTTAAAACTTTCCCACTTGCTCCCGTCTTTTTCCATATGGATAAAAGTTTCTTTCAATAATACTTTTAGTTTTATCACGTGATCACGTCTGTATGAAGCGAGGCAGAAAGAACTGAGAATGGGAACATGCAAGTTGTACTTTACGATATTACTCTACGTATTACACGTTTTGAACAGCCATGTTCTTGCTCGTTCAGAAAGTAGTCGTAATGTTTCAACTGTTCTGAACTCTATGGAATTTAGACTCTAATGTAATACATTTTATGGAGTATTAACCGTAACAACCGTGTTACCTTATAGAAAATCGTAATTCATAACAATATTCTTATATCTGGAACTTCATCTGTTTTTTTGCGAAATCTCCAAGAGATTCCCACCAGACGCGTGTTTTTTGACAGAAATCTCCTGAAGATTTATTAGCGGACGGGAGGATAGAAGTGAATTTGTGATAATAACCCTTTTGACACTTCTATTTGTACCACAAGCCAGTCATCATAATCATCTTTTAATGTTCCAACTGCTGGGACAGTTCCGCACTCCTATCAGGGAGAGGGAGAGCACCTGTCTGGGGCGGTACCCACGATCTACAACACTGGGAGACCACTGTGCTCAAAAGCCAGCACACTAAAACAATAACATTTGCTGTAAATGAAGTACTCAGTACACAAATCACTTTGTATTCTATATTACACAGGAAAAGTAATTATCAGGGAGCAACATCCAAGCTTTGTATATCGCTATGTTTTTTGCCATCCGGCAAGGTTGGGTCTTGATTTATTAATCTGGCGCAAAACAAAAGCTATCAGGCTTAATGGGCGCTACGGAACCCCGCTGTGTATTATCAACGTTTATAAACGTTTAATATCCTGTGATTGTGCGTAAATCTTGCGATACCATTAATATCAATGAGGGAGATGTTTTATTAAATTTTCTGTGGTTTAATATTAACGTGTTGAGGTAGGTTTACTGTGGCCTTACTTTAAAGTTATTAAGAGACATTTTGGCTGTATTTGTAGGAGTTACAAAGACGTTTCGAACAAGCTTAACCGAGATTTAAAAACATTACTGAACACGGGGCTTGGCTTAGCATCTCACATGTCAGATTCAAACAAGCGCTAAGTTGAAAACAATGAAGTCTCAGTCAAATCACGAGCTTAACATAATATATAAAATATCTATAAACGTTAGGAAGTCCTACGTTATTCTATTTCTAGAACATTTTATCCTCAGTACGTCTTTTCTCTAGATTTTACGGAACTTTAGAGTGACTTGAAGCAGCATGATTTACTTGTTTCCAAGTAACACTTCTACGCAATGTTTTTTAATTTTCCTCACGTAAACTTTTCAGCACTATCATGCTTATTAAAAAGTTACATATTAATAATAAAATAAATTCATCATCTTCCTGCCCTTATCCCATTTTACTTGGGGTCGGCGCAACACGTTTTTTTCTTCCATTCTCCTCTATCAAACGTCACAGTTTCATTCACTCCTCTTTCTTCCATATCATTCCTTATACAATCCATCCATCTCTTCTTTGGCCTTCCTCTTCCTCTCCATCCATCAACATTCATACTCATCACTCTCTTAGTCACATGAGTGTCATCCCTCCTCATCACATGTCCATACCAAGACAGACGATTCCCTTTAATTTTTTCTGTAACAGGCGCCACTTTCAAACTTCCCCTTATAAACTCATTCCTTACTTTATCCATTCTTGTCACTCCACACATCCATCTTAACATTCTCATCTCCGCTACATGCAAACGTTTCTCATCCATCTTTTTCACAGCCCAACATTCCGATCCATACAATACAACAGGTCTAATCACGGATTTGTATATTTTCCCCTTTAACTTGAGGGGCATCCGTGGGTCGCAAGTTGTTCCGGTGACCTGTCGCCATTTCATCCATCCTGAATTAATCCGGTGTGTTATGTCCCGGTCTACATCGCCATCTCCTTGGACAAGCGACCCGAGGTACCGAAAGTCGGAACAGACTGGTATGGGCGTTCCGGCAAGTGTAATGGGCACAGGACTGGAGAGACCGCCAAAATCGCAAAACAAATATTCGGTTTTGGTTCTGCTCAATTTCAGGCCAACGTTCTCCAGTCTTTGCCACCACGCCTCCAATCTGTTCTGGACCTCTAGGCCGCTCTCGGCAATAAGCACAATATCTTCGGCAAACAGCATACACCAGGGGGCCTCCTCCTGAATGTCCGACGTCAGAGCATCCATTATCATCGGGAAGAGGTACGGGCTGAGAGCCGACCCTTGGTGCAAGCCAACCGCCACATTGAAGCTGCCGCTAGTGCCCGCTGTAGACCGGACTTGGGTACTGCATCGACTGTACATAGCACGGATCAACTGCACATACTTCCCAGGCACACTTTTCTCCTTAAGGGCCCACCACAGAACCTCACGTGGCACCCGGTCGTATGCCTTTTCGAGGTCGACGAACACCATGTGCAAGTTTTTATGTGCACCTCTGTATTTCTCGCACAATTGGCGGATAGCGAAGATGGCATCCGTCGTACCCCGACCAGGCATAAAACCGAATTGGTTCTGTGAAATTTCACTCTCCTCTCTCAGTCGCCTTTCAATAACTTTCTCCCAAACCTTCATACTGTGTGACATCAGCTTTATTCCTCTATAATTATTGCATTCCAGCACATCACCTTTGTTTTTAAAAATGGGCACTAGCGAACTATTGCACCATTCGTCAGGTATGGCTTCTTCCAGCAACAGCTTATTGAAGAATAAAGCTAACCACGTCCAACCATACATCCGCAATATTTTCCACACTTCAACAGGTATTCCGTCCGGTCCTAATGCCTTACCATTCTTCATTCCACTCACTGCATTCCTCACTTCATCCACACTTATTTTTCTTACTAATCCCTTATTTACTGGTTTATTTTCAAGCACACCACTCCAGTCATTCTCCTCATTCATCAGTCTTTCAAAGTAACCCTTCCACCTATTCACAATTTTCTCGTCTTCCGACAGAATCATTCCAGCATCGTCTTTTACGCACTTTACTTGACAAACATCCTTCGCCTTTCTCTCCCTAGCTCTAGCAAGCCGGTAAAGTTGTTTTTGGCCTGCTGGAGTATCCAAAGTGTCATATAGCTTTCCTTGGGCATTTGCTTTTGCTATAGCCACAGCTCTTTTGGCTTTTTTCTTAAGAGCATCATACTCACTCTTTCTTTCAGCTTTCAAACTAGCACGCTCATTACCAATGCTCTGCCATTCCTTAAATTTCTTCTTTTTTTCCCTCAAAACATTCTGTATCTCTGTCGACAACCACCATGTATCCCTATCGTGCCCCTTCCTTTCGTCTCTCCCAAAACATCTTTTGCTGCGCTCCTAATACACCGAGCCATCTCATTCCAACATTCATTTACGCTTTGGTCGTTCATATCACCCATCTCAATCATTTTATTTACCACTCGCTCTCTTAATTCTCCAGCACAATCATTCTTCTCTAGCATATGCCATTTTATTTTAGGAGGGGGACGCTCTTTTTGCTTTAGAAGCCTTATTTGTAAGACTACTTCCATAACCAGGAGTCGATGTTGTGAGACTAAATCTTCTCCCGGTAGCACTTTGCAGTCTTTGACGAGCTTTATTTTGTTGCGTCTGACAAGGAAGTAGTCTATTTGCGTATTATGTGTCCCACTCTTATAGGTTATTAGGTGTCCATCGGCTTTTTGAAACCAGGTGTTGGCTACTGCTAGATCAAATGCAGTAGCTGATTGCAACATAGTTTCCCCCTCATTATTTAAATTCCCAAAACCCCATCCCCCGTGTACTCTTTCATAACTTCCTTTCATTCTTCCCACATGGCCGTTAAAATCACCTCCAATAATTAATTCCTCATGCACCGGGATGGTCATTAAAACTGCATCAAAATTCTCCCAAAACTTCTCTTTGACTCTTTCCTCACATCCTACCTGGGGAGCATACACACTTACCACGTTCAGTACAACATTCCCTAACATAACTTTCACAACTATCAATCTATCATTAATTCTTTTTACATCCATCACACTTTCTTTCAAATTACTATCTAACACTATTCCCACGCCATTCCTTTTTCCATCACTTCCACAGTAAAAGAACTTGTATCCCTCCCCAATTTCCCTCGCTTTTGTACCCTTCCATTTAGTTTCTTGCAAGCACGCCACATTTATTCTTCTTCTTTTCAATACATCTGCTAACTCTCTGGCTCTTCCAGTCATTGTCCCAACATTCCAACTAGCGTACCTCAATCTTTCTTCCCGGGCTCGCTTCTTACGTCGCACCCGTCCGGGTTGGTGCGACAACCCTTGTCCATTTCCCGCAGGGGCCGGGTGCTGCTCCTGCGCGTCGCCTGCGGGGTACGCCCTAGCACTGTCGCGCATATCAATTTCTCTTAACATATTGCTGAAGGATTTGGCTTTGATTTTATAGCCGGCCGCCTGCCTGGCACTAACCCTCTTTGGGAATGCGTTTGTTGGTGGTTTACCCGCCACCATTCGAGTGACCCAAGGTGCTTGATAGCATGCACTAGGTCTTAAGGTCCATTAGTCGCCTTTTACGACACCCATTGGAAGATATGGGGTGGCGCTATTCTTTATGTCCGGACACCACACGGAAATAATAAAATAAATTATTATTTATTATAACATATAAAATTTAATAAATATTACATAAGACAAAATTGACATTTTAATTTTCGGCTTCGAAGATATTTGTATAACAAATTCCGTGCGCCTAAACCCCGGAACTCCTTAATTCCGTAAATCCGTCATTCGGCACAAATGCTGCTAATGATGCTGTTAGCGGCCGTGGACGTGACGGGATTAGGCGCCGTTCTTACATCTCGTGCCTAATACCGGAAAATTAAATGTTTATGTTTTTAATCTGTTTCTTTTATGGGGTGTTCTGGTTTTGGAACCAATTGAAAACAGAGAAAAATGTATAAATAAATATTCCACAACTATCACACAACGCCATCTAGTCCCAAGCTAAGCAGAGCTTGTGTTATGGGTACTAGACAACTGATAAACATACTTATATATTTCTAAATACATACATATTATAGATAAATTACACCCAGACACAGAAAAAAATATCGTGCTCATCACACAAACATTTGTCCTGGGTGGGAATCGAACCCGACCTCCGGCATAGCAGTCAGGGTCACTAACCACTAGACGAACAGGCCTATCGAACGACAGTTTCCCTTATTTTTCAATTTGCGTAGCATCATGTATCACGCATGTAATTAATTGTTAGACAGAAATTCATCGTAAATAGACTGAAATATAAGCAGTCTTGCTTTTTGTATTAAGTTTAAAAGTGACATTAAAACAAGCAGGTGTGAAAATCATCCAAAGAGTAAATTGTAAAAGTTCATAGACACTTGCTGCTATTCACTGTTGCAATATAATTTTGAAACTTGCAAACACACACGGCAATTACCACCATACCTCATCTAAGTGTGTGTATGTGCATGAAATATGCACAGTGGCACACACAAAAACTGAGCATGTTTGCGGTACATGTTTAATGTGATTACGGCTTTAGACGTATGCACAAACACATTCGCAGTTTGAGTTAGTTTCGCGCTAAAAGCATCGTCGGGAAGTCTTATGCAAATGGACTTTGCGGTCTAAGTCATAGATGTTGTTTTGAACTTACGTTTCAAACTTGGGTAGTAAAGTTTCCTTCACGAGTCCAGGCGATATTTAAATATACTCCTTTTTGTATCTTCTGAAAAGTTAAACTCGTAACACCTTCTATCTGAAGGCGCGACGGTGCCGGGCTAAGAAAAAAAAAAGCGAGGCGCTATTTTTTTCATCTAAAATATAGTTATGGTTTTGCCATCGTCATTTTTATTTTTATTTTTTCACGCTTAGATATAACCAAGACCTAACTCATTAAAAAACAATAACATACCCAGCTACCAAGCCAAAGTATATGCATAACTCATCAAGACTTTAGTGATTGTTCATACATTTTTATTTTAGACGTGCTACGATGGTCGCGGGACTTACGAATTACCGTGACCCCGGAACGTAAACGGCTATTGAAGGACACCGTGGATTTTAGTCAGTATGAGTCTGACAGTCCCTCCCGGTCTACCCTGGGTGGGAGGATTCATTTGATGAGACGTTCTACGAAGTTTTACTTAGAGAGGTAACGCTGCTACGGTATTACGAAATCATTACAATATGAGCACACACAATTGATTTTATTTTATGTTAGTGTACTCCACGAATGATAAATATGAATGCTAAAACAATGGAACGCTTCATAATATTAATATGTTAAGTATTTCTCTGAAATCTGTCTAGACATGTTTGCGAAGTGAGTTACAATCATATTATTTAATAACCCAAATCTGAATAGAAAACTTTTTATGGCATTCGTTGTTATTTGTGTATTTAACAAGCTTTTATTTAGTTTAAACTGTCCTGTTTTCTGTACTCAAACCTTGTAAGTTAAATTTGATCCACTTCCCAGTTTCCGATTGAGCTGAAATTTTGCACGTATTTATATATCGCGTGACAATGCAGTATTATGATAACACGGAGCTGATCTGAGGATGGAGCAGGTAGGGACTCTGTAATGAAATGCCGCAAACCCATCGAATTTAGACTCGTTTGATTCTTGTTTTTAAAAGATCATCGTTTTTTAAATGACTAACTTGTTTTAGACTGCTTCGTATAAGTTTCAGATAAATAAAGATTTGTAAATTAAATAACAACTATGATTAAAATGTCAGACGCTGTCGTCTATGACTTGTATCTTGAAACCTAGTCCAGATGTAGCTCAGAGGGGCGCGAGCAAGAAGTTTTATTTACAATATTATCATGATCTCATTCACAGCTAGACGCTACAGATCTGTGGGACTTTCACGCCTTTTGATCTTGTACCTTCATTTTGTATTCTCCTGGATTTAGTTCGTTAAGTTATATTTAAGTTTAATATCTTTCGAGCCTTTGAATTTTATTCATTTGTCAAGGTAACAAATATTGTAGGCTGTTAAACTGAAAGTCAGACCGAAAACTGCTTTTGTATTCAAACTTTCAATGTTTCGTGTTATTAATATGTTCTATTTATTAAAAATAATATATATTTTAAAAGCGTCGTATCTTTGCCAATTTTGGATTACGTAACAGAGGATAAAATACGTGTCAAATATTTATAAATAATCTAAATAAAGGATTAATTAGATTAAAAAAAGAAGAAATACCATATTATTTTTGTCCAGAACTCGTCACTGGTGAGAGGGATCGTTTAGTTAAAGGTCAGTATCGGTAGTAGTCAGCTTTAAATAACTTCACATAAATGAACAAAGAACCTAGAAGAAAATAGAATTGCAAATAAATATAGTAACGCTATTTTATGATATTATTCACTATCATAATACTATTATCGGTCTGGTTCGTGGTCAGGGACCCAATAAACTGCTCCATTGATTGTCAGCGCGGAAAAATTGATTTTATCGCCGCGTTTTGATAACCAAATTATTGGTTACCGCTTTAGAATTGCACAGCAATAAATTGTGGAGACTGTAGTTTATTTATACTAGTTTTTAAGGATGGATAGTATACAAGACATCGTTATAGTTTCACTATGTTTGTCCGTTCGTCGTAGCTTAGCTCGTACTAGAAAGCTGTAATTAAGCTCTTGTCAAACAGACAGGCGAAAGCGAACTGGACCGAATCCGAGCCGATTCAGCAAACACGCCTTCGCCACGTCTTCGCATCGGTTAGGTCACGCCATCGGATCGCTTTCGGACTCGCCTGTCTGTTTGACAAAGGCATTAAAGTAATGGTAGGTGAAGGTTCCTTCACTTACCCTTACGTTCTAAAGACATGGCCACCGGTTAATCCAGTCCCACAAAACTATGACTAAAGGACTTATTTGATGACTAGCTTCCGCCCGCGACTCCGTCCGCGCGGATGTCGGTCTTCGCGTGGATGGTTTATTTCCCCATTTTGAGTAACTCTGACAATGACATCTTATAAATATTACGGCGCTGAATCCACTGCGGGTAATGCAACGTGTGTTCGCGGTTCTACAGAACAACGTCTATGAATAAAACTGAAAAATAAGTTTTTTTTCTACGTATTTTTCCAGGATAAAAAGTATCCTATGTTAGGCCCAGGATAATAAGGAATAATTATACCAAGTTTCATCGAAATCGAACCGTTAGTTTTCACGTGATGCCTGCACAAACAGACAGACAGACAGACAGACAAAATTTTTTTTAATCATATATTTGGGTTTGGTATCGATCCAGCAACACCCCCCGCTATTTATTTTTTCAATATTTTCAATGTACAGAATTGACCCTTCTACAGATTTATTATGTGTAATATAGATTTTACCAAGACAAAAAAGGATCTCTTGCTCATAGTAAATATATTTTGAAAAAATCCAGTTGTACTTGTTAAACAAGTACAAAATTACTTTTATCTTTTTCCCACACAGAAATAATGTTCAAAATCACTTTTGAGAACAAAACAACTCGTTAAATTAAACTCCTCTAACTGAATCCGGAGTTTCCAACAAAAAAGGAATTACACAGAATAAAACTTTAAGTGTACTTCTATTTTATACGAAAGCACCTCATTAGGACTATATTCCGTGAATGCAAGCACCTATAAGCCGTTGGATAAACAGTCATAGGAGGTTGGAATTAGAGTTCAAGTTACATTGATGGAACTGGAGTGATACTGCTAGGTTTGTTACTAGAGAAAGTTATCGATATGTTTTGTTGCTGAAGTTGCTTCAGGTTCTTATGATTATTTTGTAACGAGTTATTTAAATTCAACATAA
Organism: Agrotis puta; assembly: GCA_943136025.2. Lineage (NCBI taxonomy): Eukaryota > Metazoa > Arthropoda > Insecta > Lepidoptera > Noctuidae > Agrotis > Agrotis puta. The sequence continues at coordinate 18,839,992 of OW964176.2, read as the reverse complement.
TTATTGTTTGTTAAACAATTTAAACTCTTCGCACAACTTTCAAATGCTGCGTTATTTTTTGGCATTGCAAATGTGCTAGAGTCCACACAACGACTGATATCCAGCGGGAAATTCGAAGTTCTTTTGACGTGGTGCACACTCTTTGTAGAAACTTAACTACTAAGCATATTGGTCAATAGATCGAAAAGGATATATAGATCAATATGCTTATTAATTGATTTTTCTGAACATTTTTATTTTTAATTAGCTTTATATTAATGCTCGTCTAAGTCGGTAAATGAATCCAGACAGGCGATATTTGTGCGATTCAAAACATAACACACGTTGACAATTCATGCAAAGTAATTCTGTAATAAAGCAACTTTCATTCAATAACATTACTGCAGCTTTTACTTCACAACAACAACCTTCTTCGGACCGACAATACAAGTAAGTACTCCTTAGAAATGATCGTACCTAACCTACTAAAGAACTCTTTAGAAAATAAAACGCACACACTACTAGTATAATAAAATAAAACCTTTCTCATTCTTTCACACTTTTGCATTCACCATTGTTAGTAACAACAAAGCTGGAAAGAAGGAAAATAAAAATTATTAAACCTCTTTCTCTTTCAAACACGTTGTTTCTACGTTTCTTGGTAAGTTTCTCATTAGATCCATCACTTATGCCTTTGTCAAACAGACAGGCGAATGCGAAGCGAGTCCGAGGCGATACCGAACCGAAGCGAGACGTCAGTCCGATAGTTCTGTCACGCTATCGGATCGCTTTAGCTTTTCTATGTGACTGGATTCAAACAATTCCATACATTACAAGTAAAAACGTCACGCTTCGCATTCGTCATACTTGTCTGTTTGACAAAGGCCTTAAATCTTTTTTTATAGAAGCACCAGTCTGGCAGAAAAATTAAGAGAAGGACACAGTGATACATTTAGTTCATGTTGGAAAGGAATGAAGGATGTAGGTGACAACGGTTATAAATGTGGAAGCTTGGTGGAAAGAATGGTTTGGGTCAATACTTGTGCAGTTCGAAATTATTTTGAGAAACTTACTGGGATCCTGAGGTTTAGATTTATTCTTAAAAGTTATCTAAACAACAGTCTAATTACAACAGTATTAATAGGACAAAAGTTTAAAAAAGAAAGCATTTTTTAATAAATACATACAACATTATTTTTTGTTAATGCGATACACCTGTCTAGTATTTTTGTGTAAAGTGTCTATGTACAAAATTATAAAATGTATTACGAAAAATCACAAAGTTATACGCTTTTTATGTTACCTGGTTGTCCGTTCAAAAATATGCTCGCGGCGGTTCGCGCATTCCGCGCTTCCTGTGTCGTACACTCATTGTTTTTAAGGTCGGCTACCTTTGACAGATTGATTTCGGTGATTGTATTGTCATTAACTCTGGTGATACAATAAAAATAATAAAATTGGAACAAAATACATCATGGTCATCCTATGGCTGAGATGATGATGATGATGATGGCATCATGGTGTAAAAATTATTGAAATCGAATCAGTTACTGATTCTGAACAAATTATATTCAGGTTTCGCATATACGAGTACTAAAAAGAATGTTGTAAATTTCCTTCTATAAAATTTGCATCTTTCTCTGAGTTTTAGGTTGAAATTTAACTACGAAATAATAGGCAAGTTCGATAAAACTCAATCCGCCTTATTACAAAAAGAGGTTTAACTAAAAACCCAGGTTTAATCTTGTAAAACTATGGTTTATACAAACTTTATTACAATTCGTGGTTTTGCGATAAACCATGGTCTAACAGTAGTAGCTGTCAAAGGTGTGTCAAAGTTTCTCATAGCAAATTTTTCATTGTGTTGTAGTTTTTGTGTTATTTTGACCCGAAATGGATTAAAATAAGGTAGGTTTAATTGTTATTACTCATTGTGGATTTAATTGTTTAGACAATCGTTCCAATGGCGGTACTAAAGTCGACGTTATATCTTAGTTTTGTAATACGGACAAATTTAAACCATGGCTCTGCAGATAAGCCTGGATTTGATAGACCAGGTTCAAACCAAGGTTTGTTTAGTTTTTGTAATAAGGCCGCTAGACATTGTTTTGGTGTCACATTTGTGAAAGGACTCACCCTTTCTCATCCTAAATCCTCTTAAGATGACACGAAACACTTTCTCAAGATCCTAAAGTTAAGGAAATTAATCTGGATAGACTAAGGACGTCCTACACTCCATTTACAAATGCCAGCCACGATCACAAAGTAACAAAACACAATCTTTATTCAGAGATGTGTACTTCGACCCCAAATGAATGAATATTTAACTCCGTGCTAATGTATTGAGGTTTTGTCACCATCTTATTTTCTGAATAGAAAATACTTGAGTTTTCTAAAAGTACAGATCTGTGACGACATGGTCGGCAGAGTGGCTGTTGCGTCGCGTGTCACGGTTTCTGTTCCCGCACGGAACAAACATTTCTACAACTCAGTCTATCGCAGTTCACTGCTAGACATGTGCCATTGTTGTATAAAAATTGCAATAAAATTCGCAACATTCAATAATATGAAATTCTATGTTCAAGTAATAGATAGGAGATAATTGGTAGAGATGTTTTTAGCAACATTGATTAGTAACTTTGCTAAAGTAGTTAATTTAGACGCACAGCTCATTGTTCCGGGTCCGACTATCTGTGTAGGTATATGAAATATTTTTTTGTAAACGAACCCAAAACAATAGGAGAAATTCCTAGAGTAGGGCAAAATATTTTCAGTAGTAGCAGTCGTTTGTCTTCAGAATTGTACCTTAATAAATACTAGTGCAACATAATACTCTTTGTTAGAATGTTTTTTTTTCTTTAATTATTTATTTGAAACTCGATACTTAAATGCGAGATGTTTATTTTATTATTATTCTAATTCCAGTGTTATTTTATCGAAGAAACTTGTTCGATTGGAGCCTATTTTTACAGGTCACAGCAATTGAAATACTTGCTTCATGCCCTTGATTTTTCTGGAGAACCTCAGTCAGTGTATGTTCTTCTAGGGGAGTTGTAACTCACATCTGCTTATAGCTTTTGTTAGTCGTCTTTAACTCATAAGCGGAGACCTCTCGCGCCTGGCATTGGTCGAGGACATGCTGTGGGGCGAGACCGAGTGGGAAGCGGTCACCTCCTTCTGCGAAGCAGTCATGCTCGCGAAGGAGGAGGCGGTCCGCGTGATGGGGGAGAACAGCGACCTCCCTCCACCCCAGCCGCAGTGGTAGACGCCCACGGCGTCGGACTAAGTAAGTCAATTATTACTGTTTTCAATTTTTGTTTACCTCAAACTATAAAACAAGTATGCTCTTCTTCTTCCTACACAGGGGAAATCCACTCAATGAAACAGTTTCGTTTAGTTGTAGGACTCAAGATTTACACTCACGTAAACCGTTTTACAGGTAATAACCTCTCCGTATGGATTCACTCGACGAAGATATTTTAGTGGCCTGTAAATTTTTATCACTTGCAATACTCTGGTTGTAAAACGAACAAAGCCGAGCCTAGGGCATGTCGCTGTGAGAAATTCTGAATTTATGACAGTTCGGAGATATTCATTGAAACATTTCTTAAAGAAGAAATCATTCACCAACACAATCATGAAATCGAACCAAATATGTTGGAAAAAGTCTGAAAAAAGAATAAAGTTTGAAGTAACCAACCACATTAAGCATCGATTTTATATTTGTAAAAGAATTCTAGTGAAACATTTATTTTCATCAAAGCGTGCATATTTTTGGTGGTAATTAAAATAATACAGTTGTAAAGACTTCTTATAAGTAAAACACATGGCAACGTTCTGTGTGTCTGTACTTTTTTTTCAAAGTATGGTTTTGAAAAGCTTATAAAAGCCAAGATATAATTTTGTTATACTGTTACAGAAGATACTCTTAAATCTAATTTTTTTATTATTTTGCAGCAGCTGATACTTACAGTGGCTTTCACAAACCAATTAGAGGATTAAACGTGAAGTTCCCATTACGTTCCAGAGAGAGTAAAAAGAAATTGATAGTACTCGCCTTCATCCATCTTTGAAAAGGACTCATTTCAAAGATTTTAATGAGAGTTCTTAGTTGAGATGAGATTTTTTATTGAAATAAAATCTATTACTTACTGGTAATAACGTGATATCTCATTTATTTTTAATAGAAAAGCTTTTTCTTGGTTGCGATTAAAGAATATCAATTTCATGCTATATAAGTACCTATAAAATGTTTAGAAAAATGTAAAGGTAAGCTGAAAATGATTAGATTTAGTAATGAATACCGTTTTCATTTCGTTCCCATAATGAAAATATTTCAATGATTAATGTCGAACATTGATTTAGATCGCAAGTATTGGGTTCACACAAACAATTTTGTATCAAAGCAATGTTAATCAACTTCTTCAAAGTAAAATTAATGAAAATGGAAATGAACTCCCGACTTATCGCCATATTGGTTTGTTACGTCACATATTTGGTTACAACTCCGCCAACACTCGCCAATGCTCATTAATTCATTCGCCATTGATTTCTCATCAATATGTATGGCGTCCTGATTTCCCATTGAAACACCCTTTCATGGTTATTTACAATTTGTCAACAATGTTATGGAGTGATAAATTATTGTTGTTTCGAGGGATGAATGTTATTTTACAGAGCCGCGCCGCATCGTGTCATTCTGGCCAAAGTTCTTTATAAATATTTTGGCAACAAACTCTTTTAAAACAAATTATGCTCGCCTTTGTGGCAAGTTAAATCCTTTTACAGCCTTTTAAAATCTTCTTTAAATAATGTCTCTAGAGAATCTTATATAAAATTGCTTTATGTTAAATACAACATCTGTAAAAGTTTAAGTTAAAACGTCTATAAATAAACAGTTGTAGAATTTCTCCAAGTTTTAAGCACCCATGCGTCTGGTGGCTCGTGGCTGCTCGCAAATTGAATTGCCCACATTTTGCGAATGCCTTACAATTTGCATTAAGATATTGCCATCGGGAGGACGTGATGTCATGAGGATGGACGCTTAAGTTACGAGAGATGGTATATATCTCCTTTTTGGGGTAATTTACTTACAGCAACCTGCCAAGGACTTTATCGAATGAATACACGGAAAATTTCTTAAAAATGAGTGAATTTTGTAAATTACAAGCAGACAATTTATATGCTGATTTTTGACTTCCTGAAAAACTGGTTTATAAAATATATTTGCAAAATGTAATAATCTTATCAGTGAGGTTAATTAATAATATATTCAGAATTTTAAACCCTATATTCCCAGTTGTCACCATTGACCTATTCATTTGATATAAAAAATTTAACAAGGAAAAGTATTGAATTAGCATGTCATTTATTTTATAAACTTCAGATTGTGATAGAAGCAATAAGCTTTAAAAGAAATACCTTGTTAAATTTTCGGCCTGCTAGCGATGAACATTTAAACATTTAGCACGACAATGAAATTACAACGCTAAAAGCTCACAGAATATTCAAAGTAACCTCTATCACACGTCAACATATATCTCGTTCATTATTAATGCCTGTCGCGATCGTATTAATAAAGTGAATTTCATCGCGTTCCGGCGAATATCTCATTTTAAATTAATTTTCACATTAATGCATGCACGGCCGTTTTATGCCCGGTCCGGTATTAATTTCTGTTTTGTGAAGATCGGAGGCAGCACGGTTGCCGCTGTATAGGTATTGCCTTCCATGTTAAAGGTAATGAATAGCGGATCTGGTTTAACACTCCATCACACGCATCTCTGTTTGGGACGAGATCAAAGAAAAAAATAAGTCATTTAAACATTATTTCTTCCATAAAATAAACACTTACATAAAATAGATATTCGTTCGTTAGTTCATGTTTTTTTTGGAAAAACTGTCACGCGTGAAAATACTAACAATTGCGGTCGCGCAGGTCGCTGCAGGTATGCTAATAGTGATCCCTAGTTAATAACAGAGAGATACTATGAGTGGGTGTTCTAAATACTCATAATTTACGTTAAAATTCCACGAAATGCATACAAGACTAGAACGCGCGACTAATAGAGTGTCAAAGTGGTATGTGAGCTGCATTTTTTTCCAGTAATTATGTAGAACTTATTTTATCAGTGGTAAGTCTGGCATTACAATCATCTATATATGTATATAAAAATCATTGCTGTTCTTTAGTCTCGCTAGGAGTATAGATAGATACATATAGTATTAGTAAGAGAGAACAACATTTCCAATGTTAAGATTAAAGATAGCAGTATAAAAATATTTTATTGGAAAGTTGCTATAGACAGTTTTCATGTCCAAATAATCACAACAATTTGTAAGTCTTTTCAAAAGATATAACAACCTCACAACACAATAGAACCAATACATTGACGAACCAAAAATTAAAGAAATACAATCAATCCCTTCGATACAAAGAGTATTGATACTTTAATCTTGATCCGTTTTTTACCCGGAGATTTATACGGTTGTACTTGAGCTACGTTTTAATCTTAAAGTGACAGGTCGGGTTGGATCGACCTGACAGCGGGTCGGGCCCTTATCAAACGAAACATCGCCAAACATTTATATGTACCTACTTGATACTTGCAACTTTATTTTACGGATAATACGGAGTTTGTGATTGAAAGTGTCAAACATTTTAAATTTTAATGTGATTGGTTGAAATCGTTGAAAATTCTATCTTTTGTTTTAGAAATAAACTTTTATTTGAGAGTGAGGAGTTTGTGAATGTCGATCGTGTATAGGTTCAGTTACGAGCCTTATGAATACGTACTCGTATTACAATATTCAAAAGTGTCTTTTTCGAACTTTTTTTTAATAGAATATAGTATTATAGCTAAACTAGTAGACTTCATAGTAATTATATAGAGACTTATTTTATTTAAAAGTAAAACTGTATCATTGGATTTTCGAAAATCTTTATTGCCAGTAATATAACAGGCTGATTCTTAAAAAAAAAATTGGGCGAGCGGTTATTTTTGCAGCTGTCTGTATATTGAACAGTGACCTGCCTCAGAAACTTTATATAGAGGGTATATAAAGATTCTGAGGTAGGTCAGATGAAATTTGAATTTATTTTTATTCTAATTTAAATTGAAATAAAACCAAGTTTTCCATTTTTTTTAAATTGTTTTAGTTGTAATTTAACTTTATTTTATTCTCATTAATTTGGTAGAACCGTTATACGACTTTATAAATATGAAAACAGACTGACTTATTAATAATTTCTGTTAAATAAGAACAAAAACATTTTTTAATCAACGCTTTTTATCTGATGTACAGATACGTTATTTCTTATTGTATACATTATTATTATGTAAGTATAAACTAAACTAAAGTAACTAAACTAAAAGTAAGCATTAAAATAAAATAAGTTTAAACAAATTCTATTATCAAATTTCCAAAACCATTTGTATCTCTTAAAACCTCTTTTAAATACATCTATTTAAGTCCGGCTAAGAATTTAATCCGCGAGCTAAACAATCCAAATTGTAACAGTACTCTCCAATGACGCATAATTCTCTCAAACAGACGTTTAGGAGGTGAAACAGTTTAAGATAACGAAATTAATCGCGTCGTATTGTGAACGTATAATTAGTTTTCAGAGAACAAGTTTCTAAATTAAATTCTCAGACGTTTTGTGAGATATTTCGGCACGGAGCGGCACGGTTCTGGAAAATACGGGAGAATAGTTTTAGTACCTAATCGGACGGAAGATTTCCATTTTTCTGAAAATTTCCATATATTAGACAAAACTTGAAGGTCATGTGACATTCTGTAACATTCCATGTGACTAGACTAGAGATTTCAGCTGAATGTGAAGGCTATAGACAGATTTTTTTAAGGGTTTGATAAACAGCCTTTTTTTACATGGTAAAATCATCACATGAGTCTCCGACCCAGGGCAGAGCGAGAGAGCGAGAGGGCGTACTGACAATCCACGGTGTCCTTCAATAGCCCTTTACGTACCGGGGTCACGGTAATTCGTGAGTCCCGCGACCAGATAAATGGCCTTTGCAGTTTTTGATGATGTTTTAATTCAGCAGTACTAGAGGCAATCACATAAAGTTACCAGTGTGGCGAACTGCAGCCCATGACTTTGAACTCTCACAACGTATCTTGATAATGATTAAAATATTCATGTCATTTGACAGCTACATTTAAGATATTGTACGCAAATTACAATATAATATAATTAACTTTCTCATAATCGTCGCGAATCATGCCAAAATATTCCAAATTGTCGATAAATGGCGTTGCAATCAGTATGAGAGTACCATTAGTTATATTGAAACCTGATTGACAGTAATAGGCAGGAAGATGGCAGGAAATTCTCTGAGGTCATTCATTATTCTTTGAGGAAACTCGAACTACATAACATTAATTTGACAGGTGATATTATGAGCTTGAAAGCATAGAAACATGTTATTTTTGTTTCACAATATTCCTTTTTTTCTTAAGCTATTTTAATACACACGAGCTGAGAAAAAAAAGGCAAGCTGTTTCATGTCCCAGTTATAATTGAAGATTGTGTCATATTATGTTGTTTCCTTCGTTATTCTAATTCTTAATTCTTATAACAGTCTATTAACAAGACCTTTTCTTTTTTTTATCGTGATAAAATCATCAAATGAGTCCTCCCACCCAGCGCAGGGCGGGAGGGACTGTCAGACTTGTACTGACTAATATCCACAGTGTCCTTCAATAGGCCTTTACGTGACGGGGTCACGGTAATCCGTTAGTCCCGCGACCCCGGTAGGCTTTGGCCCTCTACAGGCCCCGTCACTATGCTGACACTCTTTGAAGCGCGCGTGGAACACAACGCGCCGTCGACCCGGGCATGGTCCATGGTCGGACAGCGAGTCGCCCATTACTCGCTGCCCGCATGCCCGCGATTTTTTAACAAGATCTAGCGTAGATTCACCAAATAATTTCCCGTATGTTCAGAATCTTACAACTCGGCCAATTGGACGTATATTAATTAGTGTACAATTTGCAAAATCTAACTTTCAAAGTTGATCAGTTTTCTTCTTAACTGCTTTGCCAGCGTCAATTATTTATGTCTGCAGCTTATGCTTGATGGCCCAGCCTCTGTTGTAGATCTAAGTTTTGATAGTGGGCTATAAATCGTGGATACATTTATTACTCTCTGAAATTTTCATTAGTTTTGGTTCGGAAGCTACTGTGATGCATAGGTAGAAATTAGTAACAAACATCAAATAATAATTATTCAACAAACTAATTTTGAATTAATATAGAATAAGTTTTGCTAGTGCAAGTACCTGGTCGCGGGACTGTACGAATTACCGTGACCCCGGAACGTAAAGGGCTATTGAAGGACACCGTGGATTTGAGTCAGTACGAGTCTGACAGTCGCTCCCGCTCTGCCCTGGGTGGGAGGACTCATTTGATGATTTTCCCATGATAAAAAAAAAATGTGCAAGTACCTATTTTTTCTCATTCTGCTTGAGAAACTTTTCAAGCAATCCTAGTGGACACTTGCCTCTTCTTTCTAGAAAATCTGCTAGATATGATTGCAGTTTTCTATTATTAGTATTAAATATACATTCTGCATTACAGTATTATGATTTAAAATATATCCAAACTAATAGGAAGTATAAAAAAGGTATTTAGTCCCAGGTGCCAGTCGTTAAAGCGATTTGTTAGTGTAAGCTTATTAATTATTATTTAACGTTGCAGACAAATCGCCGCTGCAAAAACTTGCAGGCAATCTATCAGATGTTTTAATTTTACTTTATTATCGAGGTACAGCTCAAAAACAATTAGGTCGCGCCTTTTTTCTTGCGTACGTAACGTATTCTTTTGACCATGTGTAAGGCATAACAAATTCCTTCCTTCATCTCCTTTCTCCCCATATCTCCCAATCTCCTTTCAATAAATAATAAACGAAGTTGTTTCTACACAGTTAGTTTTTATTTGTTCGAGTTTAGCACGACACAAAGGTGACTTAAGCATTAATTTTCTACTTTGATATCGGCAACTTAAGGCAATTGAAATCTTTCTACATTCTGTCATATTATTGTCGACTAGCACTTATCCCGCGACTTCGTCCGCGTGGGTTACGTACTTTCCTAATTCCCCCTTTTCACCCCTTAAAGGTTAAATTTCCAAAAACCCCTTCTTAGTGCTCCTCTACATTATAATAGGAAGCCGTGTGCAAAATTTCACATTCCTAGCCCCAGTAGTTTCGGCTGTACGTTGATATGTCAGTCAGTCAGTTCTCCTTTTATATATATAGATTCTTCCATCGCAAAACCCCCGTCATGTTACGCGTGCTGTAATCTTAAAGTTGTAGATGTAAAATAATATTAGTGACAATCCATTGAACAAAAGTTGTATAAAAATGTCTTTCCACTGTATTATTTTTTTGAATCCTAGTATAATCATTTTAGAATTTAAATCGATGGATATCAAAACGCTTCTCCGTAAAATAAAATATTCTTTAATAAAGTGAATAAATCGGAATTGAGAGAGATTGTCTGTAGGACGAAGCAGCGGGCTCTGTTTTATTCCGCTCGTGATAAAAAACCTGTCTAGAATATTCCTTGTAAATTGAAAAGTTTCTTCGGAACAGGACGAGGTCTGTCCATTCTCTGTTCGAGTAGAGCCACTATGAAAGCGGGAATGCCTTGTTTTTTTACAATGTTTTATTTTAACTTGCTTTTTTAATTAGTATCTATAATCCTACTCTTGTCCTTTAATACAAACTTGTCTACTTACGAGATATTTCCTCTTTGGTTAAAAGCACGGATAATTAAATTAAAATTTGTATTTATTTATCATCATAATGTTCAAATTCAAGTGAGATCTCGTTTTAGATTTCTTGCGTAGGCTTCCGTTGAGACCACACTGAGGTAAATCCCACATGTGGGTGAAAATTCATTGTTTTACCATAAATATTCGTCTCAGTTTGAACACCTCAATTTAAGTAGGTAACATAATTTGCACGGTTGGATTTCAAACCGCCACTTGAGCCTCAGTTTTGCCAAAGCCGTAGGCGCTACCGCGACGTCTATTTTGAAACGGATCATATGACGCGACGTCGACCAACGTTAAATCCGAACTGCCTTTATTTACCACTACAAATTATGTTGTTACAGTTATTGTTTACCATATTATATTTTCTTATCCCCGATGTTCAATAGACAAACCCTGTAAGAATAATTTGGACAATTGTGGTATACCATAAAGGGGTATGGTAGAAATAGAGTGCTAATGTATGACTTGTACAGCGCCTCTGCGGAATAAGCCTCCTTTCCTACCCATCTTGCCGAAACACCTGGACCTTCCAGGATTTAAACGAAACAGATGATAGAGAGCGTTGGATGGTAGCTACATTCCGAAGAAGACGATATAGAGACTTCAAGAAATAAAAGTAGGTAAAGATTCCGGATCGCTTTTTTCCAAGCCCTACAAAAGGTAAGCCAATAGATTCAACTAGGCTATAAAATTGTTTGCGAACTTTGTGAAACTTGTCCTACACATAATTGCGTGGGATTTACATTTACGACCGATACGATCGCTTCAAAGTTTACTTAAAACTGGTATTATTAAAGTCTATGAGTGCTAAAATAAGACCTGTACAGGCAGAAGTAGCTATGACTGTAAAATTTTAGTGTGGGCTTTGTATTTGGAAGAAAGAAAATAAATAAATAAATTCAAGTCATTTGGTTGGTAGAAATTAGTTTTAAGTAAAGTTTGAGTCTTGATGGGCGTTCTGTAATACTGGCCTTATAGTCATTTTAAAATTTCAAAATTATGCTGACAGGAAAACCAATAAAATGATATAAAAACAATTTATGTATTACTAGCTGTTCCCTGCCACGCTTCGCTGTGGCACAAAAAAACAGTTTTTTCGTGGTCGCGGATATGTGACTGATGCAAAAAATAGATAAAAACAATCCTTGATGCGGATTATATATCACGCTAAAATTTCAGCTCAATCGGTGCAGAGCTTTTTGAGTTTTTGAAGGGTACACAAACCAACATGACATTTTTATATATATAGATTAAATCGATGCGTTGAATTTGTTAGATTTCAGCATATTGTTCATTTATATGAAAGTTACTAATATAGTAACAACTTCTTTCTTTATCTGAACTATCAACTATTGAAAAACTATCTTTGGAAGTTTCCAGATCGTTTAAGGGTAATGAGAGTTGAGAATACAAATTAATCTTGCGTTTAAGAACGTCTGGGTTTAATTGGTTAAGTTGGTTCGCTCAAGTGGCATTGAAAAATTGTGGCGGCTTCTCTTTTAACCATGAAACGATGTGAAGGAAACTGTTTAGAAAATGCTTGAAGTTGGTTTGAAACTGTTTTAGTGGATAATTTTTATTTTGAGAGGTCTATTATTAAAATAAATTTGCTTTCAGTGTAATTTTATATCATAGTCTCTTTTAAAGTCCAGACATTATATGTAGATCAGGTAATACGAGAACTGTGCAGGTTAATGTCCGAAATGGTCTTTATTTGTGGTTTTCGCCCTCCAGGTGGTTCTGGTGAGGCCTACGACCGCTATCGCCAGTGGGATCGCAGAGCCATCAACACAGGTTATAAGTAGCCTGTAATGCCCAATGCCCGGAGTGGACCGCTCAAAGGTGGATTCCACCAAGACTAGAGAAATATATACTAACACACAAAACTGTTCATTGTAATGTTTAACAACCCTGTTGTCCCTGAGGGATCAGGCAAAGGACTTCCACCTAATCATCAGAGGAAGAACTTTTGCCTTATCTTTAGAGACTAGTATATAAACCATGGGACCTAAAACAGTTAAAATCATTCTCCGAGTCTTTCAGCTTCATTGTCTCCACGCATTTCTGATGATCGGCACTGTTGAATCTGTCTTACAGAAGTTGCATTGGTTTGGGAAAAGTGCTGTGGGATTATAACAAAAAAAAATTTAGACTGCGGGACTATTGACTATCAACAGATTTCATGCCGAACCTTCTGCAGTTTACTTTTACCCATGCATATAAACATTTTACGACTTCATATTCTGAAAGACAAAAACCCTGTAGTCCAAAAATATCTGCCACCTGTCGATACGCGGCACACCTGGCGTCATCAAATTCGCGCCGCATCAGCTCGAGTGCGTTTTTACTGCGCTGATTGTCCATTGTTCGGTGAGTATGACTCAGCCTGGAGCCTTGTAACATTGTGTAGTATCTATGTGAGCTTATAAATATTTCACGGTATTTCTGAGTACAGTATGAAGTCTTGTTTTGAGTGGACCACCAAAGAGGATACCTTCAAACTTCTGACTAAATATTAATTCTTGGCAGTGATCTGTTTCACTGTCTGCTGCCGTTAATGTTTCTAAAAAGAAAGAAAGAAATGCTTTGAGTTTGAGTATGATCATAACATCGGTAGGGCTGATGTATCTCGATGTTATTGTGTGTTCACGTTTCCAATTCATTTGCTACAGAGCAAGACGTTTCACTCAACAAGGTGTAACATGAAACAGTGGATGAAAAAGCTAGTACATAAAATCAAAGCCAAACCTCAAACAGATCCATGTCACTCACGTTTAAATTCGAGCTCACACCTAAACATGCGAGCGTCTATTATTTTCCCTCGAGGTGTACGAAAAAACTTGCGTCCCCATTTCGTCTTCCACTTTCATTCTCTCGTTGACAAAATTCAGAGTACGAGCCAAACGTCAAAGTAATAACATTTCGCTTCTTTGAGTAGTACACCAATGTTAACATTGTGCCACATACTACCGACACTGTTGACGCTAGAGATCTCTTTAAACTTAACAATCTAGACATGTCTCAGTTTCCACAAACTTCATAGTTTATATAGGATAGGGAGAAAGGAAATCTTTTGGTTTTTTTTTCGAATTGTATGCAGACTCCTTGCTTGTTCATAAAACATTTGAAATCTTCTCTGAAATGTAGTCGTATTAGATGGTATAAAATGTCTCGTGAATTCAATGTGATTTTGTTCAGATTACATTTTCAAGTTCTTCAAAGGAGTACTTTGGAGATTGAGAAATGTTTGCCAAGTGGAAAGTGCGTTTTGAGAAAGCTCTGAAAATTTCATTACTCACAGTCTGTTTTTGTACTCGCATTTGGTTTGTAGAACCGGATAAAAAACCGGCCTTGAAATCGAAGTAGGTTAGTTACTGTTATGAGTAGTTGGAACACAAAGATCATCCATTGAGGGCTTATGTTACACATTATAAAACAAATAAATTATATTTGGAAAGGGCTGTTTAATTAGCTGTTAATTAGATATCTTTACATCTTATCGTAAATGACTGAGTGACACTGCCCTACAGTGCAATTTGGAACAGAAGTAAGCTCACAGTCGTTTCTCGAAGCCTTATTGCCCCAGATCTATAACCATCATCAATACATCATCTCAAATCTTTTTAAATCAACCGTCCTACTATAAAAGCAGTTATACACTAGCGAAAGTGGGTCTTAGTTTTACTGCCATGCTGTAATACCCCACTGAGATTTATGTTCCATTTGCATTACTTTATGGGTCCTGCACCGCCTCTGTCCAGTCACTTGAGGATGCACTAGTAATAGGCTTCATAAATTGCGGAGGAAACCAGGGATTCGTTTGTATTAAAAATTAAAGGTTGTGAGATGGAGCAATGTAGTATGTGTGTTAGATAACGAGCGGGTTCAGAGTTCAATAGCAAATAACGCTATGTTTGTAATCTCCGAGGGTTAGGCAGAGGTGCACCTATGGTGCTCTTCACGAGTAACGAGTATATTAAATTCCAGCATAGAGGCGAACGACTAAGTGGAAACTTTCTTCTTGAAATATTTAATAATACTTTGCCCCACCCGGTCATTGAACTGATAACGTCTTTAAATAGCAGTTTTACGAGACAGATGAGATCATACAATAAGAAAGATTGCAAAAAATAAAATTGTTGGCTTAAAAATAAATTTTAGGAATGTTTTGTGAAAGGTTTCAATCAAGTTTAGCTTTGAAAATCTAATAAAAGGTTATTGTTGACATTTTTTGGTATCAAATAAAATATAATTAAAAGCTATTTGATGTCAAGTATCGGCCACAAGACTCCATCAACAAAAACAAACCCTTTTACTGACATTTAAAAATAACGGCCGAACAATTTATCTTTCCATCAAGTCTTTTCTTGGAATTTAACCAAATATTAATTAAATAAAGATCAGATTCCGTCAGGTAATAAAATCTCATATATTTTAATTAGCAAAGTTTAATTATTAGGGTAGTAATCAATATCGGGTAACCCCAGGTGTTCCCAGAAGATTCCAGCGGTTGGTCAACTTTGGGTTGATAACGTGTAATTTTCAACTAGCTGGAGGTTATTAAAACTTTTGATAGAAAATGGCTGTTTGGTTATTTATTACTAAGTGAAATCAATTTATCTTCAGGGTTGTTTGGGCAACGATGTTTTAAGAACGGTTAGTAGGTATTCAAGGAATTGTTAAATCCCATACATTGTTTATTTGTATTTATATTTATTATACGAGTAGATTCTAACCAGTACGTGGTCATTATTTCACTAGACGAAGCTATGACCCAGGGTCGCGGGACTTCCGGGGTCGCGGGACTAACCGGGGTCGCGGGACTAATGAATTACCGTGACCCCGGTACGTAAAGGGCTATTGAAGGACACCGTAGATTTTAGTCAGTACAAGTCTGACAGTCCCTCCCGCCCTGCCGTGGGTAAAAAAAAAGGCAGACCCTTCTCTCGTTTTCTTGAGTTGAAAGTTAAAGTCTTACTAAGAAGAGTTGGCCTCCCTATAAAAACAAAAAAAAAAGACGAAGCTATGACAGACTCAACGTCAAATACATGGTTTACAACATTTTTTTTTAGCTTCAATCGTTTTTATGTGTAACATCTTTATAAATTAATTTTAGATTTCTTGAAAAGCAACAGAAATGTGAAAAGCGAAATAGAACAGGATTGGAAAAAATTAATGATTTGAATTTATGACCGTAAAGCGCGCGCGGTGATAGAGTTAGCCGTTAGGAGGTAGCAACTTTTGTCAAGGTCTGTCTTTGGATACTAATAGAGATTAAGCAACGCTTGTTCAGATTTATCTGTGGATATGATACTAAAGTTAAGCCGAAGCCAAAAACAAAGTTAAATTCAATGTCAAAGTGACATCGAATTCAACGTCAAAGTCAAGGCCAAAACCAAAGTCAAGGACAAGGTAAAGGCCAAAGCCAAAGTCAAAGTAAAAGCAAAAATCTAAGTCAATGACAAGGCCAGCTTAAAGAAAGGCCAAAGCCCAAATAAAAGTTAAAGACAAGGCCAAAATCAGAGTAAAGGCCTAAGCCAAAGCCAAGACTACTTACTTCGAAGTCAAAGTCAAGGTACAAAGTCCATGTCAACGTCAAGGTCAAAGCCAAAGTCAAAGTAAAGGCCAAAGCTAAAATCAAAGTCAAATTTAACCTTAGCACAGTCTTACGCCCAGACTCACGCACACTCACATCATATTTGCGACTAATGCAAAGCTCACTCGTTTTTTTCTTGGTGTGAAAATTGATACATGATTCAATTTATTACGTCAAGTTTGCAGTGCACTGGGAGCGGCGTGCTTTAGTAACTTGACGGCGTATGGTTATCAGATTACGTAGTCTTGCCATGCACACTGTAAGCAATACTTACTTATTCTTTGTGTGATAATAGCCATAGATTCGTTCTAATGCTATTCCACTGTACAGACGGCAGCTCGTCGATCTACCTTAATCTGTCAAATTTATTTAATAGATCTTTGACCTTAACACAATAGTAGATTAATAAGGTTAATGTTCGATTGGTTAAAAATTTACAGATTTGGATAGGTTGACTTGCTGGCATCTGTACATGCGATCTACACAAAAACAAAACAAAACTACCCCAAAGATTTACAATCTTGATTCTCCATTACAAACAGTCTTGCAGACACAGTAACAAGGTACTCTAATCCTCACATGTAACCGAACTTAGCCCAAACTAGAAGCAAATAAGATGAATGACGTCACAGATACACACAACATATAAATTGTCCTTTGGCGTAGTGAGTTATGGCTTTTGTTTGCAATTTATGAATGTTTCTCTAAAAGTCACACTTTTGTTTTAGGTAAGTGGTTATGAAAATTGTTCAAGATTTTTTTGGTTACATCTATTTTGAGAGCTAAGGCTTTTATTAATAAATAGATCTCGAATCGCATATCAACCCCGTAACTTCACATATACTCCTTCGACACGGTTGGTTCAGCTATTGGATGCTGCGCTACGTGTCGCGGGTTCAATTCTTGTATGGAACAAATATTATGCCCTACAAATAATTGTAATTGTTTAGAGTCTAGTTCTTTGTATGGAACATCAATGTTTGTCAACATAGATACAATACAGGAGAAATTCCTAGTACGAGGTATCTTTTGTTTTCTATAAAAGAGAAGAAGAGAGATAGAAGACTCTATCATAACGTCAAAACCGCGTTCAAGAGTTGTCATTGTCAGCGTCGACATTCTATTGAAAAAATGACACTGACACCTATTTTTTTTTTAGCTTGTTAAAATCATCAAATGAGTCCTCCCACCTAGAGCAGGGCGGGAGGGACTGTTAGACTCGTACTGACTAAAATCCACGGTGTCCTTCAATAGCCCTTTACGTACCGGGGTCCCGGTAATTCGTTAGTCCCGCGACCACTGACAACTACTGAACGCAGTTTAAAATTGATACACAAACGCGTTCAGTTTCTCTTGTAACATTCACCTTAAGCTTTACTATCTCCCTTAAATATATTTTTGTTAAATAAATTGAAAGACGAAAGTGCCTGTTTCTCAGTAAGTCGAAGTATTAATACGTTCTTTGTTGTGGTTTATTTCTAGGTAAACCTTGGTTTTTGGAGATTAATTCAGGTTCTTCTACTTGGAACTGGCATAAACTAGACTTAGGAGTAACCCTTTCCAAATCTTTTTGTATTTCTGTGTTTGAGGATACTCTAATATTTATGAAACATGTTAGAAATACGAGTAGGGTCTTAGAGCAAAAGGGTTTTAAGAAGAAAGATATTAATTTGATGAATTTGACGGCACGGTTAGTGCAGTGGCTGAGCGATTGGACTGCTGCGCTGCGTGTCGCGGGTTCGATTTCAGCACGAAGCAAATATTTGTATGATCTTTAAGTAGTTGTTCCGGGTCTGGGCGTTCGTGTATGTGAGTTTCTATGTTTTTAAATGCACCCACGACACAGGAGAAATTCCTAGTGTGGGGCAACGTTTATTTTATTAAAGAAAAAAAATAGAAAAAAATATCATCCCATGTTCAAGAGACGTTCTAAGGTTAGGTATATAATGAATTATGTTATCTTACTAATTTATTTGATTGCCATTTTTGATGGTTTATTTTTAAACAAACAGCAAAAATCAGACCTTCTTTTCATTAGGTATGCGGGAGACCGTTCCTCATAAATACCTATATTCCAATATTTGAGATTTTGTCCAAACTAGGTATGTCAAAACAACGTTGGTATACTCATAAAATAACCAAATATCGTTGGTAGCAAAGGAGCCAGGGCACACACCTATGTCACTGCTCACCATTACCCCGTTCTCGTGTATTCTGCCCATAAAATACTTCACCGTATCTTCGTGACGACGTCGTTTCGTCGATTAGTCGCAGAGTGCACTCCGAGCTACGTCGACGCTCCTAAATGTTCAGCGCACTACACTTTTGTCCCATTTCCCTTCGTAAAACTAAAAATTTGAGCCGAGAGGTTAGTCTGATTTTTACTTGTATTTAAATATGCTTGTTTATAAAAGTTGTGTTACGAATAAAACACCTAGAATACTTTAGTTTAAAGTTATGTCAGAGGTTTCGGTCGCGGGACTCACGAATTACCGTGACCCCGGTACGTAAAAGGCTATTGAAGGACACTGTGGATTTTAGTCAGTACGAGTCTAACAGTCCCTACCGCTCTGCCCTGGGTGGGAGGACTCATATGATGATATTACCACGTTCAAATAAAAAATAAAAAATGTCAGAGATTTCAGGGGTTCCATAGGCGGTTTTATTAACTATTTTACAAAAGCAGGCCACGTACTCACAAGCTAAGGAAGAAAGCGGAATACCTTAACAGCTGACTAGACCAGATGACTTTCCAGAGGATGTAAGGAAACTTTTCCGTGGATAGCACAAGTCGATCCAATACATACTGACATTGCCAACGTCATAAAGATGTAAGCTTATGAATATAATTTTCTACCTCCACCCTGAAAGACCTAAAAAAGGGCAAAATTACTGTATAAATAATTGTTATTCATTTCGTCGTAAACGATAAAAGCATTCTATTTTGTAAAATCCGTACCCGCTCCAAAGTTAACACACACGTTAAACTACGGCTATTCGTAACCGTTAGAGTGGAAAAGTTAGGCGATACGGCAAACAGGGAACAAGTAAAACAATACAGTTACAAATAAAAAAGGGTCGGTATCAAACGAGCCGGGGCCGCCATTGTGGCAGCTCCACTGAGGAATGGAAGAACAGAAGGCCAACTCTACACATCACCTATTTATTTAGTAATACTTTAACTTTCAACTTAAAAAAAAGAGGGATGGGCCTGCCTTTGGAGGCCTTTTTAAAATGAAGAGTAAAGTATGATTCTTGTACTGTTTATTGTCTGTTTATTTTTAAAGAAAACTGACATTTAACATCGTAAACTTCAGATGGGAAAATCCTTTTATCGATTGACTAATAGTTTTTTTTTGTCCGCTAGGTCTAGATAACATTATAGAATTCAATCATTAGGAAAATTGCTCAAAGTGGTCGTTTTAGACCTGGTTATCTAAAGATAAGCATGAGAACGCGTCTTTTAAGTATTCTTTGCATGAAGCCGGCCTTCTACGTCTCTTGGTTTGTAGTTGCACCGTTTCGCACAACATGGGGACACCTTCATAAATTTGTAATCTGTGTACGACTATGTTCCTCTAAATTGAACAAGTGGTTTGCTAGTTCCGTCTTAATTTAATTGAAGATTCGATGAAGATTGGGGGCAATAATGTTATGTTAGGTTAATTGGATGTAGAAAACAAGCTTTACTGCAATTTTTCAGCTCTAAATTTCTCAATGTTTTCGGTCTACTGTAGAAAAGTTTTCAGATTTTCTATTCTTTCAGAAATACCTACATTTTTTTTAAACGTTGCCCTACGCTAGGAGTTTCTCCTATGTCGTGGGTGCACAAACCCCCAGACTCGAAACAACTACTTGTCGATCATAAATATTTTCTCCGTGCAGGAATCGAACCCGTGACACGAAGCGCAGCAGTCCAATCGCTCAGCCACTGCGCTAACCGTGTCGTCAATTAAGTTATTTGTCGACATTTAAGTCGTGTTATTTGTTTTTGTACACAATATTGAATGAAATTCTGAGAAATCAAACTCATGAGATTGATCTAAAACAAAACTCTTCTGCCTAGCATTTTCCAAACTATGTATTATCAGTACTGACTATTATAATTATATTTATACTAAGTTACACGAAGCCCCTTGTTAATACAGCTTGGAGTGCTACAGCATCGTAAGGTATTTACCTTCCACTCCCCCTTTTTTTTATCGTGGTGAAATCATCAAATGAGTCCTCCCACCCGGGGCAGGGCGGGAGGGACTGTCAGACTTGTACTGACTAAAATCCACGGTGTTCTTCAATAGCCCTTTACGTACCGGGGTCACGGTAATCCGTTAGTCCCGCGATCCCGGCAGGCTTTGGCCCTCTACAGGCCCCGTCACTATGCTGACATTCTTTGAGGCGCGCGTGGAACACAACGCGCCGTCGACCCGGGTTCCACTCCCCCTAAAGTCGGCCTGGACCTCAGCAGTAGAAATATTAGCCTGATTATGCTGCTTCACCGAACCTTTGGTGTTTTCTATATCTCTTTAAAACTAAACGTGAATACTACCAGTTACCATTAAAGCAATATTCTCTTTTGATCTACAACTTGTGACGAGACTATAACAGAAATCTTTCAAGAAGCCCTGAAACTGTTATAAAGTGCTCGTTAACCTTTTTCGTAGACATAAAGAGAATTTATGATTTTAATATTAGTTGAACAGATTCCACTGATGACTTCATAATGGCGGATAACTTGGAGGCGGTGACGTTCGACGCCATTTTAAGTTGGGGTTTTAAAACGAAACTAAAGTCTTTCTACTCATTTTTAATCGTTTTTCTTTAATTATTTTAGTTTTTTAAACTTTGTGTGGATATACGTTCTTGGAATTGTACGTAGTTAATTTAAGTTGTTACCTATCGGCCTACTAAATGAAAATAACTCGTAATTTTATGTAAATAAAAGCTACTTCTTTTATTTTAACTAACGTCAAGCTATAACACGTCACCAAATACGATTTTTACGTTCTGCATTGTTAGATCATTATAATGTACCGAGATTATTGATTCTAAGTTTATAATATCGTTGTTAAAAGCATAATACACTCAACAATTTAAGCGTAATTTCCCTTTGACACTGTACAAGCTCGTAAACTCGAAGCAAAAATAAAATCTTATAAAATGTACAGGAACAAAACAGTGCACCATTTTCCTTTACATTATGGGGCGGAAGAATCACACGTTACGAACATAAAGTGGCTAGATCGCACGGTTCCGCACCGCCCCGCACCGCTCCGCATCACCCCGCAACGACCCGCAGCGCCCCGCACCAAATTGCACCTATTATGAAAATGCAGCGTTCACTTTGCGAAACACCCTCACTTTGATAACAATACTTTATTAGGCATATTATGTTACGATACTCTGTAGCAACATTTTGTAAATTTTTGGCAGTTACACCCTTAATGGTGTATTTGCATTTTAGTATCAATTTTGCTTTTGAAAATCTGTGTGCTATGGACTCGTATTAGGGAAATTTTGGAGTATAATCATCACTTTAATAGCAATTAGCTCTAGTTTATCGAGACTTATGTTAGAGTGGATACGTATTCAGCACTTAGGTAACTGAAATAAATGTTTCCGTTTTGATTTCATTATCTTGTTTTGACTCATATCTTGTCTTGAGCTTTGACTTATACCTATTGTCCTATCTCTACTTAAACTTGTATTTTATCAGTTGTAGTAGGCAATTCACTTTTAATAGATCTCGAACTTAGACGTTTCTTTTATCAGAAGTTCAAAGTTAGACCGTCATAAATTATTAACCGTATCTCTTCGAACAAATCGTAGGCATTATGAAAATACAGTGATGTCGTAGTTTGTAAGAGCCCTTTAGTTTTCCTTATAAAATGATTTATTACGCACGGTTATATTCTCCGACAAAAGTGATATATTTCGAGAGGGTTCATTATGTATTTTTTATTTTGTTTTAGGGAAAGGACGATGAAATAATTAGGATGTTTCCTTTTTGGGCTCGTAAGGTTCAAATAGGTATAAAATGAGAAGAGATATTGTATAAAATAGAGACACGGATCAAAAAGATTTACGAATTTATGTGATGAGAAATAAATCTATGAAAATATCTCAGAATCGGATATCACTAACGAAAAAAAAAATTGGGTTCCAAATTATCACTTTTACATATAAAATTGAGGCAGCCCCACTAAGTTATAAATGATACTCGTGTTGGGCCTAAAACTTAGAATAGAATATTTCATGGAAATAGCAGGTATCTACAAAGCAGATCTTTAAATAGTGTGACACAATGGGCAACCTTATCATTATACGTGGATGTATCATGTATCATAATACTTTAGATAGTCTGTGGTATACAATTTACTCAATTTTTAAAGAACAGATCATACGAAAAATATGATTATAGAGATAACAAAGAGATGCTACATGGATGGAGTGAATTGTATATTGTGAAGATGATAAGATTATATTATAATTACTACATATGGTGTTGAATAATTAAGAGTACAAAAAGAAAATATGCTATGCCAATCTCAAACGATTTGTGTCATTGACCCAAGAACAAGAACGTATAATTGGACACGATAAGAAAACCAAGCAAAAACAATAGAAATAACTTTTGCCTACTCAATAATTTATATAATGTTACGATACGTTAAACATTTTAACTATTAACCGCAGCCATTATTTAATGCAAAGGGGTATGAAATTGACGTCAAATTCTGTTTCATAGAACGTTGAATCTAATTGCATTTAGAGCCACATTAGGATTTATAATTGAACCTTCACATATCATGGGAAAAACTATTTCAAACGGTTTAATCATGATCGAGTTATACATTTTTATGTACTAATCATTAGAACACTTCGCACATCAACTACTTTATCAGTTTCGTCTCGTGGATTCGATTCTCTTATTGGGTTTATTTTCAAGATTATTTTTTTATTGAAGTTTTTATTATTTTATTGTCGTTTCATAAAACACATGTACGACCAACGGTATAGAATATTGAGTTCGATCTAACAGTCTGATCTTAGGCATGCAACGCCGAGCTGTACAAAGACACAAAAAAAAAATTGACAACGCAAGTTTAAACTCCATCCGTGCATCTCTGAGTCGATGCTCTCACTTTAATTTTCATTTGTCATTTCAATAATCAGTACACCTTATTACACATTTCAAACACGAGTTGAAGTACCCCATCACTTAAAGAAGAGCACAACAATGTAATAAATTAAGCGCATAAATAACTAAAGGAACATTAGGAAAACAAAGAAACTAAGTGAAAAAAATGCAGCTAAACAAATTGACAGTTTTCAGCAGCGACCTGGAAACCAAGATACCACCAAACCGGATTGCCCTGTTTTCGCAATAAAAGAGAGAGTGCAGAGAGCATGCGCCAATTAGATTCTAAAAATAATAAAAAACTCTTTGTTTCCTGAATAAACAATAAAAGCAACTAAAAAAAAGCTTGTAAAGGCTTCATCACACTTCAGAACCCAGGTTTTCTCACAATTTACTTATTTTAATATCCTTTATACAGTTTACCTTGCCTTTAAAAGCAGTTTACAGGGAAGCTATTTTAAATTAAAGTTTTAATTGGATTTATAACAACGTGGTGAAACAGGAAGCTTGTGTTAGAAAGCTACACTTTGTGTGCAAGATGGACGCTTACAAAGCGAAACAAACTTAGTTTTTGTTAACGTTTTAAAACAAAAATACAACTCTGTTGTTACCAGTTTAATATTCCGTTCATATTACTTGTTAGTTTTAGCTAGTTTGAGGCTAAGCTTTGTTTAAGGGAAAAGCTGATTTGCTTGTTTATTCATCAGGATAGCTAAGCAATTTTATAGTAAGCTGTTAAAAAAAATACATTAATTGGCTCGAACTTTATTTTGAAAATTTTAAATTTTACATTTTTTTATTTATTTGGTTGGGTGCCTATCGTTATCAATGAAAAACAAATCCACTTTTTATTGCTTCTAAGAAATTCTCCAATAAAAACTCATTAACACTCAAACACTAAGTGTTCGCTAGACTAAGTTAGCACTTTTTACTTTCAAATAAAACACAAAGAAATACGGTACAATTCACATTACTATCCCGGTACAATTCAGTTAAAGAAAATATTTAAAAATAGCTTTTTAAAATCTCGTTTGACTTGACTCAAGAACTTTCCTCAGTAGGTAGACTTACGGATACTATCGCATGGATAATAAGCACCTTCATTTTCACGTCTTTCTATGATTCTCAAGTCAGAAAGAAAGAAAGAAAAACTAAGAAAAATCCACTTCCATTAACGCGGCTATAAAAATTCAACTAGAGTTCTTCTGTCCTTACCTTGCTACAATCCAAGTTAAGAGCAGTGTAAAATAATAAAAGTAAGAAATGAAGGCAGTACTGTACTGAAACAACTGCTGGAGCATTTTTTTCCTTGTTCGTGATTTTCCCCTCGCTGTCCGGCTTTCTCTGTTATCATTTTTGCTTCTTTTGATATTATTTTATCAGTGCATTGCATGTTGATTTTTAATATTTAATAGTATTTGCTCATTTAAAAAACTTATTTGATGCTTTTGTGTATGGATATGTTTCAGAAATTTACGTAAAAACACTCATGGAAATGTTTACATTTTGGCATTCATATTGGGTGTTTTGTTTAAAATTAAATCTTATGTTAGCAGACAAATGACAATATAATGTCACATAGACTTTATTTAAGTCAACATTTGGGATGTTTAAAAGATACATGTGCATACACAAATTAGTTATAAAATAACAATACAATATAATTGTTATTTTATGTCCTCCTTAGGGCGGTCCATCACTGTGAGCATTTTCCGGTAATGTAATATGAGAGCATAACATTAGTGAATTGATACAATTTGCAATTCATAGACTTGTAGAAATCGAATTTCGAATGCAATATAACAGACGAATGCTGAGCGGGGAACGAATTTCATAACATAATGCTTAAAATCGAATCATGGATTATCACATTTCAATCGAATACTCCGATATGGAAAGCGTATCTGCGTATCGTCTATATTATCAATGATTATAATAAAAAATATTTCGGAATTCGTTAAGCTAAGAACAGAATATATGTAATGACAAAATGTCACTCCCACTTTACCAAAAAATATAACGGTGAAGCAAGAAAAGTGAAATAAAAGCTAAGCTTTATTTTTTAATGTGGGCTGGATGTATACAGTGACCTGATTCTGTTCCCTCGGTATTTGAGTCTGTGACTCGGGGAAACTCTATCAAATGTAAAAACGGAGTTGGAGGAAAAAAATTTAAGACAAAAATATCAGTAATGTTTTTATTTATTTTTAAACCTCTATAAACAGATTTATGTCTTACTGCGGACCAGTTCCTGCTGGGTGAGCTCACTGTTAGATTGAGGCCAAAAACAAACTCATTTCAAAATGTAAAAGAACATTGAATTGCCGCTATTTTTTTTTATCCTCCCACCCAGGGCAGAGCGGGAGGGACTGTCAGACTCGTACTGACTAAAATTTACGGTGTCCTTCAATAGCCCTTTACGTTTGGGGGTCACGGTAATTCTAGCCACAAAAATATCACCTTGAAAAAGACGAACATAAAAAAAATTATTTCTAATTTCTGCTAAAAAAATTATTCACAGTGAAAATAATGGTTCAGTAAGCAACATAAAACGGATGAGAATGACTGACAAAAATAAAACTAATAAATAATTGCTTTTTCACATTTTAAGCAATTTAAAAGTAGATTAAATGTTATTTGTAAATTAAATAACTGACCATACAGTTTATGTAGAAAGAATTCCGTAGCACCAAGTAAACAGTAACAGTCATATATTATATACAGTTAGATATTTCCAAATGATCTTATTCCAAACAATTTTGTCATAATTTTCATTCCCACTTGCCAAATTCCGCCAAATACTTTTAAATTAAAATATCCATAGGTAGCCATTTTAACGACGGACAGGACGAATCTTTAACACACTTTCTTTCGCCATTTGGCTACGGAACCCTAAACAATTTATAAACTAAAACATAAATTATTTATTTTCCCATTAACAGCAGTTATCTTTAAAAGCAAATAAATATTATTCTGAAACAGTTTTTGCTCAAACAGCATTTACATAGTAATGGGCTGTAAAGTATAAGCTCTTAACGCTTTATCGAATAGTCAAGCATGAATAAATAAATATTTATTCAGCGGTCGTTTTATCTAGATAAAGAGTTCATTATTTATTTACATAATAATACACTGAAAGATCCTATTTAAAGTAAAATCTTGAAATAAAAGAGATATTGTTTACTAGCACAACAGATAGAGAGCTTCAATTTATTGATTGCTCAAAACAGTTTTTGAGATTTTATATACCAATAATACCAAAGTACTAGTTTTGGCGATCAGAAAAGAGTGTACATAGAGTTTCCTGTCTATTTTTTCCATAGAGATTGATTTGGAATGAGCACCTACACTACTTTCACATATGTATGACATAATTTTTCAAAGATTGCTCCGATAGACCCCAAAATTGGTCCCCTTTAAATTTAAAACAGAAACTCGTTTTTCTTGTCAAAAATTGAACTGTGGTTGGTGTTAAAGTGAGAAAATAAAAACATTTGTTTGGCACAAAGAGACCACGACACACTACACACAACGTTTAAACTCACAAAAAGAGACAACTAACATCTAATAGCTACAAGAATTAAAAAAATATTGTTGTGTGTCTCACGGCTGCGCCAAATAGGCCCAGTTCAGCAAAATGTCGACCTGTTTACCATTAAAAAAATACATCGAATGAAGAATCACCTTCCTGATAAAAAAAGTAACAAGTTATTTACTTATTACATGAGTTTTATTAAACACAGACTCGATTATACAAGCAAACAGTTAGTTCATTGAAAGCTACCCATTGTAACACAGAAAGCACCTACTCAACAGTAACTCGATGAAGCGACAAACGAAGCCAATCATAAGCCCACAAGTAGGCGCTTGCGCTCGCAGGTACAACTTTGTGAACAAAGCGCCTGAACAATGAGTGCAGAACAAACGTAGCTACTGTGTACTACCCGCTGCAGGATACGCTCTGGTCTGCTTGTAACTAGCCCTTGTGAGGGTGGGACAAGGTAGGAGCGGAAGTGGGTTGCACAGTGGGGATCTTTTTTTTGTATGATTTAAAATCATCAAATGAGTCATTCCGTCCTGGGTGGACTATCAAACTCGTACTGGCAAAAAATCCATGGTGTCCCTCTCACACTTTACGTTCCAGTCACAGTTATCTGTTTAGACAGTTCCGTGACTCTAGGACAGTGGAAGACTTATAGGAGCAGAAGAAACTATTTTTTATTTTTTTTGCCCGAGTACATAAGGCACGGTGAAGAATTTAAACATTTTCAACATCGCCATGCTCAGGACGATAGGAATCTCTGTAATTTGTCTATTCGCACGTCATATTCCCATATACTGTGTCTTGCCACGCGTGTTACTAAATGCCCAGCTACGGACGGCACCTGTGTTTCGAGTGTTTCAAAATTATTTTCTTGTGTTATACAGAATTAAGTTTTTTGTCACGTACAAATTTATAATAATGTTGATCTCGTTCATATAATACTATATATTGAGCACTAATCTTAGTCTTAAATAAACTGATGTGTATTTTAACCGAATTTACTAGAGTCTTCACATCTTATAAGTCGACTTCTACACCCAAAAAATAAAGTTCCTGTTTGTATAAGAGCCTAATAAACGGTTTAAAAACATTATTAATAAAATCGCTGTATCCTAAACATTGCACCAAACAAAAACTCCATAGGAATCGAGTCTCGCGACTGTCGCGGCGTTTCCGTCGCTTTACACAACCGCCTGCGTGCTCATGCAAACACTCATTGAACGCTTGTCGCTAACTCGCGCATACACGACGGAATCCTCGTACGTAGTAGATAAACACACTTTGCTTTGCTAAACATTCAATAGTGGTTTTGTTCCTGACAATGAGCAGAACTAAGCTGATCTGGGTTTATGTATGTTATACTATACAGCTTAAAGGTGGTTTTACAATGGCGAATTGAAGAGTGGGCGAGAGTTGAAATCTTACTGACACTAACACCGACAGTTTCACAGTGAGTTGTCAGTGCTACACATGTTATTAATTATTATTAGAGTCGATTTAATTCGGCTTGAATGAAGAAACTACCAACACCCTTAATCTGGCTGAGTGCTATGCGAAGCTTATTTAACCATCCATTAAACGGAATCATCAAGACAACAAAGAAGAAGAAGACGAAGGTACGGCCAGTTGTAGCAAATAAAAGTAGTAATGCCTTTGTCAAACAGACCGGCGAAAGCGAAGCGTTTCCGAAGCGATACCGAACCGAAGCGAGTCGTCAGTCCGATAGTTCTGTCACGCTATCGGATCGCTTTCGCATTTCTATGTAACTGGATTCAAACAATTCCATACATTTTTTTTACGTGGTAAAGTCATCAAATGTGGACACATTACATGCTCTGCCCTGGGTGGGAGGACTCCCACCCAGGGCAGAGCAGGAGGGACTGTCAGACTCGTACTGACTAAAATCCACGGTGTCCTCCAACAGCCCTTTACGTTCCGGCGTCACGTACTTCTTGCAGTCCCGCGACCCTGGCACAATTCCATACGTACATTACAAATAAAAACGTCACGCTTCTCATTCGCCACGCCAGTCTGTTTGACAAAGGCTTAAAAAATCTTGAATTACAATATATTGAACCAAACCTAACTTCATTCAGCGATGGTAGAGGCAGAACGGAGATTGGCGCCAAATCGAGTGTTCTAAACATAGTATGATCACTGTATCAAATCACCAAATCAGCTTTACAGGTTGGCTGGAAGAGATCTCTTTAAAGAGATAAGCTCACCTTTGTGAATGTAATTTTAAGTTTGGTTTTCATTGTAAATTTTGTGCACAATAAAGAATATATATCGTCAGCTATAATTTGTACTACAACTACTTTAATTTTATCTTTCAAGTGAGCACAATAATCAAACAACCCAAATAGAATGCTATTTTTAAACCAATATCGTTTCCAGAAATATCTTCTCCTAGATACATGTCTCAATACATCAGCTATTTACCAACACAACTATTCATATAAATACGTGTTCGTCGTCAAAGGCTCGGCACGCAACCCCCTTCGCACGATGCGGGTACAATTGACCATTTCACGCCTCCGTGACAATTGTTACATCCGAGTCAGTCACAACTAGTCGAGCGTGTTTTACAATAAAATCCTACTTAATCCAATATTGGACCGTAAATCGACGCCGAAATTGAGATTGGTTTTTTACGTAAGATTCTTTACGGTTGTATTTTGTTGTTAAGTAAGCGGAATATCTATATTTTTCCGGATTTTATGGCTAGGTCCGGGAAGGTACGGACGCAATCTGATATTGGAGCTTGATGAAATTACAAACCTATTGTTTTGTTCAATATTTTTTAGCCAAGAAAGTTATTGGACTGAAATTGTTATTTCGAAGCTAAACATTATGATTTCAATTACTTGCTCCGTTCGAAAAATACTGCATTCTGCGAAATAACAACAACATGAAAACACAGTTGTATTTACTATTTAGACGTTGCCTTACAATAAATTCTAAGACAATGTTTCGCAAACAACCCACAAGTCATGCTCGTAATTAACCCTGTGTTCATTTTACCAAGATATCCGTGGTTCCTTCGCTCCATCGTAATGGCGCAGCGGCCCTGTGGGACCCACTCGCATTCTTAGTGTTAACAAATAATGCACCGCTCAATATCCAGTTTCTTGTGTTTATGTGTTTAGTTCCTTAGGCATAGTGTTTATAATTCTTTCTTTAACTTCCGTGTAACGGAAAAAAAGTAAAAATATACCAGTTTGCTCTCGCTGTCATTGTTAAAATGTAAGTATGTTATTACGGCAAAGTTCTGCAGGCTGCACTTGGTGAGACTGAAAACTGGCTCCAATATATTTGGTAAAAGACTAGTGACTGAGTGAATGGTGAGTTTTTATAACAATAATACTTGTAACGAACTTCCTAAGATATTGTCTGCCGACATTTAAATAAAACATTATACGATTCACAAACAGTGTGTTTTGACATTGGAACTTTTTTTTTTTAGCGTGGTAAAATCGTCAAATGAGTCCTCCCACCCAGGGCAGGCCGGGAGGGACTGTCAGACTTGTACTGACTAAAATCCACGGTGTCCTTCAATAGCCCTTTACGTACCGGGGTCACGGTAATTCGTTAGTCCCGCGACCCCGGCAGGCTTTGGCCCTCTACAGGCCCCGTCACTATGCTGACACTCCTTGAGGCGCGCGTGGAACACAACGCGCCGTCGACCCGGGCATGGTCCATGGTCGGACAGCGAGTTGCTCACTACTCGCTGCCCGCATGCCCGCGCCTACGGTGGCCGGAGATCGTCTGGCGACGTCCGACGCCGTGGGCGTCTACCACTGCGGCTGAGGTGGAGGGAGGACGCTGTCCTTGTGACATTGGAATTTGAAGTAAATATTCACATTAATCAATCCGACCAAAATAAGGCTCGGTCCAGTGAAACAATTACATAAAGTTAAACAACCAAAAAATTCAGCGCATTAGCTTTGATAGTGGATGACGCGAATAGCGTATGTTAAGAACATTCTTGTTAATACAAGCACGTCGGCAGCAAGTACTACGCACCTGACCTCTCTAAACAACTTCATATTGATTTAAGTTAATAAACTGAAACCCAAACAATGTGAATTATCATTTAGTGGTCTGTATTCCGTTTCATTCTCAGAAAGGAATAGAAAACTTGATATTTTTGAAGACAGGTTGGAAATACGATGAGGAAAATGAATCTCTAGTTGTAATGAAAATGTCTGTTGTTTTGTACGGATAAATAAATACCGGGATTCATTTTAAGTAAGGTTTCTGTATTGTGGACACACTTTTTGGCTTCTGCGGACTGTCCTGTTTGTTCGTGAAGGTTTTCTTAGAAAAAGCAGTTTCCATTCCCTCGTTCGTAACAATTGTTGAGCTTGATTGGTTTCCATTTTTATAATGGAATCAATCAATTTACATAGGCGTTCACAAGTCACTCGTCTTTTTAAATAGTGGAAAAGTATTTGGGGTCTTCCCCTCAGAAATATTGATCAGCTTTGCCTGCCACAATTATTATGAATAGCCCTTCACAATGCCGACCTTGATCCAATCCAGAAATGGTACTTCATCTGAAACTTATGAACCCTCGGGGCTAATCTATTGGCGGACTGGTCCTGCTTTTAAAACGAATCATTGGACGTACGAAGCGTCCTCCCCTGTAATTGTTACCGCGCAGCCCGCGGGAGCTCAAGTTTTAATTAATATCGTATCCCTTTCATACGTCCTTTGACCACGCTTTACTTGTGAAGCCATTATAATCTAGAATGGATTAATATTGTAGCCGCAATTGTTCTTGTCTTTGTAAGGTCAGCGCCTCTTAGTGACTTATAAGATCTATCAATTCTTGGCAATTAGATATTTCAATAAATATTTTCAGCTTGTTTTTAATACAAAAATAAACAAAACCTAAAAAAGTACTTAAAAAGGTTGTGCTGCATATTAAATTTGACAAATGTAGCTCCCACGCTTTCACATCTCTACACAGCCCGCATTGGGTCCGCGTGGTGGATTATGGCCCACTCCCTCTCACAGAGAGGAGGCCTGTGTCCCAGCAGTGGGAACATTTACAGGCTGATGAATTTGACGGCCACTGAGTGCGCACAGTAGTTCACACATAGCGAATTGTAATGTAGCCTACAGACTCCTGGCGAGAAGTCACGGCGAGAAGTCTCCCCGAGACTTTAAATAAAGTAAAAGATACGTAAACAAACATCATTCACGTTTTTCGGGTGTTCTCGGAGTTTCTCACCGTCAGTCTGTAAGCTACATTACGTCTATTTTTGGTTTAAGGTTTTAATTGTATGAGATTAGAGTGTGTTGGTCAAAGTCAAAGTTCTTAAGAAAGGATGTCAACTAAAACTCCCTTTAAAGAAATGTACAAACGCTTTCACGAATAAAACTTGAGGTATTCGCAATTCTACTGTGTTTGCATTGGGATTGAACAAAGCTAGGAATTTTATTTTCGTTTCAAAGAGCATCATTACATTTGGACTCACAAAATAGAATAATATAGCTAAATATAAAATAATCTCAAAAGTATTTTGAGATTGCGGAGGCCCTAGTTAAAAGAAAGAAATAAAAATTGGAAAAATGTAGTACTTTTAGAATTACAAGTAGTAATCATTAGGCTTATCTATGACATTATCTAGTCACCTAGTCGAACCAAAATGGCTCAGTACGTATTATCTTTTTTACAACAAATTAGAACAACATAGTTTAAAAACATAATGAGAAGAAACAAAAAGGCTTTTATTGTGTAATTTTGAATCATAAATAAGCGCTACGTATTATTTATTAAACACATATATAAATAGCCTTTCAAGAGATACCGATACTCGGTTTTTCGTAATCTCGATAAATAATAATGTTATTATAATAATTGTATTATTACATTAGCTTCGTTATTTATTATTACTGGCTGAACAATAATAAATTATCTAGCCTCTCAGATAAATTTATATAACGTCTTCTTATTACGAAAATTATGATTTAAGTGTCTGAAGAAGTATTTCAAAATTAAGCAATAATATTTAACTTTGAATTTGAAAATTATTTGCTGAGTTAGGCTTTCATTCGAGGTATATTATTATTGCAAAAGTCGAATATTAAAGTTACATGTTGGTATTTATTTATTGCTCTTAAGTTCAATATAACGGTCGCGGGATTAAAGAATTACGGGAATAACGGGGACTCAGGAACGTAAAGGGCTATTGATGGACACCGTAGATTTTAGTCAGTACAAGTCTGATAGTCTCCCGCTCTGCCCTGGATGGGAGGACTTATTTGATGATTTTACCACGATAAAAAAAGGGAATATCAAGGAAAGAGCAGCTTCCTGGAAAGGAAAAAATGATACTACTAACACATACCACTAATAGCAATAAATTATTTTTGCGACATAAAAATAATAATTTGTGAGCTCGGCTATAATGTGCCGATTGTCGTTACTGCCAATGGCCTGATAGCAAAGAGCCTCGATGAACATCTT
Organism: Agrotis puta; assembly: GCA_943136025.2. Taxonomy (NCBI): domain Eukaryota; kingdom Metazoa; phylum Arthropoda; class Insecta; order Lepidoptera; family Noctuidae; genus Agrotis; species Agrotis puta. The sequence continues at coordinate 18,806,454 of OW964176.2, read as the reverse complement.
TCGAGGCCCTCATTAGGGGGTTGAATCAAGGGCCTGATTCAGAAGGCAGTTCTCCTCGATACGGCTCGCATTGGGAGGAGGTTCCTGTCTCTGGAGCCCTAAGCACCGGTAGCTTGGACCCTGCTCCCACACCGACGAATCACTATTTTTTGTGTTTTTAAATGTTTTTTGTAAGAAATATTCAAAAATTTAATAATATGTTTTAAAATAATTTAGTAAAAAACGTAAAAAAAAAATTGCAATACATAAAAAACCGTCATGCCCATTTACGGCACGTTTCCAGAAATCATCTGCAGAAATCACAGCTCATTTGCAGAAATCACAGTTCTATGTTCTCCCTACTTTTGACAAACTGTCACCCTCCGGGGTAAAAACACGTTCGCATCGCCGCCATTGCCGAAACAAACAAACGTTCGGCGTGACTAAGTGTGCACTTTCGTACAGGGTGGGTTGTTAGCCTTGAGCTTGGATGAGGGTTAAAGGATAAAGATGGCGTGGTAGTATTGCAACAGAAGTTGATTGTTGTTAGCGTTGCAATTACGTTCAGGTTACATTAGAACATTATACGTTAGTCCAAAGACCGTGTTCGCAATTTGTTCGCAACAAGGTGTTTAATTAACGCGTCTTAAATAGCACTATAAATCCACACAATAAGGTAAGTTTTCAATCCCATAAATCATAATAACTAATGATACGAGTATCATTTAAAATAATCAGTACGATTTCATTGAAATCTTTGTAGCTCTTGCCTACGATTTTTTCGTAGCAGGCGTAGCAGTGCTACGCCGCGTGTCGTAGCAAAATAAATGTATATATTTTGAACATAATAAAATGGCCTCGTCCTTGACTATATTTGTTTCATCTGAACCATTTCTCCCTTCCACTCATGTCACCTCCACTTATGTGTGAATGTGACCTAGAGGGATTGATCTCGTGAAGCACTTTGATACAAGTGGCGTAGTTAGTGACAAGTGAATTGAGTGAAGTGAATCTCTCTGCATGGCACTTGAAAGTAAAGACATTACCACAAGTAACTGGAACTTACATTAGCCTTAAATATACATTGAATTAAGACTAAAAAGTACTTCACTTGTGAATTTATAGTCCAACTTACGTAACCATTACCATTTTTGAACGCGTAGCAGTTTGGTAATCACTGTAAAAATAAAAGTCTTCTGATAAGGTTTTAGAATGTCTAACGATAACAGCAGTCATTACCTTTAAAAAGTCGTGTCTAGTCTCTTTAACTTTAAATATTAAGAAACCAAAAACTATTCCAATAGAGAATTAGGAAATGAGTTTACAGATAAGAAAAATTCTACCCAGAAATCCCAGTTGTTTATCCATTGTAAACTACATTTTTCGCCTGTTTTCCCATTCCACAGAGACATGTTAAAGTAGTTGAAAAACTAATGACATGTCGGACTTAGGGCGAGCTTAGGTTTAGGTCTTGAAGGTTTCAGGTCGTGTGCGTGATGTATTGTGAGCTTAAACTGAAATGTGTTGAGGGCGGTAAGCAGTTTGTGCGATTAGATTAGGATTATCGTGTTTGCCGGGTTTGGCATAAATGTTGAGGTTTTTTCTAATGCGAATGACTTTGTTTCTGGGGTTTATATCGCCTTTATAACTAGATGTATGTTTGTATTTTATGCGCAAATTGTAGACCTCAGACTACTTACAGTATAGTTGCTCGCTGTTCTTAAAATCCATCCAAAGGTTGTCTTGTAAAGTTTTTATAAGACAACTTTGTAAATAACCGTAATTTGTATGGTGTGCATAATATAGTTCATTTTATAGAGTACATTTGTGGTTAGATGGTCTCTTTGGCACTAGTAAGTGTTGAAGGACGGGCGTTTAAGGAGGCTTGCTTAGCTGGATTAAAAATTGTTGAAATGAATGACATTTGATTTAATTTTATATTTTAGATTTCAACATTCATAAATTCATGTTTATTCCAAAAACCAGTCATCAATCACAGAACGCCATCTGTTACATTCTTATTATAACTTTTTTTATATGTAGAAAAGAGACAGAAAATGTATCAATCGTTTTATATTGCTTTATATTCTCAACAAGAAAAAATAAACAACACTTTTCTTCTTTGTATTGTTTTAATGTAAAGGCTTAAAGAATTTACCATAAGGAAATACTGTATGATTTTCCTCCGGCCTTGAGTCAAGATACAAGTTGATGGACAGACCGACCCGACGAAATATGACCCAAGAGGCTATTCCACTCTGTACACACGGCGAGTGGGCCATGGCGGATGCAAACAAAGGGTTGGCTTGTTTGTGCTATTTCGGCAGGCTATAGTTATTCTGTAACATGATGACCCGGTTCCCAAGGAGGTACAGAGGTTGATTGGAGGTAATCTACCTTTCGAGCTAATCTTGGACCTCGCTTATAAACTTCATTATACGACATCGTCACTTCCCTTTCGCTTGACATTCAAATAACACGCGCGTTCCGACAATATATTGTTCCAACTTAGTGGGAAGAAAACAAATGAATAAGGTTGTTGAACTTGGAGACACTGTGACACGACTGACGGAGGGACGTACGCACGGAAATTCAAGTCTTGTTGCAAGTTGGTCATAAATACTTAGGCGCGGGCATGCGGGCGGCAAGTAATGGGCGACTCGCTGTCCGACCATGGACCATGCTCGGGTCATAGTGTTCCACGCGCGCTTCAAGGAGTGTCAGCATAGTGACGGGGCCTGTAGAGGGCCAAAGCCTGCCGGAGTCGCGGGACTTAGGAATTACCGTCACCCCGGTACGTAAAGGGCTATTGAAAGTCACCGTGGATTTTAGTCAGTACGAGTCTGACAGTCCCTCCCGCTCTGCCCTGGGTAGGAGGACTCATTTGATGATTTTACCACGATAAAAAAAAAAGTTGATCATATACTAGTTATATAATTTATAAGTTAGTATTCAGTCCTCCTTTCAACTAGTTCGATTGAGTGAGTTAATTGCTCATTAGTTTCCCTATAGTTTCGTGTTATGCGAGATTTTACTTTGAAAATTAATTAATTTGCAAACCTGTTTATTGCCTCCCAGGCTTCGTGTTAACGACGTTATTCTAAATTGAAAAAGCGACCCATTATTATATTAATTTAGCTGACGGGTCAAGGTGAAGTTTCTTTTGAATGTAAATTAGATTTTTTTAGGGACAGAAAAAATCTTTTCCTAAATTTTAAAGAAATCTTAAGAAAACGTTATCTTTTAATGTTATGCTCGTTAAAAAGTAACGGGTGCTGTTTGTTTAAAAATAATCTGAGACAAAACGTTTCTTATAAGATATTTTACCTAGATAAGTTCTTAATTATTAAAAAGGTCAAAAATGGAACAACAAAAATTCAGAACACCCACACATTTCCTTCTTAATTTCTTAGAAAAAATACATCAATGTCACTTTCCCCAAGAGTTTAATGTGAGTTATGAACATAATTCTTCGACAGAAGTACAAAAATACATAATTTCCAAAATAAAGGAGGATGGTAATTTTCTGACCATTTATTTTTCCTCTACAACAAAATGTGAGTGTTTGCCATGGCATAGTCGTATTTGTTCAATGTCGTTGGTTTTTCACCTTAGGACCCTGTGTACACACCATGGGACCATATTTACTCTGTCTTGGGGTATATAAAGCGGTAGGCACACGTTTGTGGGTCAGAAACCACTTTGTCAATATAAAGCGTGTTTCGTGTGGGGTCATTACTTATAATTATTATAAGCAACATTTCTACAGAAGCAACCCTGAAAAAGGAAAAAAAGCCAGGTGGCCCATACATTTTGTGTTCACATAAATCGTCAAAATGAGGGTAAGTAAAATTCACCCCTAAAGTTTAAGGTAGTTTAAAGTTATGGTTGTTGATGTAGGAAAATATAGAGAAAACATTTCTTAAACGCATTAATCTCTATTTTTCCGGGTTAATAACCTGAACCCCACAAAATATTTCTACACGACACTTTTAAACCCAGTAATTACCCCACCCTCGTAACAAAAAAGTAACAATTTACCAAAGTAGGGGTATTTTTATTTCACAATATTACGCCCCCCGCCGCGCTCCGGGGTACGGGTCGCTCATTAATTTTATTTTGACGTTATCACATGAAACAATAACCGCCGATTGGACCCCTGACGTGCTAAAATTAAATGACGGACGCTTACGCCCCCTGAGAAAACAGCCCAGCTTAATTTAATTTTGGAAAATCACAAGTAAAACAATCATTTTAGGTGTTTATGGAAAATAATTTGATAATGGACAAGGATATTTTGGCGTTAATATGACATTGACAGGGATGTTGTTAATATGTATGTTCTAAAACTATTTCCACCATCTTGTATACCATGTTTTATGCAAATAAATAAATTTAAATTTGAAAAAAAAGAGACAATTTGGGCCACGCGCCAGTATACTGCTGTACAATTATTGTGTTTCATTACAGAAGTTTGTCTTTATTAACGAGATGAGTTTTCTGTAATTATCTTTATTGAAAAAACTTTACCGCCATAATGAATAAGACACATGGGTGAATCGGGACGAAACTTGGTATTTTCACAATCCTAACATTTAATGTTATTGTCTCCCATTAAATTACCATAGCAACCATTCCAATACCTTTATGTTGTTCATTGTTTTATCAGATCAAAGACTAAAAACTCTATCTCTCTGCTCTCGATTTACACCCCACTCCAGAGTCCCTCCTTAAACGTAGGCAAACAACCCAAGCCCCACCTGCACTGTAGCATAGTTAGATCAACATTCTAAACAAACATTTGTTTGAAACTGCGACACACGCTACAATCTCAATGATAAACATGGTACACTTATTCCTCTATGTGTGTTTTATAATCTCTAGAACTAAAAGACGGTTAATAAAAAGGATAAAGTTAGAAAAACTCATGTTGTACTTAAAAAGACGTTTCCAATTTGGATCAAAATCTCATGTCATGGAGAGTCTAAGACTTATTTAATGTGAAAACTGTAAATAACTTTTGGAGATGATGAATGCTAATGACTTTTAAAAAACGACACTTTTGTTAACTCTGTTTAATTTAGTAAGCTTCTTAGAATTTTAACCAAAAATCCAAATAAATTTATTCAAATTAGTCTGTTAATTAGCAGCTTTTGGACGTCAACATCTACAAAGGACAATCCCCAAAACGGGCACCCTCCATTCACTTCCTAATATTGTAACTAAGAAGAAGAATTGGCGAAACAAACTCCCCAGCAAAACTTACAAAATGACAAGTATTACAGTTATTCAAGCTGTTTCTATTAAGCAATTTGATTACCTATTAAAGTAAAGGAGTTTGCCCTAGATTTTGACCCTTTGACGACGACGTCGGTCGATGCGTCATAAGATGGTCGTCACTCATCAATATTTGCATAACAATTGAGAGGGATGTTTATAATGGTGATTTGAATATTTATGGGAAGCTATTACCTGCTACGGCGGCATTTATGGAAAATTTTGTAGTCTTGAGTTTGAAGGAACGTGTTTGTACACTGCGTATAATAATGTATCTGTGTCTCTACTACTTTTCGACTATATTATCGTGTTTATTGCCAGGACATGGTTTGTATGAAAGAAATCTAGAGCACGAAATCGGGAATCATACAGTAAAATAGATTACGACGAATTGAGAACTTCCTCCATATGTTGACGTTGCGTTGGTTAAAATATTTTCAAAGCTTTTGAGCCTCACTCTACATCAGCTTCCTTTTTAAAGTAAAATGCAACATAAAAATCGTATGGATACTTAAATTAACTTTTTGATTAAAATGGTGTGGAGTACTTTGGGAATATTTAAAAAAACCGGCCAAGTGCGTGTCGGACTCGCCCATAAAGGCTTCCGTAGCAGCACGTAACATAATATAAAATTTCTTGTAGTTGGTTGTGACTTTGACAGGTAAATTGCGGTTTACGATTTATGACGTATTAAAAAAAATACTAATTACTTGATCTTGTTCGACCCAATTTTCGCTGGTAGTTGCATGGTAATGTACATCATATATTTTTTATAGTTTTATCTTTTTTTATTCTCTTATTTTAGAAGTTACAGGGGGTTAGAAGTTACACATTTTACCACTTTGGAAGTGTCTCTCGCACAAACCGTTCAGTTTAGAAAAACATGATATTATTTATTTATTTATTTTATTTATTATAATATTAGTACACTTATTTTTTTTTACAATAAATGGGTGCAAACATAAACTCATTAGAGTTTTACCGTGCCCCAAAATCAACGACAGCATAATGTACACAAAGGAATATAATAGAAACAAACTCGAAACCTTACTTAAAATATCAAATCAACAAAAACAAGAAACACAATAGAGGGTACATACGCGTATTACAAACTTGCGAGTGAACATCGGTGACCAATCTACCCGTCCTTCAAATAAATAGTAACGTGATTCGAACGGAATGTGATGTGATCTATATTAATACAGGTTGTTCCCAAGAAACAATGTGATTCGTGCCTAATATCTGTTTAATTCCTAATATGTTTTTAAATTAGACTACACTACTTTGTAAGAAATGTTGTATTAGTTTGTAATTTATATTTTTATGAGTTATATTTTCTCTCAATGTTATAGGTAGTTGATTAATAAGGTAAGGGATTATATACTGTAATGACCTCTTGCCGTGTAAATTCCTGTAGTTAGGTAGTAGCAAATTATCATTGATGACACTACGCGTGTTAATTTCAATTATTCTTCTTTTCTTAAGATTTTCATTAAAATATTCTTCTTTTAATAAGGTATATTTGATTTTTTCATATATTGGCATTATTTTACAAAATCCAAATAGTTTATGGTAGTCATTTTTGTACTTCTTCTTAATATTCTGCGGGACAATTGCTTTTAATAAACGTAGTTGAAGAGCGTAAATTAAATCTAGGTGAGTCTTATATGTCCTACCATAGCTTGACAGGCCATATGATATTGTTGATTCAGCTAAGCATTTATAAAGCATTAACATTGTTTGGTATGGAATTTTGCATTTGACTATAGAGAATTTTGCTAATAAACCTCTCAATTTATCACACACCCCGTTAATATGCTCCTTCCAATTAAGTCGGTTGTCAATGGTGAGTCCTAGATATATTTGGCTCTCCACGAGATCTATGGAATCAAAATTAAAATACATAATCAAAATTAGTAACCTCAATATCATTTTTAAAGACCTATCCCCATATCCCATAAAACAGATACCCCACACGTATGGGGTTGCTGTTTTTTTTTTTGAAAAGTGGCTGTGTCATACGGACAGACAGACAGACATGAAGAATCTATAAGGGTTCCGTTTTTTGCCATTTGTTTACGGAACCCTAAATATTATCATGGAGCAGAATAAAACAAAAATGGAGTATTATGTAGTAATTCTTTTTGTATTCTGATACTTTGCATCTTAAACTAAGCGCGAACAAAAACAAGGAGCTATAAACACATTAAAATGGCATGGGCTTTTTTCGACGAATATTTTTTTTGTTAGCCAAACCTCCATTTTATCAAAGATCCTATTTTTTGTCAAATAAAACCAATAAACATGTTGTACTTCTTTTCGACTTGTAAAACAATTTGTACAGTACAGGAAAACATATATTAATGTTGTTTCAAACATGTTTCGTTAGCAACCTTTGGGACCTTTTGAACAAGTTTGTATTATATAACAAAGCTTTTACTACTTGTTTTAGACGTAAACGATTTTCAAAATTAGTTCAGTCTTCATGTAAATACCGTAATTTAAATGTATAAATAATGAAATAGTTGGTTGTTACTACACTACGTAGTATTTTAGGTAGTGCTACCAACATTTTGGCGAACCAATCCCACGTGAAATCTGCTAATGAAGATGCCGATTCTATTAATTAAGCTCTCAAAATATGTATGAAATTCATAACATTTACATTTTGACAGCTTCTCGGGGGATTCGCTTTTAGTCGCAAATGGAGACCGATTTATTTTGTATAATGTATATGTATTACCTATTACTTAGGTATTTTAGTATTACAGACTGTAATGAGTTATTTAATTATTGTTCATTCAACTAGCTAGCCGCGTTAATGTGGCGCCATGTATTCATGTATCATAGAAACATTGTTAATATTTTCATCAGGTATAGATTTTTTTGAAGTGAAAACTTCTTTGGCTGCGTTGTGAACTTTTTTTGGAATGGGTAAAAAATGTTAAATTCGCGTCAGGACACGTTACCTGATCGAAAATTCGTAAGACAGCGCAGGGCGCTTGCGCGAATGTTCGTGTGTGTTTATTACAATTGAAGTTTTCACTCCTGCCGGCACTCCCAGAGTGCAACCCGTCGTTTTTTTTTTTCTAGCTGCTTCTCTATACTGTCCGTATCTATATACCAGTAAACGAATTCGCGTTCAGGATGATTGGTTTAGTGTTTTAGGAGTGCAAAGGTAGAAAATGTAACAAACTTACTTTCACAATTATAATATTAGTTCTGTAAACTGAAACAGATAGTTCACTGAGAGCGTACTTAGCCTATGTTAATGAGCATGATGAAAATATCAATAAATTGCTTATCTAATTCGTCCCGGGTCAACGGTGCGTTGTGTTCCACGCGCGCCTCAAAGAGTGTCAGCATAATGACTGGGCCCCCTCTAGAGGGCCAAAGCCTGCCGGGGTCGCGGGACTCGCGAATTACCGTGACCCCGGAACGTAAAGGGCTGTTGAAGGACACCATGGATTTTAGTCAGTACGAGTCTGACAGTCACTCCCGCTCTGCCCTGGGTTCCACCCAGGGCAGAGCGTGTCCAACCATGGGCCATGCTAGTGTCGACGGCGCGTTGTGTTCCACGCGCGCCTCAAGGAGTGTCAGCATAGTGACGGGGCCTATAGAGTGCAAAAGCCTGCCGGAGTCGCGGGACTTACGAATTACTGTCACCCCGGTACGTAAAGAGCTATTGAAGGTCACCGTGGATTTTAGTCAGTACGAGTCTGAGAGTCCCTCCCGCTCTGCCCTGGATAGGAGGACTCATTTGGTGATTTTACCACGTAAAAAAAAATCTAATTCGTCCGTCATTAGTCAATTAAAGGTGTCGTATCTGTCGTTTTGCACCATCTTTTGGTAAAGTGGCAGGTTCAAATCCTGCTCGCGTTTCGAATTTTGCTTTCCAATCTTAGCCAAACATGTTTAGAAAACCATAGCAAAAAGGAAAGAAAATGAAAGCGTGACAAAGCCCCGTAAAGTCCTGAACGGGCAGCTGATTACAATGCCTTACATTAACTAATGAAGCCTGATAGCCCTTCACGAAGTACGGAGCACATTCGTTAAGATTCCGATCTACACGAACAGCTACATGAAGATCAGTTGATAATGAAAGTAGGACTACGTTATGGCACCGGTAGAAAGTATGTTTATTTGGTAGTAATCGAATAATGGAATGATAATTGTAAATGTAAAATAGGTGCTTTATTGGTGAATATTCATCAATATAGCACCTATTTTAACAACATCTTTGAAATTGTTATAATTTCTGTTTTTATTTTAACTGAATACAACTGAACTAAATCAAAAATATATTCAATTTTCTTATTAATTAATAACATAGTACTAACTAAAAGTATTTACATAACTAAAACTACAAATTTAAGAATAAAACTAAATATTTACAACAAAATACTAAATGTAAACTAAAACTAAAATAAAATTATTAAAAAAAAATCACATTACGTTTTTTTTTTTTAATTTGGTTAAATCTTCAAAAAATATTGTTCCTTCCTTGGGTGAAGCGAAGGGACGTTCAAACTCACACTGACGGTATAATCAGATTTTACAGTTCCGCAATCCGACCCTCCTGATCTTTAACCAGTAGTGCGTAATTACTCTCCAAGACAGGTATGTCTGCATGTAATCATTTGACTACGCAGGTGCTACGGCGTAGCTGCTACACCACCTTACAAGTAGCCGCTAGCACCCATCGTGCTACGAATAATTTCTCATAAAAGTATTTAAGTGGATAGAATTTTGACAAAATAATAATTTCAAATTGAAGAGAGAAATTAATAAAGCGAAAGTCATTAAAGTAACATAAATAAAGTGTCCGTCGAACAGACGTGACCAGAGTTGTGACGATAAATAAATACTGCTATATTTTAACTTCATAACTCCATTAGTAGAGAGTCGTGCCGGTAAGGAAATTGGCAAGCTCTCTGAACACCTTTACACGGTGGTTCTCAAAGTGAAGCGTTTTATTCAAAGAAGTTTGTTTGACATTCGTAACTCAGTAACGGATAACGTGAGATATGGATCAATATGAATATTGATCTCCCGATATTCAACTCTCTCTTGATTAAAAGCGCCCAGTGACTTTGACACGAATTAAAATTTCAGTATTTAATAAAACAAGCTTTTCTTGCCTAGATTATGTAATATCCCTCAGGACCTTTCTTGTCGTCTTTGTCGTTACCCGGCGTCGTCGTACCAGATAGTGGGCGTCATCTTACTTGAAATTCGGCGTCGCCTTATATGAAATTCGGCGTCGTCTTCCCTGATAGTGGGCGTCGTCTTAACCGATAGTCGGCGTGGTCTTACTTGAATTTCGGCATCGTATTACCTGATAGTAGGTGTCGTCTTACTTGAATTTCGGCGTCGTCTTCCCTGATAGTGGGCGTCGTCTTAACCGATAGTCGGCGTGGTCTTACTTGAATTTCGGCATCGTATTACCTGATAGTAGGTATCGTGTTACTTGAATTTCGGCGTCGTCTTACCTGTTACTGGGCGTCGTCTTACTTGTATTTCGGCGTCGTCTCTTTCTTATATGAAAAGCGGCGTCATCTTTGTTGTTTGTCGGCGTAGTCTTACCTGAAAGTGGGCCTCGTCTTACTTGATAGTGGGCGTCGTCTTACTTGAAATTCGGCGTCGCCTTATATGAAATGCGGCGTCGTCTTTGTTGTTGGTCGGCGTCGTCTTACCTGATAGTGGGCGTCGTCTTACTTGAATTTCGGCGTCGTCTTACCTGTTACTGGGCGTCGTCTAACCTGATAGTGGGCGTCGTCTTACTTGAAATTCGGCGTCACCTTATTGAAATGCGGCGTCGTCTTTGTTGTAAGTCGGCGTCGTCTTACCTGATAGTGGGCGTCGTCTTACTTGAATTTCGGCGTCGCCTTATATGAAATGCGGCGTCGTTTTTGTTGTTAGTCGGCGTCGTCTTACTTAAATTTTGGCGTCGTCTTACCTGTTACTAGGCGTCGTCTTACTTGAATTTCGTCGTTGCCTTATATGAAATTCGGCGTCATCTTTGTTGTTTGTCGGCGTCGTCTTACCTGAAAGTGGGCGTCGTCTTACTTGAATTTCGGCGTCGTCTTACCTGTTACTGGGCGTCGTCTTACCTGATAGTGGGCGTCGTCTTTGTTGTTGGTCGGCGTCGTCTTACCTGATAGTGGGCGTCGTCTTACTTGAATTTTGGCGTCGTCTTACCTGTTACTAGGCGTCGTCTTACTTGAAATTCGGCGTCGCTTTATATGTAATTCGGCGTCATCTTTGTTGTTTGTCGGCGTCGTCTTACCTGAAAGTGGGCGTCGTCTTACTTGAATTTTGGCGTCGTTTTCCCTGATAGTGGGCGTCGTCTTACTTGAAATTCGGCGTCGCCTTATATGAAATTCGGCGACGTCTTTGTTGTTTGTCGGCGTCGTCTTACCTGAAAGTGGGCGTCGTCTTACTTGAATTTCGGCGTCGTCTTACCTGTTACTGGGCGTCGTCTTACCTGATAGTGGGCGTCGTCTTAACCGATAGTCGGCGTGGTCTTACTTGAATTTCGGCATCGTATTACCTGATAGTAGGTATCGTGTTACTTGAATTTCGGCGTCGTCTTACCTGTTACTGGGCGTCGTCTTACTTGTATTTCGGCGTCGTCTCTTTCTTATATGAAAAGCGGCGTCATCTTTGTTGTTTGTCGGCGTAGTCTTACCTGAAAGTGGGCCTCGTCTTACTTGATAGTGGGCGTCGTCTTACTTGAAATTCGGCGTCGCCTTATATGAAATGCGGCGTCGTCTTTGTTGTTAGTCGGCATCATCTTACCTGATGGTGGGCGTCGTCTTTGTTGTTGGTCGGCGTCGTCTTACCTGATAGTGGGCGTCGTCTTACTTGAATTTCGGCGTCGTCTTACCTGTTACTGGGCGTCGTCTAACCTGATAGTGGGCGTCGTCTTACTTGAAATTCGGCGTCACCTTATTGAAATGCGGCGTCGTCTTTGTTGTAAGTCGGCGTCGTCTTACCTGACAGTGGGCGTCATCTAACTCGATAGTCGGCGTCGTCTTACCTGATAGTGGGCGTCGTCTTACTTGAATTTCGGCGTCGCCTTACCTGTTACTAGGCGTCGTCTTACTTGAATTTCGTCGTTGCCTTATATGAAATTCGGCGTCATCTTTGTTGTTTGTCGGCGTCGTCTTACCTGAAAGTGGGCGTCGTCTTACTTGAATTTCGGCGTCGTCTTACCTGTTACTGGGCGTCGTCTTACCTGATAGTGGGCGTCGTCTTTGTTGTTGGTCGGCGTCGTCTTACCTGATAGTGAGCGTCGTCTTACTTGAATTTTGGCGTCGTCTTACCTGTTACTAGGCGTCGTCTTACTTGAAATTCGGCGTCGCTTTATATGAAATTCGGCGTCATCTTTGTTGTTTGTCGGCGTCGTCTTACCTGAAAGTGGGCTTTGTCTTACTTGAATTTTGGCGTCGTTTTCCCTGATAGTGGGCGTCGTCTTACTTGAAATTCGGCGTCGCCTTATATGAAATTCGGCGTCGTCTTTGTTGTTAGTCGGCGTCGTCTTACCTGATAGTAGGCATCGTCTTACTTGAAATTCGACGTCGCCTTATATGAAATGCGGCGTCGTTTTTGTTGTTTGTCGGCGTCATCTTACCTGAAAGTGGGCGTCGTCTTACTTGAATTTCGGCGTCGTCTTACCTGTTACTGGGCGTCGTCTAACCTGAAAGTGGGCGTCGTCTTACTTGAATTTCGGCGTCGTCTTACCTGTTACTGGGTGACGTCTAACCTGAAAGTGGGCGTCGTCTTACTTGAATTTCGGCGTCGCCTTATATGAAATGCGGCGTCGTCTTTGTTGTTGGTCGGCGTCGTCTTACCTGATAGTGGACGTCGTCTTACTTGAATTTTGGCGTCGTCTTATCTGTTACTAGACGTCGTCTAAGTTGAATTTTGCCGTCGCCTTATATGAAATTCGGCGTCATCTTTGTTGTTTATCGGCGTCGTCTTACCTGAAAGTGGGCGTCGTCTTACTTGAAATTCGGCGTCGTCTTACCTGAAAGTGGGCGTCGTCTTACTTGAATTTCGAAGTCGTCTTACCTGTTACTGGGCGTCGTCTTACCTGATAGTGGGCGTCGTCGTACTTGAAATTCGGCGTCACCTTATATAAAATGCGGCGTCGTTTCTGTTGTAAGTCGGCGTCGTCTTACTTGAATTTTGGCGTCGTCTTACCTGTTACTAGGCGTCGTCGTACTTGAATTTTGGCGTCGCCTTAAATGAAATTCGGCGTTATCTTTGTTGTTTGTCGGCGTCGTCTTACCTGCAAGTGGGTGTCGTCTTACTCGATAGTCGGCGTCGTCTTTCCTGATAGTGGGCGTCGTCTTACTTGAAATTCGGCGTCGTTTACCTGTTACTGGGCGTCGTCTTACTTGTATTTCGGCGTCGTCTCTTTCTTTTTTTTTGTTGTTAGTTGGCGTCGTCTTACTTGAATTTCGGCGTCGTCTTACCTGTTACTGGGCGTCGTCTTACCTGATAGTTGGCCTCGTCTCACTTGAATTTCGGCATCGTCTTACCTGTTACTGGGCGTCGTCTTACCTGATAGTGGGCGTCGTCTTACTTGAATTTCGGCATCGCCTTATATGAAATGGTCGTCTTTATTGTTGGTCGGCGTCGTCTTACCTGATAGTGGGCGTCGTCTTACTTGAAATTCGGCGTCGCCTTATTGAAATGCGGCGTCGTCTTTGTTGTAAGTCGGCGTCGTCTTACCTGACAGTGGGCGTCATCTAACTCGATAGTCGGCGTCGTCTTACCTGATAGTAGGCGTCGTCTTACTTGAATTTCGGCGTCGCCTTATATGAAATGCGGCGTCGTTTTTGTTGTTAGTCGGCGTGTTCTTACTTAAATTTTGGCGTCGTCTTACCTGTTACTAGGCGTCGTCTTACTTGAATTTCGGCGTTGCCTTATAGAAAATTCGGCGTCATCTTTGTTGTTTGTCGGCGTCGTCTTACGTGAAAGTGGGCGTCGTCTTACTTGAATTTCGGCGTCGTCTTACCTGTTACTGGGCGTCGTCTTACCTGATAGTGGGCGTCGTCTTTGTTGTTGGTCGGCGTCGTCTTACCTGATACTGGGCGTCGTCTTACTTGAATTTCGGCGTTGCCTTATATGAAATTCGTCGTCATCTTTGTTGTTTGTCGGCGTCGTCGTACCTGAAAGTGGGCGTCGTCTTACTTGAATTTCGGCGGCGTCTTACCTGTTACTGGGCGTCGTCTTACCTGATAGTGGGCGTCGTCTTACTTGAATTTCGGCGTCGTCTTACCTGATAGTGGGCGTCGTCTTACTTGAATTTCGTCGTCTTTCCTGTTACTGGGCGTCGTCTTACCTGAAAGTGGGCGTCGTCTTACTTGAAATTCGGCGTCGTCTTACCTGTTACTGGGCGTGGTCTTACTTGTTTTTCGGCGTCGTTTCTTTCTTTTTTTTGTTGTTAGTCGGCGTCGTCTTACTTGAATTTTGGCGTCGTCTTACCTGTTACTAGGCGTCGTCTTACTTGAAATTCGGCGTCGCTTTATATGAAATTCGGCGTCATCTTTGTTGTTTGTCGGCGTCGTCTTACCTGAAAGTGGGCGTCGTCTTACTTGAATTTTGGCGTCGTCTTCCCTGATAGTGGGCGTCGTCTTACTTGAAATTCGGCGTCGCCTTATATGAAATTCGGCGTCATCTTTGTTGTTTGTCGGCGTCGTCTTACCTGAAAGTGGGCGTCGTCTTACTTGAATTTTGGCGTCGTCTTCCCTGATAGTGGGCGTCGTCTTACTTGAAATTCGGCGTTGCCTTATATGAAATTCGGCGTCGTCTTTGTTGTTAGTCGGCGTCGTCTTACCTGATAGTGGGCGTCGTCTTACTTGAAATTCGACGTCGCCTTATATGAAATGCGGCGTCGTTTTTGTTGTTAGTCGGCGTCGTCTTACTTGAATTTTGACGTCGTCTTACCTGTTACTAGGCGTCGCCTTATATGGAATTCGGCGTCATCTTTGTTGTTTGTCGGCGTCGTCTTACCTGAAAGTGGGCGTCGTCTTACTTGAATTTCGGCGTCGTCTTACCTGTTACTAGGCGTCGTCTAACCTGAAAGTGGGCGTCGTCTTACTTGAATTTCGGCGTCGTCTTACTTGTTACTGGGCGTCGTCTAACCTGAAAGTGGGCGTCGTCTTACTTGAATTTCGGCGTCGTCTTACCTGTTACTGGGCGTCGTCTAACCTGAAAGTGGGCGTCGTCTTACTTGAATTTCGGCGTCGTCTTACCTGTTACTGGGTGACGTCTAACCTGAAAGTGGGCGTCGTCTTACTTGAATTTCGGCGTCGTCTTATATGAAATGCGGCGTCGTCTTTGTTGTTGGTCGGCGTCGTCTTACCTGATAGTGGGCGTCGTCTTGCTTGAATTTCGGCGTCGCCTTATATGAAATGCGGCGTCGTCTTTGTTGTTGGTCGGCGTCGTCTTACCTGATAGTGGGCGTCGTCTTACTTGAAATTCGGCGTCGTCTTATATGAAATGCGGCGTCGTCTTTGTTGTTGGTCGGCGTCGTCTTACCTGATAGTGGGCGTCGTCTTGCTTGAATTTCGGCGTCGTTTTAACTGTTACTGGGCGTCGTCTTACCTGACAGTGGGCGTCATCTAACTCGATAGTTGGCGTCGTCTTACTTGAATTTCGGCGTCGCCTTATATGAAATTCGGAGTCATCTTTGTTGTTGGTCGGCGTCGTCTTACTTGAATTTTGGCGTCGTCTTACCTGTTACTAGGCGTCGTCGTACTTGAATTTTGGCGTCGCCTTAAATGAAAATCGGCGTCATCTTTGTTGTTTGTCGGCGTCGTCTTACCTGCAAGTGGGTGTCGTCTTACTCGATAGTCGGCGTCGTCTTTCCTGATAGTGGGCGTCGTCTTACTTGAAATTCGGCGTCGTTTACCTGTTACTGGGCGTCGTCTTACTTGTATTTCGGCGTCGTCTCTTTCTTTTTTTTTGTTGTTAGTTGGCGTCGTCTTACTTGAATTTCGGCGTCGTCTTACCTGTTACTGGGCGTCGTCTTACCTGATAGTTGGCGTCGTCTTACTTGAATTTCGGCGTCGCCTTATATGAAATTCGGAGTCATCTTTGTTGTTGGTCGGCGTCGTCTTACCTGATAGTGGGCGTCGTCTTACTTGAAATTCGGCGTCGTCTTATATGAAATGCGGCGTCGTCTTTGTTGTTGGTCGGCGTCGTCTTACCTGATAGTGAGCGTCGTCTTGTTTGAATTTCGGCGTCGTTTTAACTGTTACTGGGCGTCGTCTTACCTGACAGTGGGCGTCATCTAACTCGATAGTTGGCGTCGTCTTACTTGAATTTCGGCGTCGCCTTATATGAAATTCGGAGTCATCTTTGTTGTTTGTCGGCGTCGTCTTACCTGAACGTGGGCGTCGTCTTACTTGAATTTCGGCGTCGTCTTACCTGTTACTGGGCGTCGTCTTACCTGATAGTGGGCGTCGTCTTACTTGAAATTCGGCGTCGCCTTATTGAAATGCGGCGTCGTCTTTGTTGTTAGTCGGCATCATCTTACCTGATGGTGGGCGTCGTCTTTGTTGTTGGTCGGCGTCGTCTTACCTGATAGTGGGCGTCGTCTTACTTGAATTTCGGCGTCGTCTTACCTGTTACTGGGCGTCGTCTAACCTGATAGTGGGCGTCGTCTTACTTGAAATTCGGCGTCACCTTATTGAAATGCGGCGTCGTCTTTGTTGTAAGTCGGCGTCGTCTTACCTGACAGTGGGCGTCATCTAACTCGATAGTCGGCGTCGTCTTACCTGATAGTGGGCGTCGTCTTACTTGAATTTCGGCGTCGCCTTACCTGTTACTAGGCGTCGTCTTACTTGAATTTCGTCGTTGCCTTATATGAAATTCGGCGTCATCTTTGTTGTTTGTCGGCGTCGTCTTACCTGAAAGTGGGCGTCGTCTTACTTGAATTTCGGCGTCGTCTTACCTGTTACTGGGCGTCGTCTTACCTGATAGTGGGCGTCGTCTTTGTTGTTGGTCGGCGTCGTCTTACCTGATAGTGGGCGTCGTCTTACTTGAATTTTGGCGTCGTCTTACCTGTTACTAGGCGTCGTCTTACTTGAAATTCGGCGTCGCTTTATATGAAATTCGGCGTCATCTTTGTTGTTTGTCGGCGTCGTCTTACCTGAAAGTGGGCTTTGTCTTACTTGAATTTTGGCGTCGTTTTCCCTGATAGTGGGCGTCGTCTTACTTGAAATTCGGCGTCGCCTTATATGAAATTCGGCGTCGTCTTTGTTGTTAGTCGGCGTCGTCTTACCTGATAGTAGGCATCGTCTTACTTGAAATTCGACGTCGCCTTATATGAAATGCGGCGTCGTTTTTGTTGTTTGTCGGCGTCATCTTACCTGAAAGTGGGCGTCGTCTTACTTGAATTTCGGCGTCGTCTTACCTGTTACTGGGCGTCGTCTAACCTGAAAGTGGGCGTCGTCTTACTTGAATTTCGGCGTCGTCTTACCTGTTACTGGGTGACGTCTAACCTGAAAGTGGGCGTCGTCTTACTTGAATTTCGGCGTCGCCTTATATGAAATGCGGCGTCGTCTTTGTTGTTGGTCGGCGTCGTCTTACCTGATAGTGGACGTCGTCTTACTTGAATTTTGGCGTCGTCTTATCTGTTACTAGACGTCGTCTTAGTTGAATTTTGCCGTCGCCTTATATGAAATTCGGCGTCATCTTTGTTGTTTATCGGCGTCGTCTTACCTGAAAGTGGGCGTCGTCTTACTTGAAATTCGGCGTCGTCTTACCTGAAAGTGGGCGTCGTCTTACTTGAATTTCGAAGTCGTCTTACCTGTTACTGGGCGTCGTCTTACCTGATAGTGGGCGTCGTCGTACTTGAAATTCGGCGTCACCTTATATAAAATGCGGCGTCGTTTCTGTTGTAAGTCGGCGTCGTCTTACTTGAATTTTGGCGTCGTCTTACCTGTTACTAGGCGTCGTCGTACTTGAATTTTGGCGTCGCCTTAAATGAAATTCGGCGTTATCTTTGTTGTTTGTCGGCGTCGTCTTACCTGCAAGTGGGTGTCGTCTTACTCGATAGTCGGCGTCGTCTTTCCTGATAGTGGGCGTCGTCTTACTTGAAATTCGGCGTCGTTTACCTGTTACTGGGCGTCGTCTTACTTGTATTTCGGCGTCGTCTCTTTCTTTTTTTTTGTTGTTAGTTGGCGTCGTCTTACTTGAATTTCGGCGTCGTCTTACCTGTTACTGGGCGTCGTCTTACCTGATAGTTGGCCTCGTCTCACTTGAATTTCGGCATCGTCTTACCTGTTACTGGGCGTCGTCTTACCTGATAGTGGGCGTCGTCTTACTTGAATTTCGGCATCGCCTTATATGAAATGGTCGTCTTTATTGTTGGTCGGCGTCGTCTTACCTGATAGTGGGCGTCGTCTTACTTGAAATTCGGCGTCGCCTTATTGAAATGCGGCGTCGTCTTTGTTGTAAGTCGGCGTCGTCTTACCTGACAGTGGGCGTCATCTAACTCGATAGTCGGCGTCGTCTTACCTGATAGTAGGCGTCGTCTTACTTGAATTTCGGCGTCGCCTTATATGAAATGCGGCGTCGTTTTTGTTGTTAGTCGGCGTGTTCTTACTTAAATTTTGGCGTCGTCTTACCTGTTACTAGGCGTCGTCTTACTTGAATTTCGGCGTTGCCTTATAGAAAATTCGGCGTCATCTTTGTTGTTTGTCGGCGTCGTCTTACGTGAAAGTGGGCGTCGTCTTACTTGAATTTCGGCGTCGTCTTACCTGTTACTGGGCGTCGTCTTACCTGATAGTGGGCGTCGTCTTTGTTGTTGGTCGGCGTCGTCTTACCTGATACTGGGCGTCGTCTTACTTGAATTTCGGCGTTGCCTTATATGAAATTCGTCGTCATCTTTGTTGTTTGTCGGCGTCGTCGTACCTGAAAGTGGGCGTCGTCTTACTTGAATTTCGGCGGCGTCTTACCTGTTACTGGGCGTCGTCTTACCTGATAGTGGGCGTCGTCTTACTTGAATTTCGGCGTCGTCTTACCTGATAGTGGGCGTCGTCTTACTTGAATTTCGTCGTCTTTCCTGTTACTGGGCGTCGTCTTACCTGAAAGTGGGCGTCGTCTTACTTGAAATTCGGCGTCGTCTTACCTGTTACTGGGCGTGGTCTTACTTGTTTTTCGGCGTCGTTTCTTTCTTTTTTTTGTTGTTAGTCGGCGTCGTCTTACTTGAATTTTGGCGTCGTCTTACCTGTTACTAGGCGTCGTCTTACTTGAAATTCGGCGTCGCTTTATATGAAATTCGGCGTCATCTTTGTTGTTTGTCGGCGTCGTCTTACCTGAAAGTGGGCGTCGTCTTACTTGAATTTTGGCGTCGTCTTCCCTGATAGTGGGCGTCGTCTTACTTGAAATTCGGCGTCGCCTTATATGAAATTCGGCGTCATCTTTGTTGTTTGTCGGCGTCGTCTTACCTGAAAGTGGGCGTCGTCTTACTTGAATTTTGGCGTCGTCTTCCCTGATAGTGGGCGTCGTCTTACTTGAAATTCGGCGTTGCCTTATATGAAATTCGGCGTCGTCTTTGTTGTTAGTCGGCGTCGTCTTACCTGATAGTGGGCGTCGTCTTACTTGAAATTCGACGTCGCCTTATATGAAATGCGGCGTCGTTTTTGTTGTTAGTCGGCGTCGTCTTACTTGAATTTTGACGTCGTCTTACCTGTTACTAGGCGTCGCCTTATATGGAATTCGGCGTCATCTTTGTTGTTTGTCGGCGTCGTCTTACCTGAAAGTGGGCGTCGTCTTACTTGAATTTCGGCGTCGTCTTACCTGTTACTGGGCGTCGTCTAACCTGAAAGTGGGCGTCGTCTTACTTGAATTTCGGCGTCGTCTTACTTGTTACTGGGCGTCGTCTAACCTGAAAGTGGGCGTCGTCTTACTTGAATTTCGGCGTCGTCTTACCTGTTACTGGGCGTCGTCTAACCTGAAAGTGGGCGTCGTCTTACTTGAATTTCGGCGTCGTCTTACCTGTTACTGGGTGACGTCTAACCTGAAAGTGGGCGTCGTCTTACTTGAATTTCGGCGTCGTCTTATATGAAATGCGGCGTCGTCTTTGTTGTTGGTCGGCGTCGTCTTACCTGATAGTGGGCGTCGTCTTGCTTGAATTTCGGCGTCGCCTTATATGAAATGCGGCGTCGTCTTTGTTGTTGGTCGGCGTCGTCTTACCTGATAGTGGGCGTCGTCTTACTTGAAATTCGGCGTCGTCTTATATGAAATGCGGCGTCGTCTTTGTTGTTGGTCGGCGTCGTCTTACCTGATAGTGGGCGTCGTCTTGCTTGAATTTCGGCGTCGTTTTAACTGTTACTGGGCGTCGTCTTACCTGACAGTGGGCGTCATCTAACTCGATAGTTGGCGTCGTCTTACTTGAATTTCGGCGTCGCCTTATATGAAATTCGGAGTCATCTTTGTTGTTGGTCGGCGTCGTCTTACCTGATAGTGGGCGTCGTCTTACTTGAAATTCGGCGTCGTCTTATATGAAATGCGGCGTCGTCTTTGTTGTTGGTCGGCGTCGTCTTACCTGATAGTGGGCGTCGTCTTGCTTGAATTTCGGCGTCGTTTTAACTGTTACTGGGCGTCGTCTTACCTGACAGTGGGCGTCATCTAACTCGATAGTTGGCGTCGTCTTACTTGAATTTCGGCGTCGCCTTATATGAAATTCGGAGTCATCTTTGTTGTTTGTCGGCGTCGTCTTACCTGAACGTGGGCGTCGTCTTACTTGAATTTCGGCGTCGTCTTACCTGTTACTGGGCGTCGTCTTACCTGATAGTGGGCGTCGTCTTACTTGAAATTTGCCGTCGCCTTATTGAAATGCGGCGTCGTCTTTGTTGTAAGTCGGCGTCGTCTTACCTGACAGTGGGCGTCATCAAACTCGATAGTCGGCGTCGTCTTACCTGATAGTGGGCGTCGTCTTACTTGAATTTCGGCGTCGCCTTATATGAAATGCGGCGTCGTTTTTGTTGTTAGTCGGCGTCGTCTTACTTGAATTTCGGCGTCGTCTTACCTGTTACTGAGCGTCGTCTTACCTGATAGTGGGCGTCGTCTTACTTGAATTTCGGCGTCGTCTTACCTGATAGTGGGCTACGTCTTACTTGAATTTCGGCGTCGTCTTACCTGTTACTGGGCGTCGTCTTACCTGATAGTGGGCGTCGTCGTACTTGAAATTCGGCGTCACCTTATATAAAATGCGGCGTCGTTTCTGTTGTAAGTCGGCGTCGTCTTACTTGAATTTTGGCGTCGTCTTACCTGTTACTAGGCGTCGTCGTACTTGAATTTTGGCGTCGCCTTAAATGAAATTCGGCGTCATCTTTGTTGTTTGTCGGCGTCGTCTTACCTGCAAGTGGGTGTCGTCTTACTCGATAGTCGGCGTCGTCTTTCCTGATAGTGGGCGTCGTCTTACTTGAAATTCGGCGTCGTTTACCTGTTACTGGGCGTCGTCTTACTTGTATTTCGGCGTCGTCTTATATGAAATGCGGCGTCGTCTTTGTTGTTGGTCGGCGTCGTCTTACCTGATAGTGGGCGTCGTCTTGCTTGAATTTTGGCGTCGTTTTAACTGTTACTGGGCGTCGTCTTACCTGACAGTGGGCGTCATCTAACTCGATAGTTGGCGTCGTCTTACTTGAATTTCGGCGTCTTCTTATATGAAATTCGGAGTCATCTTTGTTGTTGGTCGGCGTCGTCTTACCTGATAGTGGGCGTTGTCTTACTTGAAATTCGGCGTCGTCTTATATGAAATGCGGCGTCGTCTTTGTTGTTGGTCGGCGTCGTCTTACCTGATAGTGGGCGTCGTCTTGCTTGAATTTCGGCGTCGTCTTACCTGATAGTGGGCCTCGTCTTACTTGAATTTCGGCGTCGTCTTTCTCGATAGTCGGCCTCGTCTTACCTGTTACTGGGCGTCGTCTTACCTGATAGTGGGCGTCGTCTTACTCAATAGTTGATATCGTCTTACTTGTTATTTGCCTTCGTCTTACTTGATTTTATGCGTCTTTTTTCTTTGAATTTCGGCATCATCCTACTCGATAGTAGGCGTCGTCTTAAACGATAGTCGGCGTCGTCTTTCCTGATAGTGGGCGTCGTCTTACTTGAAATTCGGCGTCGTTTACCTGTTACTGGGCGTCGTCTTACTTGTATTTCGGCGTCGTCTTATATGAAATGCGGCGTCGTCTTTGTTGTTGGTCGGCGTCGTCTTACCTGATAGTGGGCGTCGTCTTGCTTGAATTTTGGCGCCGTTTTAACTGTTACTGGGCGTCGTCTTACCTGACAGTGGGCGTCATCTAACTCGATAGTTGGCGTCGTCTTACTTGAATTTCGGCGTCTTCTTATATGAAATTCGGAGTCATCTTTGTTGTTGGTCGGCGTCGTCTTACCTGATAGTGGGCGTCGTCTTACTTGAAATTCGGCGTCGTCTTATATGAAATGCGGCGTCGTCTTTGTTGTTGGTCGGCGTCGTCTTACCTGATAGTGGGCGTCGTCTTACTTAAATTTCGGCGTCGTCTTTCTCGATAGTCGGCCTCGTCTTACCTGTTACTGGGCGTCGTCTTACCTAGTAGTGGGCGTCGTCTTACTTGAAATTCGGCGTCACCTTATATGAAATGCGTCGTCGTTTTTGTTGTTAGTCGGCGTCGTCTTACTTGAATTTTGACGTCGTCTTACCTGTTACTAGTCGTCGTCTTACTTGAATTTCGGCGTCGCCTTATATGAAATTCGGCGTCATCTTTGTTGTTTGTCGGCGTCGACTTACCTGAAAGTGGGCGTCGTCTTACTTGAATTTCGGCGTCGCCTTATATGAAATGCGGCGTCGTTTTTGTTGTTAGTCGGCGTCGTCTTACTTGAATTTTGGCGTCGTCTTACCTGTTACGAGGCGTCGTCTTACTTGAAATTCGGCGTCGTCTTACCTGTTACTGGGCGTCGTCTTACCTGAAAGTGGGCGTCGTCTTACTTGAATTTCGAAGTCATCTTACCTGTTACTGGGCGTCGTCTTACCTGATAGTGGGCGTCGTCGTACTTGAAATTCGGCGTCACCTTATATAAAATGCGGCGTCGTTTCTGTTGTAAGTCGGCGTCGTCTTACTTGAATTTTGGCGTCGTCTTACCTGTTACTAGGCGTCGTCGTACTTGAATTTTGGCGTCGCCTTATATGAAATTCGGAGTCACCTTATATAAAATGCGGCGTCGTTTTTGTTGTTAGTCGGCGTCGTCTTACTTGAATTTTGGCGTCGTCTTACCTGTTACTGGGCGTCGTCTTACCTGATAGTGGGCGTCGTCTTACTTGAAAGTCGGCGTCGCCTTATATGAAGTGCGGCGTCGTCTTTGTTGTTAGTCGGCGTCGTCTTACCTGATACTGGGCGTCGTCTTACTTGAATTTCGGCGTCGTCTTACCTGATATTGTGCGTTGTATTACTTCAATTTCGGCGTCGTCTTATAAAAAGTTCGACGTCGTCTTACTTGATAGTGGGCGTCGTCTTACTCGATAGTCGGCGTCGTCTTACCTGATAGTCGGCATCGTCTTACCTGAAAGTGGGCGTCGTCTTACTCGATAGTCGGCGTCGTCTTACTTGAATTTCGGCGTCCTCTTACTTGAATTCCGGCGTCGTCTTACCTGATACTGGGCGTCATCTTACTTGAATTTCGGCGGCGTCTCACCTGATACTGGGTGTCATCTTACTTCAAATTCGGCGTCGTCATACATGGAATTCGTCTTCGTCTCACGCGATATACTGCGTCGAGTCAGCTCGATATAAGGCGTCGTCTTTTTGAATTTCGGCGTCGTCTTACCTGATAGTGGGCGTCGTCTTACTCAATAGTTGATATCGTCTTACTTGTTATTTGCCTTCGTCTTACTTGATTTTATGCGTCTTTTTTCTTTGAATTTCGGCATCATCCTACTCGATAGTAGGCGTCGTCTTAAACGATAGTCGGCGTCGTCTTTCCTGATAGTGGGCGTCGTCTTACTTGAAATTCGGCGTCGTTTACCTGTTACTGGGCGTCGTCTTACTTGTATTTCGGCGTCGTCTAATATGAAATGCGGCGTCGTCTTTGTTGTTGGTCGGCGTCGTCTTACCTGATAGTGGGCGTCGTCTTGCTTGAATTTTGGCGTCGTTTTAACTGTTACTGGGCGTCGTCTTACCTGACAGTGGGCGTCATCTAACTCGATAGTTGGCGTCGTCTTACTTGAATTTCGGCGTCTTCTTATATGAAATTCGGAGTCATCTTTGTTGTTGGTCGGCGTCGTCTTACCTGATAGTGGGCGTTGTCTTACTTGAAATTCGGCGTCGTCTTATATGAAATGCGGCGTCGTCTTTGTTGTTGGTCGGCGTCGTCTTACCTGATAGTGGGCGTCGTCTTGCTTGAATTTCGGCGTCGTCTTACCTGATAGTGGGCCTCGTCTTACTTGAATTTCGGCGTCGTCTTTCTCGATAGTCGGCCTCGTCTTACCTGTTACTGGGCGTCGTCTTACCTAGTAGTGGGCGTCGTCTTACTTGAAATTCGGCGTCACCTTATATGAAATGCGTCGTCGTTTTTGTTGTTAGTCGGCGTCGTCTTACTTAAATTTTGGCGTCGTCTTACCTGTTACTAGGCGTCGTCTTACTTGAATTTCGGCGTTGCCTTATAGAAAATTCGGCGTCATCTTTGTTGTTTGTCGGCGTCGTCTTACCTGAAAGTGGGCGTCGTCTTACTTGAATTTCGGCGTCGTCTTACCTGTTACTGGGCGTCGTCTTACCTGATAGTGGGCGTCGTCTTACTTGAATTTCGGCGTTGCCTTATATGAAATTCGGCGTCATCTTTGTTGTTTGTCGGCGTCGTCTTACCTGAAAGTGGGCGTCGTCTTACTTGAAATTCGGCGTCGTCTTACCTGTTACTGGGCGTGGTCTTACTTGTTTTTCGGCGTCGTTTCTTTCTTTTTTTTGTTGTTAGTCGGCGTCGTCTTACTTGAATTTTGGCGTCGTCTTACCTGTTACTAGGCGTCGTCTTACTTGAAATTCGGCGTCGCTTTATATGAAATTCGGCGTCATCTTTGTTGTTTGTCGGCGTCGTCTTACCTGAAAGTGGGCGTCGTCTTACTTGAATTTTGGCGTCGTCTTCCCTGATAGTGGGCGTCGTCTTACTTGAAATTCGGCGTCGCCTTATATGAAATTCGGCGTCGTCTTTGTTGTTAGTCGGCGTCGTCTTACTTGTTACTGGGCGTCGTCTAACCTGAAAGTGGGCGTCGTCTTACTTGAATTTCGGCGTCGTCTTACCTGTTACTGGGCGTCGTCTAACCTGAAAGTGGGCGTCGTCTTACTTGAATTTCGGCGTCGTCTTACCTGTTACTGGGTGACGTCTAACCTGAAAGTGGGCGTCGTCTTACTTGAATTTCGGCGTCGTCTTACATGAAATGCGGCGTCGTCTTTGTTGTTGGTCGGCGTCGTCTTACCTGATAGTGGGCGTCGTCTTACTTGAAATTCGGCGTCACCTTATATAAAATGCGGCGTCGTTTCTGTTGTAAGTCGGCGTCGTCTTACTTGAATTTTGGCGTCGTCTTACCTGTTACTAGACGTCGTCGTACTTGAATTTTGGCGTCGCCTTATATGAAATTCGGAGTCATCTTTGTTGTTTGTCGGCGTCGTCTTACCTGCAAGTGGGTGTCGTCTTACTCGATAGTCGGCGTCGTCTTACCTGATAGTGGGCCTCGTCTTACTTGAATTTCGGCGTCGTCTTACCTGTTACTGAGCGTCGTCTTACCTGATAGTGGGCGTCGTCTTACTTGAATTTCGGCGTCGTCTTACCTGATAGTGGGCTACGTCTTACTTGAATTTCGGCGTCGTCTTACCTGTTACTGGGCGTCGTCTTACCTGATAGTGGGCGTCGTCGTACTTGAAATTCGGCGTCACCTTATATAAAATGCGGCGTCGTTTCTGTTGTAAGTCGGCGTCGTCTTACTTGAATTTTGGCGTCGTCTTACCTGTTACTAGGCGTCGTCGTACTTGAATTTTGGCGTCGCCTTAAATGAAATTCGGCGTCATCTTTGTTGTTTGTCGGCGTCGTCTTACCTGCAAGTGGGTGTCGTCTTACTCGATAGTCGGCGTCGTCTATCCTGATAGTGGGCGTCGTCTTACTTGAAATTCGGCGTCGTTTACCTGTTACTGGGCGTCGTCTTACTTGTATTTCGGCGTCGTCTTATATGAAATGCGGCGTCGTCTTTGTTGTTGGTCGGCGTCGTCTTACCTGATAGTGGGCGTCGTCTTGCTTGAATTTTGGCGTCGTTTTAACTGTTACTGGGCGTCGTCTTACCTGACAGTGGGCGTCATCTAACTCGATAGTTGGCGTCGTCTTACTTGAATTTCGGCGTCTTCTTATATGAAATTCGGAGTCATCTTTGTTGTTGGTCGGCGTCGTCTTACCTGATAGTGGGCGTCGTCTTACTTGAAATTCGGCGTCGTCTTATATGAAATGCGGCGTCGTCTTTGTTGTTGGTCGGCGTCGTCTTACCTGATAGTGGGCGTCGTCTTACTTAAATTTCGGCGTCGTCTTTCTCGATAGTCGGCCTCGTCTTACCTGTTACTGGGCGTCGTCTTACCTAGTAGTGGGCGTCGTCTTACTTGAAATTCGGCGTCACCTTATATGAAATGCGTCGTCGTTTTTGTTGTTAGTCGGCGTCGTCTTACTTGAATTTTGACGTCGTCTTACCTGTTACTAGTCGTCGTCTTACTTGAATTTCGGCGTCGCCTTATATGAAATTCGGCGTCATCTTTGTTGTTTGTCGGCGTCGACTTACCTGAAAGTGGGCGTCGTCTTACTTGAATTTCGGCGTCGCCTTATATGAAATGCGGCGTCGTTTTTGTTGTTAGTCGGCGTCGTCTTACTTGAATTTTGGCGTCGTCTTACCTGTTACGAGGCGTCGTCTTACTTGAAATTCGGCGTCGTCTTACCTGTTACTGGGCGTCGTCTTACCTGAAAGTGGGCGTCGTCTTACTTGAATTTCGAAGTCATCTTACCTGTTACTGGGCGTCGTCTTACCTGATAGTGGGCGTCGTCGTACTTGAAATTCGGCGTCACCTTATATAAAATGCGGCGTCGTTTCTGTTGTAAGTCGGCGTCGTCTTACTTGAATTTTGGCGTCGTCTTACCTGTTACTAGGCGTCGTCGTACTTGAATTTTGGCGTCGCCTTATATGAAATTCGGAGTCACCTTATATAAAATGCGGCGTCGTTTTTGTTGTTAGTCGGCGTCGTCTTACTTGAATTTTGGCGTCGTCTTACCTGTTACTGGGCGTCGTCTTACCTGATAGTGGGCGTCGTCTTACTTGAAAGTCGGCGTCGCCTTATATGAAGTGCGGCGTCGTCTTTGTTGTTAGTCGGCGTCGTCTTACCTGATACTGGGCGTCGTCTTACTTGAATTTCGGCGTCGTCTTACCTGATATTGTGCGTTGTATTACTTCAATTTCGGCGTCGTCTTATAAAAAGTTCGACGTCGTCTTACTTGATAGTGGGCGTCGTCTTACTCGATAGTCGGCGTCGTCTTACCTGATAGTCGGCATCGTCTTACCTGAAAGTGGGCGTCGTCTTACTCGATAGTCGGCGTCGTCTTACTTGAATTTCGGCGTCCTCTTACTTGAATTCCGGCGTCGTCTTACCTGATACTGGGCGTCATCTTACTTGAATTTCGGCGGCGTCTCACCTGATACTGGGTGTCATCTTACTTCAAATTCGGCGTCGTCATACATGGAATTCGTCTTCGTCTCACGCGATATACTGCGTCGAGTCAGCTCGATATAAGGCGTCGTCTTTTTGAATTTCGGCGTCGTCTTACCTGATAGTGGGCGTCGTCTTACTCAATAGTTGATATCGTCTTACTTGTTATTTGCCTTCGTCTTACTTGATTTTATGCGTCTTTTTTCTTTGAATTTCGGCATCATCCTACTCGATAGTAGGCGTCGTCTTAAACGATAGTCGGCGTGGCGTCGTCTTACTTGAAATTATCAGAATCAGAAAGCTTTATTTGTGAACATAGGTCAAGTTACACATAGTGTGAGGTGTTATAGATAGGTAGATCCTCTATGTTTTGCCCAGAGGCGTACAAATATAATTGTTTTAGTTTTAAAATAACAAATTGATAAATTTATGTGAAATTTAGTATAAATGGCATAGCATAATCAAAACAAAACAAAAACAAACAAAAAAATATACAATCAATTTCTAAATAAATGTCAAATGGTTAAGTTACATGTCATAATAATTAATAGCGATAATGTCGAACAGAATAATTCAAGGTCATTAAAACAGATCAGGTAAGTTATTGTAAGGCAGTAATTATAGAATTGTCGTCGAAGTAGTCCTTTAATGAGTAATAGAATTTATTAGTCAAAATTCTAAATAGTTCTTGTTTGAATTTGTCCAGATTTAACATTTTAATGTTTTCGGGTAGTTTATTAACAGAATTGCCCCAGTACATTACGCCGTATCTGAGTGTTGATGCAACATAACCGTGATAGGCTGTAAGTACGGATTCAAGACTGACTACTTTTGAAAGCTTATATAGAGCATAGGTAAATGTATTAAGATTTTTGCATATTGCGTCTGTTTGGGATCTCCAATTCAATTTATTATCTATATTGATACCAAGAAATTTTGAGGCAGTAGTTGATTCAATATTTGCCCCTAAATAGCTGATGTCAAGTTTTTTATTTGGTATTCTTTGATAAAAGTGCATAATTTTAGTTTTTTCTAAGTCGATTATTAGATTATTGCCGTCAAACCACGATATAATTTTATTTAAAGTCATATTTATCTCATTTTCATTAGTTTTGGGATCGTCACATTCAATCACTACAGTGCTGTCATCGGCAAATAGCACCATGGGATGATTTATTTGCCTCGGAAGGTCATTTATGTACAATAAAAAAAAGTGCGGGTCCCAGTACGCTACCCTGAGGAACGCCATATTTAATTATCTCACTTTCGGAGCGATATTTTTTCTCATAGCTGGTTTTTGAGCATATTTGTGTGATTTCTACATATTGTTTTCTACCCGTTAAGTAAGATCGAATAAGATCAAGTATATTTCCCCTGATACCATATTTTTCAAGTTTTTGTATAAGAATCGGGTAATCTACATAATCAAAAGCCTTAGTTAGGTCGGCTGTCCCAAAGCAAAACCTAGCAAGGGACAATTTTTGTAAAATACGTTTTTTTGAATGAATATTCCTAAAATTCTGAGCTGCGTCTAATGCAAAAACAACTGTATTTCTATCTACATTAGAATCAGAGTTATAAACATGCCAAACCTAGCAAGTGCACTTCGTACTCGGAGATAACGAAATCAAAAAACTAGCAAGTAACATTTCCAAGCATAAAAACCTATTAAATACGGTACATGCTAGGTTTTAAATTTGTGAATTGGTCTTACTATGTTTTTAGTTTGTAAAATTACTGAAGTGTAGGACGAAATTTCAAATCATTGTCTTTAATAAATAGTAGTAAGTCAGCAGCGTGATGTGCGGGAGACTGAGTAGGAGGGCACTGGGAGGACACTGCACTGAAAATGTGTTCTATGTGTTTTTGGCGTTGCTGAATCTGAATCTGGGGTCATTTTCATTTCAGCACGTCTAGGTTCGACCCCAAAAACACATAGTACACATTTTCAGGTCCCAACGTCAGAAACTTCGTTATTGGGTTTAAAGGTTATGTTGGTAAGGGGTTATAAGGTTATGTAGTTATGGGACTATGGGTTATGTAGTTATTTAAGCAAGAGGTCATCGAGCTACTGTAATATAGGATTATAAGGTTTTAAAGCCATACATACGGTTAGCAGTTTAACCAAATATAGCAAATTTGAGGGTATATTTTGAGGTTATGGCCAAACCCAGATGTGCTGGAATAAAACTGACCCCAGATTCGGATTCAGCGACCCCAAAAACATATAGTACACATAGTGAGACCTCCAGGTCAATAAAAAAAATCTTTTGTGTGGCTGTGTTATTTAGCGTTTATTATAGTAGTGGGATAGTTAGTAGGACATTATCAGATTTTAAAGCACTTATTTCAGTTTTGATGAACCATTCACCGAGTTGGATTTTCTAATTAAAAAGTATAAAGTAACTGAGTTATCTGAAGAAATATCAGCTCCTTGGGGCATTCCCGCTTGAAAAAAGGATGTTGCAAAATTGGTGCCTCTAATGCCCGAAACAAGGCGAGCGTTTTGGAATCAAATGCCGGTTAACGATCAATCGATTGATCTCCAAACGGGAGGCGAAATGACAGAAGAAACTTAATTATATTGTTTTTCTATTATTTTTCCTTTTAACTTGAGAAATGATTACCTCATGTATGTTTAATGTGATTAATTAAACCATTTTATTTTACTTACTAGATAGAAATACAACAATAAGTCATTACTTAAAGTAATTCAAATATCTAATTCAGAAACTTAGTATTATTGCTAGGTTTTCAGTGCTACATCATAAACGATTTCTTTAAAGAAACCGATTCAAATACCTACTTAGAGGCCTTGCTAGGTTTTTATTTTGGATTTGGTTATAATAAATATCTTGAAGTATCTTAACCAGTCAGTAGCAAGGCACATAAAACTTGTACAAATAGACTTATGTTCAATTTAACTAGCTCGTGATGTGAAGCAAGTCATAATTATCCATATGAAAACAAGAAATGTATAAAAAAGTTGTTGTGTAATAAAAGGCCGACGAAAATGTTTAATATCTTCTCCTCTAAAATTTTGTCAAAGACACTTGCTAGGTTTTGCTTTGGGACAGCCGAGGTCCATATAGATAGCACATACAGGATTTCTCTTATCTACATTTGACATAATAGGGAGAAGCAAGTCATGTATGGCCATATTGATGGTCTTCTGCTTGCGAAATCCCTTTTGTTCCTTTACTAATATGTTTGATTTTTCGAGGTAGTTATATAAAGACTTGTAAATAACTTTTTCAAAGATTTTTGAAAAGACGGGTATAAACGCAATAGGCCTATAGTTTGACATACTGTGTTTATCATTTTTTTTTGTGTAATGGTAAAATTATTGATGTTTTTAATTTTTCAGGGAAGGTTCCGTTAGAAATACTCATATTAATTATGTGACTGAGAATTGGAGCTATATATTGATACACTTCCTTGATAACTTTAGTACATATTCCATCACAACCAACGCTGTTTGTATTTCGAAGTGATTGAACATGATTATTTATATCTTGAGGTGTTGTCGGCTCCATAAATATAGAGTTTGAAGTGGTTGAGAGGATTTTGATTTCTGGTATAGATTTATTGTTTGGTTTGGTAACTTGATTTACATAAAATTTGTTAAAAGCCTGAGCTATTTTTAATGGATTCGTGATTTTATGTGATTCTGTTTGAATTTGTGTAATTGGTTCTTTAGGGAAGCAGGTCTTAGATTTATTAATTACAGTCCATGCTGCTTTAGATTAATTTTGGGACGTCTTAATAAAGTAGTTTTTTCGTGATTTTTGTGTTAACGTTATAATTCTTTTAAATCTTGCAGAATAAGTCTTAAACGATCACAACGTTCTTTCACTACTGTCTGTAATTCAGGTCTTTATGTTTGGTGGTTAAGCCTGTACTTGTAAGAAATTCTTACGACAAACAATATGCCGTCCTTTATTATGTGTAAAGCAAATTTAAAAATCTGGATAAAAGAATTTGAATAGCTGTCCAAAAAAAAAACCTCACTCTTTAAGTGCAATATAACTTTGAGAATCTGTGAAATGTAAGTGAAGGCGCTGAAGCTATTAGGAAGCTAATGAGAGTAGCTCGTGAGCTCTGGATTGTCACTTTTGTCTGAAAGTGTCTTTACTAGCGTTGCCATGAAAGGGAAAAGAATTATTTTTGGTACGGTACCGGTGCCGGAGCAGTTTTTTACACCACACTTCCATCACAAGTGCGTAAATAAAGTAAATACTCATCTTCCTAGCCTTTCCCCAACTGGATTGGGGTCAGCTTCCAGTCAAACCAGATGCAGCTGGATATCAGTATTTTACATGGAGCGACTGCCTATCGGACCTCCACAACCCCAGTAACTGAGTAATACGATACCTTATGGTAAGACTGGTTGTCAGACTTTAAAGCTTCTGACTAACAGTAAATACTATCAAAGATCTACAAATGACAGCCGTGACCAACGGCTTTACGTGCTTACCGAGGCACGGAGGAATCTCGCTATGATAAATGGTCACCCATCCACAGACCAACCTCGGCAAGCGCGGCTTACCCCGGAAGATCGGCCTGTGCGGCTGCAATTATTTAGCCACGAGCTATTATATACATGATGCAATTATGTTGCTCGGCCACTGTGCCATCCGTGCCGACATTTCCATCCCAGAATTTCCACCAATCCTTTATCCCCAACCATTCCAGAAATACTTCCAACTCTCGAGACCACGCGTTTCAATACAATTCAATAAACCCATGGGTCCGAACAAAACCTCCTAAAACAAACATTCTTCGTGGAGAGATATAGATGTTGTATCCCAAGGTGGCGTGGTAAGGGCACCTTATAAAGGGCCTACAAAGGGAACATAAACAAATATTTACGTCAAAGCCCTAAAATATCCCCAAATTCAATTCCAGTTTTGATAAGTGATCCCTTAGTCCCTGTGGGTGAACCGCATCCTCAATTTGAATAATCAATGGTACTGTGTGAGACTTGAGTGGCTCGTGTGTGCCTTAGATCATAACTCAGTACCAGTATTGAGTTTGAAGACAGAATTCTGAAAGATGTTGAGATATGTTTGTTATCGACATATTTGTGAAACAACTATTTCTCTCCTTTACATCAGTTTAAAAAAAATCTACGCTCCAAGAGATGTGACCGTTGAACGGTAGAGTTACCGAAAACATAACATCTTCATAAATAAAAAAGGTTTTTGGAGACAAAAAAACTATTGCAGACAGGAGTTGAATCTGCGACCTTCCGATTCCTTTTTTCCAGAAACATCTTTACAATTCGCGACGCAGGCGATAATGGTTAAAAAAACTTACCTATTTTAGGTAATTAAGTAATGTAAAATGTTACTTATGAGCTTACGTCGCTTTCATTAACAATCACCTACCATGAATGCGTATTGCATGCGGTTAATAGTTCTCAACACCAGGAGCTGTTTCAACTTTTCACATCACAAAGGGGCTACTACCATATCCCTGATAAAATCTCAATAACATTTTGCATGACCTAGGTATGAACCAGGACCTCATACACAACACTCATGCAATTTTATACAGTGTACCTAGAAGTACGGATCAATTCGAATAAGGGCATGGGACAGGTCAGGGACAACCTGTATAATAATAAAGCCATTAGTTAATATAATCAGATAGTAATTCGGTGCTAACCCTGTACCTAACTCATTTGACAATGTTAGTGCACACGTCATTCCAAATGCTAAGCCAATTAAGTCGCTTGATATCTAATCACGATTTCATTAGCGAGCGTTTCATTGGATTTCAGTGCACAGGTGTTAATAGAACACAGCGCATTGCATACTAATTAGTTCGTACGTGAACTAATAGATGGCAGTGTTTTCAATTAATTATTGGTAAAACATCACGAGATTTTTTTTTGTGTAGAAAGTTGTTTATTATAATTAATTTTATACTTGAATAATATGGATTGACCAAACAAAGGAGGATCAGGCGACAGGAATGTGTAGGGATCGTAGCAGGTTGCGCTCTGTTGGTTTGTATATATGCATGGGAATAAACCGTGAGTTATGTAGGTAACTAGGGATGAATTGAACACACGTTTGTGGCAGATATTTCTAATAAATCTACTTACTACTAACTTTAAAAAATAACTCTCCTTCTGGCTAAAAACCGACTATTTTGCTTTGAGATAGAGGCGTTATCAATATCAAACTATTAAGTACAGAGTCAGTAGATTGATAGTAGACCTTAATACCACATTTTTGCTAATATTACTTTGTCTTAATTTGTTATCTAGACATTGTTTTGGAAATTGTCAAAACAGACTCTTATTCCCACACCGTAAAACCCAAAAACAACAAATCTTTCCACCTTCCTCCGTCAAACGAGCCATATATTAGAAACTACAGAACACTAAAGTACGTGCGTAAACCTGTCAGCAATAAATTCCTCTAATACACATTCCACATTCGGCTACAGAATATGTATTTTTTGTTTAGGAAACGTTACAAACTAGTGTGTAACACGCGAGGTTGTGTTCAAGGCTCGTATTATATAGGTACTGACATTAATCACCAGAGTCATAAATCAAATGGTGATGACTGAGGTTTACGTATTGTTAGCTAAGACTGATTTGTAGGCTGTGTTGGCTGTATAGCGTTAGACCCTTGCCTGTGTTTAAGTTTTTAAAATGACTGCTTTCTCTTTCGCACACGTAGGTCGCCCTCTCTCTTGCTCGGTACTCGCGACGGCTCACAACCACTGCGTATATTTAAATTAATAAACTCTGCTAAACCTAGTAATTATTGTTTTACTGGCCATATCCCATCAGGTTATGGGCCCAGTATCTTGCACAAGTGAAGTCGCGAGTCAATCAAAAGCATATTTCGCATTAATCTTATCCAAAGATTTGTCAGCCACGCGGTCGTTGCTAGACAAAGGAAAGTGCAGGAAAGATGGACGTCGCTTCGCACGTAATTGCTGCCCGGCGTTTCGACGGTCAAGGTTTCCGCCAATGGAAGTTCATGATTAACTGCGCGTTAAGAGCAAAAGGATTGAGCAATCATCTCACTGAGGAGAAAAGTGATGATAACACAAACGATGTGAAGACAGAAGGAAGTTTGTCCGTGCTTGAACAATGGCGTCAAGCGGATGCGCAAGCGATGTTCATAATAACATCAGGACTCGACATGTCTCTAATTAGTTTGGTTGAAACGTGTACTACTGCAAAGCAAATGATGATTAAATTGGAATCCATTTACGAGCAGAAAAGTGAAAATACGAAAATGTTATTATTGGAAAAGTTCCACAACATAAAGATGGCGGAAGGCGATTCGATTGCCAAACACATAACAAAAATCGAAAATATCGCACAACAACTTCGAGATGCTGGTGAATTGGTTTCGGAGATAAGCGTGATAACCAAAATATTGGGATCGTTACCCGACAGATATCGAAACCTACGTCAAGCATGGTTGTCACTGGATGAAAAGAGACAGACAATTATCAATTTGACAGCTCGACTGATAGATGAGGAAGCAAGTTTAAACCGTGCTGAAGAGCAAGAACCCGCTGCTTTAGTTTCAACACAACAAAATAAAAACAAGCAGAACACACGTTCCAGAGTAAAATGCTTCAAGTGTTCAAAGCGCGGACACTATGCGCGTGATTGTAAACAAAGTGTTCCCGTCACTGCCACTGTCATGCCGGCGCCAGCGAGTAACGGCTCGGGCCGCACTCATGCGTCACCGTCTCAAAAATCTGCGTTCGTCAGTGATAACAACATAAATATTGATAGTAAATATGTGTGGATATTGGACAGTGGAGCCTCCGAACATATGTGCTGTGCTCGAGAATGTTTTGCGAACTTAATTCCCTTCGAATCAACAGTGCGTATCGGCAATGGAACTGAGTTACAAGTGTGTGGAAAAGGGACAATAAATGTAAACAAACTACTCGATGGACAGTGGTACGAGTCTACTATAAACGATGTTTACTTTGTGCCAAAACTATGTAAGAACTTGTTCTCAGAAGGTGTTATAACCTCAAAAGGTTTTAAAATAGTGAAAGAACAATCCAGTGCTAAAATATACGATAGTTCGGGAATGTTAGTTGCGGTCGCAAACAAAAATAGCAACAATAACTTATATAAAATGCAATTCAGTGTTAAAATATCTCAAGAGGCGAATGTATGTGATATTGAACTGTGGCATAGGCGTCTTGGACACATCAGTGTGCAAACTATACGAGAAATGGTGCAAAGTGGACTTATACCAGGTGTGAAAGTAGAAGAAATAGACAGTTTTCTCTGCGAACCGTGTATATTAGGGAAACAGCACCGTTTACCCTTTAAACCATCACAAGGAAGTGCTAACCTTGCTGGAGCAAAGGTGTATAGTGACATTTGTGGACCCATGCCTGTCAGGTCAGTAAGTGGCAAAAGATATTTTGTGACCTTCATCGATCAAGCAACAAGGTACTGTAAGGTGTACTTTTTATCTAAAAAGAGTGAAGTTTTTGAGTGCTTCAAAGACTATTATAAGCAAATACTCAGTCAAGGTGTCAGGCTCAGTGCCCTTCACTCAGACAACGGTTGTGAATACACAAGCAGTCAGATGAAGCAGTTTGCATCAGAACATGGAATTCAGTTGTGTCGGACAGCTCCCTATACCCCTCAACAAAATGGTTGTAGTGAGAGAATGAACAGGACACTGATGGAATCTGCGCGTGCAATGCTCTTCGACAGCAAGTTACCTGCAAGTCTCTGGGCAGAAGCGGTGAACACTGCAGCTTATTTGTACAATAGAAAAGAAAGAGATGGCATAACTCCATTTGAAAAATGGGTTGGAAGAAAGCCTAACCTTTCTCATCTCAGGACATTTGGCTGCACAGCCTACGTTCATGTGCCCAAGGAGAAACGCAATAAACTTCAGCCGAAAAGTATGAAAATGACACTTGTAGGTTATGACAATAACTCGAACAACTATAGATTGATGGATCTGCGTACCAAGAAAGTGGAGATATCTCGAGATGTAATATTCGATGAAAGTACTATCTGTGATGAACGAAGAGTTGAGGAGAGCTTGTTCCAGCTGCCCCTAGATGATGAAGATAGCTTGGTGTGTCCACTATCAGAGAAGGGAGCAGAAGCAGGATACTCTCCGCAGGCCTCGATGCATACACCGGTCAGCACCGTGTATGATGCCAAGGAGACTCCGCAGGCCCCGATGCATATGGTGGAGTGTAGCCCATCGTGTGATGCCAAGGAGACCCGTGCACTTCCAACTCCGCAGGCCGCGACGCATGCTGTGATGAGTCCTCAGCGTGATGCCAAGGTGTTCGGAGGTGCCACCAGCAGTGGTGGTAAGTCGTCGACGTCAAGCAGGAGCCAACATGGTAGTAAGTCCCTATTTGACAAGAATGTATTTGAAAATTTCCTGAATAAAGCCCTGGGTAAGCAGTCTTCGGAAGAGTGCTCGGAACACCCAGAGGAAGACACAATGACCTATATAGCAGAGGCATTGATAGCAGATTGTGAAGTCCCAACAACATTCCAGGAAGCCATGGTATCTCCGGATGCAGAGCACTGGACAAAATCAATCAACGAAGAGCTGGAAGCTCACAAAGAAAATGAAACGTGGGAGCTTGTGAGTTTACCTACTGGTAAGAAACCCATAGGATGTAAATGGGTATTTCGTGTGAAAGAAAATTCAGATGGTTCTATTCGATTTAAATCTAGACTTTGTGCAAAAGGGTTTTCACAAATAAAAGACATAGATTATTCTGAAACATTTTCACCTACAGTAAGGTATGATACCATTAGAGTCATGTTGTCACTAGTTACCCATTTAAAACTTAATGTTAAACAATTTGATGTTAAAACTGCATTTTTATATGGTGCAATTTCTGAGGAAATTTACATGTCCCCTCCTCCAGGTTTAAATGTAAGTGATAAAGTTTGTAAATTAAAGAAGTCACTATATGGTCTTAAGCAAGCACCAAGGTGCTGGAATCAAACTGTAACTGAAATATTGAGAGATTTTGGTTTTACAGCTTGTGAAGTAGATAAATGTGCATTTATATCAAATAAATACAGTGATGTAATGTATTTACTTTTGTATGTAGATGACGGACTTCTGTTTTGTAAAAGTAACACATTAATGAATAGATTTCTATCCGAGTTACAGGAAAAGTTTCAAATTGTAGTTACTGAAAATGTAAAATGTTTTGTTGGTATGCAAATAGACATGAGTGAAAATTCAATTTTAGTACATCAAAGAAAATATATTGAGTCATTGTTGAACAAATTTGAATTGAAAGATTGTCATCCGGTTTCAGTGCCTGCTGACCCAAATATAAAATTGTGTAGACCTGAATTTCCTGAAAACAAAATATTGTATCGTCAGATGGTAGGTGCACTCATGTTTCTTGCAATAGTCTGTAGACCAGATATAATGTTGGCAGTAAATATTGTAAGTAGGTACATTGAATGTCATGATCAATCACATTATAATGCTGTGTTGAGAATTTTGAAGTATTTAAAGGGTACCAAAGACTTAGGTATTTTGTATACACATTGTGAAACTTTAAATATAGAAGCATACTGTGATACAGACTTTGGTTCTGATATAGACTCACGTAGATCAACCAGTGGTTATGTAACAATGATAAATAATAGTGCTGTAACTTGGGCAAGTCAGAAGCAAAGTTATGTAGCATTGTCTACCTGTGAGGCAGAATATATTTCAGCCTGTAATGCAACAAGAGAAATTATTTGGCTTAAATATTTACTAAATGAATTGTGTAAATTTAATGAAACTGTTGCTTTGTTTATAGACAACCAGAGTGCCATAAAGTTAATTAAGAATGAAAGTTTACATAAGAGAAGTAAACACTTTGATATAAAATTGCATTTTGTTAGAGAAAAATTTAATGATAAAAGTATAAGTGTACACTATGTAAACACTAAAGAACAAATTGCTGACATTTTGACAAAGCCGATAAGTAAGTTTCAATTTATGTATTTGAGAAAAAGTTTAGGTGTTGTGTAAACCAAGCTATGTATTTACATAATCATTTTTAAGTGTAGGTATAAACAGTGTGTAAAGGAATAGAAAGTTGTCATTTCGTGGGAGTGTTGGCTGTATAGCGTTAGACCCTTGCCTGTGTTTAAGTTTTTAAAATGACTGCTTTCTCTTTCGCACACGTAGGTCGCCCTCTCTCTTGCTCGGTACTCGCGACGGCTCACAACCACTGCGTATATTTAAATTAATAAACTCTGCTAAACCTAGTAATTATTGTTTTACTGGCCATATCCCATCAGGCTGTTTATCACACTAGAAGATAATGTGCCCAAAAGAAACTGGAATGAAAGTTATTATTTTACAATAAAACACTTAATTTGGCGGTTGACAACACACTAATTTAATCTTGAAAACTTGACAGTTATTGCTAAGTACCATATAGTGTTGTTTTTGATCCAACATGTTGAACATATAGATAGATAGATAGATAGATAGAATACACTTTATTGTACACCAAAATTGTTACAAAAAAACGGTTTTACAATATTTCTAATATATATATATATATTTATTTCATCGTATCATCATCATCATAATTCATAACTTGTTTTTTTTTGCCAAAGCAAAGAAACACAGTGCAGGATTTCCATTTTTAAAAATTAATCAAAATTATTTATTTTGGTAAAACTCAATCCAAATGTGTAACTAAAAAATTGTTAAGTTATTTCAATACAAGATTATACTTATTTCCTTTGCGTAGGTTCAAAGCACAATCTCTAGTACCAGTGAGCATTGTAAAGGTTTTCAATCAAAATTTTCTTTGTCAGCCCACAATCATGACTGTACAAAATCTGATACAGGTACCGCTGTATCAGTTATTGTACTATATAATAACAGGTTTGATGTCCATTATATTGTTGCGCAGAATACAATTTTAGTCTGTAATTTGTTGAAAAATTTGCAAATTGTTCCCTCTCCTGTTTTTGAATTAGTAAAGACCTCAGAAAAAGTTGAACTGCAAGAAAATCCAAAGAAGTTTTTAACATTAATCTAACAAAGTTTATACAGAACCTGCCAGTCTTAATACAAATAGTTAGTTATTTCTTTATATATTAACACGAGTACGAAGCTAAGAAAACTAATTTTGAAGCCACAAGAGCTATAAAGTGCTGGATGTTTAATATTACCAAACTTGAAGAAGTTTTGCGGAATGGCTCTGTAAGCAGCTGGTATCATTGTAATACGTTTTACACGAAAATAGTTCTTATATTTTTTAATATTAAGTTTATTATTATATACATTTTTAGGTATTGCCAAAGATTTAAATTTTAAAAAGAGTTTCGTTTTTGGGTAAACAATTATAATGAGATTTTCACGTCAAAGCGGCTGAACTGACACAGATGAATAAATTTTTCAATTGCAACATGGCTGAAGCCGCTGGCAAAAGGTAGTTTTTCTCTTAAGCCTTTGTCAAACAGACTGACGTGGCGAATGCGAAGCGTGACGTTTTTATTTGTAATATATGGAATTGTTTGAATCCAGTCACATAGAAAAGCGAAAGAGATCCGATAGCGTGACAGAACTATCGGACTGACGTCTCGCTTCGATTCGGTATCGCTTCGGAAACGCTTCGCTTTTGCCTGTCTGTATGACAAAGGCATTAATCTAGACAATTTAATCACCTTAAAATTTTCCACTTCTTGGAAAACAGGGAGTTGGGAGGCTATAATGTAACAAGTGGGCCCAGGATGTGTTCACATAAATAGAGAAATCAATCAATAACGTACTAAACAAAAATAAACAGGGATTGAAATCAACGTTTATTTTAACATCAAATATGTCGGGATCAAAGTCATGCAAATATCAAAGACTGATTGACATTTTTCCCCTGAACATCAGAATCGCTATTTACACCATAAAGGTATTCGTTCGTGTGAGAAATTGACAAGGGTTGATTCCGGTGCGCCAAACGTCAAGCCAACATTATTCAATATGATAGCACTGCTAACAGGGAGACACTTTGCCATAAGACTTCATTCACGGCCTCAGGTGATACGATTTGATTCAAGCGAGACGTATGCGCGTCATTTGTTTTGCTCGAATAGGAAGGGGCGTGATACATAGCCGGGAATAGGTAGGGCTTTTGTTTCTTTTTTTACTTATAGCTAGCCATACAGTGGGCTCCATCCCGTTTCATAACTTTCCCAAACAAGTGAAAAGAGTGCCTCTCCGCTACTAATTATCCGACTACGGGAAAGCCAAAAGGAGGGTTATGATTTTGACCGATATGTATGTTTGTATGTATGCTTGTTTGTTCCCACATAGCTTCTAAACTACTTATCGTTACAAGACAAATGAGTTTATATTGGTATAGCTTGATTGTATGCAAGCTACCTACACAATTTTGTGCAAGTTAGTTACTGGTATGTGTAAGTATAACCTTCCTAAGAGATGTGGCTAAAGAGTGACGGCGCGCGCGGTGACTAGACCGTACATCAGCAGTATAAACGTCTTATTAGGTGTTCATTACATGCTCTAAACAAATGATTTAATTTAGTTTCCCCACAGCAGCTCTTACAAGACATAATTTAATTTTCAAAAATTAGTACGTGTCAACGTGTAGCTCGTGGCAGGGTCATAATAATACGAAAATAAAATGTCATGCAATCTTGTGTCGTATGCACAGACATGACACAAATGACGAAGACCTCAGTATTCTCTGCTATCATTCTAAATACTATCATAATTAATCAAAAAGTTAATTTAAAACTCTTTTTATTCATTCCATTTTTTCTCGAAACTTCTTCCCTTAGATTTGCATTAATAAAGTAGGTACCTTAGGTGTACTTTCAGGATTCAATTTTAAATTTTTGCGAATATTTTAACAATAAATTGAGGCCGTTGAAAGTTTTTATGATTATTTTGGTACCTTTTTAAACATGTTTTCTTTTCTACGTTCTTGAAACCATTGTATATAATTATGTTTAATGGTAATTAAGACATAGAAAACCTTAAACTTACACCTAAATATTTAAAGTTTTCGTATTGTCTTTTTCACTAACATTCAATTTTCTGCAAATAAGTAAAAGAAAACTGGCTTTAGGAACTTTTTCTTGTATTTGCTAAACCATATTATTATCATAATATAATCGTAACAACAAGTTATTACAGGACACAATTTACTATATAATATACAGGAAAATCTTCAGTAAACAAATCACTACTCCATTGCTACATTTACATAAAATCAACCACAAAGGTACAGATAAAGATAACAGTGTTTTTATTTTTGAACTTGTTTAAGTTTCGTTTTTCATGTTTATTTATTATATTTATTTCATTTATTTATTCTGTTAATATTGTTTTCATAATTATGTTTAAATTACTGTAATTGGTCGT
This sequence comes from Agrotis puta, assembly GCA_943136025.2. Classification (NCBI taxonomy): domain Eukaryota; kingdom Metazoa; phylum Arthropoda; class Insecta; order Lepidoptera; family Noctuidae; genus Agrotis; species Agrotis puta. The sequence goes on along the minus strand of OW964176.2, from coordinate 18,764,075 downwards.
TCACACAGCCGTTGTAATTTATTAAATAAATAAATAAATCATTGGTAACAAAAACGATACAAAATCGCCTTAATTGCTAACATATTAACATTCATACATATTATAATATGTATTGTAACCAATAATGCGTAGGTGTCTGTACCTAATGGGAGCAATGTGTCTTAAATGTATTTTCTCAAAGATAAAAATGCACATTTTACAAAAACAATTCCATAGGTATTTTGAAAACTATTAAAACTCGAATTTCGCGCTGTTTCCTTAAAAACCGAGACCTGCTATTAGGAGGTTTCAGAATCGCAATTTTTTATTTTCAATTAAGTACACCCAGCTACACACATCAATGGCAACTTCTATAACTGTTATATTTACATAACACGTAAGTATTATAGGCATAGATCAGATACAGGTAGAACTATAATAACATGCGTTGTGGCAAATATTTTGCCAAAACAAAATGCGGTCGAAAATCAAAACAGTCACCATGATAGTTTTAAATGATAAAAATTAAATTTTTGATACTTTTGCAACACACACAACATAATTGAATAATACTGGTTTTCTTTTCTTACGTGGTTTTGGATCTTTGAGTTAAACGCATGTACAAAAATCAAGTCATTTTTCCTTTTCGCCTTTTCAGATCAAGCACTTTTGATGTTATTATTTTTATCATCCACCGCCACCACTTAATCTATTACACCAGTACTATCCACTAAACATCAAAATGTAAGGTCCCTACCAACTTTCCCACTACAATCTTTCTTCCACTTTACCTCTACCGAAGCGCCCACACAATAATCTTCTTTATTGCTTTCAATGTAAGGGTTAGTAACGTATGTAAGTAAGTTAGGAGGTATTGACCCTTCATAAATCGGTGCTGATGGGCCATATGTTGGGTGATAACCTGCGTTACTCTTGGAGGACGGATGAGGCGGAGATCTGATCGACCAAAGAGTACTTGCTTAGTTTATGTCTATCTGTGAGGTTGGAAGCTTGATAAGTTTTGTGTTATAAAAGAACTGGGAAGGTAGGAAATAAATGGGAGTTGAAGAATTGATTTTAAGATAACAGCGAATGAAGGAAAAGTTGAGTGTAGCCCTGCAATAGCCATTTCTCTCATACCAGCAAAATAATTATTTAAATGACGATTTCTTGTTTGGAAACTAAATCACAAACGCAAATTACCTACGGCCGTGAATCTAAGCAAATGTTTCGGTTACTGTAGTACCGATTATATTAATATTAATTCGAAAGGTATTCACTGTTTAGACAATTCGGTGAAAACGGAAGGACAACCGAGAGCTTCGCAAACAATAACGTGGTTTAATTTAAATTCAGTTACAAACTCCTTTCATTGCTTTCAATGGCAGCTTATCTGTTGGTGATTGAGTTATAATGCTTTTGTGCTAGTGTTCATGTTTTAGATAAATTATGGATTTCCAAGAAATTATTAATTAAGGAAACTAATATTGAAACGAAACGTAGGCCAACGTCGGTTCCCCCCTCTAGAGGGCCACAGCCTGCCGGGGTCGCGGGACTGTACGAATTACCGTGACCCCGGAACGTAAAGGGCTATTGAAGGACACCGTGGATTTTAGTCACTACGAGTGTGACAGTCCCTCCCGCTCTGCCCTGTGGGGACTCATTTCATTATTTTATCACGATAAAAAAAAGTGTTCATGTTATGGTATGGATTTCCAAGGAATTATTAACCAAGTAAACTAATATTGAAACGAAACGTAGGCCAACGTCAGTCCTTGAGTTACAATTTTATCCCGACGCGTTCGTTGTCGCTGAACAAATGACCGTACTAACTAAAATGATCAATATACTACCTTCTAGTTTATTTCGTTCAGCAAACCCAAACGTATAAGAACGATCAATTTTCATATTTTTAACAAATGAATGATAAAAGACCGATAGCTTAGTCTCGGGACTTTTTTCTTGGTCAGTAACGTCATGAAGGAGCAAAATTTTTTCCAAATGTTGCATCTATCTGGAGGCGACTGCCCTCCAGCGCGTCTATGAATGGCGCGTGGAGGCGCAGCGTCGGGGCGAATCCCCGCAGCCTCTACAAGTCGAGGTGCGGCGGGAAGAGCTCCGGCGCGATCTCAGGGCAGTATGGAGGGAGCGACTGTCGCAACCGAGGTCCGGGCACGCCGCAATCGCGGCGGTATGACCCCTCTTTGAGGAGTGGCTGGATAGGCGTCACGGCGTCCTGACCTACCGCATGACGCAGGTCCTCACCGGACACGGAAGTTTCGGGAGGTTCCTGTGTCTGATAGGGAGGGAAGAAACGCCTGGGTGTCATCACTGCGAGGATCGTCCGGAGGACACGGTGGAGCATACGGTGCAGGACTGCCCCGCTTGGGCAGAGCACCGCCGTGTCCTCAAGACGGCGATAGGCGGAGACCTCTCGCGCCCGGCAATTGTCGAGGCCATGCTGCGCGGCGAGACGGAGTGGGAAGCGGTCGCCTCCTTCTGCGAAGCAGTCATGCTCGTGAAGGAGGAGGCGGGCCGCCTGAGGGAGAGGACAGCGTCCTCCCTCCAACCCAGCCGCAGTGGTAGACGCCCACGGCGTCGGACGTCGCAAGACGATCTCCGTCCACCGTAGGCGCGGGCATGCGGGCAGCAAGTAATGGGCGACTTGCTGTCCGACCATGGACCATGCCCGGGTCGACGGCGCGTTGTGTTCCACGCGCGCCTCAAAGAGTGTCAGCATAGTGACGGGGCCTGTAGAGGGCCAAAGCCTGCCGGGGTCGCGGGACCAAGGGATTACCGTGACCCCGGTACGTAAAGGGCTAGTGAAGGACACCGTGGATTTTAGTCAGTACAAGTCTGACAGTCCCTCCCGCCCTGCCCTGGGTGGGAGGACTAAAAAAAAAAAAAAAATGTTGCATCTACGGGCACGCCGCAATCGCGGCGGTAAGACCCCTCTCACGTCACGCCCGTCACGGCTTTGGAAGACTTATTTGATGATTTAACCACGAAAAAAAGATATTGCATCTAAACACATATCATGTGACCTTATACTTCACATTATCGTTGTCAACAATCTATAATATATTTAGTTTTAATAAACTAATCCCACACAGGTGGGCCCCTTCGGTCAATCGAACTCTGCTTTCAATACCTACATCGCATAGCATTGCAAGCATTCCAGTCACAAGAAACTAAGCAACACAAATAGGCCAGATTAGCAACGCTGCTTAAGCCAAGAATACACAATTGGACGGCAAGCGGCAAGGTAACAGGGGAGTGGCAACTCGCCAGCTCGTTGTAAAGTTGACGATAAATTGCGGAGCAGGTGGCCAGTGCCCAGATTGGACCAGTTACTGGCCTGTTCCAGTCGCTATGCCAAAAATTATGGACCTCCCCAGGTATGTTTAAATTTTGGTGTTTTGTTTAAGGACCCGAAATTTGGTGGGAGATGAGGTCAGTGGCGTATGTGGTATTGGGAAATAGTTACAACAAGCTATAGATATGCTGCAGCTGCATTCAGGGGTTTGTTTCAGAATTTAACATACTATAAAAAAGGTGTTTAAAGGTCGCCGGAAAACGCTGGATGCAGGTCGCTTCCAACCGGTACATGTGGAGATCTAAAGGGGAGGCCTATGTTCAGCAGTGGACGTCCTTTAACTGTGATGATGATGATGATAATAAAAAAGGTGAGTTATTCACTTAACCAATTCAATGCCTTCCTTACTTAATACATACACGGTCGCGGGACTTACGAATTACCGTGACCCCGGTACGTAAATGTCTAGTGAAGGACACCGTGGATTTTAGTCAGTACGAGTCTGACAGTCCCTCCCGCCATGCCCTGGGTAGGTGGACTCATTTGATGATTTTACCACGTTAAAAAAAAAACGCTATACATAGTGGATATCGGATATTATTTAATCCATAATACGTTTACGTGGGATAGTTTCCCGAGACACACGCGGGTGATGCCGCTGGGAACAGTAAGTAGGTTATGAAATACTATTTTATCTTCCCTACCACTGAGAAATTCCTTCACCAAATATATTCCCCAAATTTAAAAAAAAAAACAAACCCTCGCTTTCATGTTCCGCAAAAACTCCAAAAAACTTTTATCCCACCTTCGCAACAAACTCACTAGCACCTCATGAACGGCACTCCTCAGGTAAAATACGACAGCACAACAGTACTCTTAAGTTTGCCATCAACACCTCACCCCATGCCAAGCACAGACGACCAAAGAAACGCACTTTGCCAAGAATTACGTCCGAACTTGGCGGATAAATGGCGCTGGCAATAAACTCGTGTTGAACAAAATGCTTGGAGCATTGTTTGTGTACCAACTTCCCTTGTTTAAGCCAGTTTAGAGGTAAATAAAGTTATGCAAGTTAGGGAGTTGGGTGAACTGAAAACGAATTGTCGGCGTACTCCGCGAACCCCCGGCGTACCGCGGCCGTGGGCACGGCTTTATGCGTTTTTGGCTCGGAAAAGGATTTTGCAGTCACTTTCAGATTTCAAGCTGAGTTGTTATAAAGTTTGTTTAGTTATGCGGAAAGTTTTGGATAATGCATTTGAGAGTCAAACTTTAAAGCAAAGCTGCTGACTCAATTAAACTGTAACCTAACTAAACTAATGTAAACAGCGATGACAGTTTCTTCTTTTCTTTTCTTCAACACATTAACTTCAACAGCGTGACACGGAAACTTTGTGTTACTGACAACAACTGGTATTTCTATTCTAATACCGAATTTGATAACAGATTATTTGTCAACGGTTTGTCAGCAAACAACAATCGTCTGAATAGAAAACCGTACACAACCATGCTTTTGTCATAAGTTATTTGGCGCACACAATACACATGTCATCCTCCCGAATCCTAAACACATACCGAATACAACCAGAACCAATAAAGTCATCGGTTCCGAGATCCGTTATTGCACAGCCCGTATTTCCATTTAATCATTCAAATACATTTCAAAGCGGTGGTATTCAAAATACATATTCATTTTCTCCGTTTACACAGTCGAAGGGGTGACGTATTTAAGCCGAAGTATTCGAAGCGAGGGGACGTGCGGACCTGTTGCCATGTTGGGCGAGTGGAAGAGATGTCAATGGAACCATTTAACCCGCCCCTACTCAATAGTTTGGGCCACTTTGGGCTGTGTGATTTATTTGTTTGGTTGCTAATTGGCGGGGTTCAGAAAGCTGGCATGAATATACATTTTTCAGGTCTCATTTTTAGTTTACATGAATATTTTAGTTTTGTTAGGCTCGATCTAGGCTACTGCGTACACAAAGTCTTCTAGGCGTTATTAGTTTGCCAGACGTCTGTGTTAGACAAATTGACATGGGTTGACCATGTTTGTAAAACATTGTTAGAAGGGTGTTTCAGAATCGCTCCCTACACAAAGTAAAACTAAAGCATTTAATCGGTACCCATCTACTAAGTTACCAACTCGGATCCATGTAATCCTCGGGAATACGTAGTAAAGATCCAAAGTACATAGAAGCTAATCAATCATTTTTAATATGTTCCACACAATATCCCTCAACCCTTACCTCGCGTAATCCGCAATTACTTATACATCAATTCCCTCTGCCTTATATAAACCCAAGTCTTCTATTCAGAGAGAGGTAACATATGCAAATCGCTAATATCCAATATGTGGGAAAGGGCCTAATCCTTCCTTTGGAAGCCAATACGTTACAGCCTACGTAGGTACACAGAAATCCATTATATGCGACCACAGACATTGACACAAATACATAAACAGACATACTGTGGGTTCAAAATACTCGCTTTGTGCATTTCGTATTAATTCATTAGTGAAGGATGAATATGGATGTTTCAATTTTAGTGATATTCCGACTGTTTCTGTGTTTCTAGAATTGTGTTTTGAAATCACAAAATTGGATTATCTATCTATTCGAAACAACACATAATATTTCAGATAAATAGATACTTATAGTAGCTATGAAACTCTCTATCAGCTTATTATCCCGCTTATTATACTTCTAAACTTTAGGACGGATAATGAATGAAATTTAGCTAATAATAGTCATGAAAAATTCATCATCTAGAACATTTATTTCCTTATATCACCGCGCAATAGTTTTCAAACTTTACGACCAACTCAATCTTAAAGTAGGTAAACATTTAAATTAAAGACGTATCTTATTTAAGTCCTAGTCATATGTCAACGAGGATTTCATAAAACAATGAGACAACCGCAATCCTCATCAACTTTTTGTCCATGTATCATGACATGTGTACCCCATTAATTTCCATTACCAAGTTCAGAAATACATGTACCAGGGCCACATGGGCTGTAAGGAACTACTAACTAATAAATATTAAAGTCAGGCACTCTATAAACGTAACAACAGTCAGGGCAGCTCTCAACCAACCAGTAAACTAGATTTCAACTTTAATTACTTTCTAACTGATTACTGTTTCTCATTACTGGGACTCCTCGATGTCTTATTTAGTTTTAAATTAAGATTTTCATTAAGAACACAAACTTTATGGATGCTTTCGAAGTCAGGTAGTTTTATGTTTTCTTTAGTTTGTTTCTTCAAACTTGATGTCGCACAATTTTTTACTGAAAACTTTTGAAAAAATGCAGGGAAGTAGAATTTTCAAAAGAAGTTAAGACATTTCTGCAGGTAAATGAATAAACTTCATTAAAAATATTGCTCAAGTTTTACTAGTATGCATAATACTCGTAATAAAGAGAAAAGAGTTAGGAAAGTTTATAGATGCAAAGTAAAAAGAACTTACAATCTGGCAGCAAGAATTCCTTTTTCTTGTTTGCAATACAGTATTTAAGTGAAGGTACAATTTCAGGTTATGGTTTTTCACCAATAAAAATAAACGCGCTTTTCATATTACTATAAACTACAATGAAAGTGGTCAGTGTCATCTTCACTGCTGTAGAATTCTAAAAGATGGTTGAGATGTGCTAAATAATTATGAATCAATTTAATCTCTGAAACTAGCAAAAATTAATAACATCCTACATCTCGCCTGAGTATTAAACAACACGAACTCGATATTGACTGTGTCTTCGACAGATCTCTGCGGTATCCGAAGGTAGACCTAGACAAGAGTTACTTAACCTTGCTCACTTATCCAAGAAAAGAAGTCTGCAAGAGTTGCTACCATTTAACGGCTCACTCTACCACCGTGCACATTCGTTGGTGCAATATCCAATTACATTATTATGATATGACGTTACGGTTGGCGCAGTGGCTGAGCGAACGACTGTGCATCGTGTCACGGGTTCAATCCCCGCACGTAACAAATATTTGTGTGATCTGCAAGGATTTGTTGCGGATCTAGGTGTTTGTGTCTTTGTATATGTTAGTTTCTGTTTTTGTCAAAGGACCCACGATACAGGAGAAAGTCATAGTGTGGGGCAACGTTAAAAAAAATCTACTTCTTTTACTTTTTTGCTCCCACACAAGCTTTAGGAAAAATTTTGCACATCAACTTTGGCGCCTCTTCCAAAACTACAAAGCTCCAAAGGTAGTAGTTATTCCTCACATCCAACAAATCATCTGCTTCCTAAACAAACATCGATGTCTTTAGTATTGTTTGCCATATAAATACAGCTGATTCATCACTGGATGTAATGCGTTGTAAACAGCGCGGATCTCGCCCTGAACCCCGGCACCGCACGTGACTGCAATAGAACTTCACTTTACTAGATGAATGGAAACATTCTGGATCGAATAGGATAACAGGCACTTGAGGCATTTAAACTTCGTCGGTTACTGTTCTACTTTATATGTATATGTTAACTGACTGCTGAGAAACAGCCCTCGTCTCCGTATAAAGAACTGAAATAATAACAATTTAAAGGAGTGGAACCCTATACACTGGTCTAGTGTTGATAGGTTTTTTTTTTTATCGTGGTAAAATCATCAAATTAGTCCTCCCACCCAGTGCAGAGCGGGAGGGACTGTCAGACGTCAGACTCGTACTGACTAAAATCCACGGTGCCTTTCAATAGCCCTTAACGTTCCGGGGTCACAGTAATTCGTAAGTTCCACGACCCCGACAGGCTTTGGCCTTCTGTCTTCCGGGCGATCCTCGGAGCGGTGACACCCAGGCGTTTCTTCCCTCCATATCCGAAACTTCCGTGTCCGGTGAGGACCTGCGTCAGGCGGTAGATCAGGACGCCGTGATGTCTATCCAGCCACTCCTCAAAGAGGGGTCTTACCGCCGCGATTGCGGTTTTTGTTCATTTTGAAAGCAGCGATCATGAAATTAAATATATTTTCGAAGAACACCCCCTTTGAGTTCAAACTTCGGCTTAAAACGACTTAAACTTTGTACCTTCGTGACAGATGCAATGATATCGTGAGCATGTCCCGACAGGTTACGCAATGATATTACAAATCGACGATGAAGAGTCAATAAATAATAACTACAAAAACGCAACTTTACAGGAGGCGTAAAAAACGTTTCAAGTCCGTTTAATTATTTTTTTAGTATATTTGATTTTTTAAATGTTTTATGTAAACTGACTACAACATTATGCTTATGACTACAATATTAATATATTAATCAATGATTTTATTAGTTTTTAGATATATTTTAGATAGATTTTATTAGTATTTGTTGCCATCGTAAATGACGTAACACCACTTAGTATATATTGCAATAATTGTTTATCTTGCAAAATTAATAAGAAACAGACCTAAGATCTTTGCCAGCATGTGCATTACTCTATTCTACAATAAATAATGCAATAAAACAAAAATGGCCAAAATGTTAGATATTATATATTGACTCTTCATCGTCGAAATATAAAAGGTGAGGTTTCGATATTAAATCGTAATGCAGTTGTAATAGAAAAAGGTAACCCATGCTAAGTGCAATGGTGTCATTTGAACTTTTATAAAGAGAACGAAGGAAGATAAGAAATTCTTTCGGAAGAAGAAAAAAAAACTTTCATGGAGAAAAACACCGCATGTAAGGAATACATAGCTAGCAGTTTAGGAAGTTTCATGAATTAATAACAAATTAGTTACCAGATGTGGTGTTACTGAAAGTATTGAACGTATTTTTTAATTTCATTAGACAAGTCTCAAATGGGGCTTATAACTTAACTTCCACTTGTTATTCGAGGCTAGTTATGCTTAACTTTGTATAATATGCTTTCATTTAATAGACTTGCGTTTGCCATCCTTTTCTTTATTAGATATTTCATCATAATAATCCTATGTTTCTATTATATTGTTATTTGTTTTCGGTTTTGTGATAAGGCTTTTCCTATTTAATACAAAACCAGACACCGGACTGAATCAAAACGATTTAAATTAAAATCGATCCATGGAAGAACGTTAATATAAAACTACATTCACATTACCCTGAAATCCAGGCTGTAAACACAATGGAACCTCGTAATCTAAATTCAGCAGTCGAACGACTCATAAAAGTATCGTAAAATATAGAAACAGCGATGTTAATTTGTTCCATTTACCAATTATACAGTCAACTTAAAGTCTCATTAAAATGAGCACAATAATAGAGTAGATTCGCATAAATTTTATGAAATGCATAAATTTTAATGTTCGCATAATAATGACACCGCATTGCGCCTGAATTTTCGGAGCTATTTCTTTAATGACTGTTAATATGCTACTGCCAGAATTATAATGATTCTAGCAGCTCAAAGTGATTATAGTTTAGTGATGTGTTACTTCTAACTTGAACATAGGTTTATTTTTAATCCAGTTTATATTGAAGATTAATTATTGAATATCTCAGTTGTCCACTCTATTTTTAGTGATTTACGTTAATTGGTTCTATGATGATTAATTAACAGGTAGGCAAACTTATAACTTAGTTTAGTTCGGCGCGTTTCGAAATTCGGATAATTCACAATAAAATTGTCAGTGGAATCATAATAAATAATTAAGGTAAGATAAAAATATTCACGTTAATCTTATTGAAAATTGCCGTAGAAATATGGCACGCTTAGAAAGCTAAACTTTAATTTGGGAACTCAAAGAGAAATTCAAACCATTGATATTCTCAAGAGCCGCGTCCTGTTTCTAACATACAGACAAGATCCAAATGTTCCAAGTTTTGTGCCCAATCACGTTTTATTAAGATCTGAGTCTGTACAACAAAGAACTCTGAACTTAACTCCAAAGTTTCAGACAAAACTGTTCAGTTTAAGCTGAACTTGGTTCTGGAGTTATATCTTTTTCGAAAATACCTTTGTATTTGTCTTGTCAGATTTATTGAGATTTCTACGGTAATCACTGATAATCTTGTTATTATTTGGAGTAAATTAAAAGTCAGCAGCTCGAGTAGTATTCGACCTACCCAGTTGATTTGTCGAAAACATTCTGAAATACAAAAAAAAAACTTATCCTGAGAAATTATGAATACAACAAAAATGATTTTCATATACGAGTAGCTATCGTATATTTTCATATATTCGGAAATAGCCATCCACGCCCAGTTCAAAATTTCGCCTTGTATATGTTTTCAGCTTCATACGATTACGTGTACGTTCAGTCCTCTTGAGTCACATTTTTACAAAATACTTTTCTACATTCACTTTTCTACAAAACAGCAGAGTAAACTGAAATCCTGCACAAACACAAGTCCAGAATTTAATTCCCTCGCTTTTATGCAAGTGCTAAAACAAAAAAGGAAGTAAGAAACGTCACGTCTCAGGGTATTCTCTTTTAATCTTGTAAGTGGTTCATCTTAGCGATAGTTTCATTTGAATTTCAGCTCTCCAGCTCTGCAGCTCTGCAGCCTTGCAGCTTCGACAGTTTCGTAAGAAGTTGTACTGCCGTAAACTTGTTGACAATCCTCTCCCATTAATATTATTAGGTTGTACTGAAGATGCCTGAATTTGTTTTAGTTATACGTTGGAGTTACTTAGTTTACTTTACTTGAAGACTGTTTTTTTTGGAAAAGTGTTGAGGTGAGGTCTAACTTTTTATTTGTAGATATATTCGCTCATACTCAGACAATTTGAAATAAAACTGCTAGGAAACGTGTTCTCTAAACATAAATAAATGGGTATGCAACTTTTAATATGGACCTTGGCATCAATTTTTGTTATTTTTTCGCTACTGATTAAATTTTGGACACAATAAGACTACTACCTAAGAACTCCATAGAAAAAAAATAAGTTTTTAAACCGTAACCAATCAGAGATAAGGCGGTTTTTTTATGTTCTAATCAGGAGTGATTTACTCCCAATTAGAACAAAATAAAATCTGTTATATCTCTGGTTGGTTACGGTTTAGAATTTTTTAATATTTTTATGAAGTTCTTAGGTTGCGGTCTATTAATGACCAACATTTCATAACTGGCGAAAGAAAAAAAAATTTTTGCCAGAAAGTTGCATACCCCTTTATGTAATATTTGAAGAAATAAATTGAAAGGACAAAAAAAAAATAATCTTAAAAAAATCTCATTATGGCATTAAAAAACCACGTAGGTACACAAATAAGAATCACAAAACATTTTGCGGAGCTAACATCTTAGATCCTAGAGCGAACCAGCAGATTTATCCGTTCTAACCTCAAAACGTATCCCGCAAACATTTCACACAACCGAACTACAATATTTCCGGAATAAAAATCAAAAGCGTCTCCAAGATGGAAGATTGCGGCGTGCGCCATAACTCGATAGCTGACAAATAGAACTATTTCCGTGCGCGTCGGTCTCAAACGTACGAAATAGGTACAGTCACGGCCACCAATAATAAGTATACACTTTCAAACTTTTAGAATTTCATGTTTTTTGTTCACAGTTTACCAACTGAAACCCAAAATAGGTTGTTCACGTGCCAAGTTTAATTCATGTACATTATTCATACATTATTCCGGGGTCGCCGGACTTACGAATTACCGTGACCCCGTTACGTAAAGGGCTATTGCTGGACACCGTGGATCAGTCAAGTCTGACAGTCCCGCCCGCCCTGCCCTGGGTGGGAGGACTCATTTAATAATTTTACAGCGATAAAAAAGTGCATTATGAAGGTTGTGATGTTTGTTATTAAAATACCCGCTTTGAACTTCTGGACAAATTTCATTTAAACGTTAACGTACCTATATAATAATTTATAATGTTATCTTGATAGATGATGAGTGAACTTACAATGAAGTATTTGCAAAAAATACATAGTTATAAAGAAACAGAAAAAAGGGTAGAAGAAAGATATAGTGAATAGGCACTTACATATTTTTAATATATCCCATGCTAAAAAAGAAAGAATACTGAAAGCTCAAACTGGTTCAATATTTCTTCAGGCTTCGTTATCAAGCCTTTTTATTTTAACCGTAAACCGTCTTTATTTTCAGAAGAGGGTCTAGTATATTTTTCGCACTCTCTGAGGGCCGATATCTTATCTCGCACAGTAGAGACTGTAAAATGTCTTCGAAGCTTATAAAAATAACCGTATTTTTCGGTCTTACGAAAAATTTTGTAACACATTTTAGGGTAATTGTTTGTCATAAGTTCATTCGAAAGCTTCTATAATGTTACTTAGAGTGATGCAAATCAGAAAAAAAAAACCTTTTTAGTGTCTCTTTTAGGATTTCACAGTAGATTTATTTTACGATACCTAAAAGCTGACATCGAGTATATAAGCAGTGGATTATCACAACACTTGCTTAATGATTGTTGAAGATCAAGATGTTGAGATGATTTTCTTTTGATTAGTAAAACTAATCCACCAGTTCACACCATTAAGTCTCTTAAGTGGGTACAAGCCTGACATGAAGAATGCATAGATATGCGATTGAAGAGTTCCCCTAAATTTTATCGGGTTCCCAAGATCAGATTTTGACTGACATTAGCCCGTTGAACCAAACAAAAAAACTCTTCAGCTTTACTATTAGAATAGATAACCTTTAAAACTCAATATCCAGATTGACCTGTCATTTAGAAACACAACGCATCATTTAATGTCGTCGACGACGTATTCCTCATGTTTTACGACAGGTTCATTTACTCCTCTGGCGGCCATGTTTTATTCAGTACTCTGACCAGACAAGCTAAAGTGATTGCTTTACTTCATTCTTTAGTGTTTACTGATAGTGTGTGGTTTTGGTCGGGTTTATATTATACTAGATATTAAAATAAAAAAAAACCGGCCAAGAGCGTGTCAGGCCACGCTCAGTGTAGGGTTCCGTAGTTTCCCGTCCGTTACAATAAGTGTTAACAAATAGCCTTTTTTTAAACTTGTGTGTTAAAAAAAGGTTATTTGTTACGTTGACATTTTGAACTTTGATAAAAAGGGAACCCTAAAAACGGGCCCACAAAGGACGGTGATAACTAAAAAAACTTAGTCCAGGAATTTTGTACCACCTTCTTGTTTTTTTTGCACAAAAACTGTTCTTTCCATCAAGTTCAAAATAATTTTCCTAGAAAGTCCTTATAAAGTTCTACTTTCCAGATTTTTTTCATATTTTCTAAACTTATGGTTCAAAAGTTAGAGGGGGGGGGACACATTGTTTTTGACTTTAGGAGCGATTATTTCCGAAACTATTGACATCATCAAAAAATGATCTTAGTAAACCCCTATTCATTTTTAAATACCTATCCAACGATATATCACACGTTAGGGTTGAAATTAAAAAAAAAATCACTTTCTATTTTACATATAGGGGGGCTACCCTAAAAAAACATTTTTTTCCAATTTTTATTTTGCACTTTGTCGGCGTGATTGATATACATATTGGTACCAAATTTCAGCTTTCTAGTGCTAACGGTCACAGAGATTAAGCGAGGACGGACAGACAGACAGACAGACAGACAGACATGGCGAAACTATAAGGGTTCCTAGTTAACTACGGAACCCTAAAAATGATTCAATACCAAAATATAAGAAAAAAATAAAAATATGCTTTTTGTAATTTTATTTTTGTTGCCTGAAAACTATTTCAAGCAATTATAAGAGTCCCGAAAAATACTCGACAATACTCAAGTGTGTTCCCATGGAGCTAGGCAGAAACTGCAGAACCTCGCCTGTTACGATCATAAATATCTATTTTCAACAAAACTTTATAAAAATCATGCACTACTAACCACGTTATACCAGTATCAGCATTATAAATCCCCACAAGTGCAGACCGGGACACCGCTACATCACCCTGTACCACCTCTGGTACTCTACGTAGGTACGTACGATGCTGTAAAACGTATGGCACTTGGGAGGACATTTACTGCCCTCATAAGTCAGCTCTTTGAGGGGATTGAGTAATCTGCTTGTATTTTATGATGAACACGCTGTTATGTTACGGATTTGTCCGTTATGATTACTAACAACTTCATTTCGAGTGCAACTAATCTAGTAGGGTCAGGTTTATTGATGTTTACGTTAAAGTTGAAAGGGATTTATCCATCCCAAGGTTGTCTTGAAAATATGGCTTTTAGCAATAAGACCGCCCATTGTATCACCTTATTTATAAAATGTTGTTCGTGGTGCCGGCGGTGGCGGCGCGGCGGCTCGAAAACAAAAGCGCAATAAAATAATTATAATAAAATAATTAAAATCGATCCAAGGACCTCCAAAACTTGTGGTACGGATTCCAAAAAGAATTCTGGCTAATATATCTCGTTTTGACGACTAAACTAAAGAAGTTTTCTATCACACTTCAGTGAAAACTCAACGCTAGGGGAACAGGATCATGAAGGTGATAGTGCTGAAATTCAATGTGGCATCTGAACAAAAAATAGGACGTTGCCTGAATAAATGCGAAGCTCTATCCCAGAAACGGCCCGATTGTAAATCTATATCATATTTTTAGAACATTATTTTTAGAACCTGTTTGGTCTGGTCCCAAGCTATACTACTGAGCATAATGTCCTCTATTCAATTCCCAGGTTGGACAGTGTTATCTATTAACAACATAATTTCTCAACAGCAACCCAAAATCGTGCTTGATGTAAACTAAAACATAACCGGTGAAATATCGGTGTACTGTAGTGGGTACTGTTCATTATTAAGAGGCCTAGTTCTGATAGGTATTTAATTATTCTAAAACTATCTGAACATATTTGCAACGCCAACACACTACTAGTTACAAATTACAAAGCTTACAGAATTCAATAGCAGCGTCAATGCCAGTGGTCGTTTGATTATAAAATGTATCAATCCATTACGGTAACCTTGTTATGCAATTTATTTAATAAGTAATTAATTTTAAATTTATTATTATATAGTTCATCTTAATTAATTTACGCAATGTCATTTTGTTTATTATTTTAATTTGTTACACGGATCCAACTACAGATCAAACTTTAATTCAAAACAGTAATTATTTCAATTTGACGGTTAAAAGGACTTTTGCACTGTCAAAGAAACAAAAAAATAAGCTACAATCCCAGTCACAAGAAATAATAACTATAATAACATATTTATATAATAATATAATAATTGTAAAAGTACTGTAGTAGCCCATTCCAAATAATAGATTTCTCTGAAGAAAAACAAATAGTCAATTAACTCTATGGAAAATCCATTAAAATATTGATATTTGTGCTCACTTATGGGTCAGTTTCTCTTCTATGTTTCTAATCGAATGTAGCAGAGTATCAATATTTGATATTGAGCTATGTAGGTATGCTTAACCTGTTGCTAACCTAGTTACTGGGTGTATTACCCAGTAACATAAACCTTTCAGGAAGACACACTTTCACCTAAAACTTCCGACCCCTAATTCTTGCATTATAAATTCCGTTCAAGTGCAAATTGTTGGTAACACTTTATCATACAGGGTCTTAGTTATCCTTCCCCATCGACCACACAGCCTATAGACACCTAATACACGATAAAACGCACGAAAACTATTCTGCCAACTTGCTGAGGTATGACGTCAGCGAGGGGGACGGGGTACTGCGTCCTAATTGGTCAATTCAAGGTCAGTGCATGTCACTAGGGATGGGACGGTTTTAAATCAAACAAGAAAGTATCGACATTTTTAAATTGTATTTAATAAAATATGTTTTTACATACTTGCATTCAATTACCTTCTTTTATTGTAATTACGATTGAATCATGTAGGTAAAATATAAAAATGAATAAAAACAATGTTTTAAAATTTCCGTAATTATTATAAGCTATGTTCGAAGTCTTTGGTGAGGCCTATCCAATTGAATGCAGCGCGATGTTATAGAGTTAGCCCAAAAACATGCAGCCAAACGGATCTCTTCGCCGCTACCGACAATGCGGTGGAGATGACGGGGTTTTGGGCCAATAAAATATAAATACCATCGCGGCAGCGACACGAAAAAGAAAAAGAAGAAAGGTTCCGAAACTATATTTTTTGCCTAGGAGACAGAAAAAAAAGTTCAATAATTAAACTCACCAAAAGCGGCAAATACTTAGTTGGTACTGCTCAACTTAGTAGACATCGACGGTTTTTCATAAGAATAAAACAATCTTCGCTAAAATGACGTGAACATATTACACTTTAAGTAGATGGGATCCAGTTCTCTCGCTTGGTTGCAATTATCCATTTATTTTTTAAATCAAGATCGTGTGGGTATCTAAAATTTATAAATTAAAGTTTCACAATTTATCAGATGTACATCTGTTGTAATTTCTAATTATTGAAAAAATATTTTTTGTATAAATTAATAGTTATAGGTTTTTGTTTTGCTTTATCGACAACAGAGGTGGTTGTACGATTTGGAACATCACTAATATGTGTACTTAAAATCGACGAAAAGAGATGGCGAAAAAAATACTTGCAAAAGAAAGGGACGGAATCATAAAGACGCCAAGTATGACCAGTATAAGAAGAACCCCGATAAATATTGTCAGAAATTTAATCTAATTTAGATTATGGAACTATTAAGTTACCGATGAATGTGATACCGTCTTTCAGGAAATTTGAAGTCTGGCTTTTTTTATCACACAAACGTATTGTATACGGAAACATATTATGTCTATTTTCTCGATTTTTTAAAGGAGCAATGCGGAAGTGTTTACGGCTCACAGGAGTGGTCGAAACTAATACGAGCTTGGTGAGTGACGACGGTTATAAGACATTTTTGCCTAATGTGTTGACAGACATCGGTCGCCTGTTATTAGGTGTCTATAGGCTGTGTGGTCGATGTCCTTCCCCTTGTAAAACGTACGTCAGTGGAACGAGCACATTATTTTTACAAGCCTCTTTATTACATCCCCGCTGCCTCAACAAGTCGAGGCGCGGCGGGAAGAGCTCCGGCGCGATCTCAGGGCAGTAGCAGGAGCCAGGAGCGACTGTCGCAACCGAGGTCCGGGCACGCCGCAATCGCGGCGGTAAGACCCCTCTTTGAGGAGTGGCTGGATAGGCGTCACGGCGTCCTGACCTACCGCATGACGCAGGTCCTCACCGGACACGGAAGTTTCGGGAGGTTCCTGTGTCTGATAGGGAGGGAAGAAACGCCTGGGTGTCACCACTGCGAGGATCGTCCGGAGGACACGGTGGAGCATACGGTGCAGGACTGCCCCGCTTGGGCAGAGCACCGCCGTGTCCTCACGACGGCGATAGGCGGAGACCTCTCGCGCCCGGCATTGGTCGAGGCCATGCTGCGGGGCGAGACGGAGTGGGAAGCGGTCGCCTCCTTCTGCGAAGCAGTCATGCTCGTGAAGGAGGAGGCGGGCCGCCTGAGGGAGAGGACAGCGTCCTCCCTCCACCCCAGCCGCAGTGGTAGACGCCCACGGCGTCGGACGTCGCAGGACGATCTCCGGCCACCGTAGGCGCGGGCATGCGGGCAGCGAGTAATGGGCGACTCGCTGTCCGACCATGGACCATGCCCGGGTCGACGGCGCGTTGTGTTCCACGCGCGCCTCAAAGAGTGTCAGCATAATGACGGGGCCTGTAGAGGGCCAAAGCCTGCTGGGGTCGCGGGACCAAGGGATTACCGTGACCCTAGTACGTAAAGGGCTATTGAAGGACACCGTGGATTTTAGTCAGTACAAGTCTGACAGTCCCTCCCGCCCTGCCCTGGGTGGGAGGACTCATTTGATGATTTTACCACGAAAAAAAAAAAAAAAACCTCTTTATTACGGCAGTAAGTCAGGCATTTGCTTAGATAGAGTTATTTTGCCTGTACTTATAAGGAAGCAGACTTTTATGATTAAGGCGGACGACTTCCCCCTGTAGAGGGCCAAAACCTCTCGGGATCGCGGGACTCGCGAATTACCGTGAACCCGGTACGTAAAGGGCTATTGAAGGACACCGTGGATTTTAGTCAGTACGAGTCTGACAGTCCCTCCCGCTCTGCCCTGGGTGGGAGGACTCATTTGATGATTTTACCATGTAAAAAAGAAATAAGGCGGAAGACTTTCTTTATGTTATTAATTATCCATGTTTGCCACCATATTATAAGTTGACAACATTATGGGCTATGTGTGTTTAAGCTCTGGACACGGCTCTCACTGGACTCGTCGTTGCCGATCCAATTCTACTGAAGTCTGAAGTAACATTACTCTGTAAATCCAACTAAGTATCATGGGAGCAATCCAACACTTGAATATAATAATTTTGACACAAAGAAGTACTTTGTTTTTAAAGGTTCTTCCATTTTTCTTGTTATCACTACAAGGTTTAAGATGTTGCTTTTAAAACGTACAAACAAAGGCTTGGTAACTATATTTTTATATTGCATATTATTGAATTATAAGTGATATAATTTTGTGTGCAGTCAGTGATGACTATCGTTAATGACGTTCATTACAATCAACATCTTCTTGCCCTTGAGCAAAGTTACTTGGGTTGGGGAAATTTCTGCACCTCACACATACTTTTCCATATGATCAAATCAATCATCGCTGTCATATACAAATAATATAGGTATATTCTCAATCAAACTTTTCGGGATTGATTACTTGAGGTATGTTAATACCTACCTTATTTCTGACTCCAAAAGCTTCAAAATTATTTATGTTCCCGTACTCAGACAATTCACCTTTTTCAAACCGAAAATTTAATTTCCTGTGCCAAAGAACCATAAACAAGCATTACGCTATATTTATCAAACAAACCTAGATTTCATAACGTAAATCCCGGCTGAAATTGAAAACAAAACACAACGCAATTTCATCTCAACCGCGATTTAAATTTAAAAATAACAAAAAGGACTGGCAAAATAATAAAGCTTTATTTTAAATCCTGGGTTCTGAACACATGTACGTGGAGCATTGGTTCTCAAAATTAAATAGTAGGCCGTAAAAAATGTTACTCTTAAATACGAGTAGTCGTACAAAGTTTACAAGGATCAACTATTTTTTAAAGCAAATAAGTACCTATCCCATCATGCACAGACACAAATAGTGTTGCTCTTTTTTTTAAAGATGTGAGAAATTTCAATGTAATGCACTTAAAACATTACATTGTTGTATTTCAACTAAAATTATAACATTGAAAACCTGCATTTTCTTCTAAAACGGCTGCAAAAATTACAACTTTGTCCTTTAATATCTCTGTAACTAGGTTTTCGGGTATGGCCCAGAACACTGAAAAATCATAATAACAGAAATAACATTCGGCTCGTTAAATGTTTTAAACTTCCTTTAATGCTGGAATTGATGTCTTTGCATCAATGCTGGCTGACATTTTCAAGCGCCGCTGTGCCACTGTTTCACATTATGTCACACTTATAACATGTTAATTGAAAATGAAATTCAAAAAAAGCTTGTGAATTAATGTTTTTTTTTATCGTGTTAAAATAATCAAATGAGTCCTCCTACCAAGAGCGGGCGGGAGGGACTGTCAGACTTGTACTGACTAAAATCCACGGTGATCCTTCAATTGCCTTTTACGATCCAGGGTCTCGGTTACCTCATGCGACAGTCCCGCGACCCCGGCAGGCTTTGGCCCTCTAAGGGGGTCCCGTCAGATTGCTGACAGCTCTTTAAGGTGCCGTCGACCCGGGCATGGTCCATGATCAGACGGCGAGTCTCACACGGCGGCTTGGTCATGAGGTAGACGCTGTCTGCTCCCTCACGCGTCCCGCATCATCTTCTGGTATGAATCAATGTGATGCATATTTTCACTACGATCTGACACAGTTTATTTTTCTTATAATAAATCAATCAAAGCGGTCCTCACTCGAAAAAAGCTTGGCAACCACTGATGTACAGGATGTACCAATACAGGAATATCAGAAAACATTCATCATTACATTCGATCCCGCGCCGGCTTTAATATTTTATGAAAATAAAACATTTATGAAGTGGTTTGTTGTTTTAAAAGTAGAGGCAAAAAGCTTTTTTATACATGATAGTATTATCATTGTTTCAGGTATTTTCATAAGAGGCGTCAATTGAATCGTATATTACGAGAATTTTATTATTTATCCGAACTAAGATTCATCATCATCATCATATCGGCCCGGGATCACCCACTGCTGGGTATAGGCCTCCCCCTTTGTTGCCATATCTCTCGGTTCTGTGCGTCTCTTATCTATTTATTCCCCGTGATCTTCACAATATCGCCAACCCAAAGAAACCAGGGCCGCCGAATAGCGATTCGGTCAAAACCTAACTAAGATCATAAATACAAAATTGAAATATTTTGTTTGTATCTTTATTAAGTTTTCTCATCCCAATTGCGGTGTCAATTCTGATGAATTATGGTGTTT
This sequence comes from Agrotis puta, assembly GCA_943136025.2. Classification (NCBI taxonomy): domain Eukaryota; kingdom Metazoa; phylum Arthropoda; class Insecta; order Lepidoptera; family Noctuidae; genus Agrotis; species Agrotis puta. Next base: position 18,743,479 of record OW964176.2, on the reverse strand, counting down.
AGATAGATTGGGCGCTGAACGGTTATAAGCTTCTTTTATGTTGTATGAAACGGGAAGAGAGACAATGAAAGCAAAAGTGAGGGAAGACATGTTTCATAATTAAAATATTTTTTATTGTTGTAACAATCCAAAATACAATTTCCCTGATCAAAAACTCGAAAATGTTGGAAAACAAATAAAAGTGTTAACCGTGAAATATTTTATTGATTGAGCACATATTTGAACTGACACAATCCATCGATATGAACTAACAAAGCAATCAATCTAACTCGGCAAGGTTTACACAATAATATTGACAAATAGTCATATTCATTGTTCGTTATAACCGTTTAAACCGGGCCGTTTATACCATCCGCTTAAGTCATCGTTGTTTTGAAAAAAAGTTAAAAAAATTGCCAAAAAATATTTTAAATGCGAAAGTTTGCAAGGATAGATGGATGGATGGATGTATGTTTGTACCTCATTCACCCAAGAAAGGATTCGGATTTAATTAAAACACACTGATAGTTTGTAACTCGGATTACACATTTTGTCCCGATATTACGTTATTTCTAAGTGAAACGTGGGCGAAGCCGCTGGCGACAGCTAGTAGTATTATTCAGTTTTTGCATTCGTCTTAGTACCTCCTTGCCGGATTGCTGCCTTGAGATCCGGAGGCGACTGCTCTCCAGCTCTTCTATGAGAGGCCCGTGAAGGCGCATCGCCGGGGCGAATCTCAGGGTAAGATGGAGGGAACGCCTGTCGCAACTGAAGTCCGGGTACGTCGCATTCGCGGTGGTAAGACCCCTCTTTGAGGATTGGCTGGATAGGGGTCGCGGCGTCCTGACCTACTGCATACCTGGGCCCCGTCATTGTGCTGACACTCTTTGAAGCGCACGTGGAACATGGTCTATGGTAGACAGCGAGTCGCCCATTACTCGCCACCCGCATGCCCGCGCTTACGATGGCCGGAGATTGTCTTGCGACAGGTACCTCCCGAAACTTCTGTGTTCGGTGAGGACCTGCGTCAGGTAGTAGGTCAGGTCACCGCGAAGCTTATCCAGCCACTCCGCAAAGAGGGGTCTTGCCGCCGCGATTGGACGGCGTGCCCGGGACTTCCTACGCTGCGCTTGCCGATGCGTGGTTGCTTGCTGATTCGAGAACCTTATGGCCCCATCGGCCATCGGCTACCAGTTCTGTGTGCTATGTGGCTTGCCCACTGCCATTCCAAATTGCTTTCATGTCATGTCAATAATACAAATATTCGAATCACTGACAAAATATAAGCGAATAGTGTCCATTCCACTTGGATATCAATCATATTTGCCAACCCAGCTTCACAGGGTGATTTATATCAGATGTTTTACTTTTAAAAGAGAACCGACAATGTAATCGATCATGATAAATGTTGTCAACAGTATCAGATTGTATAAAGAGTATATTTGACAAAATAATCTTCCGAATTTTGTTTTCAGTCGCATTAACTGCGTCCAGTTAATGGTATTAAGTTCGCCCTTATATGTTTAAAAAAAAAACGTTACTACACTACTGTTGATAGATTATAATAAATGTATAAAAATCCTGTAATACCTATATCTGATAAGGTCGTGTACAACTAAAGGCATGTTATCATATCATAATGCCCAATAATATAGTAGTCACTGAAATGACGACACGGTTGGCGCAATGACTGAGCAATCGACTGCTAACCATCGTGTCACGGTTTCGATCCTCGTACCGAACAAATAGTTGCATGACCAACAAGTGTTAAACGTAAACGCACACGTAATACAGAAAAAATCTTAGAAAGGGGCAAAATATAAAATAAAAAGTTTAAACTTCTCTTCAAGCATTTTCATATTTTAATTACAAACAAATACCTAAAACCACCTAAACATCAATTTTCTAAGCTCAAAACTACAGATAAATGCTACCACACAAAGGTCAAAACAATTCCGAAACACACGTAACCGTCTAAGCAATATTTATAGCGCCATCGAACCACAAACTGACGTGTTTATGAACGGACCGAACGATTCTGCTATCCACAAATACGAAACGTTATGGTCCTCAGAAGCGTTTCCTTGAAAACAATAGATTCACTAATAAATAAATATTCCACAACTATCACACAACGCCATCTAGTCCCAAGCTAAGCAGAGCTTGTGTTATGGGTACTAGACAACTGATAAACATACTTATATATTTCTAAATACATACATATTATAGATAAATTACACCCAGACACAGAACAAATGATCGTGCTTATCACACAAACATTTGTCCTGGGTGGGAATCGAACCCACGACCTCCGGCATAGCAGTCAGGGTCACTAACCACTAGACCAACAGGCCTGTCATTAATTCCGCGAGGGTAAGCACGCTCCAACGTAGGCCTCATCTTTGCCTCTTGACCACAAGTGAGGCCTAGAGCAAACCCATTTTAAATTAGAAGAAACTGACTGGCCGACTGATTGGTCGATCAACGCACTGCTGAAACCTCTGGGTCTAGAAGTATGAAATTTTGAGCGTAAAAGTGTACACCAGGAACGAATTTTAGGATATTCATCTGGCAAGTGGTTAAAATTGGAATGAAAGTTTGTACGAAAATGATTTTTTTCATCCGATTCACATAAAACTGCGAATGTACACTGTCAACCAAATTGGAATTTTTTATTTATTTTTGGTTTCTACCCTAAAAAGGTAAATGAATAATAAGAATTATCGTAGAGGACGAAGTCACGGGCAAATTGCCAGTCCATGATAAATCTTCTTTATTTGTAAATAGCTTCCGCCCGCGACTCCGTCCGCGCGGATTTCGGTCTTCGCGTGGATGGTTTATTTTCCCCATTTTGAGTAACTCTGACAATGACATCTTATAAATATTACGGCGCTGAATCCACTGCGGGTAATGCAACGTGTGTTCGCGGTTCTACAGAACAACGTCTATCTTTTTTCTACGTATTTTTCCAGGATAAAAAGTATCCTATGTTATGCCCATGATAATAAGGAATAATTATACCAAGTTTCATCGAAATCGAACCGTTAGTTTTCACGTGATGCCTGCACAAACAGACAGACAGACAGACAGACAGACAAAAATTTTTTGAATCATATATTTGGGTTTGGTATCGATCCAGCAACACCCCCCGCTATTTATTTTTTCAATATTTTCTATGTACAGAATTGACCCTTCTACAGATTTATTATATGTATAGATATGTCATTGTAGACACGAGCACTATTTATCTACCGTGTCTCATCGACTAGTATTTCCAAACAGCCAGTCACAAGGGGCCAGTGATCAGGTAAGTCCATTGTGACGTAATCAGAGGTTCTCCCGACGCTCCAGACGTCGCAGTCGTTCGACAACCAACTTTCACGGCTGCACTCCTTCACACTTCGAATAAGCTGGAAACACAGTGAGAGTGACCTGCTAAGATATGGCTGGATATGCGAAGGTAATATTAAAATAAGTCAATCACTTAATATGGTAAAAGAAAAAGTATTCTTAGACCTCATTGAATGATTTTAAACACTGTTAGTTCAAAAATCTCGTGATGATTATAAACTGTCGAATAACTATTGAGAATTGTAACAAACCTTTTACATCACAACATAATATTACTTTTATGTACTCATAGTTTTCAATTTACTTATTAGAAACCGTGAAGTTGTGAACTCATAACAAACTTGTGTGCTACAAAAAGAGGTAGGTTTAAACGTCACGTATCCGCTGACACTGAACTGGCTCACTAACATACATCGTCATTATCATTTATTTCGTTTGTCAAAACATAAGCCACACGAATAATATTAGGTTCTAAGGAAATATGACTGTGTTGTTTTAAGAACAATGTATTTTGCTTCATTTTCATAAAATAAAATAAAACCAAGTCACTAATAAACAAGGCAACATCTCTCATAAGAACTACAGTATAACATCACACCAAAATTCAATTTCTCCACAGTAAAGCGCTTGCAGCGTTAATCGCTTTTACTAGAGCGCGTGCGGAAAATTCTTATAACGCTTGTAGGATCCAGTGCTAAATCAAGTTAGCGGTGCAGCGCTGGAAGATTTATTCGTACCCCCGCCTCCGTTCCTTTGTGAACTTTAAAAATGCTTAAGATTTTACATTTTGCTTTTTAGAGCGCTTTATTTAGTCGTGCGCTGTTTCTGCGTGATTGCGTTTGTGGTATTTTTAGTTTCACAGTGTTTAATAAACCTGAAATGCTCAGCCAGCATTTCAAAATTCGAAATCGCAAACTTGCAGAGTTTTTCTGCTCTTTATTTTTGCATTTTAACTTTTTCCAATAAGCCGGGTGCAGATCGAAACCTAAGGTAACTTAGTTTAGCTTAGATCGCATTGTTGACGCAGTTTTTTATGCTTGTGTATAGACTGTCAGTTTGGACACAAGTGCGAAAAACTCCGTTAGCGTCACTTAGCTTAGCTTTTCATCTGCAACGGATACTAAGCACTGTACTAAATGAATTTGGCCCATTTCAAATTATACTGCGTTTCAAACTTTACTCGTAATCCGTCCGCAATTGGAAGATAACGTGTTCCATTCTAATCCATCCACGCGGCACATAAACATTCAATCAAGTAACAGCAGGACAATAAAAACAAAACGTATAACATTCCATAAAATGGTTGGAAAACGTAATAAAGTTCTCTTCACGCTCGACAGAGGAGGGTCTCCTAAATATTTTATAAGATCTCCTCCTTCGAGCGAATTTTCTACTTATGCCTTACTGTGAGAATTTATGATATTGATTCCAAGTATTAACCTTTTTTAGGATCGCGATTTGTTCGTGACCTTGGAGTGTTTTTATTTTTCACTTGGCTTTACAACCTTGGCAACCGACAGTGAATTTTAGATTCTGGTTTTTTTTTTCACAGATTTTTGTTTAAACGTGGTTTTGTATCAGAAGGATCACCCATGTGTTTTCCTGTAATTAAAATAGGATAATATTCCTGTAGTTTTTCTACACATTTGTTTATCTTCTAGAAGCCTAAAGAGGTTTTGAATTCCGACAACACTATCACAACGTAAACGGTATTTTCCTCTTTCGAACTTATTTAATAAAATCTTAATTTAAGACGAGAAGGTCTGTATTTCGAGGTTCTATTAGTACCTTTTATGACTAACCAGTGAAGAAGTTGTAAATGTAAGCGAATGAGTTTTGAAAATAATAAACTGAAGCCGTGGCGTGACTTTTCACGTTTTTGTAACGTAATATAAACGGGAACTTAGACTTTAATTTGATTAAAAAAATACTTTCTCGTTCGTATTTTTTTTTTATCGTGGTTAAATGTTCAAATAAGTCCTCCCATCCAAGGCAGAGCGGGAGAGACTATCAGACTCGTACCGACTAAAATTCACGGTGTCCTTCAATAGCCCTTTACGTTCCGGGGTCACGGTAATAGAGGTGCTTTTTTACTTTCCTTTTCCATAATAAACGTGGTAAATACTTCAATTACGCTGTAAATACAATACAGAAATCTTGTGATGAGGCCTCTGCTATCATGTATCAAAATCCATAAGTATAAAAGTATACATTTTGTGTCTAAATAATCTGTGCGTAGTGAAATAAATTCTCTGCTCCGTCTTGAATATCTAGGAAACGATCTGGATGGTTCCCAAGATCTCGGTAAACGGCCGACTTATGGGGAATGTTTCGGCTGCGCCTTACAATTTCTAAATGCAATAAGTTGCTATTACTAGACTTGCTATTTTAATTCGTCAGGCGTTATCTAATGTCGGTGGTTGTAAATTAAGTAAGAAAAAATAATTGTCATTCCATCTCTTGAACACTTACGAACGGTCGAGAACTTTGTAGCAAACATTTAATTCGCAATAAATAATTGTATTTCGAGTATTTCATCGTTTCACTAAAAAAAGGAAACCTCATCCTTGTGTCTGAGTAGACATAAATTGGCGCCCCCGGGTGGGCACGGTATAAAATACAATTATACGAAAAATCGCCGAGCCTGCTCATCACTGCGAAGTCATCGAGGCCACGTAAGGCTGAAGCCCGCTGTGAAGATACAAGCATTCGTAAACCTCCTGGAGCATTGATGCAGCTAAAGTATCGACCCAGAAGACCAGAACCATTGGAGAACAGCTACAAAGGAGTAGATTCTCGCGGTCCGGACAGTGGACCAACCGAAGTTAAGTGTCCTTCCTTGCCCATTATTACCTAATTTTACGATCCTAGCCTATTCCCTTCAATAATATCAAGTCCCGTATAATCTTATTGTTGAAAGCCTTAAGAAAACTGCCTCTCACTTGTGCTTAAATTCAATTTTAATATTCGGCCGGTTGGACCACACCAACGGCGGGGCTCATTCGAATTATAACAACTTTTTTACGTTTCACCTCATTGGTTCATAATCTCAGATGTTATGTTTAATCGTTTAAAGCATAATTAAAATCGATATAGTCCAATTCGTATAATTAAGCTATTTTTTAAAGAATTTGTGGGTGTATTTTTTTTTTTCACTGAATTCTCAATCTACCGCCATTAGGATTTTGTTTCTAGGAAAAAGTCATAAGACTCATTCATTGTTTAACATATTTCGCCGAAACTTCCAGATCACTCGTGAAACATCACGCCAGCTCCTCTCGAGAGTACGGGCAGAAACTTATCTTCCGTGCTTCACGGCGTAGATCCGGTTTCCTGGTTGGCAGGTGTCGACGGATTGAGGGGCGTGAGATTCCTTTACATTTATTTGATTAAAAAATATTTATTGTAGAAAATATTTATACTGATATAAGGTTGAGCTACTCTGTCAGTAGAATATAATCGTTATTTCCGTAAATTGACTTAATTAAATAAAATGATGCAAGATACTGATTCTAAAACATTACGTGATTTATCGATTCGGCGTAGCTCAATCAAGGGCCAAATTACCAAGTTTAAAAATTATATAGATAAAATATCACCTTCAGTAGCCTTGTCAAATGTTGAAATTGCCGAGTTAACTATTAAGCTTGGTAAATTTGAGCAATTATCAGCCAAGTTTGATGAGTTGCAAAGTCAAATCGAGGTCGTAAACAGTGGAAACCTGTCATCAGAGCTTGAGGAGCGGGATAAAATTGAATATGAAATGGTAAGCGCACTTGCCATTGCAAAAAGCTTACTAGATAGTTGTAAGCCAAGTAGTCATTTTACTAGAAGTGAACCTCATGATTCTGGTGTTAGGTTGCCCCGTATACAAATTTCAAAATTTGATGGTGCGTATTTTAAATGGCTCGAATTCAGAGATACATTTTTGAGTTTGGTCGATGGTAATACACAAATAAGCTCAATACATAAATTCCACTATTTAATTTCATACCTAGAAGGGGATGCGGCGCGCATAATCTCCAATCTTGAAGTATCTTCTGAAAATTATAAAGAAGCTTGGAAGTTATTATGCAACCGATATGATAATAAACGACTCCTCGTGGATCATCATTTAAATTCATTATTTAATATCCGACAATTTACAAAAGAGTCTGAAAAATCCCTCAGGTTTTTGGTAGACCATGTTACCAAAAACTTAAGAGCATTGACTAGTTTAGGACTGGTAACTGAGCAATGGGATGTAGTCATAATATTTAATTTAACAGCAAAATTAGACAGTCGTTCACTAATTAAATGGGAGGAGTTTAGAAACAATTGTGATGATATTCCAACTTTAGAAAACTTTAAAAAATTCTTAGTCGATCGCGCTGATGTGCTTGAAGCCTTAAATAGGAATAAAAATGACAGCAATAACCAAAGGGGCTCTCTAAACCAAACGCGTCATAATTCAGGCACACGTGTAGATCATGACAAAAAAGGCGAAAAACACCATAATGTGAAAACATTTGCAAGTGCTAACAAAGAAGCTTCGAACCACAATGAGTTTATGTGTGTGATTTGCGATGAAAATCATAGAATTTACGACTGCCCAACCTTTAAAAACAAATCTTTACAGGAAAAATGGGCAGAAGTATCAAAATATAAGCTATGCTCTAATTGTCTTAAACAAGGACACCGTGCTAGTTCGTGTGGTATTGGACCATGCCCTGAATGCAAACAAAGGCACAACCGTCTCTTGCATAAACCTAATCCGTCAGTTTCTAATAATCATGCGCATGTAGAATCAGAATCAGTCAACGTAAATTCGTCAGCACACCTTTGCAATCAAGTTATTTTATCAACTGCTTTAATTGAAGTGCACAATACCATTAATAATCAAAGTGAAACTGTAAGGGCGTTGTTGGATTCTGGAAGCCAAGCTAGTTTCATAACAAAATCTTTGAAGGATAGGTTGTCGCTTAAGTCAATTCCAATAACTAGCATTGATGTCATCGGTATAGGAAACCATGCCTCTAATAGGGTAGAGGAGAGCTGCATAGCTCAATTACATTCTATACATCATAATTTTAATGTCACCCTTAATTTGCTTGTTATGAAAGAACTAACTGGTAAATTACCAAAAAATGCCATCGAAATTCAATTCAAAATTCCTAAACACTTAAAATTAGCTGATCCAAGCTTTTGCAAACCTTCTGAGATTGATATTTTGATTGGATCTGATCTATTCTGGGATATCATAGGGAGTGAACAATCTTCCCTAGCTCCCAGCAACCTAAGGTTACATAATTCTAAATTTGGTTGGCTAATAGCCGGACCTTTAAACATAAATAGCTTAAATAACATATGTTGCAATAATAGTCTCATAAAGGCGACCAAAGTAGGTCATAATGAGTCTCATATTGAAAACTTACTTACTAAATTCTGGGAAATCGAAGAAATCCCAAACAAAATAATTCTAAGCGATAAGGATAGGGCTTGTGAAGCACATTTTTTGCAACATACCATTCGCTTGGAAAATGGAAGATTTAGTGTCAAATTACCACTTAATTGTTCCCCAAATAACTTAGGTGAATCCTATAACATTGCAAAAAAAAGGTTTCTGAATTTAGAGACACGTTTCCGAAAGAATCCTAAACTAAAATCTCAATACGTTGAGTTCATAAAGGAATATGAGGAGTTAGGACATATGTCTGTAGCTCCCGAAAGAAAACCATCTCCCTCATATTTCTTGTGCCACCATGCTGTTTTCAAGGACAACAGCGAATCTACCAAATTACGCGTCGTTTTCGATGGATCCGTCCCCACATCTTCTGGTTTATCTGTTAATGACATCCTGATTGCGGGCCCTAACATACAAGATTCTCTTTTCTCCATATTAATAAGAGCAAGGCAATATAAATATTTATTAACAGGAGACATTGAAAAAATGTACAGACAAACAGTAGTAGATGAAACTTCTAGAAATTTACAGCTAATCCTATGGAGAGAAGATGAGTCTTTGCCCCTCAGAACAATGCAGTTAAATACTCTTACTTATGGAACCACAAGTGCGAGCTATTTGAGCACGCGTTGTCTTTGGCAGGTGGGTGAGGAGTGTGGGGACGAAACTATAAAAACAATAATACAACACGACTTCTATGTCGACGATCTCATCACGGGATGTGATGATGAACAACAATTACGTAATATCCAAATGTCCATATCTAAAGCCTTAAATACAGCATGTTGCAATTTACGTAAATTCAAAACTAATTCGAAAAATCTTTTCCAAAATTCATCTTTAAATGTACAAGACAATTTAACCTTAAGTGAAGCCTCAAGCACCCTGGGCCTAGGTTGGGACCCAAAATCCGATAATTTAAACTTCCCGGTTCAAATAAAATGCAATGATGACAAAATCACAAAAAGGCATATACTATCAAATGCATTTAAAATATTTGATCCGTTAGGGCTTTTAAGTCCTTGTATTATTCAAGCTAAAATGTTATTACAAGTGTTATGGCTGCAAAAAATTGATTGGGATCAGCCCATCCCTCAGGAAATAAAAGAAAGATGGTTGGAGTTTACAAATAATGTACATTCTTTATTAAATTGCCAAATTCCAAGACGCGTGTTGTGTGACACACCTAAAACAATAGAAATTCATTCATTTAGCGACGCTTCAGAGAGAGCCTATGGGGCATGCGTGTACGTGAGAAGCACGGAAAACAACCGTGACTTTATGGTAAGATTATTATGTGCGAAATCCAAGGTTGCTCGCATAAATCCCATGACCATACCACGACTGGAACTTTGCGCAGCGCTGTTAGCTGCTAAATTATGTAAAAGTGTAATTGAGTCAATTCGTTACAAACCATCAAGAATCGTACATTGGTGTGATTCCAGCGTAGTGCTTGCTTGGCTTAAAAATGATCCCACTAAACTAAAAACCTTCGTCGCAAACAGGGTGGTTGAAGTAAACGAGCTCACAGATTCATCGTCCTGGCGGCATGTTCCCACTGACATGAATCCAGCTGACCTTATATCTCGCGGCACAAACGCGACGCAGCTAGTGAAAAATAATCTGTGGTGGTCAGGTCCAAATTATTTATATAATTCTGAAAAACATTGGCCTGTATTAAACTCAATTGAACATAATAACTTACCTGAAATTAAAAACACATCTAAATCTACTAAATCTAAATGCTTACCAGATTCAAATCAACAAACCCCAATAAAAAAGGTATCGGCAAAGAAACTCCCTGTGCAGTCTGCGTCTGACACGAAAACATCTAAATTAAAAAAATCATTAGTTTCACAAAATATATCAATAAATAACACAATATATCAAAACGAAATAAATACTTACCTTAACACCAATTCGCTACAACCTATAATAGAAATTGAAAACTATTCCAGTCTAAACAAATTAATAAAAATAGTTGCTTTTGTTCGGAGATTTTGTTATAACATGCGCAATCCCGATAACAAACAGGTTTTACCTCTTACCATTAGTGAGTTGGATGATTCATTTTATTATCTTTGTCGTATAGCTCAATTGAAATGTTTCCCCAGTGAATACAATGCGTTAAATAAAAACATTCCTTTGAGTAGTAAATGTAAAATTTTAAACTTGTCTCCTATTTTAGATGAAAATAAATTAATGAGAGTCGGTGGTCGATTAAATTCTTCTACTTATAGTTTCGAAAAGAAACATCCAATAATACTTGACTCTTCCCACCACCTGACTAAATTATTGTTTGAACGGGAACATTTACGCCATATGCATGCAGGTCCGCAGCTATTACTGTCTATGATAAGGGAGTCAGTATGGCCAATAAATGGCAGAAGGTTAGCTCGTCACACGGTGCATAATTGTATGAGATGTTGTCGTGTTCGAGGCAAAACGCTAATTCCTAAAATGGGAGACCTGCCTATTCAACGTGTCACGCCGGGTTTCCCGTTTATTTCGGTGGGAATCGATTTTGCAGGGCCTTTTTATATAATTAATCGTAAGGGGAAAGGTGCCAGATTGCTTAAATGTTATCTCTGCATATTCGTGTGTTTACGTTATAAATGCGTGCATTTGGAAGCGGTCAGTGACCTCACAAAGGACGCATTTGTAATGACGTTGCGCAGATTTATTTCACGGCGTGGCAAGCCGATTGAAATATTTTGCGACAACGGTACTAATTTTGTAGCTGCCGCTAAAGACATAGGCGTCTTTTTAAAATCAAATAATATGTCCTTAACTGAATTTGCAACTCATGAAAATATTAAATTTATTTTCTCACCTGCTCACGCTCCTCACTTCGGCGGCATCTGGGAAGCCGGAGTCAAATCCGCAAAATACCACATAAAAAGAGTTATGGGAAACTCTCATCTCACTTTCGAAGAGATCACAACTCTCTTTGCACAAGTGGAGGCAGTATTAAACAGCCGTCCTTTGTGTCCTCTCTCCTCATCTCCTGATGACTACCTTCCTTTGTCCCCAGGGCACTTTCTAATTGGAAGGCCGCTGAAGGCATTACCGGAACCTAATTTGGAAAATCTGAAAGAAAGTCACCTACAACGATACGCTCGACTGCAACAAATTAACCAACACTTCTGGTCCCGCTGGCAACATGAATACATACACGAGCTGCAGCAAAGAATGAAGTGGAAAACGAACAACAAAACTTTAAGTATCGGAGATCTCGTGATTATACATGAGGATCATGTACCACCATTATGTTGGCGGCTGGGTCGTGTTACGCGCCTATTTCCGGGCTCCGATGGCATTTCAAGGGTAGCTGATGTGACGACCGCAAGAGGCGTGATTCGTCGACCACTGGTCAAGCTATGTTCCCTGCCTTCTGCGGACGATTTGCAGTGTTGAAAGACAAGCCTTTCAACGGGTGGGAAGATGTTTCGGCTGCGCCTTACAATTTCTAAATGCAATAAGTTGCTATTACTAGACTTGCTATTTTAATTCGTCAGGCGTTATCTAATGTCGGTGGTTGTAAATTAAGTAAGAAAAAATAATTGTCATTCCATCTCTTGAACACTTACGAACGGTCGAGAACTTTGTAGCAAACATTTAATTCGCAATAAATAATTGTATTTCGAGTATTTCATCGTTTCACTAAAAAAAGGAAACCTCATCCTTGTGTCTGAGTAGACAGGGAATCAATAGGATGATAGCACTGAACTGTTCCACTTTTACATAATATAAGGCTTTCGAGGGATAATGTATGAGAGAAATGGTTATTAGTTTATTTCGTAGAAGTTTTTTTTAAGCAGTGTTCTGATTTTAAATTCAGTATTTATGCGGTGTTTTTTTTTTGACAGTGTTTGTCATTATTTTATTTTGTGTTTTTTCTATTTGCAAAGGAGAAGGGTTCCGTCTACCAGGTACTGTACCTATAATATGCAAAGATACCCTAGGGTACCCGGCCACATGACAGTATACGTTTTAAATAACAGAAGCAAATTTTATAAAAAAAAATGTATGAAAGTAATTACACACATCAAAAGTGTCTAGGGATCAAGCATTTTTATGCGGATTTCTTGAGATTGAGATGTGGCTTTGTAATAAATTTATGATTTTATAAATTTATATGGATCCTTTTTGGTGCATTTCATAATTTGAATCAGGAACTGTGAATCAAATTCGAGTAAAAGATGAAAATCAGCTGTCAATATTTTCCCTATAAAAACATACAACGCATTGAAGACATTATTAGTGCTACTGTTTCCCTACTACTGATTAAAACCAACGTTATTATGGAGCGGCGACGTCATTTAAGCAGGGAAGAAATGCTCAGAGCCGTGGGAATGATAGAAGCTGGTTCCCGGCAACGTACTGTGGCTTTAGCTCTGAATACAAGTCAGAGTATTATCAGTCGACTTTGGACACGTTACCGAAGCACTGGTACCGTGGCTGAGCGCCATGGATGACGGTATCGCTGCACCACACGGAGACAAGACCGACACATTCAAATCTTAACTCGAAGAGCTCCAACAATAACCGCCATGATGTTAGCCGTGAGGCTTCATCACTCTTCAGGGAACTTAATTAGCGACCAAACAGTCAGAAACCGCTTGCATGAAGTGAACCTTCATTCCCGAAGACCGCTACGGGTACCACCTATAGCAATGCACAATCGTAGGATTCGATATCAATGGGCTCTTGAACACAGAAATTGGGCAGAAGAACAATGGCGTTTCGTGTGCTTTTCTGATGAGTCTCGTTTTGGTATGAGACCGGATACAAGACGTATACGACACTGGAGAAGCCCTGGACGCCAACAGCGATTAAAATCCTGCCAGGAAGTCCATCCTTATAGTGGTGGAACCATCATGGTATGGGCGGGTATTTGGATCGGCGGAAGAACTGAGTTGATTTGGATCAGAGGCAACCTCAACGCTCAAATTTATGCTGAGACGATTGTATCAGACGTCATCGTTCCTCTACAAGTGCAAATCGGTCCCTTATTTCAGTTAATGCATGATAATGCACGACCGCACACCGCAAGAGTTGTAAGACAGACTCTCGCCGCAGCTAACATCAATGTCCTGCCCTGGCCTGCTCAGTCGCCAGACTTGAATCCGATTGAGCATGCATGGGATATGCTACAGAGAAGAGCTCTGCCGAATATGGAGGGTATCCAGTCGCAAGAAGACCTTTTTTTGTTATTGCAACGAACATGGGCGGCCATTCCACAGCGTGATTTGGATGAACTCATTTTGAGTATGCCAAACCGATGTTCTTGTGTTGTTAGTGTTCGCGGTAGAAACACGGATTATTAATTGTTTAAGTTACCCAATAAAATTTTAAAGAAAACTGTTATTTCAGTCTTTTTTTCGAACTTTTGTGTTAGTGGTTCAAATGTCAAAAATCCCTTTATTAGGAAAATGGCAAATTTCTTTATTAATGCAAAGGTGACTTGGTTTATCGTTACTGTGACAAACGAAAACACTTTATTTGATGAATCCTTAAAAATTTTTTTAATTACTATCAATCAGGAGAAAAGTTATTGCAAAAATATATGTTGATCCCTAGACACTTTTGATGTGTGTATCTTATTAATAATCAGAAATATTTTAGGAGTTAATGAGCTTAGTTACCAATAAAATAAGTAGAACACGCCAAGACATCACCGTGCTATCTTATATTTTTCTTTGAAACCAATTTATTTTTGGTTAAAGGCTTTGGGTGATAACGGTAACTTTAATATCTCCACAAAACGCTAGGTACTGCGAAAGAAAACATCGACACTTTAAAAATACAAGAACAAAACGCTTGAAAATAAGAAAAATCAAAATAAACTACTACCGGATAGCTCACTGTTGAGTTTTTCATAAAACAGCTAAAATAAATAGCTCTCTCGACTATTTTAAATTCTCTCGAAAATATTATTTCAAATCTTTTTAATATTCTACAAAAGCCGGCTATCTTTCCCTTTTTTTTAAGTTTAAAACAATATTTTTCTAAAATGGAATCTGGGGAGACGAGTGAATCACAAATGTATCAAAAGCTATTCAGTGTTATTTGTTATTTAGTGGCATTATTGCACTACCTTATACTATTGTTTCGTAGTGCGTTAATCACCCTATGTATTTTTTTTACCTAGGCCTTCAAACTCCATCTACTTTTGCCGAGAAAGGATAAAGAACGTAAACTTATCCCACTATCACTAAGTTCCCACCAACATCATCAAATAAAATTGCAAAAAAAAACCTATTCTAGAACGATTCAATTGAATTTGGTCGTAACAGCGCTATCTGTGGCTGATACAATTATCCGATAGACCACAGACGGTGTGTTGCGGTGTCTCTTGATTTAGATGCCTGCACTAAATTAAAATGAATCTAGTTTGCCTGTGCTCCCGTTTTAATTAAGGGCCACAGTTTAGTTGAGGCGTGGTTGTGAGTGGCGGTTTATTGGTAAATGTTGGTAATAGGGTAGCTTCAGTGATGCTATTATGTTGGTACGGCGTGTTTCTAACCAAATAGTTATCTTCGGATTGTCGCTTCATTAGGGTACTGTAAAGAGCCCTCATAAGAGATAAAAAGGACGTCAAGAGGGACAAGGTCTATAAAGACTATACAGCCACGAGTAACTAGATAAGACTTTATTAAAACGAAAAGGTTTACTCTCAGTATTTTTTTTCTGTGCTAACTTAACCCTTAAAACTACTTGACATCATTAACTCATGTGGTGAATATATCGTATCATTAGTAAATATTGTCTTAACAGAAAAATCTACCGCCTTATACAGTCAGTGACAGTTTTTTTTTTCAACAGATGCTTAACTTTTTACGGTGGCGTTTAAATGCGTAACGGTCAGTATAGCTGCAAATTTTTATGCCGGATTTCAAATTATATTGAACTGTATTAGCTCATCTAAACTGCGTTTAAGAGTTGACAAGTATATCACGTACACGCCATTTTGTGTTTTTCAATAATCTCATTTATCATTTATGTAAATTAAACAGGAGTAATGCAAAAAAAAAGAAAACATGCTATTATTGGTTCTTTTATTTTATCTTTTCAAGAAATACATTGCCTTAAATAATCTGATCGAAATAGTAAGAAAAATGATGATATCCATTCGGAGGGCTTCCCAACGAAACGCTTGTAATCTGTAGAGGCTCGGCTCTTAATCTTTGTGCGAAGTGATCCGTGAAATGGGGCCATCGGCTAAATATAGAAAATCTTTTGTCTAGAAATCTAACAGTTCATCCCCTGTTTACACTCAATTTGGAAACGGGATTATGTTATAATCTGTTTGCGAAGTTATTAAGGTTAGTTTTAATAGTAGGTAAGAAGTATACTAGGGTTTCTAACTTTGCCCCACACTAGTAATTTCTTCCTGTATCATAGTACGGGAATCGAAACCGCGACGCTGCACGGCAGTCCAATCGTGGCAGCCACAGCGCTAATCGTGCGGTCATCCAACCCGCTGACCCTGCCCCTTTAACAAGCTAGATGGGACACAAACCCAGACCCGAAACAACTATTTGTAGATCATAAAAATATTTGTTCCGATCGCTGCGCCACTGTGATCAAAGAAAGTTGAATGAAACTGACACATTATATTGTTTTCGAATGGCTTATCAAAAAAAATCTATGTTCATAACAACAACTACAATCTGCCAGTGACAAGCATGATGGCAATAAATTTTTATAATATTAATTTTATATTCACCTATTAATAATTATTTGACGGCACGGTTAGCGCAGTGGCTAAGCGATTGGACAGCTGCGCTGCGTGTCGCGGGTTCAATTCCTGCACGGAGCAAATATTCGTATGATCTACAAGTAGTTGTTTCGGGTCTGGGCGTTTGTGTATGTGAGTTTATATGTTTGTAAACGCACCCACGACACAGGAGAAAAACCTAGTGTGGTGCAACGAATTAAAAAAAATATACTGGTGCTACAACCTGCTTCTTTATAAATGCACTCTTTAAGACTGATATCGTCAAATGACGTAAGTCCCACTCGTAAATATTGTTCAGTGTAGTTTTTCAACCGTGGCATGTACACGTTCACTATTAGTATTCTATTGGTGGTTGACTGAATCGATTCTTATTCTTTTGTTTTTATAAAGTTTCAGATTTCTTCTATGCTATTCAAAAATCGGTAGATACCAGGTAAGAAATGCTATGAAAGAATGATCATAAAAAATATTCAGCAATAAAGAGCTAAGTGTAATACCTCGTTTTAATCGTCATTAAACAGGCAAGTTTTTATAATACCGGAGCACTTTTTGGTAGAACAATAATTTTGTCTAGTAAAGTTCTAGGTAAGTCACAAGTCATGTTTCGTGAAACTTTAAAGTTATTGGAAAAAGTGTCAATACTCATAAATTATCATACCTACTGCCATAAAATCAGTTTGCAGCCATAAAAGCAGCACGAACAACAGTAATAAGTTGTCCTACTCTATACATCATCCGCTTATTTTTCGTTTTATGAATGAATGTTTTGTATTCATTTAACATGTAACTAGCCACGGCCCGAACTATTTGGCGTACTTGGAACATTGGGACACCCCAAGGTTCGGTTTTGGTTAGGCTCCTTTAAACCCTGCAGACAGAAATCTCTGTGACTTTGATGCTATACCTCTATTTTTCAATTTGTCGATAAATTTACATTAGAATTCTTTTAATTTATGGGTTGTTATGGTAATTTGCTTACTTGGAAGTTTTAAACTCAGCGGATAACAAAACAAGTTATACTCGTAATTAACTAAAACTGTCTATGCTATTTGGTGGATTGTATGTTTCTTTATAATTGGTAAATACACTACTGGATGAATGCTTCTTTAATAGTTTATAAATATTATATGTTGCCGTCAGTCTCCAAGGATGGCCACCACTTCGTCTTCTTGATTCAGTGTAAGCCACCCGGTACTTATGGTCAGACACCTGACCACACTGCACATTTCCATACATGCCAGCATGTTCTAGCTTCGTGTAAAATTTTCCTTCAAAAGTTTTGAACACTTTACTTTTTGTTTCTTTTATTTAAACTAGTATATAATGTACTTCTATTCAGATGATGCGTTGACTTAATATCTACTTATTAAGTCTCTTATTTTTTGCCAGTATTCAGATTTTTATTAATATTTTGACACAGTACGCTGACAACTCATACTACCTCATACCAATCAAGAGCCGGAAGAATACAGAGATAGCTTTAAATGTACAGAGTGAAAATATACCAATTCATAACTCAAAAACAGAGAATAAGCCCATAAACTTGCAAGATGTGACCCATAGTGACATATCCAGAACAAAAATATTATTAGAAGAAGTGCGATCAAAAATCAAACATGACACACACAACTTTAACTTCTCTAAAACCGCCGTTGGTAATTTAGAAGATTTAGTTTTGGAATCTGGAGGGCAACCTCATATTGGTATAGTTGTATCAACATGGAGGTCAGGATCTACATTTACAGCGTATCTGATAATCAAAGCTCGTCCAGGTACTTACTACCAAAATGAACCCCCGTTTTTGTATGTAACTCGATAATTTAGGACACTAAAAGAAGCGAGAGAACCTTTACACGTTTTTAAACGTGTTTTGAAATAATGCTAACTTAGTAACTGCGTGGTTAGTCAAAAGATTGCAAATAACTGCCTCGCATAATGTTAGGCTTACAAGTTCCAGGTTCGATTCTAAGGGTAGGTAAAAAGTGTTTTTGGATTTTTTCCATCACAAATTCTTCTGTATTTTGAACTTGACGTCATGGCCGGTTGATGGCTTTAGAATTTTACTATGTGTAAATTAAACACAACTGGCTAAATGTGGGTGTACTTTTAGAACTCAGTATCTTTTAACATTTTAGATTAACTGCAGAAAAGCTATGCGTTTGTGGGGATACAAAAAAAATTCATCATAATAGCTAAACCGGGATCAGTGAAAAACTGGTCTGATCGTTTTGGGGTGGCGGTTAACCCATCTAAGTGTCAGACTATTATTGGGTGGCCATGGCTTGCGTAGAATGAGTGGGGTAGCAGTGCCACCGCTTACCTTTGCGGGCGTTGTAATTTCGTTTAGATCGGACGTCAAGGATCTAGGTTAGCCCTGTGAGCAAGTTAGGTCACTGGAACGTCACTTTATTGTTTGAAAAATATTCTCCCATCTCCAGTAAAGGTAATGCTTGTTCAGACCCTTATTTTCCCCTTAATTTTTTACTGGCTCACGTTAGAACGGCAGAATTGATCTTGATGAAAGGCTTAGAGATGGGTTATATCAACTTAATGTTTAATTTTGATGTAATAAGCGGCGAGCCTATTGCCCAATTGACACTCTGAGCCTGTTGACACAATCATACTGAAAAAGTAAATAAGCAACTTATCTGCTATCTAAGCCGCACAGGCGCACACCCAGCCCAGGCTAACAATTCTATTTAGTTTCCCCATTCATCAATGCTGACCTAATGGAGCTCTATAAATGCATAAATCACATTGTCCAGTGGATTGACGGCCGCTTGATTACAGATTACCCCAGTAATCCTCCGTGATACGTTTCAATACCACAGATTTGTCATACTGCCTTTAGTCAGCTTGCGTTTATTTGAACAGGGGATTGGACTCTATGTGTTCTGAGCATTGTCGGCTTGGGATATGTTCACTGTTACGTTAGTAAACTTTGTAAAAGGAGGAATTGAAGAATGGTCAGCTTTGCATTGATTTAATTTTGCATTACATTCCAGTTGTACCTCATGAGAAGATAATTAGAATTCACCTAGGCGAATATGCCACTGAATTCGAAATGCATATTGCAGATAATGCACAAAGAACAACAAAAAGATCCATGCATTTGATGCCGAATCCAAAATGAGCGAGACTTCCATATTCATGGAGGCTTCAAAAGCACTCATTTGCCGACCATTAGACGGTGCCATTCAGTGCAATCGTATAACAAAAGGCACGTTCGCATTCAAATCAAACTGAATAACGTTTAATCTTCATAGAATATTCCAATGCTAACGAGATCGCGAGAGATTTCCAATGTCCGCTCTCCTTTTCTCACGAGGACTCCAAATGAACTAATTCCATTATGAAAATCTTTTTCTTCGTCAAATTGGAATAATCCTGCTTTTTGTTCGGATTAAAAACGATTTATCAAAAGAATTGTTTGCTGTAAATAAAAAATAGGATCGGAACGAGATGAGTCTCGGATTGCTTGTGCAGATGTTACAAGAAAAATTGTCTGTGCTGTAATTTGGGACCCTCCTCTTCCTCGTCAGCCTGTATTGTTTAGAATTCTATTAAATGCTATGAGGCTTGTAAATGTTTGTGTTAATGTCAAGGCAGGAATGAGGAAAATGGTGAATTTATGGTCGTGTTTGAATATAATTTCGAAATGAGAAATTGTTTTGAGTACGTCAAACCTCGTCATGAATAAAACATATTTTTACTAATTTATAACGTAGGTATATTATGAAACGAACTATTAGAGCCGTTGACGACATGGTGCATGTGGAAATGATTTTTTGTTACCTATATCAACCTTGTAATAGGTATAACATGTTAAGGTCAGTGTAGGTCAACCATGCCTAACATATAGGACAACTTTAAATGAAAAAAAATATTATAAGACTATACCTCTGCTGTCTTCTCTAGTATGTTTCCGAGACAGCTACCAAAATTGATATTCAATAGTCTTTATAACATAATATTTTCTTTAAACCTTCCGTTTCAAATATGCAAATCTTCATTTAAGTCCTTGCATAAAGACAGGAAACAATTTGAATAAGACTGTACATTGTGATCGACAACGTAAACGGTTATGTATTTAAACGACATTGTTCCAAGAAAGCTTCACTGCTATTAAATATATTAAAGGAGGCTACTGTGAGTTTGAAATTACGACTGCTTAATTTAAAAAAAAAAAAAAACATTTTAAATTCAATAGGATATACATATAAAAGAGAGCCACAGTAGTTTTGTAAGTTAAATGTTGAAAGATAAAAGTAGCCTAAATTACTCCTTACAACATCAGTCAAGCTGTTTCGGAAAATACAGAAACAAACATTTCAATTTTTTTTTCCATTCCGTATATTTTCATGCCTTTAGTAAAAACTTGCTATTGGACAATAAAATCAGACACTTCTTTTTTATTTACATGTAAAAACATCTGAAGGGATTTGGATGGATACACAAAAACTTTATAATTTAGATTTAACACATTCAGGCAAAATCTCTATATCTAGAGCAGACGAAGTCGCGAACAGAAGTCTAGTACTACATCAACGTAAACCCTACAGCATGAATTTCCAAGAGCTAGGTACGTCTGAACAAAAATAATACTTAAATAAAACCAGTAAAGTTCAAGTCGAACTCGCGCCGGTAAGTAAAAACGTCAAAAAAATCACATCTGTTGTATAGGGATATTTATTTCATTAGTTTTTTTTAGCCGCCAGAGAGATAGACGGACGGACAGCGGAGTCTTAGTTTTAGCTCGTCGATCGTTTACACGATACGGCCTTACCTTAAAAATGTGCCAAGTTGAAGCACGAAGTGGGCGAACTGGATATTAATTTGGTTAGTCATTAGGGAGGCTGGGGATCATTGCGAATTTGAATCAAGAGCGTTCCATATTCATTAATCACAATCTACGGTTCCACACGTCGGTTATTCGGGCTTGTTTTGCTGTTTCAACTGTGTTACATATTACTGTATCTATTATAGTGGTAGATCTTAAATATAGGCCTTTAGCTATATTCTTATTACAAACTAGCTTTTGCCAGCGGCTTCGCTCGCGTGGTGTTTCACGTGTTATTGTGAGTCAACCATAAAAGATAGACATATGCTGTCAAGGAATATTTTTATATAATTTTAAGGAGAACATTTCCGTCATACACGATTTCTATGTAGCTTTATCCATTAAGGCTGCACACGCGACGGAAGCTTAAAAAATGGAGTAACTTCTTCCGTTTTCCCAATATTTCCCTTCACTGCTCTGCTCCTATTGATCGTAGCGTAATGAAAAGTATACTATAACCTGCCCAGAAGTATGAAGAATAATTGTGCCAAATTTCGTTAAAATTCGTCGAGTAGTTTTTGTTTCTATAATGAACATACAGACACACAGACAGACAGACAAAATACTGATTGCATTTTTGGCATCAGTAGCGACCCCTAATCACCCCTTTATAGTAATTTTAAATATACTTCATGTACAGAATTGGCCTCTCTACAGATTTATTATAAGTTTAGATTTCGAAAATCGTAAAGAGTTTAACATATTTACAACAGAACTTGCTATCAAAATAATAAAGTATATCCTCTGTTTAATATTCCAGTACAGTCGGCAAAATGTCCCAGCATCGCTTTAGCATTTCAATAGCAACAAATTGTGAACGATATAAAGTCCAGTTAGGCTGGTCGCAGAGCGGCGATTTTGCGACAAGCACGTTCGCTTCGCACGTGGTTGTCGGATGTGAAATTATATGGATACTAATGAAATGGACGACTGTCGCAATGTTCTAGTAGTCTCATATCAGATAGTTTTTTTTTTGACTATTTCTTTTATCAGCGAAGTATTCTTCCTAAATTACTTAAGCATTAAGAACTGTAAGGAGTGTCAGCATAGTAAGGAGTGTCAGCATAGTGCCAGGGCCTGTAGAGGGCCAAAGCCTGCCGGAGTCGCGGGTCTTACCCATTACCGTAACCTCGGTACGTAAGGGCTAGTGAAGGACACCTTCGATTTTAGTCAGTCAAGTCTGACAGTTCCTCCTCCTCCTCCTCTGGGTGGGAGGTCTCATTTCATGATTTTACCACGATAAAAAAAAAACTATAGGAATGAACGTTCCAGGGTCACGATTATCTGTTTAGTCAGTCCCAGGACAGTTTTAAGGTATTACCCACTATTGAAGACCATGCTTACACGTAGTCAACTTTTAGAAGTAAAGTTACACAACTTCGATAAAAGTCGTCATGTTCTAGACTCGTTGTAAACATTTTGTTTAACTGTTTACGAAGGCGACATCTGCTGTGTTACAAAATTATTGTTTTGTAACACTGAATAAGTCACGTAAGGATAATTTATATTTATTTGCGGTGCTGCCAATAATGGGTGTGTCTTTGCTTATATTTTACCAACAATTAATATGACCAAAAGTTAGTTTGCTTTTTTAAAAATTAAAGCAGAAAAATACCTTTACAGTATTTTTTTTAATAGAATTTGGACTGAACAAGTTATATATTTTATTCAGAATCTAATTTAATTTATTTATGTAAAATGAAGGCCTCGTACTCAATGGTCCAGTCAGGAAATCATTAGCAAAAATGACAATTAAAAATCAAAACCCTATAGTAATAAAGAAATAGCAAACATTTTCACGTGAACGGGTACTGCGACAGTTAATTACAAAGCTACACCTTAGACTGAGGCTCGAGCCGGCACAATTTCCGTGTAATATCCGCCGTATCCGGCCGTATCCACCGGTATCCGCGCCGTATCCGCAATCCGTACGTTTTCGATCACCGAGATCATGCGAGCACATACGGATTTGTATTGAGAATGTATTCATCGTGGGGTACATTTCTAGATTTATTTTTTTATTTATTAATGTGCTATCGAGCTATTTTTTTATTATACTAGCTGGTTGACCGAGCTCAGCTCTGGTAAAACTAAAGGAAATCGTAAAATGGTAAAAAAAAAACTTATTAAAATCGGAGGTTTCAACGAGCTTCATCAGGAAAGAAGTTAACACTTTAAAGAAATCAGTCACCCAGGCACCGGCTTTGTGCTACATAATTATGAACCTTGTTGTGCGTGAGAATTATAGAGAAAATGAATTTTCCCAGAAATCGGACCTAGCTAGTTCGATTTTACGCCTCAGTAATCGAAAATAAATTATTATTAATCGAAGCAATTTCCGGCCACAGGCACCATAGGCGCAGGCTCGCAGTCGGCAAGTAATGAGTAGCTCGCCGTCCGCTCAAGGGCTATGCCCGAGTCGACGGCTCGTCGTTTAGTGCGTATCCAGACTGGTGTAACGCGTAATGTAATGCTGACGGCACACGAGTGTTTCATGTAATGCTCGTAGTGCCGTCTACAGCTAAAATTTGCGTTACATTACACGGTGGATTACATTAGGCTTTACACCAGTCTGGACTCGGCTTTGCACGCGAGCTGTCTGCAAACTGATGAAGCGGCAATAGGATCGAACAGCACGGCATGGTTTACCTACATACTGGCTAAGTGATGAGATTAGACTGCTGCGCTGAATTCTATTCCCGCACGGAACAAAAATTTATATGATCTGCATGTAGCTGTTTCGGGTCTGGGTGATTGTGTATGTGAATTGAAATGTTTGTAAACGCACCCACGATACAGGAGAAATTCCTACAGTGGGAAAAAGTTTTTTTTTTTTTTAATATAGGTTAAATGTGAATATTCCTAGCGGTCAATATTTTATGCAATTTGAAGTAATTTTCGATAGAAATAATTTATGCCACGGATACATAAAATCGTCGCACTAAATGTGTGCGGAACAATGAACCTGGTATTAGTGTTTAGCACCCAATATATGGAGCAACACTGTCCGCCCATAAATTCGCTCTCTATAATAATGTCACGCGTGTTATTTACGACGCGTTTCTAATGAAAAATATTATTTTGAGCCCATTGTAACATTTATTACGCTTTGTCCTCCGATGCTTATGATAGTTTTTGATTTATTGGTTTGATTTTTGCTGGACAAAATGATGAGGGATTTTGTTTTATATCTCAGACGAGATATGTTATCAAAAATATAACCTAACCTAAAAAAATAAGCGAACATATTACATAGTATTCATTACAATAGGATTCGTCAAAAAATAAAAATAAAATAAAATTAAAATAAACTAAAATAACTGCCCTAATCAAATAAACCACCCCGTGACGTTCCTGGCACAAAAGACCCCAGAATACAAGCAGCGTTACCACGCTGAATGGCAATAGCCAGTCTTTGCACCAGAAACGAACCGGCGCGATGGTCCAAACCACTGGTCCTAAGTCGCTGACCAATTTCCCTCACAAAAACTTTAGCCTCTCTTCCCCAAGCACCACACGTCTCAAATGCCACGGGAACAAACAAGTACCGTGACTGAAGGACAGCATACTTGATATGTTTTGACGCCGCGGCGGTCTCAGCCGCAGCAGAAGCGGCTAACGACGTTCGCGCCAAATGGCAACAAGCGAATGTATTGACGCAAGTAGCATCCCAAATCAAGCATAAATTCATTACAATCATTTTGATTCCGTTGACCTAACTAGTAACTTCTGTTCCTTATATCTTTTCTTATGACGTTTATTGTTAGTCTGAGATAAACTATGACCTTTGTTTTTAAAAAGAAATACTTCAAAAAACTGAACAAGTGTGTGTCGCAATTATTATATGTTTAGCTATCGTGTTTACACGTTTACGAGTACTTTTTGTTCGTATGGTCGACCAAATCTCTTGTTTTGTGACTTTGTTTGAGGTCTCGATTTATTAAAATCTATTCAAAGTTATTCCCAAGTATCGGGTGAGCACTCAAGCTGGTCGCATGCCAGAGGGTCATGGCTATCCGGATGATCCGGGGATACCGCACGATCGCCGGCGAATCAGCCAACCTCCTAGCAGGATTGCTGCCCTGGGATCTGGAGGCGACTGCCCTCCAGCGCGTCTATGAATGGCGCGTGGAGGCGCAGCGTCGGGGCGAATCCCCGCTGCCTCGACAAGTCGAGGCGCGGCGGGAAGAGCTCCGGCGCGATCTCAGGGCAGTATGGAGGGAGCGACTGTCGCAACCGAGGTCCGGGCACGCCGCAATCGCGGCGGTAAGACCCCTCTTTGAGGAGTGGCTGGATAGGCGTCACGGCGTCCTGACCTACCGCATGACGCAGGTCCTCACCGGACACGGAAGTTTCGGGAGGTTCCTGTGTCTGATAGGGAGGGAAGAAACGCCTGGGTGTCACCACTGCGAGGATCGTCCGGAGGACACGGTGGAGCATACGGTGCAGGACTGCCCCGCTTGGGCAGAGCACCGCCGTGTCCTCACGACGGCGATAGGCGGAGACCTCTCGCGCCCGGCATTGGTCGAGGTCATGCTGCGGGGCGAGACGGAGTGGGAAGCGGTCGCCTCCTTCTGCGAAGCAGTCATGCTCATGAAGGAGGAGGCGGGCCGCCTGAGGGAGAGGACAGCGTCCTCCCTCCATCCCACGGGACTACACATGCTGAAACTTTAAAAACAAAAGAAAATTACTTCAATGATCCGCCAAGCCATACAAACATAGCCAACATACATAACGATATCAATAGTTCAGCTTACATCACCAACATAATAGAAAAAGCGAGATCAAGAATCAGATATGAGACATCAAACTTTAACTTTTCTCAATATGGTGTTCATGGTTTAGAAGATTTAGTTTTGGAGTCCGGAGGACAGCCCCTTAGGACCTTCGTTGTATCAACATGGAGGTCCGGATCCAATTTCCTTGGGGACTTGGTAAATAATGTTTATCCTAGTACATACTATAACTGTGAACCCCTTCAAATGTATGGATTGAAACAGTTCAAAGCCCCAGAAGAAGTAAGTAGAGCCTTGGATATGGTTAAACAAATGTTAGATTGCAATTATGAAGGTTTAGAAGATTATTTTGATTTTGCAAGAAAATACCTTGAAGGGAAATGGAAACCGTTCAACAGAAATAACGTTGGAAACCACAAATCAACTTCATTTCAATTTTTCGACGAATGTAAAAACGAAAATCAAGGTGAAATATGTTATAATGCAGAGTGTGAACGCCGGTACTTTGCTTGGAATGGCGGTTTTGAATAATGCGACAGACTTGAGCTTAATTGTATATTTTACGTTACAAGTTTATAAGAAAAAAGAATGCGTGTTGAGATGGACGCGGTCGAGGACGAGTGGCGCGCGCGGCGGGAGGCGCGCGCGGCTGTCAAAATCCATAGATGCATAGATGGAGCGGGGTCGATACTACGCCGTGTGCGTGGGTGTCCATACGCTCATGCTAGGCGTCAACACAGAGCTTACTTCACGGATATGTAAACTGTACCCTTTTCAAAGTATCAAGCTAATACGATTAAGATTAGAATACATTGAAGAAATATTGGCTGAAAAAGCGTGAGTTA
This sequence comes from Agrotis puta, assembly GCA_943136025.2. NCBI lineage: Eukaryota > Metazoa > Arthropoda > Insecta > Lepidoptera > Noctuidae > Agrotis > Agrotis puta. The sequence continues at coordinate 18,716,541 of OW964176.2, read as the reverse complement.
TTGTATTTAATTTTGTACTTCTAAGTTAAAAAAAAAAAAAAAACTGTATTAGATTATGATTACAATTGTGTAAAACTACCTCGTTGGTAGCAAACACGACACCTGAGCGATGGTCCTAGGTTCGAATCACAGGTCGGACCATATGGAATTGAGAGTTTCCTTCAGCAATTATTTAGGAGTCAGTACTAGTGCCCGGTTAATGTGCAATAGGCTTGCCCGCAGTTACCAACATGGAATTGAAACATAACTGGAAAAATGTAGGTCTTCTAATAAGTAATACCTAAATTAATTCAAAGGTTCAATGTGAAGGCGATTCTGTTGGTGCGTGACCCTCGCGGAGTGATGCAGTCGAGGGAGCAATTTGCTCGCTCTCAGAACTCCTCAGATTTTTACGATCCGTCGCTACTCTGTGCCGGCATGGTCAGCGATTATATGACAGCTAGAAGAATACTGCAAAAGTTTCCGGACAGACTTCTGTAAGTGATTCATGATCTACTAGCTGTTACCCGCGCCTTTGCTTGGCCCCCTCCCCCTGTATAGCCTGTTCTCTCAATCTAGACACTTTGTATCAAAATGTTCCAGCGGTTTCGGCCTGACATCTTCAAACAGACAACTTTTCGTATTTATAATATTTAACGATGTATTTTCCGTGATATCTGACCGTGTTTGAAAACAAGATTTTTTCTTATTAGACATGTCTTGGAGTGAACTCCAATTGTCTAACCTTGGATGTTCAAATATCAGCCTTCTCAACCAGCTTAAGGAAACCACTGCTGAAGCTACTTAGAGCCCTGACATGGCTTTGTAACAAATCCAAAGATGACAAGAAAAAGCTGGACATATTTTGGTACAGGGATAGAGACGGCTATAGGCTATGTAGGGGATAGGCGATGCCGCGGACAACAACTAGTCAAATACAAGATTATAAAACAAGTTCTTGTATCACTAGTAGCATCTGTTTAAAAATGTACCTATACCTTACAGAGTAATGCGGTTTGAGGACTTAGCGTTACAACCTAATGTGAGCGCTGGCAGAATTTTAAACTTCATGAATACACAAAGAACACAGGCGTTTGATGACTTTCTGCAAGCACATACCACTGTTGAGATGGCTGGTCATTTTTCTTCGTATAGAGTCTCTCGCAACGTTCCTCACAAATGGAGAACTGTGCTGGACTTTAATTATGTCAATGAGATACAGGTGAGTATATTAACCATAAATTGTTATAAATGTGAAACGTAGATATTTTTCATCTATTGCTTAGTCTCATCTTCATTCATGTAGATTTTGAGGAAAGGAAAAGTCAGCTGCGAGTGGATAAGCACTCCAGACGCCTCACCAATTAGGCCATCGCAACACACTCGTTTAAAGCTGAATCTTTCATTCTCTTGTTTGAATGTTTTACGGAGTACTTATTCGTAAATAAAATACAGAAATTCTGTGCCTCTAAACATTTTGTAATTCAAGCCAGTAATATTGGTCTGTCTGAACGTACCTCCCACCACGCCCTGGGTGGGAGGCCTAATTTGATGATTTTACCACGATAAAAAAGCAAGTAATATTATTAATGCAAATGTATTCTATTACCTACTGACATTAATTTATAACAGAGAGCAGTGGTGATCAAATAATTTATGCAAACTCACAATTTTACCTGCGCTTGATTACCGCCATTGAGTCACCGCTGGTCCTCTACTTTTTGTTTCTTCTTCTGGTTCAGATAGTACAGTGAGTAATCATTTTAATTTCAGCTGACGTGCAGAGAAGCAATGAATTTATGGGGATACAAGATGGCGCACAATGAAACTCATATGAAGAGCGAGGACTTCAACGCCATTCAAGATTACACAATTTAATTTTTTTTTAAGGTTGTTAAACTCATCAAATGAATCCTCCCACCCAGGGCAGAGCGGGAGGGACTGTCACACTCGTACTAACTAAAATCCACGGTGTCCTTCAATAGCCCTTTACGTTCCGGGGTCACGGTAAATCGTGAGACCGGCAACCGTGCGACCCCGATCGTGCGACCCCGGCATTTATAGTGGATGGCCTAAGGATTTTAACCTCGGAATTGCATTACAGTGAACTAAAGTAGAATGTTTAACTTAATGCTTAATATTACCTATTTACTAATTTATTCGGCACAGATACTTTCCGAAACAACCATGTTCTGAAAGTATCTTCTACGTCATTCGGAACGTATGAGCGCCGTGCCTTCTACCGATCCACGCCCCTATGACGGGCCCTATCGCTGCAATAGCCGCCCCATCACTCAGCGACAGCTTCAACCAGGCTGTCATTCATCGATACATTATTTTTTACCAAAAAACATGAAAATAACCACATAGTATGTAAAAGGTTAATCCTTTTTTTACTCACGTATAAAGAAGAAATATTGTTTTGATTTTAAAAACTCATGGATCGGATTTGGTTTAACTCCTAAAAAGTGTGCCCTGGACGGTATCGCTTCCACTAAAAGGCAACTAAAAATAACGCAATCAAATTGTATGATACAGCCGTACTGCGCACACCGCACTCCCAAATGTATTTGAATGGAACACTACCGCTACTATGAATTTAATAATTAATATTTTTGTATATATAATTAAGAATTGGTCGTTTAGAGAATTTGCCATTTTAAGAACTTGTTCTTTTACGTCTCGGTTGCCATTTTGCGAATTATGCTTTTTGCAAGCGCAAAAAGCATAATTCGCAAAACTAAACGTTTTTAACATTCGATATACGTAATTATTATCATCTAAATGCCAATCATGTACGACTCGCTTGCATTGGGTACATTTTAAAATGAGCAAATTAAATAAATTGAAGAAGAAGAAATGTTAAAAGGGTACGAAGTATGGCGCATTGCTCAACTTTCGACTGCTGTGCTGCGTGTCGCAAGTTCGATTACCGCTCCGAACAAAGAAACAAGAAACAAGAAGTTGTTTAAAGAAACAAGAACGAATTTTGTCAACTAGTATATTTTCGTTAATAACCTAAACTATGTACCTATAAAGAGTTGCCTGCCGGGGTCGCGGGACTCGAATTACCGTGACCCCTGTACGTAAAGGCTATTGAAGGACACCGTGGATTTTAGTCAGTACAAGTCTGGGTGGGAGGATGATGATTTTATAACGTTGAAAAAAATGTATAAAATTATTGTGAACGAAAGTTTAGCTACTTATGCAGGTATTTTTAAAACCACGTATGGAACGAATTTGTTTAACAAAATTGGTTCGCTATTTTTACCCGTTAAAAATTCAAGCATTTCCCATCCTACTTTCCCAATTATATTAGAGAATTCTGCATTCAATCACCGTCGGAGAGTTAATTGGATTTCATCAAAAATGGCCGAACTCACGAAATGAATATTTAAAAATGGAATTTATAATATGCGGTTTTCCGGTTTTCGAAAATTATTTTGGTCACGACAATTGGCAAAGTCAAAATTCAAATCATTTATTTCACTTTATTAATGTCAATAGACAAAAAAAAATACAAATATAAAAATAGTTGTAGTGCTACTGTCCCAGTAACAAGAAATAATAACTGTGAAAGTACCGTTTATTGCCCGTGGTACTACCCGTTGTAATACCAGTAAAACCAAGGGAAAAAAAATATCGGTGGTACTACCGAGGGATCTAGTAGTACCACCGATTAATTTACCAGTGGTACTACTCGTTTACTATGCCAGGGCCGCGGGACTGTCTTCACAGTTAACCGTGACCCTAGAATGAAAAGGGCAATTGAAGGACAGGAAGGGAATCCCACATTCCCTTCCTGTCCACACAGGGCGGTACTGCTGGTAGTACAACGGGTAGTACCACGGGCAATAAACGAAAAGTACTATAGGTGCCCATTCCAAAGCATAGATCTCTTTGGAGAAGCACAGGCAAGAAACTCCATGGAGTCTCCTTTTAAATCGCTATCGTGATATGGTACATTATGTGTTTATGTGAGAACGATATAGCAAGTTAAGTGTCTCAATAAAATTATCAATAATAAATAAAATAAACCGTATGAGCTAAGAGATGAACAGTCCCAACTGACACCGCTCGTTCATGAACATGACACAAGTATCAGCTCAACCATTTAAAAGGGAACTAAATGATCCGACACATGTGCCATCATCAGCTAGACATTTGACTGAGCATAACAATTCTCAACCGCCAGGGTCATTCAAGTCAATAAAAGACGTAGTTATCTAGTCAATGATAGCTCTTAAATACACAATGCAGAAGTAGTTGTACAATCTTCATCAGCTCCGACAATAGTATTAAGGATTAGTAGTAAATTATTTAAAAACCTACAATTGGCGTACGTACCTACTAAAAAAATAAAAATACAGACACAAAAAAACAAAAACTAAAGTAATAAAAAGAGCACAGAGAAATAAATACATAATTATAACCCACAAGTCAACAAGCTAATTTTGGTAAAGTAGATAAGTAGGACCGGTTTCATTTTATTTTGCATATTTCTTTATCTTACACGTGTTTTGGTTGTCGTCTCATTTAGAGGACTTCAACAAACATTTGAATAAATAATTTGATACACGAGGTTGGGGAGTTATGAATAATTACAGCGTCGAAATTAGGCACAGGTTATATTTTATCGAATTATACGAACTGTTATTGTATAAACATTAATTTCAGAAATGGCTAAAAAATATTTGTATACACACATGCAAATTAAGTCAAGTATTAATTTCCTTTTAAGTCTACTTAAACAAACCGAGTTCCTATCATGACTTTTCCCGTTTTTGAGACGTAAAGTAAACGGGTACTGTGACATTATTGTTCCTCTTTCGTACACTAGAGGCGCCTTTTATTTTTCCATACAATAAACGTAGTAAAGACTTCAAAAACGCTGTAAATAAAAGACAGAGGTCTTGTGATAAGACCTCTGTTTTGAAGGACAACTTTACAAAATGACAACCTATATATCGGTCGCCTAGATATTTTCAGATAATAATGTCTTTATAAGTGCCGACGCAGAGTTTCTTCATCTTCACGCCTTTTTAAACCTTTCTTTCAGTTAGGAGCTTAAATGCCTAAGCACTAAAAAACAAAAATATCAATATTTTTACAATTATTTAAACTACCGAAAGGTTAGGTAAAGGCGTATTTCTAATCCAATAAAGATAAATATCACTATCCAAATGGGTAAAACGACGCCGTCTCTTCGTGTGCAGTATTTTTTTAAGTTTATTGTTTTTGTGTTTTTGTTTATTTTTCGTCATAATAATAACGCGTTTAACTATCGTGTAAAACGTCAAACGCAGTTACTAGCGCCACGACTAAAGTTCTTTTGACGCGGCACTAGTGCATATGTCATTTTATCAAATAGCATTTGTAAAAATATAGAACCATGTATTTTCCGAAGAGTTATCTGTCAAATCGTAATATCATTCATCCTATTCTTGACTCGATTTTACGGGGTGTAGAAAACGCCCGTATCTAAAGCCGAAACTACGGGTTTCGTGATTAGAGATTAGACCCCCGGACCATGAGGACCGGTGGCTTACACTGAATCATGAAGACGAAGTGGTCGCATCCTTGGAGGCTGAGGTTCCTGCAATAATAACTTACGGCTAAAATGATGATGAATGCTGATGATGAAATAAAAGTTAAAAAGGAAAACATCTTGAAGAAACCGGCACGTCCTAGAATCAAAAGTTCAAAGACATGTGATATCTATCAACCAGCACTGGGCCCGCAAGTTGGTATTATGGCCTCTCAAAGAGAGGAGGCCTGTGTCCCATCAATGGGAACATTATAAGCAGATAATATTTCCGTTCTTTCAACACTGACTGACGAAAGATTTCCAGGTCGTTCTGGTACGCGACTTTATGAATAACATTTACACTTATTATTTACCCAATTCTAATCCTAATTCAACGAGTGAATGAAAAACCGTTTAATGAAAATGTATCAATTACAAATTATAATAATAATGATAATTTGTGAGGAGGTTCCTGTCTCTGGAGCCTTGACCCCACACCGGCGGATTACTATTTTTATATCCAAGAGGGAAACTTAATGATGAATTTTAAGAACATAAATGGAAAATTAAAAACAAATTGCCCTCCGGCGAAGGGTCATATTATTATAATTATGATCAATACTATATTTTATAATCTCTAATGGCGTTGAAGTCCTTGCTCTTCATATGAGTTTCATTGTGCGCCATCTTGTATCCCCATAAATTCATTGCGTCCCCGCATGTCATCTGAAATGTAAAATTATTAGGGAGCTTCCTCACGACACGATGCGATACAAAATTGCATCAATTGACGGTATCGTAATATGCCTTTATGCCGTATTAGTAAGGTGGATTTTCGTAGTTCACGGTAGAATAGCATTGTGTCGCTCCATGAACACATACGTGCGATTTGAATGGGCAATCGATTCGATTTTGCACGCGTCGCGTCACGCCTTAAGCAAGTTCGCTTACTTCGTAAATGCTATCTGGACCAGGCGTTCCACTTTCAAAATCAAAAACGAATGTTTTTATTTCACAAAGGCACATGATGGCCACTTATAAAACGACGACAACGGGTGCTCTCTAAGTCCGGCAAGAAAGACCGGGCCCGTATGAAAGTGACTCGAATAATTTGATGGGTATATCGTAAATTGTGAATTATCCATGAATCGTAAATACTTGACCTGTGAACTAACCTTGTATCCTAAAGACCGCCTTTCAATGAAATGAGTTGTGGACAGGAAGATGATGATGATGATGACAGCTAATAGAATAGAATAGAATAGAATAGAATAGAATAGAATAGAATAGAATAGAATAGAATAGAATAGAATAGAATAGAATAGAATAGAATAGAATAGAATAGAATAGAATATAACATACTTTACTGTACACCAAAATTAATAATCATACGTTTTACTGTTAAACCAATGTTACTGGTAACGAAAAACAATAATTTGGTGTAGAGAAGAGGTAAAAATGCAAAATAAGGCAGTGATGAACTGAGACAGAGAATTAACAAAAGATGCACAATATCTACATGTCACATGGATCACGGTTTACGGACTACTCACCTGTATATCATTGACATAGTTAAAGTCCAGCGCGGTTATCCATTTATAAGGAACGTTACGAGAGACTCTATACGAAGAAAACTGACTAGCCATCTCAACAGTGGTATGTGCTTGCAGAAAGTCATCAAACGCCTGTGTTCTTTGTGTGTTCATGAAGTTTAAAATTCTGTCAGCGCTCACATTAGGTTGTAACGCTAAGTCCTCAAACCGCATTACTCTGTAAGGTATAGGTACATTTTTAAACAGATGCTACTAGAGATAAAAGATTTTTTTCCAAATCTTGAATTTAACTATTTGTTGTCCTCGGCTTCACTTATCTCCTTTTATAGCTAATAACCGTCTCCATCTCGGTACCAAAATTCATTAAAAAGGCCCAGTTTTAACGATCCAGGATTCATCAACACTACTATGTCAGGGCTCCAAGTAACTTCATGAAACTGGTTGAAGAGGCAGATGTTGATTTAACCGAGTAAACTTAGACTTTTTACAAGATATGTCTAAAAGATAAACGTCTACGTCTTCTATAAACGTACTACTTAAAACATGGTCAGCTACTGATGTCAAGGAAAAAACGAGTACATCATGAAATATACGAAATATATATATAATACGAAAACGCGTCTGTTTGACGATTTCTCACCTACACTACTACAGAGATAGATAGGACGAGACCTTGGAGACAGTTACAGGCTATGGGAGGAGGGGACCGAGCAAAGTCGCGGGTAACAACTAGTAGATCATGAATCACTTACAGAAGTCTGTCCGAACACTGCTGAAGTATTCTTCTAGCTGCCATATAATCGCTGACCATACCGGCACAGAGCACGGACGGGTCGTTACAATCTGAGAAGTTCGCACAGCGGGGATGGTGTATCCTCGACTGCATCACTCCGCGAGGGTCACGCACTAATAGAATTACCTTCGCATTCAACCTGTAAATTCAAATTAAAGAAAACCCACATGTCGCCAGCTATGTTTCAGTTTCATGTAAGTAACTGCGGGCGAGCCTATTGCCATCAACCGGACACTAGTACGGACTCTTGAAAAATTACTGAAGCAGAATCTCAATTTCATATTGTCCAACCTGTGATTCGAACCTAGGACCATTGCTCAGGTATCGTGTTTGCGACCACTAGCACGAGGTAGTTTTATACAATTTTACATCATATTATCAAACAGTTTTAAGTTACTAAAACAATTTGCAATAACTCACGCTTTTTCAGCCAATATTTCTTCAATGTCTTTTAGTCTTAATCGTGTTATTTTGATACTTTGAAAAGGGTACAATTTACATATCCGTGAAGTAAACTCGGCATCATAACATATTTCACCTTGATTTTCGTTTTTACAGTCCTGAGAGTATTGCAATGAAGTTCCTCTGTGTTTTCCAACGTTATGGCTGTTAAAGGACGTCCATTTCCTGTCAAGGTATTTTCTTACATAGTCGAAGTGATCTTCTAAACCTTCATAATTGCAATCTAACATTTGTTTAACGATATCCAGAGCTCTACTTACTTCTTCTGGGGCTTGGAACTGTTTCAATCCATACATGTTAAGGGGTTCACAGTTATAGTAAGTACTAGGATACACAGTAGTTACCAAGTCCCCAAGGAAATTGGATCCGGACCTCCATGTTGCTACAACGAAGGTCCTAAGGGGCTGTCCTCCGGACTCCAAAACTAAATCTTCTAAACCTTGAACACCATATTGAGAAAAATTAAAGTTTGATGTCTCATATTTGATTCTTGATCTCGCTTTTTCTATTATGTTGGTGATGTAAGTTGAACTGTTGATGTCGTTGTGCATGTTGGCATTGTAAGGTATGTTGGTATGATCTAGCGGATCCTTTAAATAGCTTTCTTTTGTTTTTAAAGTATCAGCATGTGTAGTCCCGATGTTTATAATAAAAACATTAACGCCAAATGCGAGATATACTGTATAAATGTTAAGGCACCACATCATCTGGAAACACATTAATTTCTGTTAAGTAATAACAGACTCGGGGTCGCGGGACTCACGAATCACCGTGATCCCGGTACGTATAGGGCAATTTAAGGACACCGTGGATTTTAGTCAGTCCCTCCCGCCCTGCACTGGGTGGGAGGACTCATTTGATGATTTTACCACGAAAAAAAAAATTAATAACAGACTAAAATTACCGCATTACGTAAAAAGATACACTGTAGAATAGCATAGCGGTCCTCTATAAATAATTTCACTTATTAGGTGAATAATCACATCACATATTTTAACTGAATGTACTCATTTCAAGGAATACAACCAATTACCAATCATCCTGTATTTCCAAAATAAAATTTTAATGAACTATACGTGTTGAAAATATCATTACTTATTTTTTTTCTTTTCTAGTTATAATTATAAAAAAAAATCACTGACCTGTTCCTTGGGAATAACTGTGAATACCGTGTCGTAATACTGTGTAGTATACCGTAACAACAAAGTACAATTTTAAATCATTAACATGTACACACACCACAATATTACACGTGACAAATACAAAATAATATAAACAGCATTTAATTTATTTATTATTATGCGACCCTAAGTACACACAGTTCCAAAGGGGGCTAAAAAACATGAGAGTTCAAATCCGTGATAGACCCAAGCCGAACTTGGGTGACAATTTTAAAACTTGACGGTACTGTTAGCTAGCACATACTGACCCTGTGTAAATATAATAAAAATAGATGATTATGTAAATCAATATCTATAGGTTAACGGGAAAACGGGAAAATAGGTCAAAGGGCGTATCCGCCATTTTAGCCAAAATTAGTTTGGCTAAAATGGTGGAAATGCAGTCGTCATCTTAAAAGTAAAAAGATACAACGCAGGAGTAACGCTCCCAGACTTTTCGTCTATTTAATATGGTTTAATAATAATAAAAAAACACAACTTTCAGTAGTGCCATCAGGATGGAATTTGATGTGGACCAATGTGGCATATATTAAGTGCCTACCACTCGTATGTGGGTTTAAGTTTAATTATGGCATTCTGTCCTGGGGAAACTCTTCAAACAGAGAAAATGCCTTTAAAGCCCAAAAAAAAAAGTGTGAGAAGTAGGTATCTGCACACTGAAACAGACTGACTCATGCAGGGATGAGTTTCAGAGATTAAAATTTTAATTAATTTTAACTCTGCCTTCACTGATTTATCAAGGGGCAATAATGTTAAAGTGATATTAGTAAATATTAAAAACTAAAAAGTGCACGACACAAAAATGTACTGTCTGAAATCAGATGTTAAACAGTTAAATTTAAATCTAGTATATTTACATAACTAAAACTAGGAATTTAAGAATCAAACTAAATATTTACAACAAAATACTAAATGTAAACTAAAACTGAAATAAAATTATAAAAAAAAAGGAAAAAACAGAAAAAGTCACAGACACTCAGGCGTCAAAGTACTCCTCCGCATCGCTGTCATCTGCAAACGTGCCCAGAAGACTGGCGGCATTGTCTCGTTGAATGGCAATGCTTATTCTTTGACCAAAGAAAGAACCAGCCCTCTGGTCACGCGAAGTGTACTTGCATACTTTTAGTTAGTACTTTTTTATAAATTTTTAAATTAAGAAAGACCCTCATATCCTAAATAAGTATATTTGGATTTGGAGTGAAAATTTATAGTAAAGTACTGCGAGGAGAGATTATGGATGAAGAAATTCGACTTTCTGATTCCATACACCTTAGATCGCTCTCCTAATTCGAAACCTACAAGTATGTGGATATCGGAAGTATTAATGTACCGGATATGAAACAATCGTGAGGGAGCGCCTCTTTAGACGCCTGAAAAATATATTAAATAACCTTCTTTCAGGCGGAAACAAGGTGCGCGCTTTCAACGGTAATAATTTTATAACTAGATTTCATATGATTTGCTGTCACATACTTAGCTGTTTTTTGGCGTAACCGACTTCAATTAACTTTGTAACGAATGCATTTTTTACTCGTTTGATATACTTTATATACATAATATGTACAATAATTATAAATAATAGTAATATCTACGTTCTTAGTTCTAACAAACTTTGTCTTTTGCTATTTGTTTTCAGCTATTAGCAGAAATAACTAATGTTGGAAAACTGTTCAGTTTTTTTTGTTTTTTGGCTCTCCTATAAAAGTTGTGTTTTGGTAGATACACCCTTTTTTGTCCAATGACTCTAAAGGTTTCTTAGTGTTAGAAAAACTTGTTCTGGAATTGAATTATAGATACAAAATTAATGTCATTGCTGTTGTGTTATTAAATGTCAGAAAACTTGTTTTGAAATCTAATTATAGAAACACCTTGATCTTGAAGTATTTAGAAACGATGAGTCAGGACTATGGAGGCACCATTGGTGGCACCATAACTTGGGCGTGTTGTAAGTTGATCAGCAAAGGGAACAACGATTCACATTATCCACATTGTAATGTCCCGACATACTATCACAATCATCATTTTACAATACTAAGACGTATGGCAGTTGCTAGAGCGAAGGTATCGTTCTCTTCAACGGTCTGTAGGCAAGTCTTCGTGGACGTGGCGCTGCTCCAATGGCTTCGTCGTTGCACGGAGATAGCCATACCCCTGGATGCTGCTCATTGACGCTCGAATCACGTGACGCGCCGCCACTATCGTTTAGCGCTCTCACCAATAGCCGTCTCCGATATACAGGTAATATGCATTCTGCCAACGAGATATTAGACAGACTGACAATAGATAGACAGACAGTGAAGTCTTAGTAATAGGGTCCCGTTTTACCCTTTGGGTATGTAACCCTAAATGTTGTCATAGTGGCAAATTATTGTTTTTTTTCTAACTTTGTTAGTTGTTTCTTCTTCTGCCACTTGTATAGATAACGTATTTTATAAAATCTGATTACGGTTGCCAAACAATAACGTATTGCGCCTACACACCTATATCAAAAAACTCAAATAAGTTATAGGCCAATGTAAAAATTTTGAAAATAATACACGATCTAGTAAGTTACTTATTTATTTTAATTTATTTATTAAAACTTTATGCACAAACTTAAGACTTAATGCCTTAGGCATTTTCTACCAGTCTACGTTATGGTGATGCAGAGAAAAAAACACAGTTACAAATACACAAATACGACTAAATATATTATAAATCAAAGAGATATAAAAATGCAAAGATGGGAAAATTCCTACAACAAAGTAATTTAAGTCGAATCTGCCAGCTCCTTGAGTAAATGTTCACGCACTTTAGTCGTAAAAGTGAACCTGCTGGTAGCCGTCCTGATATTCAGAGGGAGCGCATTCCAAAGGACGACCGCCTGTACTGAGAATGAAGATTTAAGAAAACCAGAGCGGTGGGAGGGACATCGTAGAAGACGATTATGGAAGGTACCAAGACTTATGCTATGCGCAGAGCAAAAATATTGGAAATGGCGAGTCAATAAAGTAGGAGAGATAGGTTTCCCCAAAAGAGAATACAGCGTCTTCAAAACCCTCAATGCTTTGCGCTGTCTGATAGGCAACTACTTTTAAAGTTAACGATGTGCAGATACATGATGATACTTAAGGAGATTAAAAACGAATCGAATGCAGTTATTTAGAAGTCGGTCAAGTTTCTTTTCTTTCTTTCTTCTTCTTTTTTTATGTGTGATGGAAGAATATTTTTGTACGATAAAGCGATCGCAACCTTCTGGGGACCCGCTGACTGACAGCTGCAACCTGATTACGCCAGTCAAGGCAGGTGTCAACGTGCAACATCCATCGACGTCGGTCCCAAATGGAATGATTTTCCCGTCAAAGTGTGGTGGTACCGTTAAACTAGTCAGCCTTGGCAAGCTATAAGGGCTCCCTATAATGATAGCCTGACATTTACTAGGATTAACCGCCGGCCCAAAACGATGTGACCATCATCATCTGTCTAGCCTTTACCCAACTATATTGGGGTCGGCTTCCACTCAAACCAGATGCAGCTGGATATCAGTATTTTACATGGAGCGACTGTCTGAAAACGATATGACCAATCGTTGATTATACGAGTACGTAGATTCCGGTTTAGGTCCTCGATAGCATCGGATAAGCTATCAACATCAGACCTGACAGTAGAGTTGTAGGTCATCAGCATAAAGATGATGAACACACTGAAGTTCGGTGGAAATGAGATATATAAAAATAGAGAACAGAAGAGGAGATAAAGTACCACCAGATCACGCCAGCGGGTTGACATTAAAATACACAAAATTCTTATTTAATGATTGGGCGACACCTGAGATTCGTAAAAGAAGAGAAAAGTTTTTGAACTTTATGATCTTAAAAGACAAAATGTGATTACCTTTTATCAGTTTGTTGCCAAATATTCAAAACCTTTTAAAGGTGTATACAAAACAGTCAAAGCTATTCATCTTAGTAATAAAATCAAATCAGCCGGTGACAAAATAAAAACTACTTGGAAAATTACAAATAATGAGACAGTGCAATAACGAATTCAGTTTAGAAACAAAATTATAGGCCTGTGTTAATTTTGCCAGTTTTCAGTAAGGTGTTTGTAAAGTTAATGCTTACACAAATGCTATGTCACTTTAATAAAACTCCATCTTTCATGATCAACAGTTCGGTTTCACCAAAGGGCATTGTACAACTGACTCTTGTGTTATGTTTACCTATTAAAGAACATTTTTGACTACTGGGAAAAAGCAAGATGCCATTCGAATCTTTTGAGACCTCTCAAAGGCATTCGATTTTCTAAACCAAGAAACGCTTTTGCTGAAACTTGAACATTATGGAATTAAAAATACAGCTCTTGATTTACTTTGGTAATTCATACTCATTTACTAAAAAACAACCACATACTCGTGTTATGGTGTTGTTTGTGGATGATACATCAATTTTAAAAAAATTGACAGACGTGAACAAAATTAAGATACAGTTAATGACGAGGTTCAAAATTTGGATTACTCTGGATAATTTACTTCTAAATATAAAAAAATAAATAAAAAATGTATTCGATTCATTTTACCAAATGTTAGAAGTAGCGAAGGTAACATATTATTAAACGCAGATTTTTTTTAATTTATTCATCAGGTAGTTTTCCTAGGAATCACGTAAGACGATCAATTACAAATATAGCATGTCTAGCCAGGCGACTAAGCTCAGCCGCGTATGCTGTTAGAAAAATAAGACATATGCGGCTACAGTTAACGTACGTCGAAACTTCGCTTTTGGTGTACTTCAGCTACTTTCACAGCATTATGTCTTATGGCATTCTACTGTGGGGCCGGGCGGCTGAAATTGAAACCATTTTAAGCGCATTCATAGCAATTTATAATCTACGTCGTCGCAAATTTCTTAGGGAACTATTTAAAAACATTAATATTATGACAGAGCCTTGTCAATTTATTTATAAAAATATAATACATATTAGGAAAAATCTTCATCTTTTTAATACAATAAGTGATAGATATAACTTCAATATATAATAAAGATAAAATTAATCAACCTCATTTTAGATTGTCTAAAGACCAAATATCTTTAAGGGGTTACTTTGATAAATGTTACAACAAAATACCTAGAGATATCTTAAAAGTAAATGGAAGAAAATGCAAAACCTATTTCAAAAATACACTTACTGAACAAGCATATTGTAAATTAGAAGAATAAATTCAATATAAATATGCTTGGGAACATGCTGGTCCTGCTCCATAGTACAATTTAGGACCTACTCTAAACAAAATCAAACTGGTTGGAATTTTAATGGGTATACTCTATAATTCTATATTGTGAAAATGTCAACACCGTGTATCTTTTCACTAATATTTATTTTGTTCTTATTGTTTTTTTTTTTTAAATAGTATCACCGGTTTCACATGACATATTTATTTCAAATTATGCTATAAAAATATTGGAAAACATTTTTAAAATGAGTTTGTAGTTTCTTACCCATTCTTCATCATACAAAACTACCCTTGCGAATGAATGTAGACTCAATCCCATACCATTTTTTTAATTTTAATATTCGACGTTCAAAAGTGGTTCTTTAATGGCCTAATTGAAATAAGTGACTCGTCTTTGTCTTTGTTTCCTCCGAATCATATAAATATTGGTTTTGTTGGTAAATCGGTCTAAGCGTCTAGGTAGTTCAGCCTGTATTAGCAATATGAGGTGTCTCCAATAACAAATGAAACTACGTCTGCTGTTAGATTGTGTAATCTTCGATAGGGTTAAAGTCATCACTCGTCATATGGGTCTCGTTGTAGGCCATCTTGTAACCCCACACACGCATAGCTTCTTGGCACGCCATCTGAAATATTGTTGTGCCATTCAATTAATTATAGTTTACAAGAATACGAAAGTAACTTTTATTTGTCCTACAAAATTATTGCAGACTTGTATATTTTCTCTAACAGTATTATCATAGATTTTTTTTATCGTGGTAAAATCATCAAATGAGTCCTCCCACCCAGGGCAGGGCGGGAGGGACTGTCAGACTTGTACTGACTAAAATCCACGGTGTCCTTCACTAGCCCTTTACGTCAACCTCCTAGCGGGATTGCTGCCCTGGGATCTGGAGGCGACTGCCCTCCAGCGCGTCTATGAATGGCGCGTGGAGGCGCAGCGTCGGGGCGAATCCCCGCTGCCTCGACAAGTCGAGGCGCGGCGGGAAGAGCTCCGGCGTGATCTCAGGGTAGTATGGAGGGAGCGACTGTCGCAACCGAGGTCCGGGCACGCCGCAATCGCGGCGGTAAGACCCCTCTTTGAGGAGTGGCTGGATAGGCGTCACGGCGTCCTGACCTACCGCATGACGCAGGTCCTCACCGGACACGGAAGTTTCGGGAGGTTCCTGTGTCTAATAGGGAGGGAAGAAACGCCTGGGTGTCACCACTGCGAGGATCGTCCGGAGGACACGGTGGAGCATACGGTGCAGGACTGCCCCGCTTGGGCAGAGCACCGCCGTGTCCTCACGACGGCGATAGGCGGAGACCTCTCGCGCCCGGCATTGGTCGAGGCCATGCTGCGGGGCGAGACGGAGTGGGAAGCGGTCGCCTCCTTCTGCGAAGCAGTCATGCTCGTGAAGGAGGAGGCGGGCCGCCTGAGGGAGAGGACAGCGTCCTCCCTCCACCCCAGCCGCAGTGGTAGACGCCCACGGCGTCGGACGTCGCAGGACGATCTCCGGCCACCGTAGGCGCGGGCATGCGGGCAGCGAGTAATGGGCGACTCACTGTCCGACCATGGACCATGCCCGGGTCGACGGCGCGTTGTGTTCCACGCGCGCCTCAAAGAGTGTCAGCATAGTGACGGGGCCTGTAGAGGGCCAAAGCCTGCTGGGGTCGCGGGACCAAGGGATTACCGTGACCCTAGTACGTAAAGGGCTATTGAAGGACACCGTGGATTTTAGTCAGTACAAGTCTGACAGTCCCTCCCGCCCTGCCCTGGGTGGGAGGACTCATTTGATGATTTTACCACGATAAAAAAAAAAAAAAAAAGAAAAAAAAAAAGCCCTTTACGTACCGGGGTCACGGTAATGGAAAAGTCCCGCGAACCTGACAGGCTTTGGCCCTCTACAGGCCCCGTCACTATGCTGACACTCTTTGAGGCGCGCGTGGAACACAACGCGCCGTCCACCCGGGCATGGTCCATGGTCGGACAGCGAATCGCCCATTACTCGCTGCCCGCATGCCCGCGCCTACGGTGGCTGGAGATCGTCTTGCGATGTCCGACGCCGTGGGCGTCTACCACTGCGGCTGGGGTGGAGGGAGGACGCTGTCCTCTGCCTCACGCGGCCCGCCTCCTCCTTCACGAGCATTACTGCTTCGCAGAAGGAGGTGACCGCTTCCCACTCCGTCTCGCCCCGCAGCATGGCCTCAACCAATGCCGGGCGCGAGAGGTCCCAGTATTATCATAGATGGAGAAAAAACCTACAAAATGTACAACAAGGTAATAAAACATAAAAGAATTGCGAACAAATAAAAAGATCAAAGTTGTCACCTGTATTTTATTAACTGATGTAAAGTCCAAAGCAGTTTTCCATTTATAAGGGATGTTGCGAGATACTTTAGAGGTGGATAGAATGCCAGGTATCTCAACAGTAGTGTGTGAGTGCAGGAACTCATCAAAAACTTGCATTCCATCCAGATTTAGGAACCTTAGAATTCCATCAGCTGTAGCGTTAGGCATCAGAGCTAAATCTTCAAACCGCGTTACCCTGTTATTTAATTATAATTAATTAGTTACAAACAAAAGTATAACCTATATTATTTGTGTGGAAGTCAAAAGTCGTTTTGAAGATCAAAACTAATTATTATTTGTCAGCACGGTTGATAGACTGCTGTGAAACATGTAGCGGGTTCCATCCCCGCACGGAACAAAAGATCTCAAGAAAAAGAAAGAATCAAAGGGCAGGCTCTTTCTTTGGCCAAAGAATTTGCATAGCCATTCAACGTGGCAATGCTTATACGGTGGCCAGAGATAGTCCTGCGATGACAGAGGGTGTCTAACACTCCGGCTGGGTCGTGAGGTGGACGCTGTCTTTACCCTCATGCGCCCCGCCACCTGCTTCGCAGAAGGAGGCGACCGCTTCCCACTCCGTCACGCTCCGTAGCTTTGGGGCTAACGCAGGAAGTGTTTCCTGAAGTTCCACCGGCTGTCGAGGACGAATACCAGAAACTTCATCATCCACCCGACGCCGATGCCAACCCCTCCCACCGTTATGTGGGACTCTGATTGTGGCGCGTTCAGACGGCCATGAAAACACAAGGTCTCTCCAAGGTCAAGGCCGCCGCCTGGTGCGACTCGCCCTCCGCTAGGACAAGCGTGTCGTCAGCGAAACATTAAGCTGACGCCGAGGGAGGTCGCCACGCATAACCCAGTCGTAACCGATGTACCACAGGAGCGGCTCCAGGACCGATCCCTGTGGAACACCGCACGATATTTCTCGCCGGTTCCACTCTCGGGGTCTGACCGGGGTAGATGACGGTTCTGTCCGTCAAGTACTCCTCGACCATACGACGGAGGTAGTTCGGCACGTGCTGATGCCGAACTGCATCCCTGATGCAACTCCAGGGCAGGTGTTAAAGGGGGGGGGGGGCAGACAAACTGTCTCTCCGCAAGGTCCGGACCCCCCTCAATATTTGAATCACTTAAGAAATAATTTATTTACAACTTTGTTTTGATTTTTCCAGTTCGACAGCGACACTACACATACATCATCACCGTGTAGCTTAACACCTATTAAAATAAATTGCTTAGGTCTGGAACCGCTTCATAGGAAAACCACCCATTTATCTTGTCAATGGGGCACTAATACTTACATCAATCTCTCCGGATACTTCTGCAGGAACTCTTTTGCGTACACATAGTCACTGACCATATCGGCACAGACCAGGTAAGGGTCTGAACATTCTGGCTGATTGCAGAAGGATGCATGTAGCCGCGACTGCATCACTCCTCGCGGGTCACGCACTAATAGTATCACCTTTACGTTGAGTCTAGAAAACATAATCATGGTTTGTCAAAATCTAAAAATTACAATGTAAGGTCATCAAAAAATAGTCTGAGACTTATTTTATCCTCTCGGGCGCGTTACGTACACCAGGGTGTACATAAGCGAAAACGCCCCAGCGCCTTACGTACACACGTCTGTACATAACAGACTCGCTCATTGGACGTTGATTTTAATCATTTTCAATCATAAATCGCCCGAAAGGTTAAAAACAGTGTAAATTATCATGCCAGATAATAATCGACAACTCACTCTTTGTCTTTCAATATTTCTTCAGTCGGCCGTAATCTTAGTCGCACAAGTTTCATGCTTTGGAACGGAAACAGTTTACACAAACGAGAAGTGAAATCTGCATTCAAACAAAGCTGGCTTCCATTCTCATCTTTACAATAATCATATAATCTGGTGCGATGATTAAACCCAGGCAAGTCTTTACTTTCGAATTCAAAGTAATCGTCTAAACCGTAAAAATTACATTTAAACATTTGTTTTACCATGCTGAGTTGTTTGGTTGCCGCTTTTGTATCCGTGATTTGTTTAATTCCAAACATGAATAGGGGTTCATAATGATAGTAAGTACCGGGAACTGCATTTACCAGTTCTCCAAGGAATGAAGATCCTGACCTCCATGATGATATTATAAGAGTCCGCAGGGGCTGTCCCCCAGATTCCATAACTAAATCTTCTAAACCATCAACACCCGATTTATAGAAGTTATAGTTGGAGAGATCGTCTTTTATTTTTGTTCTTGCTCTTTCTAATAACTTGTCGATTTCTGCAGAACTGCGGGTTTTATTACTTTTATTTGAATGTTTCTGTTGCTGGTCTATTGGTTCAAGGGAATTGTTTCCATTCGTCGTTACAAGTACATTATTGTCTTCTCCATCCTCGAATTTTGAGACAATTTTAATACTTCTGCGATTTCTGATTCGTATTCGATCGTATGCGTTCTCAGCATACTGTGATCCAATGTTAATTATAATAAAAATACTTAGACCAAATACTAAACATATTGTGTAAACATTGACTCGCCGCATCATCTGTAAAATTATACAAAATCATAAGTAATTTTTTCATGATACCTGTTATTCAAAATTCTATTTAAATACGTTGTAGTGAATAAATCGTTGAAATGCTATATCAATAATTAGAAGAGAAACACTCAACAAATAGTTAAATAGGTAACCAACAAATACAACTACGAGTACTTTTATATGTAAGACAAAAATATATACATATTTTTTATACTACGTAAAATTATAGTTTTTTTTTTTGTCTTAAAGATAAAACTTGTTGGCTTTGTGTTGTGACAAATCAAATCATTTATTTTAACTGGGCGTTTAACAATACCATTTGAGGTTGGTCTTAAATAAATGGGGCAGATCATTTATATATACTAAGAAGAAAAAAGGGCCCAAAATCGAACCTTGTGGTACTCCCATTTTAACTTTTAAACCCGTGGAATTGACACCATTTACTTGAACTTGCTGTTGCCTATCATTTAAATACGATGTCAGTAAGCTGAGCGCAAGTTTACCTATACCGTAATGCTCTGCCCTGGGATCTGGAGGCGACTGCCCTCCCGCGCGTCTATGAATGGCGCGTGGAGGCGCAGCGCTGGGGCGAATCCCCGCTGCCTCGACAAGTCGAGGCGCGGCGGGAAGAGCTCCGGCGCGATCTCAGGGCAGTATGGAGGGAGCGACTGTCGCAACCGAAGTTCGGGCACGCCGCAATCGCGGCGGTAAGACCCCTCCTTGAGGAGTGGCTGGATAGGCGTCACGGCGTCCTCACCTACCGCATGACGCAGGTCCTCACCGGACACGGATGTTTCGGGAGGTTCCTGTGTCTGATAAGGAGGGAGGAAACGCCTGGGTGTCACCACTGCGAAGATCGTCCGGAGGACACGGTGGAGCATACGGTGCAGGACTGCCCCGCTTGGGCAGAGCACCGCCGTGTCCTCACGACGGCGATTGGCGGAGACCTCTCGCGCCCGGCATTGGTCGAGGCCATGCTGCGGGGCGAGACGGAGTGGGAAGCGGTCGCCTCCTTCTGCGAAGCAGTCATGCTCGCGAAGGAGGAGGCGAGCCGCGTGAGGGGGAGGACAGCGACCTCTCTCCACCCCAGCCGCAGTGGTGGACGCCCACGGCGTCGGACGTCGCAGGACGATCTCCGGCCACCGTAGGCGCGGGCATGCGGGCGGCGAGTAATGGGCGACTCGCTGTCCGACCATGGACCATGCCCGGGTCGACGGCGCGTTGTGTTCCACGCGCGCCTCAAGGAGTGTCAGCATAATGACGGGGCCTGTAGAGGGCCATAGCCTGCCGGGGTCGCGGGACTTTCCCATTACCGTAACCCCGGTACGTAAAGGGCTAGTGAAGGACACCGTGGATTTTAGTCAGTACAACTCTGACAGTCCCTCCCGTCCTGCCCTGGGTGGGAGGACTCATTTGATGATTTTACCACGATAAAAAAAAAAAAAAAAATACCGTAATGCTGAAGTTTCATGAACAAAGTTTCGTGATTTACGTAATCAAATGCCTTCGAAAGATCACAGAACATCCCAATGGCATCTTGAGCTTCTTTCCAAGCAGTAAATATGTGTTTCAATACCAAAGGACGTTGTACGTCTGATACCGGTGTTACCTGCATCAGTCGTACAACGTCCTTTGGTGAAAACATACTGATGCTCGTGCAAGATTTTATTGCTGTTGAAATGAGTGAGCATTTGATCAAGCATACATTTTTCGAACACCTTTCTGAAGACCGGCAAAACGTAAACGGGCCAATAGTTATCACAGTCTTTACTATCCCCAGATTTAAAAAGCGGTATTATCTTACTGTATTTCATCAGGAATACATTCTACTCACTAAAATAAATGTCAAATATTTTTATAATGTACATTTTTTACAAAAAACCACAAATAGCTTTGTCTTCATTTGGATTGCGTAGGAAACAAAAAATTTACCGAAAATTCTTAAAGATAACTTTAAATTTTTCTTTTTAATTAAAAATGCTCTTCAAACACAATACATTAGATAAAAAAATACAGAAGCTACAAAAGGTTCGTATTTTTTTTCTGTGGCATAAGTTAAAAAAACGTTCATCCAGATCCTGACATGTTAACCACGGGACCACCTGTAGCATATAACCTTTCAAACAAAAACAGAATTTTCAAAATCAGTGTGGGCGTCTTTGATAAACATAAAAAATTGCTGTGATCCTCCCATCATCAGATTCAGACTTCGATTTCCACTTCAAGTATATTAGGACATACGAGAAACTTTAGAATAAAAAAACATTTTGAAAATCGGTCCACAATTAGCGGAGAAACCCATGAAAATATTAAAAAAAAACATACCAGTCAAGCATGGAACCTCTTCCTTTTTTGATTTTCACAATTTTTCTTTCGTATCGACTGCCAAAACTTTTTTGGATCAGTTTTATGGCCTGCGTAATCGTTGTATCAATAACGCTTTTAAAGTTCTCCAATATGCACTTGTAGACTAATGTGTTTGTCGCGAGCGCGTTGCATCCTAATAAGAAACTAATCTAAATTGTTTTTATAAAATCTAGAATTAGATCCAGTCTAACATGTTTTTGAAACATATGCAATGTTGGAATTTTTTAGGGTTCTGTAGTAAACAAGGAATCCTTTATAGTTTCACCATGTACGTTCGTCCGTCTGTCTGTCTGTCTGCCTGCAGTTTACCTCAGAGACGCTCGGTACTAGAAAACTGTTATATAGAGATTAGTGACGTCAATATTTATGTTTTTTCTCGCGTCACCCATATTATGGGATGTCGATCTTCTAAAGACGTAAAATAGGTTTTTATTAAACAATATTTGATTAAGGTATCCGTTAGTGAAATATTAGTGCTTTAAAGTGCAAGTGATTTAACTGACTTGCGAAAGAAAAACTATCACAGCTAAGTAGGCTATACAGGTTTACGACTTATAAAATGTAATTAAGTAACATATTTTCTAAAACATGATTTTTTCAACTGCAAATCAACACTAGAAATTTATAGTACACCAACTCAAAAAAAAACGAACTTTAAATTAGAGGCGTTTTTTTACAAATGGGAAAAAAAGTGATAGCTTTTGAACTAAATAATAAATACTTATTTGTATTGTATGCATGGTTTTCGTTGTCATGTCTCATTTTTTATTGCCCGAAAATAATAAATACTTACGATAATTCGAAGGCGTAATTTCGCAACACCACGGCCGCAGCACGGGAATTGAATACTCTCCCGCTCCCGGCGCACAGAACGACTGAAGTATGGGAGACGGGGCATCCAGGTCATAGTTTATCTTGGACTAAAACTAGAGGTCATAAGGAAGCATATTAAGATAATTATTCGGAAGATAAAAATAGTTTTTATCGGATATTTACTCAAAATGATGGATATTTAATGTTTAATTAAATTTAGTCACCGGGCGGAGCACTTGTCGTGCGCGTTCGTTGCGAAATGTCGGATATAGTGAAATGTAGTAGTTGTAATATAGTCATTAGTAAAGTTCTGGCCTTCATACAGAACCAAGTTGATGTGATGAATGAGAAAACAACTATGTAAACATTAATAGAGGTACGCGTAACCTATTACGGCTCGACAATTTTGATTTAAATAGTGGACCCATTGGTATAATGAATTTGTCGAAAGAAAGCATACATACACCGGAACGGTTAAATTCAAAAGCAGCTGTTTGCAAAAGTTCATTGACCGACAAACTAGCTAAAGGTCAAGTCAGCGCAGTTAGAAGTATGTCCTTTTCGCACGCAAAGCCGCGATCGCCTTCTGTCCTTGTCGCGCATGAGACGACATCGTGCCAATCGGATCGAGGTAAGCGCGTGGAGGCCCCTACTGCGGTTTCGTCCCCGGTAACAAGGAACATATCGCCTGCGTGTGCGCACTCAGTGGCCTCAGTGACGCGTGTAACCGGTGTATCGGTCAATGCAGAGCCGTCGAGTAATAATGAGCGCCGTACTTACGTTCAAATAGCACAGGACGGGGGTGATTTTAAAACCAATAAGGACGGCGAATGGAACATTGTACAGAGTAAAAGGGGTAAAAATCGTTTTATAGGAACACAGGGGAAGGCGAAGAACCCGACGGGTAAATTTAAGGCTGCAGAAAGTAAAATCCCACTGTTTGTAAACAATGTGGATAGTGAGTCATCTGTTAAGGACATTGCTGATTACATATTTGGCAAGACGAACGTTGTTGTACAACTAACAGAAATAAAAATGAAGCAAAAAAGGGATTACAAGGCTTTTAAAATATTTGTTCCTAGGCATAAGCTAGAAATATTCCTGGACGAACAGTTGTGGCCTGAAGGTATTTCCTTTCGTCGTTTTATTAACTTTAGGGAGCGTTATGTGCAAAATAGTCCTACCACGTCAGGAATAAATAAAGCTAAGACTGAGGCAATTCTCAAAAACGATTAGCTATGGCGACCACTACAAATCAGATCGTAAAAATGGTTACCTTTAATTGTAAATCAGTCGCGAGGTCTGTGGAGGGGATACGGGAAATATGCAATACTGCACACGTTATTGCCCTGCAGGAAACGTGGCTACTGCCACACGACACTGCTTTCATTGGATCTATTAACCAGGACTTTGATTATACCAGTAAGTCAGCGGTGGATACCTCGGCCGGCGTACTGCGCGGTCGCCCGTATGGTGGGGTGGCGCTGATGTGGAGAAAAGGTGTGTTTTCTTCGGTTGAGGTGGTGCCGTGTAGTAGTGTGAGGCTAGTTGCTGTTAAGGTATGTGCTAGTGAACGTGAATCGTTAGTGTTTTCGGTGTACATGCCAACAGATAGTTTGGACAATTTGTTAGAATTCACTGAAGTATTAGGTGAAATAAATGCAGTGATTGAGAGTTGTGACTGTGAATCCGCTATAATTCTCGGTGACTTTAACGCTCATCCAAATGAGTTATTCTTTAGGGAATTATGTAATTTTTGTACGATGGCTTGATCACTGTCTGACGACGGAGGCAGCTGGGCAATGTGTGACTGATATTAAGGTGTTGTATGATGTGTTTTGGTCGGATCATTTTCCGCTTGAAGTTTATTGTAACTTGGGAATATTACAGACCAGTAAATATTATAATGTTGAGATCTACAATGAAGTGAGATGGGGTGAGAGAAACGCTGAACAGATCAGGTTATATAGTGAGCTCTGTAACAGTAGACTTAGGGACATTGATTTTCCGATGGAACTTAGTCTGTGTGCTGATATGAGTTGTAGTAATGAAAGTCATTATAAAATAATTGATGAGCTTTATAACAGTATTGTTAATGCTTTGACAATAGCTGCGCGTAGCAGTAATAGACAGAAAAAGCGCAAGAATTATGTCATTGGTTGGAATACACATGTGCAAAAAGCACACCAGATCGCACGAAGTAGCTTTCAGACCTGGATGCTGTATGGAAAACCCAAGTCTGGTAATATTTATGATGCCATGTGTGAAACCAGAAGGCGCTTTAAGTCTAAGCTCAAGTGGTGTCAAGACAATGTTGAGCATATAAAAATGGGCATCTTAGCCACTCACCATAAGGACAAGGACTTCAAGCGCTTTTGGAAGCATACCAGGAAAATGACATCTGGCTTATGTGTGCCTGCGTGTGTCGAGGGTAGAAATGAGCCCCAGCAAATTGCTGAGCTGTTTAGGGCACGTTTTAAGGTCGAGTCGCCCTTACCAAGTATGCGGCAGGTGCTTGATGCTGAAGCCGATGATGGTGTGCGATTCAGATTTAAAATAAAAGAAGTCGCTCAAGTTATTAAGAGCATGACTCGAGGAAAGTCTCCAGGGCACGATGACCTAAGCATCGAGCACCTGCAGCACGCGGGTAGTCATTTGCCTAGGGTGTTGGTCATGTTCTACAATTTGTGCTTAGGACATTCGTATTTACCCCAGGAGCTTATGAAGACTACTGTCATTCCAATTATTAAGAATAAGACAGGCGATGCCTCCGACGGGAACAACTACAGGCCCATCTCATTGGCTACAGTGATTGCCAAGGTGCTGGATGGTTTGCTTGACCGTCACCTTAGTGAGCATATACATCTTCATGATGCTCAGTTCGGCTTTAGAGCTGGGCTTTCAACAGAAGCTGCTATACTGCGGCTCAAGCATACTATCCAGTACTATGTGACGAGGAAAACGCCTATATACGGCTGTTTTTTTGGACCTGTCGAAGGCATTTGGCCTTGTATCTTATCAAGTGCTGTGGGATAAGCTCCGGGAAGAAACCAGCACACCTAGAACCATGATTAATATATTGAAATATTGGTACGGTAACCAAACCAATAATGTTAAGTGGGCGAGCTCATGTTCCACAGAGTACAGGTTGGAGTGTGGGGTGAGGCAGGGTGGCCTGACATCACCAAGGCTCTTTAACCTGTACGTTAATGGACTGATAGAGGAGCTCAGCAAGGCTGGTGTCGGTTGCTCAATAGATGGCACTTGTATGAACAACGTAAGCTACGCCGACGATATGGCACTGCTGAGCCCCTCTGTTAAAGCCCTAAACAAGCTCTTAGGCATATGTGAGAGGTACGCAGTGTCACATGGCCTCAGATACAACTCCAAAAAAAGTGAACTACTTGTCTTCAAGGCGGGCAATAAAACTCCCACTAATATTCCCCCGGTGAGATTGGCAGGGAGTCCGATAAGTGGAGTCACCAAATTCAAGTACCTGGGGCACTGGGTCACTGAGGACCTCTCCGATGACTTGGATATTGAGAGGGAACGTAGGGCGTTGGCAGTTAGATGCAATATGCTGGCGCGGAGGTTTGCAGGGTGCACAAACAATGTTAAAATTACTTTGTTTAAGGCGTATTGCCAGTCATTGTACACTTGCAGCCTGTGGGTTCGCTATACGCAGAGGGCGTTTAATGCCCTACGAGTCCTCTATAATAATGGGTTTAGGATGCTGATGGGACTTCCTCGTTACTGTAGCACGTCAGGGATGTTTGCGGAAGCCAACACCGACTGCTTTAGGGCAATAGTTCGTAAAAGAGTGGCCTCCCTGATGCGGCGTGTGCGGGGCAGCTCCAATGACCTTCTAAATACCATTACTAACAGAATTGAGTGTCCTATTGTGAGGCATTGGAATAAGGTACACGGTTCAGGTGGTGTCCTTTTTAATGTAAAATGACTTTTTAAGGTAAACTCATTTTAGTTGTAGTTATAAGGTACTAACTTAGTTTTAAGCTTTACTAAAAACTCAATATGAAATTACATTTGACATTTGTTTTGACATTTAATTTTAGTTTATTGTTTGATTTACATAGATTTTAATCGCATTTATTACTAAATTTATTGAATGTAATGTTTTTTCATATTTAATTTAATTTTGTTGATTGTAATTAATTTCATTTTATTTATTTATTTTTATTTTATTTTTTTGGATGCTTTATGTTTTTGTTTTTGTTTATTTAAAATTGTATGGACAATGTCTGAAATAAAATTATATTATTATGTCGTTTATTCATTTTACAATCATATTAATTACATTTTTAAATATTTTAAATAAAAAAGTAAACAATATAAAACATTTAAAAATATAAAAATAGAGATCCGACGGTATGGGAGCAGGGTCCAAGCTACCGGTGGTTAGGGCTCCAGAGACAGGAACCTCCTCACAATGCGAGCCGTATCGAGGAGCACTGCCTTCTGAATCAGGCCCTTGATCCAACCACCTAGGGAGAGCCTCGATAAGTGTTCGTCGAGGCTCTTGGCTATCAGGCCATTGGCCGTAACGACTATCGGCACAATGATAGCCGAGCTCACATTCCACATATCGACAACCTCGCGCGCTAAGTCGAGATATTTGATTTGTTTCTCCTTCTCAGCCTTCACGAGGTTCTCGTCATGAGGAATGGTAACATCGATTATCATTACGTGGCGCGCTGATCTGTCTATCACTACTATGTCAGGCTTATTGGCGACAATAGTCCTGTCTGTAATGATAGGCAGATCCCAGTACAGCGTGACATGGTCTTTCTCGAGAACTGGGTCGGGCACATACCTGTAATACGGTACCTCAGAGTCCACAAGCTTGTATTGCAAAGCAAGTTGCTGGTGAATAATCCTGGCCACTAGGTTATGCCTATGCAAGTACTCGCCGTTAGCAAGACGAGAACAACCAGAGATAATATGTCTGATCGACTCACCCGGACGGTGGCATGCCCGACACACGTCAACCGTCCCGTCTTTCATAATATGTCTCCGGTAGTTGTTCGTCAAGATAACTTCGTCCATAATTGCACAGACAAAACCTTCAGTTTCCCCGAAGAGGTCACCGAAACGTAGCCAAGACACGGATGCTAGAAAATCTACATCGGGCCCATGAAGAGCCCGGTAGAAGCGTCCGTGTAGCTCCTTGCCTTGCCATACCTCCCTGCGGTCTTCGGTACTGAGTAGCACAGGCTTGTGCCAGTTCTCTTTAGCCATGGACAGCGGGGTGAGTCCCTTGTCCACTGTGACCACATCTCGGTGCATACCCACTTCCATTTTCAAAAAATATTCTCTGAGACTGCACACCTCGCGGTTGTGGAGGGTCTTAGCGTTTAAAAAGCCTCGACCCCCACATTTCCTCGGGATGTACAGTCTCATGACTGATGATCGTGGGTGATGCATCCGGTTTGCGGTCAGCAGTGTGCGGACTCGTCTATCCAAGGCGTCGAGTTCAGTCTGAGTCCATTTAAGTATGCCGAAAGAGTACATTAAAACCAGCATGACCCAACCGTTGAAGGCGCGCACCTTGTTTCCGCCTGAAAGAAGGCTATTTAAAACCTTCTTGAGGCGTCCGAAGAAGCGCTCCCTCAACGATTGTTTCATGTCCGATACATCAATGCCAAGCGCTTCCGACATACCCAAATACTTATAGGTTTCGGATGAGGAGAGGGATCTAAGGTGTATGGAATCTGAAAGTTGAATTCCTTCAGATTCCATAATCTCCCCTCGCTTTACATGCATGACTGCACATTTGTCCACACCAAATTCCATCCTGATGGCACTACTAAAAGTTTCAGTTACCTTCAGTAGCTCCATCAGTTGCAATTTGCTGGGGGCAAAGAGCTTCAGATCATCCATGTATAGAAGGTGAGATATAACCTGGCCACCTCTCCTCAACCGATAGCCTAGACCTGAATCCTCCAGCAATGTGCTTAGAGGATTCAGGGCTAAGCAGAACCAAAGTGGACTCAAACTGTCGCCCTGGAATATTCCCCGCTTGATCCATACAGGTTCATCGTTCGCCTGGATCTGTCGACACCCTGGATAGCGAAGGACCGTTCTCCATTGCCCCATACACGACTCAAGGAAGGCGCGTAGAGTTGCATCTATCTTGTACAACTCTAACACCCTCATGAGCCATGTATGTGGCACGGAGTCGTAGGCCTTCTTATAATCTATCCAGCATGTGGACAGATTTTTGCGAGATCGATGAACCTGTTGGCTTATGGCCATGTCAATGAGGAGTAACTCCTTGGTACCACGGGACCCGTTCCTACATCCATTTTGAGAGGCAGACATAATGGAATTATTATTTATATGTGCATTAATTTTTACTCTCAAAATGGATGTGAGAAGTTTATAGACCGTCGACAAACACGTGATCGGTCTATAATTCTTGGGTTCCGCAGTACCACCGGCTTTATAGAGAAGGTGGGTAACCCCTGTTGTTAGGAACTGTGGTAGCGACCCAGACTCTAAGGATGACTGGAATTGAGATGCCAGACAAGTGTGTGAACTATTCAACCATTTTAGCCAAAAGTTGTGCAGTCCGTCCGGTCCCGGGGATTTCCAATTCGGTAACGAACGGACTGCTCTTGCTACATCTAATGGCGTAATGGATATAGGTTCCATTTCTGGTATAGTTTCACACACCCGTTCGACATCACGCATCCAATCAGCCTCAGTATGACTGACGGGTACCGACCAGATGCTGCGCCAGAATGTACTCGTGGCGTTATCATCCGGGCGACACACGTCAGTCATGTTTTGTTCAGGTCGCTCCCAAGCTTTGTATACCCACCTCTCATCGCGCTGGAACATGCGATTCTGCGAATACCGATCAACCCGCCGCTTATACCGACGAATACGGCTTGCCCATGCATAAACTTTCTGCTTCAGGAAGTCGATGCGCTCTGTGACACGGGTCATGTATTCTTGAGGACTTATTCCAGTCCCCGAGAATGCCCGCCTCACAAAGCGCATCACACGTGGTCGTGTATTTCCCTCCCTGAAGCAGTATAGTTTGCCGATAAGTACCCTGGCCCCATCGATACGTCGCTCGATCCTGCTCTGCCAGGCTCGTACGGTTGGCTTAGGTCGTTTAGCATCGTCAGAAATTGGGAATTTGACGTTAGCTAAACGACATGCCGCGACAGCCCCACAGTACAGGATCGAGTGAGTATCGACAAGATCCTCGCTGCTCTCAAAAAAATTCTTAAGCAGCGAGTTCAAGGCACTCACCAGCGCCCTATTTTTTTTAAGCATGGGTAACCGTGGTAGTCGGGGTCTAAGTGCAGCGGGAATTGAACGATACTCACAAACCGCATCCTCCAACGCACTCCTCAATCGCTCGTTGCACTGGCTACTTACCGTGGCAACCGCATCATCCTCCTCCACAACAGAAGAAATAACAGACCGTGGCGGAACTCTGTTTACAGACACGGACGCCGTTGGTGGTGGTGGAGTAAAGATGATACGGTTGCTTAGTACTTCTGAGCGCAACCTATCAAGTGCGGAGTCGTCCAACATGTGATTACGTTGGATGACCCGCACCTGATCCGACAGTCGTTGGGCCGTGACGTTTAGGGTTGGTTCAAGTACCTGGAACAGAGACAGCATCCTAACACGGTACGCAGTGAGCTTAGTTCCTCCCTCTGTAGACCCGTAGTATGCGCGCATGACATTCTCATTTATGGACTGAGTCCATCACATGCGCTGCACATATTATTATTATTATTATTAATTCAATGACTATTGGTGCCATTTATACATGTAAATAAATTAGATAAAAATTCGAATAGTTGACCCAGAGCCTCACTGACCTAGAGACCCACGAAGAGCTCGTGGCTATACAATTACAGGCGCACGGGCCGATCTTCCGAGTTATGTGGATATGTGTGGTGAGGTATGTGGATAGATCACCATCTTTCGTAGCGAGTTTCCTCCGTGCCTCGTAAAGACGTTGGTCGCGGCTGTTATTTGTAGATCTTTGACAGTCGTTATTGTTAGTCAGAAGCTCTAAAGTCTGACAACCAGTCCTACCATGGTGTGTCGTATTACCCAGTTACTAAGTTGTAGAGGTGAGATAGGCAGTCGCGCCATGTAAAATATTGATATTATAATACGGAAGCCGACCCCAATATAGTTGGGAAGAGGCTAGGCAGATGACTATCTTTTTACATGGGTGGAGTGGAAGGGGGCCTTAATGAGGCCATTATCAGGTGACGTAGCTAGATTCTTGGTCTTATGCTTCTAACTGACTTTGAAATCTTTGTAGTTTCGGCGTACCTCTTTTGTAATACGTAACTGTACCTGTAGTTTACGGTATTTTGTTGTTTTTTAAGCCCCGACACAAAAAGAGGGGCGTTAAAAATTTGACGCGGTGGTCTGTGTTTAGTGATGTGTATTTTTGTATAATCGTAGCCCCTAAATAACCTTAATAGATGGACCAATTATGATGCGATGTTTAATGTTTGAGAGCTGAAAATTGAACTTTTTGAAAATCATAACGTTGGTCTACCAAACACTGAAAGTAAAGAAACAAAACCGTCTCATACACGCCTAGCCTCATGCCTGATCACTACGAAAGGTTTGGCAGAATACTACGTCCACATGTCAATTGTAACAAATTCCATTTTATCTTCCGAATGATATCCAATGACGAAATCGGAACATATTTGATCTACAAAGTTGCATCATTCGGTTGTCGAAGTAAGATTAAACCTCGAAAACGCCTACCAGAAAAGTACCTACTAAAGCCAAAAAAATACCTGCCAGAACGGATGAATGCTTACCAAATTGTGTATATAAATTATTGTAGAAATTAACCTATTTCTGTAATAATAAAAAATACCAAAGCAGGGTCTATTTCTGTTTGCGGGATCCTAACCAAACCGAACTTCGGGGTGTCCCTGACATCCTTGCTAAAGCGGTTTTAGATTTAGTGAGCATTTATCCATTTTGGTATACAAAAAGAATTATTGATGAGCTTTTAAATAGTAGACTTCTAATATGAGCTTTTAAATAGTACTCTTCTAATCTACTGGGAATAGAAATGTTTTTGGACTCAATCAAGTTTGATATTGTTTACTTTACTGAACAATGGTTAAGAGATCATCAAGTAATGTCTATTTGATATGATAATTGTTGTATTGTTAGCCATTTCCGCCGTACGTATGTAAAAGCGTCTAGGTAGTTCAGCCTGTATTAGCAATATGAGGTGTCTCTAACAACAAATAAAACTAGTATGCTGTTAGATTATGTAATCTTCAATAGGGTTAAAGTCATCACTCGTCATATGGGTCTCGTTGTAGGCCATCTTGTATCCCCACACACGCATAGCTTCTTGGCACGCCATCTGAAATATTGTTGTGCCATTCAATTAATTACAGTTTACAAGAATACGAAAGTAGTTTTTATTTTTCCTACAAAATTATTGCAGACTTGTATATTTTCTCTAACAGTATTATTATAGATGGAGAAAAAAATTTTTAGGTTTTTTTCTTTAACAACAAGTTAATAAAACATTAAAGAATTGCGAGAAAATAATAAGATCAAAATTGTCACCTGTATTTTATTGACTGATCTAAAGTCCAGAGTAGTTGTCCATTTATAAGGGATGTTGCGAGATACTTTGGAGGTGGATTGAAAACCAGGTATCTCAACAGTAGTGTGTGACTGCAGGAACTCATCAAAAACTTGCCTCCCATCAATATTTAGGAACTTTAGAATTCGATCTGCTGTAGCGTTAGGATTCAGCGCTAGGTCTTCAAACCGCATCATCCTGTTATTTGTTTATAACCAATCAGTATCAGACAAAAGTATTACCTATTTTATTTGTGTGGACCTAGCATATGAAAAATAAACAAAGTCAAAAGTCGTTTTCAAGATAAAAACATCTAATTACCAGACTACACAGTGTGTCGTGGTTCCATCCATCCGTCCATCCCCGCATGAAACAAATATCAAATTTGTATGACCTTTTTTTTAGCGTGGTATAATCATCAAATGAGTCCTCCCACACATGGCGGAGCGGGAGGGGCTGTCAGACTCGTACTGACTATAATCCACGGTGTCCTTCAATAGCCCTTTACGTTCTGGGGTCACGGTAATTCGTGAGTCCCGCGACCCTGGCAGGCTTTAGCTCTCTAGAGCCCCGTCATTTTGCTAACACTCTTTGAGGCGCGCATAAGCAACGCGTCGTCGACCCCGGCATGGCCCATGGTTGGACAGCAAGTTGCCCATTACTCGCTGCCCGCATGCACGCGCCTACGGTGGCCGGAGATCGTCTGCCGACGTCTGTCGCCGTGAGCGTTTACCACTGCAGTTGGGGTGAAGGGAGGACGCTGTCCTCTCCCTCACGCGGCCCGCCTCCTCTTTCGCGAGCATGACTGCTTCGCAGAAGGAGGCGACCGCTTCCCACTCCGTCTCGCCCCGCAGCATGGCCTCGACCAATGCCGGCGCGAGAGGTCTCCGCCTATCGCCGTCGTGAGGACACGGCGGTGCTCTGCCCAAGCCATGGGTCCATGCCCATATCAAGTTTAAGTCTGCGGGTACGAAACTTGCGACGGGCGGAGCGACGGCGGGGCGGCGCGACGGCGATTTAATCAAATGCATTAAAACATTCAGCGCTGTGTACGAAACGGGCGATGGCGGAGCGGCGCGATCGAGCGATACACGGGCGGCGGCAGAGCGGTGGCGGCGCGGAGCGACGAGAACAAACTAGTTTGGTTTCGCCGCTCGCGCGGGTACATAGTGTTGCATTTTTATCACAGTAATAATATATAAAATTATGGAAATTGACAATGAAGAGTTAATATCTTTTATTTTATCAAAACCGGCTATATGGGACAGTAGAAAATTCTCCCAAACTGCGTCGTCGTTGATTTATTGGATGAACACCATCTCTAGGTAATAAAAATTCTCTCATTAGGAGACTGGGCTCCAATAGTTCTCTTCGACGTAAATTCATGTTCATCACAACACTACGTGAGCGCGAATGCGCGGAAATTTGTTTCGTACACACGCAAGACACCGCTATCTCATCGCCCCGCGCCGCACCGCCCCGCCCCGCCGTCGCTCCGCTCGTCGCAAGTTTCGTACCCGCAGACTTAGAGTATCAACAATCCTGTTTTAAACTTTTGCTCGTTTAAACAAAAGCGTTTCGAAGAAATAATTGTTTGGATTATTGTTTTAACTTTTTCAGTTCGACACTACACATACATCATCACCGTATAGCTTAACAGCTATTGAAATAAATTGAGCAGGTCTGGAGCCGCTTCATAGGAAAACCACCCATTTATTTTGTCAATGGGGCACTAATACTTACATCAATCTCTCCGGATACTTCTGCAGGAACTCTTTTGCGTATACATAGTCACTGACCATATCGGCACAGACCAGGTAAGGGTCTGAACAATCTGGATGAATGCAGAAGTGTGCGTGTCTCCGTGACTGCATCACTCCTCGCGGGTCACGCACTGATAGTATCACCTTCACGTTCAGTCTAGAAAACATATGGTTTATTAACATCGAAAAATTGCAATGAAGTTTTATAAACACGTGATAATTATTTTGCCAGATAAACATCAACAACTCACTCTCTATCTTTCAATATTTCTTCAATGGGCCGTAATCTTAGTCGCACAAGTTTCATACTTTGGAACGGGAACAGCTTACATAAACGTGAAGTGAACTCTGCATTAAAACAAAGATGGCTTCCATTCTCATCTTTACAATAATCATACAATCTGGTGCGATGATTAAACACATTCAAGTCTTTACTTTCGAATTCAAAGTAATCTTCTAAACCGTAAAAATTACATTTAAACATTTGTTTAACCATGCTCAGTTGTTTGGTTGCCGCTTTTGTATCCGTTATTTGTTTAATTCCAAACATGAATAGGGGTTCATAATGATAGTAAGTACTGGGAACTGCATTCAACAGGTCTCCAAGGAATGTAGATCCTGACCTCCATGATGATATTATAAGAGTCCGCAGGGGCTGTCCCCCGGATTCCATGACTAAATCTTCTAATCCATGAACACCCGATTTAGAGAAGTTATAGTGAGAGAGATCGTCTTTTATTTCTGTTCTTGCTCTTTCTAATATCTTGTCGATTTCTGCAGAACTGCGGGTTTTATTATTCTTATTTGAATGTTTCTGTTGCTGGTCTAGTGGTTCAAGGGAATTGTTTTCATTCGTCGTTACATGTACATTATCCATATTAATAAGTTTTAAAGAAATGTTACCATCTGATACAATGGGTATCTGTTGCGTGTAGGTGTCCTCTCCATCCTCGATTTTTAAGATAATTTTAATACTTCTGCGATTCTTGATTGGTATTAGATAGTACGCATTCTCAGTATACTGTGACCCAATGTTAATAATAATAAGAATACTAAGACCAAATACTAAACATATTGTGTAAACATTGACTCGCCGCATCATCTGTAAATTTATACAAAATAATTTATTCATGATCCCTATTATTCAAAATTCTATTTAAATACGTTGTAGTGAATAAATGAAATGAAATGTTAATAAGTAAGATAGGTAAGATTCACACTCAACAAAATGATTGAATAAGTAACCAACAAGTTTTATCTTTAAAACAAAAAAAAAAACTTATTTACTAATCAGTGAAATTATAGGTATATTTTTTGTTTATGTTAAAGATAAAACTTGTTGAATTTGTTTTGTGACTACATTCTGATCACTAAAGTAAATGTCAAATATTCTTGTAACGCCAATTTTTATAAAGACCACAAGAAGCTTTGTCTTAATTTGGGTTGCGTAGGAAAAATGACCTAAAATTCCAAAAGAAAACTTTCATGTTTCTTTTTAATTAAAAATGCTCTTCAAAAAATCAAAATCAAATCAAAGCATTTATTTCAAGTAGGCCAGTTACAGGCACTTTTGAATTGTCAAAGATAAATAAAATATAATTAGACATAACAAAATTATGGTGCTACAGTCCCAGTCACAAGACATAAAAACTGTGAAAGT
The DNA here is from genome assembly GCA_943136025.2 of Agrotis puta. NCBI lineage: Eukaryota > Metazoa > Arthropoda > Insecta > Lepidoptera > Noctuidae > Agrotis > Agrotis puta. The sequence continues at coordinate 18,680,748 of OW964176.2, read as the reverse complement.
ACCGTAGATGCCCATTCCAAGGTGTAGATCTCAATGGAGAAGAACGGGCAAGAAACTCCAAGTCGTCTCTCCACCGGGCACGCCGCAATCGCGACGGTAAGACCCCTCTTTGAGGTGTGGCTGGATAGGCGTCACGGCGTCCTTCCCTACCGCATGACGCAAGTCCTCACCGGACACGGAAGTTTCGGGAGGTACCTGTGTCTGATAAGGAGGGAAAAACGCCTGGGTGTCACCACTGCGAGGATCGTCCGGAGGACACGGTACATACGGTACATCCTCACGATGGCGATAGGCGGAGACCTCTAGCGCCCGGCATTGGTCGAGGCCATGCTGCGGGGTGAGACGGAGTGGGAAGCGGTCGCCCCCTTCTGCGAAGCAGTCATGCTCGCAAAGGAGGAGGCGGGCCGCGTGAGGGAGAGGACAGCGTCCTCCCTCCACCCCAGCCGCAGTGGTAGACGCCCACGGCGACGGACGTCCCAAGACGATCTCCGGCCACCGTAGGCGCAGGCATGCGGGCGGCGAGTAACGGGCGACTCGCTGTCCGACCACGGACCATGTCCGGGTCGACGGCGTGTTGTGTTCCACGCGCGACTCAAGGAGTGTCAACATAGTGACGGGGCCTGTAGAGGGCCAAAGCCTGCCGGGGTCGCGGGACTTACGAATTACCGTGACCCCGGTACGTAAAGGGCTAGTGAAGGAAACCGTGGATTTTAGTCAGTACGAGTCTGACAGTCCCTCCCACCCTGCCCTGGGTGGGAGGACTCATTTGATGATTATACCATGATGAAAAAAAAGTCATCTCTCCACCTCTTTCTGGTCCGGCCTCAGCGGCGACGACGGTGTTAATGTTTTTTTTATTTTGATATTCCACCTAAATTCTTTTCATCCTATTAATATTATAAATGCGAAATTGTGTATGTTTCTTTACGTATGTTTATCTGTTTTCACGTCATAGCAACTGAAGGAACAAGATATTAATGGGATCCATACCAATAATAATTATTATTATACAATATCAGCAATCACAGTAGAATTTCTTTGAGAGTTCCGAAGTCTGTCTCCAAAACTCATTATAAGATCTTTACGGAAAAATGCTTCCAAGAACAAAACAAGAACAAAATAATACATCCACATCACTTCAAGTGTGCCAATATTTGAAAAGTTCCCTTGATTTCTGCAGGATCTGATCATCAGATCATGTTAACCATGGGACCTACCGGAGCATATAACCCTTTCAATCAAAAACAGATTCTTCAAAATCAGTATAGGCGTCTTTGATAAACATAAAATCGAGCTGTGATCCCATCATCAGATTCAGACTTCGATTTCCACTACAGGTATATTAGGACATACGAGAGACTTTCGAATAAAAAAGCATTTTGAAAATCGGTCCACAATTAGCGGAGAAATCCATGAAAATATAAAAAGAAACATACCAGTCAAGCATGGAACCCCCTCCTTTTTTTGATAACGGTAAAAGTCAAACAATTCTTTTTTCGTATCGACTTCAAATCAACAGTCAAAACTTTTTTGGGTCAATATTATGGCTAGCGTAATCGATGTATCAATAACGTTTTTAAAGTTCTCCAATATGCACTTGTAGACTAATGTGTTTGTCGCGAACGCGTTGCATCCTAATAAGAAACTAATCTAAATTGTTTTTATAAAATCTAGAATTAGATCCAGTCTAACATGTTTTTGAAATATATGCAATGTTGGAATTTTTTAGGGTTCTGTAGTAAACAAGGAATCCTTTATAGTTACACCATGTACGTTCGTCCGTCTGTCTGTTGAGATATTATCATCCGCGCCCAGTTGAGAAATTCAACCTGTATAATCACCAATAAAATAAATAAAGTTACAGTATTATATAATTTTTAATCTACTACGGTATACTGTGTATTAATTAAAACTTTAGGGATTTATTAACATCTACAACGTATATTATTATAAATTATCATGCTTATCTATTTATAAGCCGTCAACTGATACATAGCGTACCATACTTGGACCTATGCCACAATTTAGGGTGTCATTTACCATTCCGTTGAGCTTTAATACATGTTGACTTTTATTATTCCTAGCTGAAACTGCACCGGGGTCGCGGGACATCCGGGGTCGCGGGACCAAGGGATTACCGTGACCCCGGTACGTAAAGGGCTAGTGAAGGACACCGTGGATTTTAGTCAGTACAAGTCTGACAGTCCCTTCCGCCCTGCCCTGGGTGGGAGAGACTCATTTGATGATTTTACCACGATAAAAAAAAAAGCTGAAGCTGCAAAGGTTATAATTAGGTATATATTTTTTTTTGCATATCATTAAAACAAAGTTTTCGTAACGTATTCTAATTAAGGTTTCTTGGTTTTTTTTTTTTTTATCGTGGTAAAATCATCAAATGAGTCCTCCCACCCAGGGCAGGGCGGGAGGGACTGTTAGACTTGTACTGACTAAAATCCACGATGTCCTTCAATAGCCCTTTACGTACCGGGGTCACGGTAATCCCTTGGTCCCGCGACCCCGGAAGGCTTTGGCCCTCTACAGGCCCCGTCACTATGCTGACACTCTTTGAGGCGCGCGTGGAACACAACGCGCCGTCGACCCGGGCATAGTCCATGGTCGGACAGCGAGTCGCCCATTACTCGCTGCCCGCATGCCCGCGCCTACGGTGGCCGGAGATCGTCTTGCGACGTCCGACGCCGTGGGCGTCTACCACTGCGGCTGGGGTGGAGGGAGGACGCTGTTCTCTCCCTCAGGCGGCCCGATTCCTCCTTCACGAGCATAACTGTTTCGCAGAAGGAGGCGACCGCTTCCCACTCCGTCTCGCCCCGCAGCATGGCCTCGACCAATGCCGGGCGCGAGAGGTCTCCGCCTATCGCCGTCGTGAGGACACGGCGGTGCTCTGCCCAAGCGGGACAGTCCTGCACCGTATGCTCCACCGTGTCCCCCGGACGATCGTCGCAGTGGTGACACCCAGGCGTTTCATCCCTCCCTATCAGACACAGGAACCTACAGAAACTTCCGTGTCCGGTGAGGACCTGCGTCATGCGGTATGTCAGGAATTCTAATTAAGGTACGAGTATTTTGCACATTTTGCTACTTGCTGGGGATAAAGAAGATATTATGACCCTGTTTTTTTTACTTTATTCCACTTAATTTTATCGGTAACAAATTAAATAGATTAATTAATTTACTGCGTTTTCCTTGACCTCGATTATTTGGTGAATTAAAGTCTATCTTCAAATGAGTGTTAACAATATCTCTCCTGTCTCTCCTCTAACATTATAATCATACTCGGCACACCACTCAACACACAACTTTATAAAACACATTGGAGAATGAATCATTCTCCAATGTGTTTTATAAAGTTGTGTGTTGAGTGGTGTGATCTAAGTATTTTCCTCATACGTTAATTTCTGCCTGTCTGTGAAAAAATTTCATTTGTAGTTACGGTTTTAATCATTATTTGCTTAAAATTTTCGTAATACAGTATAGGTATAAAAACCTTTTCTAATATTGGTTTTGTAACTTGATGCCATTATCAGAATTTATTGGAAAATGATAATGCAAAGAGTGTGATCGACGTCTAGCTTCGCTTTCATTTGTTGATACCACTGACTTTAATGTAATACTTCTCGATGCTGCAATTTTTCCTTTTGACGTCATATACCCCAATCCTTTATTACACAAACTTTTTCCTCCATTTCTAATTGTCCAGAGACTGCAGAATATCCATTATCATTGAACGTTGGGGTTGGGGAAGATTAATTTATTACTAGAAGTCGATATTACTGATACTGAATCAGTATTATTGCTGAGGCTCTCATCTGTATGTAAATCAAGAAGACATTCCTGAACTCTCTTTTTGTTTTTAACGTGGTAAAATCATCAAATGAGTCTTATCGCGATGGACCTCTTCTTGTAGCGCCTCTACTTGTCGAGGCAGCGGAGATTCACCCCCCAGCGTTACGCCTCCCGCGCCACTCATAGACGCAACTCTCACTCCTGGAATCATTATGTGGCAGATATACCGATTACAGGTATGGGTGTTTTTCTCCTTATTTTTTCCGTATTGGCTTGAAAAAGATTTTGCCTAAAATAATAAGCGTAGTATAAATTGCTGGTATCGAAATGTAAGTTTGTTTGTCATTGTTCATCCCAGACTACGGAACTCTTCACTTTGAGCGTTGCGACATGCACTTGGCCGGTTTTATTTTTAAATTAAAAGGCATCAAACTAGTTTATCTTAGTGTGTGTCCACAGTGATTGCGAAGCGATGCACTGTGGGTCATTTTATACAAGGTAGACGGTTGGAAATTCATAACTTAATTACACTCGTCGTAGGTAGGTACTTCTTTTTTGATTTTTTTTTTATTTGTGTTCTAAATTCAAAACGCGCCCGCTTGCAAAACGCTTGGAGCCTCCACGCGCGATGTAGATAAATGCCCTTCGTACAAAGGGCGAAGCAAGTCCGATACCTTAGTGCTTTGGTATCCATTTACGCCTGTGTACGAGCCGCTATGGATTTGTATTTCGATAGTCGACTGGATACGAAAGTCGTACAGTATCGGATACTTGCGTCGCGTTGTGTTCGAAAGGGTTAAGTCACTTCAGTACGGACATGAATAGTGGTTTTGATTTTGCACGTCGACGTCGCGTCGCCCATCGCAACCGAACTAGGCTTGCAGTGTGATTGAGCACTTATAATAAAGCGAGAGAATTGTTGTTATTGGATTTTTTTTGAATTTATTGAATTTACATGAAACTTGTATGTTGCGCTTCTCATTTTTATTTCTTTTTAAGAAATATTAAAAAATGTAATAATATGTACCAAAAATAAATAAACGAAATAATAACATTAGAGCGGTGGCCCAGGTGAGATATGAGAGAGATAACGGCATCTACTTACAAGTTGTAGGCACAAACCTAGTCAGGCCCATTACTTTCTGTTATTTATTTCATCACCGATGATCTCAAAATTGTGAAAGAAAAAATCGTGAGAAAACCATATTATCCTAGATCCAAAAATTGGAAGATATCTACTAATCCACACTGGAACCATGTAGTGGAGTAACTATAGCCGATTTCTGCTCAAAGACTGATGGCCTGTGTCCCAGGTATGGGATCATAATAGGCCAATTATGCTATACTATTGACAGAGATGGTAGTAGTTAAACTTAAAGTCAACTAAAAGAATTTTACTGATACTGATACTGTCAGCCTGTGTCATCCCATTGCTGGGCAATGGACTTCCAACTATTTCAATCTTGGGCTAATGTGAGCCACTTGGTTGTTTGTTTTGTCTAGCTCATCCCGCCATCTTCCGAGAGGTCTGCCGCGACGCCTTCTGGCTATGTCAAGGCTCCACATAATGGTTATTTTGGCCCACAGTTCATTGGGCATCCGGCAGACGTGGCCAGCCCAGTCCCACTTCAGCTTACCGGCCATTTGAGCAATGTCGGTGATCTGTGTTTTGGGACGCAGTGTGGTGTTACCATTATGATCAGTTAGCATAACGCCTAGAACACTGCGCTCCATTGCACGTTGGCAAACCTTGATTTTGGAATTTTGTATGTTTGTCAAAGACCAGGAATTTTAAACAATGAAAATATCGACCATTACTGCGATCCCAAAAAGTTTTTCGTCACAGTACACTTACTTTTACTATCAACTTCAGAATACAATACAATAAAGTAAAGAATCCCCATAACGCTTCCAAAATAACTCCTAAATAAACACACCATAAAAACTGCCTTTGATCCTTGAATTTTCGATCTCAGATCGCCATAAAATCGAAGTGTAATCTTTGTGAAGTTTCATGGATAGTGTTATTAAACTATTAGCTGGGATCGCCGACGTTACTCACATTCCCTGGGGAAACTATACGCTAGCGAAGCCACCGTTAATCGGCCCACACAAGTGAATTTTGGTAATAAAGGCTAGATTGATGTTTTTGGATACCCTCCTTTATTTTAGCGTACCTACGTATAGATTTTATCTTGAGCCGTAGGACTGAAGATCTTTAAAGGTGGATTTGATGCGGAAGGCTGAGAATTGCGCCATTATCGTCATTTTTGGAGATATTTTATTCTCTCTGATGATATCATGGGAATTACTACTTAACATGGGAAACACTTCTTTTATCGACATAAGTTATTTGTATACATAGATATAGGTATGGTTTCAACCATTGCTATATATTTTACTATTTTTAACCAAAAAAAAAAATCAGCTTTGGTTTACAATTTTACAAATAACAAAACATATTGCACATAGCACCTCCTGGTGTTAACCACCTCTATGTATTAATGTTTATGTTGCTCCGTGTCTTATGTTGTATTCATTATTTGTTCATGTTTAATTCCCTTGTAATTTCTTTCGTTGCGTGTATCAGTTTAATTGGTTTTCGTTCTTACTCATAAGAGTTTTAATTGTTGTGAAACTTCTTGGGAGTTATTTAAGAGTTCAAAGTTGAAGTTTGAATGAAATAAAATTTTAATTAAGCACTCTTTAATTTAATTTTGTTTGTGATTGCTTGAATGTTTTTCTTTTAAGAATAGAAGTTTTTGTGTATTAAGCTTGTTTGTGTTTTACTTTCATAAAAAAACATTTTGATCGTAATGCAAATTTCTTGACATTTATGCGATTGGATTTTTGAAAAGTAAACTAAATTTCCTAGCATTAAGCGCCGCTGTAGTGATTCGCTCGGAGATAACAAACCCGCTGTCACTATAAGCGTCGTGTCGTGGCGTGCTTCAAACATTTGGTCTTACCGCTAGCCACCTCGCGCTAAGCCACTGCGCAAAGCGGCAAAATCGTGAACGAACCATAAATCAAAGTGGTATTTTGTAATTTTTTTTATATTTTATCTTTATTATTAACCCTTAACCACCTGCCAGCGGTCATGGTGACCGCAACAATTTTTTGAATTTGAATTTCGTCGAAATCCGTTATCGCATGTTAGTGTGCGTCTGTGTACCTTTTCTGTTGGTGCTTTAGCGTCGTGTGTGCGCTAGGCAAGGATCTACGTGCGCGCGTTTGGCTTCGGTGAGTAAAAATATTTTGCTAGCGGTCATGGTGACCGCGTGCAGGTAGTTATGTGATTTTTGTGTATTACATTCATGATTATTGTTTTAGCGTAAAAATGGATGTAAGCAACGAAAATGTTGTGAAATGGTTAGAGATGTGGTTGGTGGAGGTGGATGAGAGTTGCAGTGATGTAGAACCTGAGAATTTGGAAGTTTCTGAAATTGTAGAAGACTATGAATATGACGACTGCTTACAAGTGTCGTCTTCTAGACGAGACGAATTGCCTACTGTTTCTGGACTCTTGAAACACGTAAAACGTGTTTAACTTGTGTTCCCAAGAAGAAATGAAAAACATTTCATGTATCTTTTATCTGTAAAAAAACAATCTGTGTGGAATGTTCTATCAAAATGTGCAAAAATTGTCGTGAAAAATTTTCAGACTTTACCCTCTGCAATTTTATCGAAGTTTTGATTCTTTCTCAAACTTTATTTTTTTATCTCATTCAAATGTTATTAGATTCTTTAAATAAAGTTCAAATTTGATATAATATTTTGTCCCTATGTTGATACATCTCATTATGTAATCAAAGTTATATTTTTAGTTAAAATGTGCCAGCAATTAAATTGTTCACATTTATGAGAAGAACATGTTTTATTATTGTTTTTTTTTCCACTTAAATAAATAATTTGGCATATATTACAGAATATTATTAATTTATTCTTATAATAAAACCTTTATATCCTGAGATAACTCATGTGTATTCGATGCGGTCACTGTGACCGCGCGCAGGTGGTTACGTTACTGATATAGGGGTCAGGTGGTTAAGGGTTAAAAAGTACGTCTAGACACATTATTGTTTACGCTATAGAAATTGAGAAAGTAAACTATCATAATTGTAATATTGAACTTGATAAACAAGACCTTTAGCTAGGTCCTTAACACAAAGTAATACTACATTAAGTTTAGTGCTTCTATATTGCATTGGCTTGTGAGGAGATGTGTATGTTTAATTAAAAATAATCATAATGGATAACGAACGTTATTTTTCAGGTCATAAGTTGATAAGGGATGGGATGGATTGATGAAGACAAGGGATGGAGGGAAGGACAAGCACAGTATTGTCGTCCGGCGTCATGGCGGTCAAAGAAAAGGCCTTTGTTCAGTAGTGAACGTCTTTCGGCTGATGCTGATATTCAAAACTTTGGCATAAATAAAGCACAATCTTTACTAACATTATAAAGCTGAAGAGATTGTTATTGTGTTAGATAGTCTCTTTATTGAGGCAGGCTGTAGGCTAAATAACATCACGCTACTACTAAGAGGAGCCGAACTGTGGGGGTTAAACCATGTAACAGTTAGTTTTAATAAGTAGGAACATTTTCTTTGCCATAATGACTTCTAGCATCGAGTTCATCTGACTTTAGGGCCGTACTAACGGTACAAGCCGGCAATGTATGTTTGTACAAACGTATAAAGACATATCGCGAAAATCAACAGAAAATGCCAATAACGCTCGTAGACGTGCGAAAATGAAATGCAGCCAAGAACATAATTTTATTTGCCATATTTTTCCTACTGTTTGAAATTGCTATCTTATAATTTATAAAGAAATAACTTTGTTAGAATATCAATGAAAACTATAGTCCAATAAATCAACCACCTAACTGTTATTATTCCCAACTTGATTTAATAAAACATTCTCAACATCAAACAATAATTAAAACGAAAGCTAAAAAAATAAGAGTTAACAGAAAGTGTCCTTGAGTTCCAAGGTCGAATACAAGTGAACTTGAACTTTTGCCCCTGCCTCTGTAGTGTGGGTGAGATGGAATGCCATACTTAGCATATTTCATGCCACGGTGCCCAAGAATGCCCAATTTTTCTCGTATTATATTTATATGGATGTTGTAATATTTAGGGTGACGTTTTAATAATTATTATGAATAAAACTTAAATTAACTATAAAAGTCACATAACGTTGTAATTTAGCAATAAAGATTAAAATGAACTTATGTCTTAAAAAATGTTTAGGTATATGTAAGTCAAATAGTTGACTTTTAAAAATTTTCATTTACAAAAAATGCACAATGATTTTCGTATTTTACCTACAGCGTACTTAAAATGTAGAGTAACACTAGTGTACGAACGAGAAACTATTTTTATACCATCATATCAACCTTAAATTTCCCCTTTTCTTCAAGAATTTATACTGACTTTAAACATATCCTGAATCCCCAGAATCTGCTACGCCCCGTAGTCGTTTTAAATTGTCTTCCCAACATTATGAATACGGTATAGACTGTCTACGAGGTGCAGCAGCTTAGCCAGAGGAAGCATAAAATGAATTCCCGATAAGACATTTATAAACAGTTTTGAGAATTTAAAACTTGTGAGTATATTTTTATTACGATTACTAAGATTTTCCTAGAATATTTGTTTCTGAGAAAATAGAGATTACTGATAGTTTTTTTTTACTATGGAAGCAATGCAGCAACAAATGTATTGGTAAAAAAATGCTAATCAGGTTTCCAGACATTTTCCAGTTTCCAGAACAAATTAATGTTTGTGCGATGAGCACGATCATTTGTTCTGTGTCTGGGTGTAATTTATCTATAATATGTATATATTTAGAAATATATAAGTATGTTTATCAGTTGTCTAGTACCCATAACACAAGCTCTGCTTAGCTTAGGACTAGATGGCGTTGTGTGATAGTTGTGGAATATTTATTTATTTATCCGTATGTAGACAAATTTTTATTTACAATATCCTTCTTCAAGCATATCTTCTATCGTTCGAATAGTTATCGAAATCCAACCATTCATTAGTTCGACGACCAGTCTCGGCCCGACCACACTTAGCTCAAGCCGACGCCGACGTTGCAATAAAAGTCGCATCGTCGCAGATTCTACGATAGCACCCACATTGCTGCCGCAATTCACATTTTAAACTCATTAATAAAAGGTTTAAATTCGTAGGAAATTACTCTTTTGGTAATTCGGGTAAGTATGTGCTTGTAAAGAGATTCGTTAAGGCGGTTTGGATAATTGCTTGGTATCTTGTTACATAGTCGGGTTGAGAAGTGGGGGGTTCAATGAGGCCATCATCAGGTGACATAGAGCTAGATTTTTGTTTGCTCAAATCCGAAAAAAATATATTACGAACGAAACATCTGACTGACTTTGAAATCATTGCACTGACGGTGTAGCTCTCATCTAATGCCTAACTTTATTGTTTACGGTATTTAGTTTTTTACCCTCGGTGTTAAAAAATTTACGTGGCTGTCTGTGTGTGAGTTTGACTGTATGTCTATTTTTGTAAAATCGCAGCTCCTAAACAGCCTTAATAATTTAACCATTTACGGTGCGATGTTTATTGTTTGAGACCCAAAAATTATAATTACTTATTCACATGTGCCTAAAATGAAAATAAAAACCGAGATCTTCAAAACACTGAAAGTAAATAAAACAAACCTTCTCATAGAATATCTATCTTCAAGCTTGTTACCTCCGAATATTTGGCAGAATACTACGTCTACGGCATATCAGTTATCATAATTCCCATGTCATAATCCGAATAATATTATCTTTTAACAAAATCGAGTCATATTTGATCTACAAAGTTGCATCATTCGGTTGTTGAAGTAAGATTAAACCTCGTTTAATATCAGCTGAGTTTCTCCGCTGCCATTTTTTATTATCGCCGCTATTATTATGACAAATACAATGTTTTTGTCGTAAAATTTCAATTTTGTTTGCAGTTAAAACGCTCAGATTAACGCTGTCGTCGTCATCATAAAACGGTTTGGTTCTAAAGACTTTATGAGACTATGTTCTTAACAATGCGGGAGAACAAAGGAGTATTTAATAGTCTATTGTTGTGACTTTAATAGTGTTATTAAAAGTAAATAGTGATAAAAGTGAATGTTCTGATTTTAATGTTTTCAAACCGGTCGCCAAACTGTCGTATTAAATTTTTAAATTCCTAAATGATAATCACAACCAAACCAATATGCAAGGTGAATTTTTCAACTAGGCGTGGATGGCTATATCCGAAACTATGAGGAATATCAGAAAACGTTGAAGGGAGCCTCAAGGCCGATTTTGACGAAAACTAAAACTGCGTCATTGGATATAAAAAAAAAACAATTATCCTGGCCAGGAATCGACACCCTGCTTAAAAAAGAAAAATCATACCCTGTTTTATAACACCATTCGATAGAGTTGCTAATAAGGATAAAATTCTAGGAAGCAATAATATTATTCGGAAATTTTAAAATTACTCATTCGGAATCTGCTTGTGATGATTTACTTTAGAAATGAATCCGATTGTGTGATCGTTTTAGTGAAGCGAGGTCGTGAATGAGATAGAATTGTGCTAGAGTTCTTTTACGATGTTTTGCTATACCTTAGATGTAGTAACGTCCGTGGTCGAGGGACTGTTTTATCAGGTCACCGTGGCCACGGAACGTAAAGCTCTATTGAAGGGCACTGTGTATTTTAGTCCGTACGAGTCCGTCAGTCCCTCCCGTCCCGCCCTAGGTGGGAGGACCCATTTGATGATTTTATCACGTAAAAAAAGATGTAGTAACGTAATTTACCTATATTTTGTTTGTAATTTTGCATATTGTCATTTTAGGAAAATAATTAAAACAGAACATGTAGCATGTATGATAACCTTCTATTTTTGTACGTATTATCAGGCCAGTGACGTGGAATTTATAAAATAAAGTTTAAAACAAAACATTTTGAGCACTATCACTATCGACGAAGTGACGATTTATTTTTAACTATTGCTTTCGTATACATTTACCCTTTTTTTTTTTTTTTTTTTTTGCGTGGTAAAATCATCAAATGAGTCCTCCCACCCAGGGCAGGGCGGGAGGGACTGTCAGACTTGTACTGACTAAAAAAAAAAAAAAAAATCCACGGTGTCCTTCACTAGCCCTTTACGTACCGGGGTCACGGTAATCCCTTGGTCCCGCGACCCCGGCAGGCTTTGGCCCTCTACAGGCCCCGTCAATATGCTGACACTCTATACATTTACCCTAACAAAAATAATGAAGAAGTCCCATTTACAAAAACCTCTAAATTTTATGACAACTTTGGTTCTTATCTAATGAATTAATGCGCCTAAATCGGTTCAAAATGTTCCATAGGCAACTAAATAATGAATGACGGAGGAACACATACTAGACTTGATGAAGTAAAGATTGGAGAAAGATTTTTATGATTAGCAGATGATAAACATGATCCACTGCGATAATAGAGTAGGCGCTTTCAATGTCACCAGTCTATTTTGGTATATTTGCGAAAGTCATACACATCTATTTAAATACACTTGCATCTATTATAAGGATGGTGGAAATATTCTCGAATTTCATGATTATCGGATACGATTTGTCCCGATATAACGTTGACATGGGAAAATTTTCTAGCATCACACGGATAAATCCGCAGACAACAGCTAGCACCGCGAAAATAGACCTTCTCAATATTCAAAAGCTCTATTCCTGAAATAACTCATTTCAAACTGATAACTAAGTTTAAGTTGTACATTAAAAGGACAAGTTGGTCCGAGATACGATCGATGTAACTTGTGAAGATAGTTGTAGCCACTTGACCGCAATGTTTTGCAGAGAACATGGTGATAGGAGCACAGCGATTAGCGGATTTGATTTTCATAATAATTTTAAGAGCCTCGTCATTTAAGCAGGCTCTCGTTAGGTAGTTGGATCAAGGGTTTGATTCAGAAAGCAGTTCCTAGAATGATGTTCCTTTCTTTGGAGCCCTGACTGCCAGTAGCTTGGATTCTGTTCCCAATACCGGTGGGCTACTTACTACCGGGGGCTAATATTTTTTTTTGATGTTTGAAAATCAAAAGAAAAGGAAAAGGTAATAACTTTATTTTGATATATTAGGTAATCCTCAAGAAAGGCTCCGATGTAATTGGGTCGGCCACGTAAGTCGCATGCGTAACAGCTTTAGCCCAGCAGCTAATATCCACGCAAAAATGGGTGCCTGAAGATGGACGACGCCGCGTCTGCGGAGGCCGACCCAAAAAAAAAGCTGATGAGTTGACCTGGAATCACACTGCTATGGCTGGGCCGAAGTGTCGCTCAAAATAAACATTTGGACATAGAGAGAGGAGTTATTTATCCAACAGCGGGAAAACGTGTGTGTGTTCTGGAACCTTTAGAATAGTGTACATACTTAAATTTATGTAGTCAGTATAGGCCTTATAATATGAACAAGGGTTTTTTTATTTTTTTATCGTGGTAAAATCATCAAATGAGTCCTCCCACCCATACTGTCAGACTCGTACTGACTACGGTGACTACGGTGGCCGGAGATCGTCTTGCGACGTCCGTCGCCGTGTGCGTCTACCACTGTGGCTGGGGTGGAGGGAGGACGCGGTCCTCTCCCTCACGCGGCCCGCCTCCTCCTTCGCGAGCATGACTGCTTCGCAGAAGTAGGCGACCGCTTCCCACTCCGTCTCGCCCCGCAGCATGGCCTCGACCAATGGCGGGCGCGAGAGGTCTCCGCCTAACGCCGTCGTGAGGACACGGCGGTGCTCTGCCCAAGCGGGGTACGTTGCAGGAACCGTATGGTCCACCGTGTCCTCCGGACAATCCTCGCAGTGATGACACCCAGGCGTTTCTTCCTTCCCCATCAGACACAGGAACCTCCCGAAACTTCCGTATCCGGTGAGGACCTGCGTCATGCGGTAGATCAGGACGCCGTGACGCCTATCCAGCCACTCCTCAAAGAGGGGTCTTACCGCCGCGATTGCGGCGTGCCCGATATGAACAAGGGTTGGGAGAAGACTAGCCCTGCACCACATTATTGGTTATAACAAATAAGGAGTTTATGCCATTACCAACTCCCATCTAAAAAGTAGTGAAAAACGAGCATTTTTCAAGTCTTATTACCTGGTCGCGGGACTCACGAATTACCGTGACCCCGGTACGTAAAGGGCTGTTGAAGGACACCTTGGATTTTAGTCAGTCAAGTCTGACAGTCCCTCCCGCCCTGCCCTGGGTGGAAGGACTCATTTGATGATTTTACCACGATAAAAAAAAGTCTTATTACCTAGTTTTGCCATTCAAAAAGTGCCGAGTCCCAGTCTGATTGTAATAAAATAATTACTTTTCTAATTTAGTGTAAAATAGATTTTCTAATTTACGCTGGCTTATGTTGTGACTATTTCAAACAAGGTTTATTTCTAGAAATTCGTTTCTAAGAATTTCAACAGAATGTCGCAGTTCCAAACTCTGTAAAAAGTTTTATTTAATAAATAATGAGGTTTTCTCAGTAACGAGCGACAGGCAGTCTAAGAATAGAAAAAGGTGCAGATAAGTTTTCAACTAAATAAAGTTTTTGGAGAAAACTAATAGAACTTGTATAAACGATTTATTTATTTGTTAGTTAAATATGTTTTTCAGAAACAAATTATACTAATATTGTAATTTAGACTGTATTTTGTTTAGTTGTTTCTATTGAATGTATGTTATTAAATTGTACTCGTGTAATTATTTCATTTTGATCCAAGCTTCTAAAAGTACAGTTTGGCAGTCGTAGTCGTTGCAAGAACCAAGAAAAGAATGGCCGAGGAACGGAGCCAAGATTTAGTATGAAGGTAGTGTCAAACTCTTACTGACTAAAAGTCCACCCTGTTCCTACAGTTGCCCTTTACGTTCCAAGGCCACAGTATCCTACGTAGCCAGTCCCGCGGCCACGGACCTATGTTGGCAAGTGCAGCTGTTATTTTAAGCTCCTCCTCGCTACTTTTCAGTTTCACGTGCAATGTTTCTGACGTATAAAACATGAAACCGAGTCAGTTTCTGCGATGCCAGTTGCTTTACGAACGTATGCGTATGCTTTACGAGGAAACGTCCACCAGAGCCGAGTGAGGCGAGTGAACAGAGTGAGCCGACCTGTCCAACCCAGTTCCACACTCATTTAACAAAAGCTTGGTTACTGTTGATAGGTCGGGAGCAACACTTTTATATGAAAATTTCATCCATACTTCCCATTTTTTTGATTTAGGAATAAGTTTTTAAAGAAATAAATAAGTTCACTGCAATTATTAATTATGTCATTTTCGATATCATAAATCTGTTAACCATTTGGGTGGGCCAAAGCTATAGATCTATAGCTTTCTGTTAGAAATAAAAATACTACAATAATGTCTTAACCACGGTCATAATCTATCCTTACACGACGTTTCATCCATTAGGGTGTGAAAAACTTAAAGCGCTGAAGGAGAATTTTATAATATTATACTAACTGTATAACAAATCGTTATGTTTCTTTCAGCAAGATTAAATTTTGATATTAAAAGATATTTGATATTCAAATTTTGATATAAAAGAAAATGGGACTAACACCCCAACATTCATCAACTACGATTTAACCAATTTGTTTTAAACGAAGATTAATATTCATATTTTTATTCTAATATTATGATAAATTAAGAACCGCTATTTAAAATCTCCATAATTAACGACATTTTGTTTAAATTGTAGATATTGAATTCACAAAAGGTCGTTTATAAGAATAAAAGGTATTATCGCCGAAGCCTGATTTACATTAAAGCTATGAGTTTGAATTCCGCTTTTATTTAAATGCTACAAAGTAATTAGTTGTATCGTACGGTGTCTTGAAATAATTAAAAGGCCGTTACTTCTTAAATTCCGTTTTGCTCAGTCAATAAATTGAGGGAAAAAAGTTAAAGAATATAAATAAATAGTCATGATGGCAACCTGAATATAATCAGCCTAAAATTTACGTTTAAGTTTACGGTCTAGTTACATCACTAGGTACCTACGTTAAAAGTATACTGGTCAGTTTCGAGTTTCAAGTTTGTAAAGTTTTTATTTTAAAGTTGATTGGATGACAGAAATTTAGTAAGATAATATTGTTTGCTAGAAGGTTCAATCCTAATAAATTATTAGTTAAAACCCATAATAAACCTAACTTTATATGTTTCCTAGGAGTACGTTTTCTTTTAATTTTATTGACTGTTCATATTTGAGTGTTCATATTTCATTTTTGAGTTTGAATTTTCATAAATGCACGATATAGCTTAAAATACCTTTAAAAATCATCTAAAATCCCGTCGAAATAATAGAAAAAACATTATTTTAATGTCGTATGGAAGTTCCCCAGCTCCTGGTCTAACCGCAACCCCGCACTGCGAGGTTGTCGATAATTCCGCGCGCGCCTACATTATGGCGCGGAAGTACGCGATTGTTTCCGCTACAGTCAGCCACATGGATGTGCTACCTTTCTGCAACGTGCGTATTTGTGGTGAGGATTCAACTAGAGGACTTAAACCACAGCATCAGGCCTCACCGGAGCTCTGAGGGGTTACACAGCGATGCAAGTAGAAGTAAGCTAGAGGAGCTAAGTAGAGGAAACTAACCCTCTTTGGTTGTGATGTCGCTACTAAATGAGGCTAGTTTTCTCTATAGCCAGTTATATTATGTCCAGAGAGCCTATTCCTACCAACCTCCATATCCAGTATATAGGTTCGTCATCATCATCCAGCCTGTCCTTGGCCCTCTATGTGAGCCCCATCATAATGCTAACAGCTCTTTTAAGGCGCGCGTCCATAGGCAAGGTGATTGTTCGGACGGCAAGCTACACATTACTCGCCGTATTGAACTGAACTGCATTTGGCGAAAACCAGAGCATCAGCTTGTACTACTTCATTTATAGCACACACAATTTCGGCTATAATATGTATTTGCATTTATATCTAGTGAATATATCTGTCCACATTAAATACACAAATTAATATTCTATTCATATACACTGTGAAATTTATCAGTAAATTCCAACTTGCCTACTAAAAACCGTGATACAATTTCAACGTGCAAAATTTAATCAGTATTATTCAATTAATAATGTACACATTGAATAAATACATGGACGGTAGCCAATTAGGGAGCGATCGGCTTTGACAAAATATCATGTACGAGTAATGTTTGTGAAGCTATTCATATTCAGATGCCGCTAATTAGTGAGGATTGTTAATTAATATTAATGACTGTGAATGTTTTTAATTTATTCATTGCCTGTTATGAGATGTAAAAGATTATATTATTCATGTCATCTTTGTATTTTATCTTCCCACTGTTGGTACACGGTACCTCCATATTATTAGAGGGAATAGACATAATCTACATTTGGTTCTAAGACATGCTGATTTCCACACGATGTTTTCTTTCACCGTTTTGAGAGCAGTGGTAATGAAAATAAATTACACAAAGTAACGTGCTTGGGTTTAAACACACAATAATATACAAACTCATAATTCTCGGTCGTTACCACGAGTCTCTGATCAACTGGACCCGCTCGCTTCTGGACCCGCTCTCACTTGACCACATCATTTATTTTCTGTGTTTCAACTTATTAATCCTCAAGAAGTGTGAAATCAGAAAACTAGAATATTCGGCTTTACTCCGTGATAGTGCACAGGCTAATACCTAATTAAATTGACCAGTGGGTCCAGTCAATACATTCAATTGTGATTGGGTCGAGTGATTCAGCAGGTCCATTTTGGTCGCGGGACTAACGGATTACTGTGACCCCGGTACGTAAAGGGCTATTGAAGGACACCGTGGATTTTAGTCAGTACAAGTCTGACAGTCCCTCCCGCCCTGCCCTGGGTGGGGAGGCCTCATTTGATGATTTCACCACGATAAAAAACAACAAACAGGTCCATTTTGAGTGGGTCAAATAGACCAAACACTCTCGCTGGGAATTCACCAATTCACCGGTCCGTAGATAATAATGACGCATACATTATTATCTACAGACCGGTGAATTATTTTTAGGTTATTTTAGATACAATAACTGGTTTTGATTATTAATGTCCGTATAATTCGTAAAATGTCATCGTGTTTTCATCCTTGGATACAATCTAAGCAACATTTAGTGCACGTGTAGAATTTAATTAAATAAGTTCCGGGAAATTCCGCTTGTTTACGAGTATTGTTCCTCAAATCATTATTTTTTCATTTGCTATGAATGTACGTTATGTAAATAGACAAACCAATATGATAAAATGTTTAAAGTAGGTCACAGCAGCTTGACTTGAATAGGGTCAAGAAGAAAAATACAGTTATATATATTTTTTATTTTAATAACCTTGCCCCACACTAGGAATTTCTCCTGTATCATGGATAAACATCGAAACTCACACACACAAACACCCAGACCCGGAACAATTACTTGCAGATCATACAAATACACACATCAAAAGTGTCTAGGGATCAACATATATTTTTGCAATAACTTTTCTCCTGATTGATATTAATTAAATTTTTTTTTAAGGATTCATCAAATAAAGTGTTTTCGTTTGTCACAGTAACGATAAACCAAGTCACCTTTGCATTAATAGAGAAATTTGCCATTTTCCTAATAAAGGGATTTTTGACATTTGAACCACTAACACAAAAGTTCGAAAAAAAGACTGAAATAACAGTTTTCTTTAAAATTTTATTGGGTAACTTAAACAATTAATAATCCGTGTTTCTACCGCGAACACTAACAACACAAGAACATCGGTTTGGCATACTCAAAATGAGTTCATCCAAATCACGCTGTGGAATGGCCGCCCATGTTCGTTGCAACAACAAAAAAAGGTCTTCTTGCGACTGGATACCTCCATATTCGGCAGAGCTCTTCTCTGTAGCATATCCCATGCATGCTCAATCGGATTCAAGTCTGGCGACTGAGCAGGCCAGGGCAGGACATTGATGTTAGCTGCGGCGAGAGTCTGTCTTACAACTCTTGCGGTGTGCGGTCGTGCATTATCATGCATTAACTGAAATAAGGGACCGATTTGCACTTGTAGAAGAACGATGACGTCTGATACAATCGTCTCAGCATAAATTTGAGCGTTGAGGTTGCCTCTGATCCAAATCAACTCAGTTCTTCCGCCGATCCAAATACCCGCCCATACCATGATGGTTCCACCACTATAAGGATGGACTTCCTGGCAGGATTTTAATCGCTGTTGGCGTCCAAGGCTTCTCCAGTGTCGTATACGTCTTGTATCCGGTCTCATACCAAAACGAGACTCATCAGAAAAGCACACGAAACGCCATTGTTCTTCTCCCCAATTTCTGTGTTCAAGAGCCCATTGATATCGAATCCTAAGATTGTGCATTGCTATAGGTGGTACCCGTAGCGGTCTTCGGGAATGAAGGTTCACTTCATGCAAGCGGTTTCTGACTGTTTGGTCGCTAATTAAGTTCCCTGAAGAGTGATGAAGCTTCACGGCTAACATCATGGCGGTTATTGTTGGAGCTCTTCGAGTTAAGATTTGAATGTATCGGTCTTGTCTCCGTGTGGTGCAGCGATACCGTCCTCCATGGCGCTCAGCCACGGTACCAGTGCTTCGGTAACGTGTCCAAAGTCGACTGATAATACTCTGACTTGTATTCAGAGCTAAAGCCACAGTACGTTGCCGGGAACCAGCTTCTATCATTCCCACGGCTCTGAGCATTTCTTCCCTGCTTAAATGACGTCGCCGCTCCATAATAACGTTGGTTTTAATCAGTAGTAGGGAAACAGTAGCACTAATAATGTCTTCAATGCGTTGTATGTTTTTATAGGGAAAATATTGACAGCTGATTTTCATCTTTTACTCGAATTTGATTCACAGTTCCTGATTCAAATTATGAAATGCACCAAAAAGAATCCATATAAATTTATAAAATCATAAATTTATTACAAAGCCACATCTCAATCTCAAGAAATCCGCATAAAAATGCTTGATCCCTAGACACTTTTGATGTGTGTATTTGTTCCGTGCGGGTATCGAATCCGCGACACATAGCACAGGAGTCCAATTGCTCAGCCACTGCGCCAAACGTGCCGTCAAAAAACTTTGCTTCCTTTGATAAAACAACTGTAATATTGAAGATCACAATTCAAAGATGACTTTAATTTTATATAAATGAGGAGAAATAGTTTCAAAATTAGTTTTATTTCTATTAGTTTAAATTAGTTTTATACAATTATTCTATAATTATATTTGATTCAAATAATTGTTTGTTGCTTGTAAAACTCATAAAATTGTAACAATCATGACACACCATGATTCAAATGACATGAAGTCATTTACTAAAATATAGGTTTCCTAGCCTAGCTCTGGAGTCGGGGTTTCATCATATTATTATGTTAAAACAGTTTTTTTTTTAAATAAATTATTTGTATTTTATATTCTAAATTTAAAAAAATAATACTCACCGTCAATTGCGAATTTCACCAATTAATATCAAAACAGGATCAGCACGTCTAACTTGCGCAAGAGTTGTTATTGCCATCACGATTTACTGTCTACCTGACTAACCTTAACCCTGTCCTACTTATGTAAAACGCAGATATAACAAAAACTATCCTGTTATTCATCATTGTTTCGTCAGTAATTTCTGCTCTTGACTGTACCTGGCACCTCACGCGATCTCAGTACTGTCGAGGTTAGAACTTTTCGCACGCCATCGACTACTACCAATTTATTACCTGCATTCTTAGTTTCGTTTGTTGTAAACTGGACTTTTGAGCTCCTGTTTCTTAGTTCGATTCCCGGGTCGGTCAAAAACAATTATCTACATGTACCCATTATTTTAGGCCTGTTGGTCTAGGGGTTAGTGACCCTGACTGCTATGCCGAAGGTCGTGGGTTCGATTCCCACCCAGGACAAATGTTTGTGTGATGAGCACGATCATTTGTTCTGTGTCTGGGTGTAATTTATCTATAATATGTATGTATTTAGAAATATATAAGTATGTTTATCAGTTGTCTAGTACCCATAACACAAGCTCTGCTTAGCTTGGGACTAGATGGCGTTGTCTGATAATTGTGGAATATTTATTTATTTATTATTTATTTAATATTGACGGCGCTGTTATTTGTAACCAACAATTTACGGACAAATAAAGTCTGCATTAAATAAATAATAATTATAGTTTGATTATGATGATAGTATATTATTGTGACAACGAATATGTAGCTTTCTTGAAGACTACTTCCTCTGTAAGATGAAAGCATAAACCTAAACAGTAATAATCTCTCCACTCTAGATGAGCGAGTAACAACGTATAACAACAGTGTTGCCATAGTGCAGCCGTTGCGACCTCGTCGTCCAACGAGTCAACTTCGTGTTAATAATGGTCGCCAGCGCTCGGCTAACTGCGTTAGTGCTGGTGTTGCCAGTATAGAACCAAAATATCCCAGGATAGGGAATATTTTAAACCGATGCACCAAAAGACACTATAGTGTTTTCAAACATTTATGGTGACACAGTTGGCTACTGCTGATTGTTGCCGCATGGAACAAAGTATTTATAGAATTTTAAAAGTAGTTTTTCAGAGTTTGGCTATGTTTGAGTTTAATTACACTAGTTTACACGATTTTTGTCCTTGAAATGAAATACATGCGGTTACGTTACTTTAAGTATCCACATTTGGGAAAAAATATTTTAAAAAATCCAGCACGTCAGGTTTTTGAAATATTAATTAAAAATTTTTTTACAAAAAACAACATTTAAATAATCAATAGAGTAATAAAAAAACCGGCCAAGTGCGAGTCGAACTCGCGCACCGAGGGTTCCGTACAAAGCTGCAAGGTTTACGTGTGTATGTGAATAATTTAATACCTCTACGCGTTTATGAGGAAATGGGTAGTAAGTTTAAAATTATTAAAAAATATATATTATGTGATGTAACTAAAAATTTATGGTTTTCGTAATTTTTTCTTTATCTATGCTATAAGACGTTGCTTCGTACCAAATTTCAAGATTCTGAGTTCACGGGAAGCACCCTGTAGGTTTTGATTCCCTTGCAAGTGTCGAAAATTTGCGGCATAAACGGCTGTATCTTTTGATTGCGTTGGCTTAGAAGTTTGATTTTTTCACAGCTTCAAGGGACAGTAGACCTGAGTAACTGATATAAATTTCAGCTTCATACCTCCACGCGTTCCTGAGAAAAAGGGTCTTGACAGACGGACGGACAGACGGACAACAAAGTGATCCTATAAGGGTTCCGTTTTTTTCCTTTTGAGGTACGGAACCCTAAAAAGGTAATTTTTGGTTTTTTTACACAAATTTTCATCTGTATCTCTCACAACAGACCAATAATAGTCACCTAGCATATTTTGGTCCCAAAAACCTTGATATTTTTGCAAAAAATATTTAAATCTTGGTGAAATCGCTCACCATGTTCATTAATTACACTTTTTCTGGAAAAAATCCAAATGGAAAAACAAAAAAATATTTTTTAATAACATGTTAACACCCATATGCTCATAATTTTGCAATAGATTTTCAGCAATCTCTTTGTAATTATCACTTATAATTGTCTAAAAATTTGTTAACGACTTTTCTGAAAGACCCTTTCAATCGAGGCAAAAAAGCAGTAGACGGGAACGTCTACTGCTTTTTTGCCTCGATGGAATGGGTCTCAAATATTGTATTGTCAAATATTCTCCTGATTTGAGGACCCAAAAATGTTCCTTCATTTAATTTAACCGCAAAAAGATTCAGAAATACAGAGAAGAGTAATTAAATGCAGACTTGGACTTATCCAAAGCTTTAGTCAAATTCTTCATCAACTTAATGTGAAGCAGTGGCAACATTATTTATTTTGGGACGACTAAATATGTATTTTTAATATTTTTAAAGTTTTCTTACCTGGAACAGATTAATTTCTAAAGATTTTCTTTGGAAAGAAAAATTCGAACCGCGTGCAAAATTTGAACCCGCGACCTCCAGATTCATAACTTTCGACGCTCTTTCCAACCGAGCTAACGGGGTTAATACCTACTGCGTCGAATTTTTCAATCCTATTCTAACGTCTTAAGGTGACGTCTTTCCTTTTTTATCTTGATTTGACACCGGAACCTCAAAATAATGTAAATAGGCTTCTTGCAATGGGTTTGTTTCAAGGAAAACACGGTTTAGTTGAAAAATATCCCCCACAAACATAACAAAACCTATTTGAATGTAGTTTACACACTTTAGATGATATACTAAAATAAAAATAAGACTTTGAATCACACAGTTATTTACAAAATAGAACAATAAAAGTATATAAACAATTACGGGTACATACAAAACGAAGACCTCGATATCTTAGAATTGTGACGTGATATTAAAATTTAAAAAATATTCTTTGAATTACCGTCCAAAGCTTACACAAATAAAATATGTTTCATTTCAAGGACAAAAAAAATAACATGTTATTAATAAACGCACCCACGGTTAAGAAGATATAACATGAACGGGCAAAATTAAATCTTCTCACTCAATCATTGATGCACTAAACTCGCCGCAAAAGTTATCACAGTAGTGACCCTCATGCAGGATTGTATGCTGTAATTTAATTACATCATTGAGCCCTCAAAAGATACATTATTTAGGTAAAACCGCATCAAAACCTTGTTATCCCAAAATATGACAGAATAGAAAATAAGGACAAATCCTTTGACGAAAAGGATAATAAAAGTCCAATGTTTAGGGCAAAACGTTCACCCTCACAACCCTATTTAGCAACTATCTTAACATTCACTTTACCTTTTCTCCCCCCCCCCTGCTTCCCCCTCGTCCTATTTACTGCATACAAAGTTATTACATTGCGCAATCTATTTTTCATCGCAAAATAACCGATTAGCATTTTGTTTTTCTCCCATCTTATAGCAAAGCGTTTTACACTGGAAAACAAGTTGAATGGCTCTGATGAAATTGTTGGTTGGAATAGCGTTTATTACGTTGTTCAGCTTAAGATTGAGCGTCAATTTAAAGGATAAAATTGATGGAATAATTAACTTGCAGTTTGAAAGTAAATGGATGGATAGGAGTGGGACCGTGGGACTGTCTTACATGAAGCTGAAGTCTTATCTTCTTTACGCAGGACGATTCATTTCACTTTTGATGATTTTACCAATTAAAATAAATGTGATTAGAGAAAGAGGAACCTCTTAAAAGATATTCAGTGACATTATCGGCCCATCTTTGCTTGCGTTCTCTTTTGTCTCCTTCTTAATATAGAAGGAAGTGTTAACTTTTATTTCTTCTACTCTTTGCAGGTTTCAAGATAATGAATAGTTTTCTCTTGATTGGTTCAAGCACATTTTATTTTTTTTAAAAAGAAGTCCAACATAGTGATTTTTTCTTGTATTGTGGGTGTCCTTCAGGAGTTGCGATAGTTGAGATAAGTGATGTATCTGACCAATTCGAAAGGGTTTCAACAGGGGACGTAGTATTTACTTGGGGACGTTGTATTATAAACTCAAAGCTAGACCTAAACTAAAGCGTGTACGGCATGGTCTAGCTTTGAGTTTTACCGTGTAAGGTCGGGTGTCAGATGGAATGAAACATCACAAGATATTGTACAAGACTGTCCTTTAATATGAGGTTACACGTTTATATATTGGTTACACACATAGAAATAGTAAGTACTTACATACTACATCACACCTCCCAAGGCAATAAAAAAAAAAGTATTTCATTCTTTGGATACTTTTTTTTTTTTTTTTTTTTTTTTTTTTTTTTTGATCTGATTATTACTTATACTAAATATTTGGTTACATAATTACTGGAATGTATTAATAATGATTATACCTAAAATTACAACAGATGTTCCGTCAGTGTTTATAAACAATACGTGTACTTATTAGCTGGCATAATCTATCCAGTGTAACACGAGTGTATGTCATTTTTCAGCCACAATCGCAATGTAGCTCTGTAACCTAAGTGTTGTTACTATACATAGTTATGAGTAGTACAACTTCGTTCTGTCTTTATGAATAACATCATTTTTACCATTGATGTTTACCTCTACATTCGGAGACAAATCTCTAATAACAGGATAAGGACCAGTATAAAGATTTGAGAGCTTATTACCAGTTTCATTTTTTATCAAGATTTTATCATTTGTCTTATATTTTATTGGTCTTATATATTGATCATGTCTGTTTTTCCTTTCTAGTTTTGTATTAATTAAATTTTTCCGTGCTTCTGTTTGTGAAATCTGCAATCTATATTTAAGCTCAAGGGGATAACTGTCATAATTGTAGAGTGGTTCTACTGTTCTTAAAAGGTTACTTGGTAAGTTACATTTCTTTCCGTAAACAAGTTCGAAAGGAGTAAATTTTGTCGATGAATGTACTGTGGTATTGTATGCGAAGGCCCAAAAAGGTAACCATGAACTCCATGAGTCTGGTCTTTGATTGATGTGTATTCTTAAAAAGGCCCCTAGGGTTTTATGGGAATTCTCTAGTGCGCCAATACTCTGATGATGATATGCTGTTGAGTTCAGTTTAGAAATATTTAGAATTTTACATACCGCTTTGAATGTGTCTGACATAAATTCCGTACCTCTGTCAGTAGCGATTTCCCGTGGCACCCCGTGAAGGAGAATGAAGTTGTTGACGAACACACGAGCGACTTCAGCTGATGTTTTACTCATTAGTGGAAAAGCACATACATATTTTGACAGTTCGCACTGAAGTGTTAAAATATATGTGTAATTATTGTAATCTCTATCAAGTGGCCCCACTATGTCTAAAAATATTTTTTCAAATGATGATTGCGCCGTTGTGGTTATAACCATGGGTTCTTTTACTATAACAGTATACTTTTGTTTTTGACAAATAGTGCATCTTTTAACAAAGTTGTTTATATCCTTTTCGAGCCCCGGCCAGAAATAATATTTTTTAATGTTGTTAAACATTCTTTTTATGCCTGCATGGCCACTTGTCGGTAACAAGTGGAAGTCATTTAAAATGATTCTCCTGTCTTCTAAATTATCTACCCTTTCTATATCATTTAAAATACATAGCCGTGGTCCTTCCCATTTTTTATATCCTTTAATCTCCTTAATTATTTTGTCTAAAAATACGTTATTGTATTTATTCTTCACAAAATATATTTCATTTATATTATTGCCATTACAGAAATCGCACATCGCTCTCACAAATGCGGCTGGCGTCAGTTGTGATCGAGCAGATGGATTTATATACAATACTAATTTTTCATGATCATATGAAAATATACCATTTTCCTTTGATATTCTATTTATTTTTTGTAGCCTGTTTAGGCATGTTTTATCAATAAATTGCAGCTCTACTGCATTATTAGGTTTAGTAATAGTTCCTACAATCCTTGCTTCACCTGAGACACAGTTTTCTACGGTAGCTTCGGGAATCTGTGATGTTGTTTCTAATTGTTTGATTCGTGCTCGTGTCATTATAAATAAGCAGTCGTGCATACTCTTTAAATCCTTCGACGATATCGGAATTCGAGATAAAGCATCGGCGGCTGCATTTTGTTGACCTTTGACGTATTCTATTAAATAGTCATATTCTTCTAGACATAATCTGAATTTGAGTAATCTACTTGACGGTTCCTTTAAACTAAATAAATATACTAGTGGTTTGTGGTCGGTGACTATTTTGAATGAACGCCCATACAAATAGGGTCTAAAATGTTTCACGGCCCATACTATAGCCAGGAGTTCTTTTTCAATAGTCGGGTAATTCCGTTCTGCTTTGTTTAAACTCCTACTGGCGTAAGCAACTGGGCGACCATCGCCATTGGATAAAACCGCTCCTATTGCGTAACCTGACGCGTCAGTTTGTACTATAAACTGATTTTTATGTGATAAATCCGGATATTGTAGAACTGGAGGTGTAGACATACATTCTTTAAGCGTGTCAAATGCCTTTTGTGCGTCACTATTCCAATTAAATTGAACATTTTTCCTACACAAATTATTTAAACTGTGCGCAATTTCAGCAAATTTTGGTATAAATTTGCGATAATAATTCGCTAAAGCTACAAAACGCTTTACTTCATCTGTGCTTCGTGGAATTGGATAGTTTTTTATAGCACTAATCTTTTCTGGATCGGGTAACACACCGTTGTCTGTTACGACGTGGCCTAAATAGAGCATTTCTTTCTTAAGGAAGTCGCATTTCATCGGATTTAATTTTAAATTAACAGTGCGCAATCTTTCTAAAACTTCGATTAAATTTTTGTTATGGTCCAATAAGCCCCGACCCATTATAATCAAATCGTCCTGATAACATAAACATTTTTCGTAATTAAGGCCCGCCATTGCCATTGTCATCATTCGGGCAAATGAGTTAGGACTTGTCTTAAGCCCCATTGGCATTCTAGTCATTTGAAATTGGCCTGAATGAAAAGCTGTAAATTTCCTGCTATTGGGTTCGAGTTCCACGTTATAAAACCCTTGACTTAAGTCTAAGTGTGTAAAATAGATACAACCAGAGAGTGAATCTAATATTTCATGAATATTTGGCAGAGGGAATTTATCATTTTGTACACTGTTATTTAGCTTTCGGTAATCAATGACTAGACGCCATTTTTTCTCTCCGTTTGATTTCTTTGGTACTAAAAGAACGGGACTAGACCATTCGCTATTACAAGGTTCAATTATACCTTGTTCGAGCATGTGGTCAATTTGATTCTGTATTTCCCCTTTTTGGGAATGTGGGAGCCTGTAGGGTTTGCTATAGATTGGTCTAGTACCGGGTTTTATAGTTATTGAATGTTTATATATGTTTGTCGTAGTTAACTGGTCTCCTTCGAGATAAAAGGTATCATTATATTTTGCACATATATTTATAATACTAATTTGTTCCTCTTTATTTAAATGCGTTAAATTTAATAATGGTAACAGTTTTTTGACTCGTTCTGTATTTTTACTGGGCTTGTCAAATGTACAGATATTGTAATCACTTGCTTTATGTATATTAGGTTGAATGTTATTTATATAAAAATCATTTTCAGTGGTATTCAAGATTCTAATTGGTAACTTCCCATTCGTAGGATTTGCCAGTGTGCTTGCTAAAAATATTCCGTTTCCTATTTCCGCCGCGCAGACTACACAGTCCTCCGCTATGTCGGTCGTAATGTAATGCGTACTTTCGGATCTAGCCGGTATAGTTAGCGTCTCATTATGTAAGGTAATCGGCAGACTGATTTCTTTATTGTTATTATTTATAATCAATGATTTAGTCCTATAATTAATAATCGAATGATATTTGTTTAAAAAGTCTTGGCCTAAAATGCCACTAGCCTTACAGGGTAAGGAGTCAAATACGTGGAATTTATGGTTTAGAATTTGATCGCCTGTTCTTAATTCAAGATAAACAATACCGATCGCTTCTATTTTTCCACCAATACCTTTTACGACAAGCTTCCTTTTTTGGATGGGTACATTCAACTCACAAATGTGTTTATATTTTACGGCCGATATGGAAGCTCCGGTGTCGATTAGCCACGTATATGTAAGACTATTATGCTTGGAGTTTAATGAAATATGATATATGCTATTACATGACATTATAACACTTTTATTCACGAAAAAACTCTTCTAAATTTCCATTACTATTTTCGGATTGACTTTCCCGCGGGTTTGTATCTGTCAAAATATGCATATGTTCTTGCTGTTCCTGGTTATTAGCCTGGTTGTAAAATATCTTACCTCTGGTTCCACGGTTTGATGTACCACGGCCGCGAGATCTCCATCCACCGCGACCTGTTTGCGATGTTCGATCATCCCTCCGTTCCGCTGGTAGGGTTGTTTGTCCTCGTCCTCGTGACATCCCCTGACCTCTGGAATTCCTATATTGGTGGTAGTTGTTATTACGGCGCATAAATAGAATATCACCTGAAGTGGACGGTGTTGAAACTTCTTCATCGACGGCTGCTTGTATAGCATCACTTAAAGATGTAAATTGTCGTGCTGCGATTATAGTGCTTAGCCGACGATTTCTCAATCCGTCGGCAAAACTTTTAATGGCTAATTTTTCGTTTATAGGTTTTAATATACCGAAGTTTGACTCATTACCTTCAGATTGTGAAATCGTCAAGTCAACAAACAAATCAGTTATCTTCTTCCCATAGTCATCTATAGAGAGATCGTTTTGTTTCTCATTGTACAATTTGTGTTGCAGAGCCGTTGCCGATTTTTTTGGTAACAGGCTTGTTTTCATAGCCTTGACTAGCTCATTTACACTGTCATATTTTGTGTTAAGTTTGAGTTTAGCAGACTGCGAAAGTCGGCTTTTTAGAACAAAATTTATTAATTTAAGTTGACCGTCTGAGTCAAGTTCCGTTTGATAGTATTCTATCCCATCAATGAGCTGTTTCGTATTTGTGCCGTCGTCATTTAAAACTGGTAATAAGCTCAAGGCGATCTTTAAATCAAATTTTGCCATATTTAGTTCGATTATCGATCCTTCAGCTGATGGTGAATTATTACACAAATCTAAAATATTGTCATACAAGCTAACAAAATCTTTGTTTAATTTATCAAATTTACGTAATTCCTCGTCTTTTAATCTAGTTTTAAGCAAATTTAAATGTTCTATACTGTCATTGAAAGTACTCAATAATTTATCGGCCTCTTTTAGCTTTTTCAGAACAATTTCACCTCTTCGTCTACTTGGCCCTACTTTTATTAAATATATTCTTATTTTAACAAGGTCATTATATAACTGTAACAACTCCTCATACATAACTGTTCATAATTATATAGTTCACATACCGTAATCTCGATTATGATTTCACTGCTAAGGCACGTGTACACAGTCCGAATTAGACTTGCCGCACTTTCATACATTTATTAGGACACTGAACTCACTAGAACACTTGCCGAATTGTAGAATTTGTTATACGCCTCTGTGTTGTTATGGACCCTTGTTGGAACCATGGACCCGACATTCCTCGCTTGCATACATGCCACCAGCACCGCCGCGGCACCTTCCGGATCGGTCCACAGAACGCCTTAAGATATGTCTCGTTATCTGCTCTCGCGTCCAAGACTCATGACATCTCTTGTATATGTTATACATGAAATATAACGTACCGAGGAATAAAATCGTGCAAATGATTATTAACACGATACTTATGGCCGACAAATGTAATTTGAATTCCTCCACTGTTGCGGTGTTTTTAGCGGCGCTATTTTGATTGAGAAATACCTCTTCATTAGTTACTTTTGAGTTACACATGATTGTAAGTCACTTTTAATATATCTTCTCTCACTTAAACAGTTGCCGCGTAGAGCAAAGTCTATACTAATCGCGCACATGATTCAAGCCCTGTTTAGTGGCAGGGTCGCCATGTAAGGTCGGGTGTCAGATGGAATGAAACATCACAAGATATTGTACAAGACTGTCCTTTAATATGAGGTTACACGTTTATATATTGGTTACACACATAGAAATAGTAAGTACTTACATACTACAACCGACTCAAAAAATAATAAGAGCAAGGTACATACATACCTCATACATCTACATACCTCATCATATTAAGTGAGTATGTTGCTAGGTAACCAGTTAATTGAGAAATCGGTTCACGAAATGATCAACAGAACCTTTTAGCTTGTAATTTGATCAATGCTCTACTAAAACCGAATGGTAGTGTAAATAACAGGCCACTGCACAAAGGCCTTTGCCAAAAACCGACGCAGAAACGGATGCCGTAATGGTGACCGCAGAATCAATCCATCTGTACCAAAGGGTTCCCTGACATTCATTTAATTCGGTGTATGTTTTAGAACACCTGTGATTGGACATACGCTAAAATTGCTCAATCAAGTTTGAAAAGGAATGTCAATGATAAGGGACAGTAACGCTAACCAGGGAACCGCAGATGTCAAACAATAAAATTCGATATTATAACTCCGACTACCCCTTTTTTATCGTGGTGAAATCATCAATGAGTCCTCCCACCGAGTCCAACAACATTATTGCTAGGAATTCTGGAACCTTAAAAACCAATATGAGTATTTAGACCACAGCACCACAGTTTTTTTTTTCAGTTGCCCCGCTCTAGGAATTTCTCCTGTATCGTGGGTGCGTTTACAAACATAAAAACTCACTTACACAAACACCCAGACCCGGAACAACTACTTATAGATCATACAAATATTTGTTTAGTGCGGGGATTGAACCCGCGACTCACAGCGCAGCAGTCCAATTACTCACCCACTGCGCCAAACGCGTCGTCATTTTGTCTCCAAGTGGATCGAAAATTTAGTTTCCAATAAGACTAGTCAGTAGTATTTATCAGTATTGTGTTTCCATTACGATTAGTCTATATTTACTCCGTTTGAGGTTTTCTTGCAATCTTTTCTAGACACACAATATAAACGACATTTTTCAAAGAAGGGACAGCAAACTGCCAGTGCCTCTTACAGCTCTATTCTAGTCTAAATTGAAAAGTCCGTGTGTGACGCCACGACCAGTGGAGCGTGTAGCGTGCTTAGCGAACTCTCGAACATCCTCGTACACGTGACGTGGCTTCGAACTTAGGACGTGTTCGCAGTTGTCCATTTTTTCATTGATAAAAGGGCTTTGTTTTAGATACAGAAGAATTTTAGTTTATATGAAGCAATATCTATCGAATAGGCTCTATTTGACTGGTAATTTTCTACAATTTAACTTAAATAAATGATTTCGGGCATGTGGACACTGTGTAGGTCACTGCACAGCTAAGGAGCGGAATTCCCTGAGGGATTTATGTATCGTTATACCTAACTACAACTTTGGGGTCTTCAACTCAAGTATGAATAATTTACTTCAAGGCAAGCGTCGACTATATCATCACTTGCTATCATATATCTATAGCTATCATGCATCAGCAGACATATTGTTCTGACGCGAGCCTTTAACTATAGAAAACAAAATGCGCCTATATAACGTGGCTTTATGGTAAACGGCAGATACTGACCGTAGAGGCCCTCGTGGCTAAATAAATACAGTCCCACAGACCGATCTTCCGGGTTAAGCCGCGCTTGCCGAGGTTGGTCTGTGGATGGGTGACCATCTGTTATAGCGAGTTTCCTCCGTGCCTCGGAAAGCACGTAAAGCCGTTGGTCCCGGCTGTTATTTGTAGATCTTTGACAGTCGTTATTGTTAGTCAGAATCTCTAAAGTCTGACAACCAGTCTTATCATGGGGTATCGTATTAACCAGTTACTGGGTTGTGGATGTCCGACAGGCAGTCGCTCCATGTAAAATACTGATATCCAGCTGCATCAGGTTTGACTGGAAGCCGACCCCAATATAGTTGGGAAAAGGCTAGGCAGATGATGATGGCAGATACTGACCGTAACTTGTTACACAACAAACTTTCGTGCACAGTTCGGGGAAACAAAGTGTTTGTAACGATCAGCAAGCGGCAAAGATGGGTAGGTACTATCCGTAACGGTACCATTGGCAGTGAACAACTAGCTGATGGTTCACCGTTGCCGAGAGCCTTGTTTCGCCGAACTGACTACACGAATGCTCGCTGTCATTATGCTCGCGTTACATTATGTCTCGTCACGCCGCGCCGGTCAGTACTCGCCTTTAGACATAAACCCCAGCGGAGATGTCATTGTATTGAAGTGCACTTGTTCTTTTACCCCGCCGCTATCTCTAATCTAGCACTGTGGGAGTTCAAGTACCCACCGCTCATATATCATTATCTGTCTAAGTAGCAATAGCTACATTATTTTAATATTCACTTCTCCATAAACTAAACGCGAATAAATTCGTGGAATAGCAAAGTTTCTGTCAAATGTAGATAATGGAAACTGGATAATGGATTATATTATCTTTCTTTTTTTTTTTTTTTTTTTAATTAAAATCCAGCTTTTCTCTGACTTAGTAGTACTTCGGGTAAGGCACGCGATTAATAGAGATTTTTGAAGTCAACATTTTCTTAATTTGTTTTTTTCTATCTGAGATACCAATTATTTTTCGTTAATTCAATTTCAACCATATAGTCACAATTTTAAATATTTTTTTAACAAAGATACAAAACAATAAAAAACATTTAAAAATATAAAAATAGTAGTCGGCCGGTGTGGGAGCAGGTTCCAAGCTACCGGTTAGGGGTCCAAAGACAGGAACCTTCTCACAATGCGAGCCATATCAAGGAGTACTGACTTCTGAATCTGGCCCTTGATCCAACTACCCAACGAGAGCCTTGAGAGATGCTCGTCGAGGCTCTTGGCCATTAGGCCATTCGCCGTTACAACAATCGGCATAATGATAGCCGAGCTCACATTCTACATGTCGACAACCTCGCGCGCCAAGTCAAGATATTTTATTTGTTTATCTTTCTCAACTTTCACGAGGTTCTCGTCATGCGGGATGGTAAAATCGATTATCATTACGTGGCGCGCTGATCTGTCTATCACTTCTATGTCAGGCTTATTAGCGATAATAGTCCTGTCAGTAATGATAGGTAGATCCCACATCGTGACATGGTCTTTCTCGAGAAATGGGTCGGGCACATACTTGTAATACGATACTTCGGAATCAACAAGTTTGTATTTCAAAGCAAGTTGCTGGTGGATAATCCTGGCTACTAGGTTATGCCTGTGCAAGTACTCGCCATTAGCAAGACGAGAACAACCAGAGATAATATGATAGCAATAGATAGATATAGCAATTATCATTTAGAGAATTAAGCAAGAATTATTTTCAGTGTGCCCACATTTATGTATTCGAAAGTAGAACTTTAGAGAAAGTGTAGATTTTCGTGCGTATAATAACACAAAGCCACAACTTATTTCAAATTGTTTATTGAAATGAAACATGTGACTTAATATCCAAAAACCATACACACACACACACACATATTCTAAAAAAATATAATTCATAACTTATGCTCCTAAAAAAACATGCTAAACTGTGCCCGACCGCAACTCGTGACTGAAAATCCGCACCAACCAACCACCGTGATCTTCAGTGGGACATCCAATTTACATTTAAATGACGGCCTTTAGCCACGCCTTACTTTTCAAGCAGGTTACTCCAACGTTGATACTTTTTGTAAGCAACTTTCAAGTTCTTTGCAAATTATGTTTTATGACCGAAGTGGTTTAGTTACCTCCTTCAAACTTATTGTACTTTCGATCTTGAAACATCAAAGACTGGCTCCAACCTGTCGGCTTTTTTAAAAGAGACGTGTATTAACGTTGATCCATATTGAATGAGTGTTTTGATGAAGTTTCTGAAGCAGATGCTATTTTGATGAAAACGTAGCCAAAAAATGAGAATAAATTACGAAACTCCGAATATTTGTAACATCAGGTAAAAAGTTCGCTCAGTACCTTTTTTACATAACATCATTACCTGAAGCTGAAAACAAGAATGCCTTCAGACATGGCTCCAAAATTAAAGTGGGCTTAAAACTTTTATATTGGTGACGCAAGTTCGTCCATATAAGGTCACAAATCGTGGGATACAGTGTGTTTTCAGAAACTTGGCACTCTTTCGGGTCACGCCGGAATATAACTCGGGTCCGACTAAAGATAAAGTTTGTTGGACTTTAAAAACATTGTCTTGTTTCAATGGAAAGTTTACAATGGTTAGTGTGGAGTTTTGGTCGTAATTTTGAAGCGTTGATACTAATAGTGAGGAACTTCTTGTTTATTTCTCTTTTCTTTCATATTCAGGCACCCAAAAATGTCTGTTCTAGAATAGATATAAACTTTTGAATTTGAATAAAAAATCTTTTTCTAAGATACAATATTTATTTTCGAATTAATGAGCTGATTTTTAACAGTTACACATCCACAACCCACAGGTTGGCGTGTGCATGTCTGTACCATCTTTTTTTTCTCAAATCCTAAGACTTCTTGTTCATGAAGCCACCTGCTTTCATTCTTCAAACTATTTAATAATTTTCCACTTAAAACTGAACAACGAGACCTCATCAAAAACTACTAAATCATTTCAAAACACTCGTACAGAAACCAAACTACCACGTCGCGGCAATCGAACAATATTTGCCATTCCGTGTTTGCCCACGGCCCAATAACTCCACGTCGATGTTAATAGCCAATTTACAATATTCCTAGCTAAATACAAGCACACCACGTACCACACATTCGAATAAAGACTTTATAGTCACTGTATTATGGACGTTTTGTGGCTACGTGCTTGATATTATTAAGGTTCGTTTTGACAAAGAAGAGGAGGAAGTTTGATCAAAATCTAGTTTCCTTTTGGTAAATCCATCATATTAGCCAATCAAACGCTTTTTACTTTACAAAGGCTTTTGCTGAAAAGGGAGAGGTAGATTCTATTTAATCAGTTTCCTTTAATCATCAACTACTAAGCTGTACCCACAACGGTCAGCTTCCTAGGTCAAAATTCTAGTAGCAGACGTACTAGTATTCTATAGTAACTTGTTCGAAGAACTACATAATTATAATTTTTCAAATTGGTGGATGTGACGCTAACTGTGGCAAAATTCAATTTGGAAAATTGAACTCAATTTTCTGACAGGGTCAATAAAATGTTAATATCATACACTAGCGTAGTGGGTGATTGTATTTTTAAATGTAACATATTTAATGCAAAAGGAAATCGTATAAAAGAACCAACACACGTACATTCAGCGAGCACCAATTATTACTTCTGAAAACAAAACCCCGGCCGTTGGCAAACGTTAACTGAAATAAAATGATAGCTCGCTAAAAGCCCGGCTTTATTCTGCGTATAGATTACTGTTTTAGTTTTCCTCTTTTAGTGATGAAATATTTACCATGTGTAATATTAAGTATCCCAGCGGCCTAGGAAGGCTACGTATCCCTTCTATGTAAGTAAGTGGGCCCTAGTAAAACATGGTACTAAAATATTCTGTTTATTTCAAAATGTTTACTTTGCCAATAGATATAAAGAATAATCTGATGCATACAGATTACAAGTATTTACAAAATATTTATCAACTTATAAACGGTGACTCAGTGGGTCTTATCGCTAAAAGCGATATTTTCAAGACAACCTTTGGATAGATTTGATTCAAAAGCATTTATAATGAAGTAATTCACTCAAATGCTTGCGTATGGTTCGTACCTATGTTACAGCCGATCCCACTTGGCTACTTGATTACGTCAAATCTGTACAATTATGTGGATATATAATTATAGGTCAAACTACCCTTTTTTTTAAACGTTGCCCCACATTACAAATATCTCCTGTGTCGTGAGTGCTTTTATATTCATATAAACTAACATAAACAAACGCCCAAACCCGAAGCAACTACTTGTAAGATAATACAAATATTTGCTCCGAGCGGGAATTGAACCCGCGACACGCAGCGCAGCAGTCCAATCGGTCAGCCACTACGCTAACCGAACCGTTCTTTGAAAGTAAAATTAAAAAGCCAGTCCATCCGTACACATTCCTAACCTAACCTAATGATAATGAGACATTACAGAAATTGCAAATGGCCGCCGGTCATCGGACACGCTAATCAGGACAACTGGATCACAACGCGCTAACCTGAAATTTGGTTCTGCTAGTTAAACCTTTACTGTTGGATCTCGATTGTTGGAGAGTATTAGTTGCTTTAGCCACGTACTTAAATATTGTCTGCGTGTCCATTAGCTACTATGCTCAACTTCAACTCAACAACAACTCAACAGATGCATGGTGCAGCAGCGACGATTGTGGAAAGAACAAAATGGTGAAAAACTTTTATTTTTATCTGAGATGGGTTTTCTCCCGACTACAATAAAGTGGGCTTACTGAGAAGTGTGGAGTATGGAGTTTCTTGCCCATTCTTCTATATAGAGATCTACGCTTTGGAATGGGCAACTACAATACTTCTACAGTCATTATGTCTTGTATCTGAGACTATGGCAACATCATTTTGTAACATTTTTTATTTTGACTTTTGATAATTCAAAAGTGCCTATAACTGGCCTACTTGTAATAAATGTTTTCATTTGTTTGCATAGAGAAGAAATTATTGCATCCTGTGTGTCACCTCGACAAGTCGAGGCGCGGCGGGAAGAGCACCGGCGCGATCTCAGGGCAGTATGGAGGGAGCGACTGTCGCAACCGAGGTCCGGGCACGCCGCAATCGCGGCGGTAAGACCCTTCTTTGAGGAGTTGCTGGATAGGCGTCACGGCGTCCTGACCTACCGCATGACGCAGGTCCTCACCGGACACGGAAGTTTCGGGAGGTTCCTGTGTCTGATAGGGAGGGAAGAAACGCCTGGGTGTCACCACTGCGAGGATCGTCCGGAGGACACGGTGGAGCATACGGTCGAGGTCTGCCCCGCTTGGGCAGAGCACCGCCGTGTCCTCACGACGGCGATAGGCGGAGACCTCTCGCGCCCGGCATTGGTCGAGGCCATGCTGCGGGGCGAGACGGAGTGGGAAGCGGTCGCCTCCTTCTGCGAAGCAGTCATGCTCGTGAAGTAGGAGGCGGGCCGCCTGAGGGAGAGGACAGCGTCCTCCTTCCACCCCAGCCGCAGTGGTAGACGCCCACGGCGTCGGACGTCGCAAGGCGATCTCCGGCCACCGTAGGCGCGGACATGCGGGCAGCGAGTAATGGGCGACTTGCTGTCCGACCATGGACCATGCCCGGGTTGACGGCGCGTTGTGTTCCACGCGCGCCTCAAAGAGTGTCAGCATATTGACGGGGCCTGTACAGGGCCAAAACCTGCCGGGGTCGCGGGACCAAGGGATTACCGTGACCCGGGTACGTAAAGGGCTAGTGAAGGACACCGTGGATTTTAGTCAGTACAAGTCTGACAGTCCCTCCCGCCCTGCCCTGGGTGGGAGGACTCACTTGATGATTTTACCAGGCAAAAAAAAAATTTTTGCCAGTGCCCAATTTAAGTAAATAAGTACTGGACTCGGTCGTTGTATTGTATGTAATGTATTATAAAATGTTCTCTAGAGAGGATTAATTTTCTGCAAGTAATAAAGTTAAAAAAAAAAATTAAAAACGTAGCTTCACACCAGGACCTTCTTCTGTGTCGTGGATGCGTTTACACACATAGAAACACACATACCCAGACCCGGAACAACTGTTTGTAGATCATACAAATATTTGTTCCGTGCGGGAATTGAACCACGACACGCAGCGCAGCAGTCTACCGCAACCCAACCGTGCTGACAAATTATTTTATAACATTTTTAGACCAATTCTGGTAAACTATTCCAAGATAATAATTCTAGAACTGGTCCCATAGTAGCTAAGTAAGCGCCCGCAGATTGATCAATTGGACTAATTACACGGAAGTCGAATCTGTCTCGGTATTGTTATATTGAAACCGCTATTACTGCCCTCTGCCTATTGAGGGGGAGTGAATAGGGGGATGATTAGAGGCTTTGAATCGAAGCAAAAGTTAGTTTCAATATGTGATATGGCGACTAACAATTTTATCCAATAAGCATACCGCATTATGTAATTTACAAAAGCAGACGATAAAGAAATACATTTTAATTTATGCCACCTGGAAAGTGCTCAGCTTCACCCAAGTCTAGGTAACTAGATGAAAGGTAACGTAAACATTATGATCAGAAAAAGACTGTTTGGTGATAAAAGCAAATAAATGCAAAAAGGAGAATCCAATGATGCAAATGTTAGCAATAACTCAAATATTTAGAATAAAATATTGGAGAAACGTTGCACAAAACTACAAATCCGATAACACTCCATCTAAATCTGAATGGAGCAGACACAATTGTTAAACACAGTGACAAGCTGCAAGACAATCTCAAACATGTCACAAATCCATGAATCAGAGAACAGCGATTGAGAATCTAGTGAACATTATTTGAGAATATACTCCATTTCAGTTTGACTTCAATTGGATACGAAGACAGCATGTTTTATTCGGATACTGAAGATATTGTAATGTCCTGTGTATTTTGAAATTCCGATCTCGAAGTGAATGTAAATTTTGAGCACTGCAGTCAATGCGCTGAAGATATTGTCGTCACGATTTTTTTTCATAATGGTAAGAACTGGAATGAATCTTTTCAATGTTTATTTTAGTTTTAAGATCATAGCTGATAACTAGAAATGTTACACTCAAATAATGTTCATGGATTTTCATTCGAGTCTATTCAAAGAGAAGACTAACACATTTAACCGCCATAAATCGATGTCCGCATACGCATAATATCACGATAAAACTTAACGCGTTCTAAAACTAACAACCCTTTACAAGCCAATGTTCCCATCTTTTATTCAAACAGGTTATAAAAATCCCATCCAATACCATCCGGGTAAACAGAAGCCACAGTCTCTGGCACTACACATTTAGCACTAAAAATGTTAGTGCCACTAAAAGTAAGTTCAGTAGAATGACAGTATTAGTGAGAGTTGATCCCTCATGATTATTGGTGGACCTAAAAGATTGGTGTTATAGTTTTATTGCAGGATTGATGTGATGGCTTTTAAATTGGGTTGGTAGGACGTGGGAGTTGACGGACAACGAAGATTTTCATTGTGGGTAAACGATGCATTTTTAATGTGTTTGAATACTGTTTCACTAGTATCTATCGAGTAATCATATTCCTCATAATAATTAAAATCAATTGAAAAACGTCTCAATAACTTTGTTGATGAAAATAATGGATTAATGGTCACTGACACAGTCATCAATATCAACAACCATGACAATTAGGTCCAAAATATCTCCTAAACTACATTTTCAAACTTATTCTGTAGAGCCAACGACCTGCTCCAGTTAATCCAAAATATCCCATCCATAAATAACTCCAATCACTTATCCATCGCTTGCAATTCCGGACACAGCCAATCCTGCCATATAAAACAGCCAGAATAGCACAGTAACCTACATAAAAAGCGGTAATCCTTCGGAAAGGAATTCTTCTGAGCTCAATGCTCGAGTGCATTCAAATATTTGCTGAGGAGGCGTGGAGCGGAACGGAGTTGAAGTGAGGAATCAAATGCAGGCGTGGAGGAAGCCGGTCGTTATCGAGGTCTCACGCCAGACGGGGGTGGCTTATGTGGGCTGTGTTACACACAGGAGCGTAACAAATAGAAACTCATTTTGTCAACATATTAAGATACCTTACACAATGAGCAATAACTTCTGATTCCATAAAGACTGACGATTTAAATGGATTTTTTGACTCTATAAATATTATGATACCAACCAGTCGAATGTTATGTTGGGTTTGACACACATTTGATGTCAAAGTTTGTTTTCTTGCTATTCACTTCACAATAATTTATCTAATAAAATATTGCATTTTTTACAGGATACGCCGATGAAGATCCGATCCAAATCGAAATGAAATTCATTTCTTAAACATTTTCTTACAAAAGAATATATCAATCGACATCAAATTATTCCTAAAATCAAAATATATCAGTAGGTATGATAATAATCAAAATCAATATCATGAACTACCAAGCCTCATTAATATTGCAATTTGTGTTTGATTTGGTATGTAACGATCGTAACATATCGCCGTGGCATGGTAATAAAGATTAATTGATGTCATTATGATCTTATCATGTACCATCCATTACATTTAGTTGGAAACTAATATTAATAGAGAGGACATAATTTATTTAATTTATGTTACTTTTTCATTGGAATTGTTAATTTGTTTGCTATTGATTTTGTTTTTTGGTGATTTTATGTTGTGATTCTGATTATTTGGGTACTAAGCAACTCAATGTACTCTATGTTACTTGCTCCCGCTGCAAAATTAGTAAAATAGGTAATTGGGAAAATGCTAGGCAGATCATTAGCTACGTGGACGATTAAAAGTATACATTTCTGTGAACTAAAAAAAGCATTTTATAAAAAAGCAATCAGAGTCTACGAATAGAGAGAATCTGTTGATTTAAAAATTGCAGGAAAATCCAAAAATGAGAATGAATATTTTTCGGGTGACCAGTGGCTGGAATTCACCTCCAAGCGGATCACCCAGGCAACAGCACCGTACTCTACCTGTAACCGATCATGGCTGAGCGACCCCACTGTCGGTGGTAGGGCCCACCAGACCCATCTGCTCGCAACCACCACCCTGAGTTGAGCTCCAAGTAGTTCATATTTGGAATTAATTTTATCAGGAATGCCAATTCCTTATAAGTGAACTCGCTGTATATTTGCTTCTGGGCTTAATTGAGGCCAATAGCAGTTTAAAAAAATCTGTTTTGGTTGCTACGCTTCGGTGTAATAGGCGCTCTAGTTGCGTGCATAGGATTTCCTTATGTATATAGGTGCTTCAGAAACACATTCGGTTGATAGTAAATTCCTAAGTAAAGCCTTTTTATACGGCTGTAAAATAAAAGTTGCTGCATGATGATGTCTTCCGTGTTCTCTAACTTCCTCATAATAATAACTTGGGGTTTGTGGACTCTTTATAGTCCTTTATTTATTTTTAACTCTAGTTTGGTCATCGTTTTGGATGGGGCCTTTTTTGAATTTTATTAAGATAGTCTGATTTTATTACGGAACTAAAGTATCTCCTTTTGTGCTTTTTTTTCATAGTTTATTTTTTTAATTTATTTATTTACTTCCAAAAAAGAAATAAATAAACATTTAAAAATGTAAAAAAAATGCATTCTACCAGCATCGGGAACAGGGTCACAGAAGCTGACGGTGGTCAGGGCTCTTGAGAGAGGAACCTCCTAACAATACGCGCCGTGTCCAGAAGTACTGCCTTCTGAATCAGGCGCTTGATCCAGCTGCCAAGCGTCAGCCTCCTTAGTAATTTTTGAGGCTCTTGGCAATTAAGCCATTGGCAGACACGACTATCGGCACAATAACTGCTGTATTCACGACCCACATGTCAACAACCTCGCGAGCCAGATCAAGATACTTATTATTTATTTATTTATCTACATTTTATCAATATTTTTCAAGTATTTAGTCAAAAAATGAGTTTGTTAATTTGTTTGTTCCGCTTTCAAGCCCATACCGATTTACCTAATTTGGCGAATTTTGGTACAGAGGTAGACGGCACCTAGGATACAGCCTCTGGAGGGACTATTATTTTCCTGTATGCGTTCTTTCATACTTACCTATTTTTATCATCTCAGTAATTCATTTGTAATCCTATGGAACTTG
The DNA here is from genome assembly GCA_943136025.2 of Agrotis puta. NCBI lineage: Eukaryota > Metazoa > Arthropoda > Insecta > Lepidoptera > Noctuidae > Agrotis > Agrotis puta. Next base: position 18,638,819 of record OW964176.2, on the reverse strand, counting down.
TACAATAGATCATACTGGCAACAAAATTGAGCATTTGAAAAGTTCATTGATGAACTTTTGATAAATTAAGGAATTACATGTAAATAAAAACAACTCCAACAAGTGCTTTTTCTTCTTCATGTCGTTGGCACGACGGTATTTATATTTTACTGGCCTCCGCTATCTCCATCGCATTGTCGGTAGCAGCGAAGAGATCTTCTTAGGTCCATGTTTTTGGGATAAGAGGGCACGATAAGAGGTGAAGCATGGTTTCTGCCTCCCGCTACTGTTCCAACAAGTGCTGAATAACAATATCCTGAAATTAGAACAGAAACGAAGATTTGAGTTTAAACTGAATTGTATTATAATTCAGTTGAGTGTTCACCTGCGACTTTCTGATTAAAAACTATTTACAATTTGCAACACAGGTGCATAAAATATTTAAGATTGAATGATTCTTTTATTGCCACTAAATAAAAAATACTAACTAAATCATGGGCATGCGGGCGGCGAGTAATGGGCGACTCGCTGTCCGACCATGGACCATGCCCGGGTCGACGGCGCGTTGTGTTCCACGCGCGCCTCAAGGAGTGTCAGCATAGTGACGGGGCCTGTAGAGGGCCAAAGCCTGCCGGGGTCGTGGGAGTAACGGATTACCGTGACCCCGGTACATAAAGGGCTATTGAAGGACACCGTGGATTTTAGCCAGTCAAGTCTGACAGTCCCTCCCGCCCTGCCCTGGGTGGGAGGACTCATTTGATGATTTTACCACGATAAAAAAAATACTAACTAAATCACAAGCAAAACAAGCAAGACAGTATAAAATAACACTCCTGGCACATCCTCTCATTTCATTAATTCACGTCAAGAACAAACTCTTATTCAAGTTCTCATTAAACAGGATTGCAACACGGAGTGGCCAAGGTAAGTGAAATTACTTTGCTCACTACTTTTCGAGAGCGCTGCCGACTAGTCCTACAGCGCTGGAACTTAGCTGCTAGTTCCAATTAAAAAGGTATCAGATGCCTTGCTTGACTGAGGACGGAGTGGATTACTTACCTTGGAACTCATTTTAAGTTGTTTTGAGTGGAAATCCTTCATTTAAGAAGACGGAGTTGTATTATTTATTGGGTTTTTGTTCGGGTTTTAAACTGCCATTAAATCCCTGAATAAACGAAGTGGCAACGAAGCACAGCATTCTTGATGACCACGTTTTAAACTCATGTTACTACTTTCGCAAAAAGCATGACTTCGGCTTCGCTTGCACTTGCCTTTTTTCACCCCTTTAACCTGTCTATAAATAGAAGGCAAATACTTCAAATAAATGTTCCAGCTAATCTAAATGTATTGGCATACTCAATTGAAATCCTTTCACAATTTTAAAACACTTCTCTGGCTATTGCGGAAGAGACATATCGTTTTACTTCAGTGCTCAATAAACAGGCGGTGGACACGGCACGATTTATTGGCGCCACCTCGCGGCCGCGCGACATTCAATGCTGCTGTATTTTATTTTATTCTGCAGATTTACTTCCAAGCACTTATTCAAGAGGGAATAATGGCCCGTGTCAAGTTTTCAAAGAGTTTTACAGTTGAATCTTTTTATTAGTATTGTTTATTTTTTCAAAGTAAAGAAAAAAGCCAAGCACTTTTGTGTAAAAATTTGGCCAACAAAAGTAACAGGAATATTTAATGAATAATCGTTTTATGAGATAACATGTACTAGACTTGAATAATAGATCTGTGAAGAGCCTGTGGTAAAAGGAGAACTGTGTCCCATCAGTGGGATGTTTTAAGGCTGATTAGGGTTACGCTAAAGATTATAATCACAGAGATTCGAGAGTTTTGAGCTACTGGAAAACGTACATTCAGCTACTGATTTTGACACTACTGGCTACTGATTCTGCCCATAAAATAACGTACTGCCATAAAGGTAGGTGTATCACGCTCACAAAGGATATTGCTTTAAAAAATACATCACAGTGTCAGGGTAGCAGCCAAACTAAGTTACATTTTATCTCTTTGAGCGAACATCAATAAAAAATAGCTGTACGGGCGTACGGCTAGTAATGGGAATTTCACACAAAGGAGTTCTGTAACAGAATAGGTTATAAATCTAAAAGAGACGGGATATTAAGCATTTTTTTCCAATCACGGAGCCCGGAACGGTACGAGCAAAAACGTTGTTTTAATACTAATTTTCGGATGAAAGATGAATGGTGGAACGAGTTTCTGCTCGGTTTTACTATCCATTATGAATCGATTGTTAGTTTATTGATTTTGTAATGAGTTCATTTGTTCAACATTTTGTTTTATAAGTTGCTTGGGGTCGTAAACTAATAAGGTCTACCGATATATCGACTGAAATGACGCGTTTCTTGAAGTAAAAACTTCCAAAGAACGTTTTGCCAATAACTAACAAATAAAACACGATCGCTTTATTTCTTCTAACATATTCAGCTATTCATATAACGTAATTTGAATATTACCAAACAGCTGTAAATCATCTTCATCATTCAATTTGCGAACTTACTCAGATGTCATAAAGACCTTCTTACATTGTCAGCTTTCACATCAATCGCTCATTTCCAATTCCTGAATAAACAGTAATTGAATGAGAAGTCTCGTTGCCAATTGGTACGTAAATGTAGACTTTACGAGGTTGTAAACATTTTACAAGTAATGACAACCTTCGGGCGGAGTGAGCGCTCCATCAAATTGAAGACGGTACCAAAATGTTTTGTGGAGTTGTTAAAAGTTTGGGTTCAGTACTTAGAAACTTTTAAAAGTTAAGCATTTTATTCGGTCCCGGTTTTTGTTATCCTATCGTTAGTAACAATATGGTAAATATGTTAGCAAAACTCCACCTTGCATGCATGCTTGAAAGAATCTGAATAAAAATTAAATTCTTCTCTTCTTATATTAAACGTGACGGCCAGAGGTTAACACTGCGTCTCTCATGTACAAGGTTATGAGTTTAAGCCTAGGCAAGAACCAAAAAGAAAGTTTATCTTGAACATCACTTACTCCAATTAATTAAAACATCCTTAGGACCCGCCCAGACTTCGCAGAAGTGCAATTTGAATTTGGAATAACCTATGACCTATGTCAATCAAGAACAATGTAGCTTACTAATTTGGAAAAAATCAGTTCAGTAATTCCAGATATTATTACTTCCTAAAAACTTTATCTCTTTATTATAATGTTAGTATGGACAACGTTTCTTTCCAAATACTAGCGCGCTTTTGTATAGAACCATTGCTTTTACATAATAAAACGACCATACACTGAATACCCATTCAATACTATACTCACCAGAATAACAAACTCAATCGACGCTGCGAGTAGAGAAAGCCGAACAACTTTTAGATTGAAATAGAAGCGAGCCGCAAGTGTTCATTAAACTAGTTCATCGGCTGAAACACTTACGACTGCTTTCTATATAGGAACACAATGGACATTGAAGCGCTTTCTATCTGCTATCTTGCGAGTCTCTTTTGAGAGATAGGAACGGGAATATCGATAGTCGATAGAAATTCTACTTTATTTATGAATTACTAGCTGTGCCCGCGACTTCGTTCGCGTGGATGTCGGAACTTAACAAAGCAGCATTTTCAAAAAAAAGACTGAACCAATCAAAAAAATATTTAACCAAATAAATCAAAAATTTACAACAACACGAACTTTCAAAATGAGAATAAAGACTAATTTTCAAACTACGAAGTAAATAAAGACCGGGAGCCAAGTCAAAATTTCGTCAGTGATTTCTTTTATTTTTCTCAAGCCCTAATTAATTAGTAGACTACATAAGGGAGTCGTATCATAAAGATTCGTGAAAGTCAGCTGCGACATTTTAGTCATTTCCTAATGACTAAAATGACTATCGCATGCGTCTATAATCAATACCGCACGCAGTTGATCTAGATCTCTCGATAGATGGCGCTGTTTTAATGTTATACTCCGGAAACATTGTTTTAATTTTTATTAATTTACATTTTTTTAAGATGTGAACTGATTACGATTAAACAAAAAACTTAATGTTACTTCAATTGACTCACATATTGTTGCGTATAAAAGTTACGTGAAGTTGTGATACCAAGTGCACATAATCCATTTTTTTTTTAAATAAATGAATTTTTGTAAAATAAAAGTAGCCTATGTTACTCCTTATTACATCAGCTACCTGCCAATAAAAGTCCCGTCAAAATCGGTCAAGCCATTTCAGAGATTAGCGATTACAAACAGACAGACAGACAGACAGACAGACAAAAATTTTAAAAAATGTTATTTTGGTGTATGTACCGTATATATATTCATATGCAAGTAAGAAAAAACGGTTATTTCAATATTACAGACAGACACTCCAATTTTATTTATATGTATAGATGTATAGATGTATAGATGTATAGATGTATAGATAATGATTGCTTTTTCAACGTGCATAATAATACGAGTATAGTCAAGAAATTACGGGAATTGCTACGCTATAGCTACGGCGTAGCGCGTCGTGCCTACGTGCTACGCCGTAGCAACTGTCTAAACCCCACGAGTTATACCTCTGTGTATCCATAATGTTCTTTGTTAATGTTAATATTATTTACCTATTTGGTACATTATAAATGTATGACCGCTATGTCTGTTTTCAAAATAACACTTACTGAATATTAATTAATAATATAACAATTTCATTAATATAATTGATTATTATTATTATCTAAATTAATTATCACTTGCTAAAAACGATGAAGGAAAACATCGTGAGGAAACCAGCACACCTGAGAGATTTTTCAACGGTGTGTGAAGCCATGTCAGAGGCCTACGGGCGGTTTAAACTCTGACACCAGGTTGTTCATCAACCATACGATAAGAAGAAGAAGAAGAAGAAGAAGATTATTATCTAGCAAAGGCACTTCGAATTATTCATTCAGTTTTTGAGTGATTAGACGGGAAAGCTAAACGGAGAAAAACCTAATAAAAGGAGGATCGGTTTTCAATAACATAGGCTTAATAATTGTAATCTATCGACAAACGTCCCATCCCTAGTACCGTAGACTATTGTCCGAACATCACAATGAGTCACGACCGTGTGTAGCGCGCCTTATTTATAATTAAATACCACTTGTCTGACAACACGGCCGCCATATTGAATTGAATGACATTAATAGAACTCAATAGAACTACCCTACTTTGTTTCATGAATGAAAGATGTCTACGATTCTCTTTGACGGGTATCATATGTAGGTAGGATTGTAGGACATCTGATAGATTACTATCAGAAAAGGTGGGTAAACATTAGTTTACCCACCTTTTCTGAATAAATCAATCAAACTTGCATATATTTTCTTTTCCACTTCATCTTTTAGTACTAAACAGCAATAAACTCAAAAAAGTGAGACTTTTTCTTACTCAAAACATATCTAAACGACATTATTGCAGTAGAACCGTTTATCCTCAAAGTGAGAGCATAACAAAAATCTTCATGATTTATAAGTACTTACTCATTTTTTTTCTACTTTTCCTGGACTAACGTGTTGTAGTCAATTTATGTAGATGATGTAAAGAGGTTGTTAAGAACACGATTGAAGAGAAAAAGGAGGTGAGTTTTTATAAGTGGCCTCTTTTGTTTTTCTGGTGTTTATTTCGTAAGTTGAATGCCCCATTTACATTAGTCAAGGACAGTGGTGAGTGGCGAGCATTTAGACCAGCAGTTCTTAACCTCTTTGGCGACCAACCCAAATTTAGAAGACCACGATCCATTATTTTGGGTTTGCAAACTATCTAATCACTCCTCGGCTCATGGTGGATTGGAAAGAACTGTCAGGCTCGTACTGATCAAAATCCACAGCGATCCTTCAATTGCACTATGCATTTTAGGGCCGCGGTAACCTCTTGAGACATTTCCGCAGCCATGATAGACATTTCGCCTTGTGAGATCTGAAGTTTTCCTTGGAGCGCGCTTAGAACATAACTCGCTACCGACTTGGGCCTGTTTTTTTATCGTGGTTAAATCATCACATGACTCTTCCCACCCAGGGCAGAGCGGGAGGGACTGTCAGACTCGTACTGACTAAAATCCACGGTGTCCTTTGATAGCCCTTTACGCATCGCGGTCACGGTAATTCGTGAGTCCCGCGACCCCGGCAGGCTTTGGCCCCCTACAGGGGCCCCCTCATTATGCTGACACTCCTTGAGGAGCGCGTGGAACACAACGCGTCGTCGACCCGGGAATGGTCCATGCTCGGACAGCGAGTCGTCCAGGTGTTTCTTCCCTCCTTATCAGACACAGGTACCTCCCGAAACTTCCGTATCCGACCGACTCGAGCCTAGCCCTTGATCGAATGATGATGGTGAGGGCGCCATCTCACCAGCTACTTTTCAAAGTGAGAGTCGTTTCTGGTCAGAATGTCAACAATCACGGCGCCCATAACAAATAGAAAACTAATCGCTCAGCCACTTTGCAAAGCCTGTATTTATTATATACAAAAAAACAAGTTATAATTTTGTAGGCAGAAACTACAAAGCGCCACGTTATCGCCACCTGGTATGATCTGTACCTACATACTCCTTTCGAGTCATCTACATTCAGATTATCTTGTCACACAAGCACGCCGATTGCGAGAACTACGCACCCGACTTTTCTAAAGCACTTCACCAATGAGGTCAGTGTAGGTCTTCCAAGGTTATAATTTTTCTTGAACAAAATAAATTAATTTAACTTTTTATTATTTCATTGTGCTGTACAAAAACTACCATCCTAGACTTTGTTATCAATTGTCTAAAGTATTTTAATTTGTTGTTTTGCATTCTTCTCTCGCTACAAACATAACTTTGAAGCAGCTCTTCAGGATTTTAATTAGTAACAACAGGAGATCTGGAAGCCGTTGTCTTAGAGGGTAATGACTAAAACATGCTGTAGTAGTGCTGTAAGTCAGCTGGGAATGGCTGTTGCCAACGACTGTTAATGAATATTAATCTTTGGGATGCTGGTTCATTGTTGATAGAACAGCGTCCATCTGTAAATAAACAATATGGAAAGAAGACATAATTAATCAAGAATTGCAAGATACAATTTCTCTGACCAAAATTTAATTTAACAGCATGAAATCTTAATTAATTTTCAATCAAATGTAATTATAATACTAAACTGTTATAACACATACACAAACACCCAGAACAATGATAATATGAATTTTTTTTCCGTAGCGGCGAGTAATGGGCGACTCGCTGTCCGACCATGGACCATGCCCAGGTCGACGGCGCGTTGTGTTCCACGTGCGCCTCAAAGAGTGTCAGCATAGTGACGGGGCCTGTAGAGGGCCAAAGCCTGCCGGGGTCGCGAAACTCACAAATTACCGTAACCCCGGTACGTAAAAGGCTGTTGAAGGACACCGTGGGTTTTAGTTAGTAAAGTCTGACTGTTCCTCCCGCCCTGCCCTGGGTGAGAGGACTTATTTGATGATTATACCACGATAAAAACAAAAAAAAATGTCATCAAAGCCAAATCGAAAAGCCAAAATCACTCTATTTATTCTTGCGATAATGCAAGCAAAGCAAAGACATTGACTAACACAGGAAGCCATCTGAGGTCAAGACTATTTGCGTTTGTCGCTCCGCCTATCAACAAATCTTATCCCTATCAGTTTCTGCTATCTTACGGAAGTGTAACGCCGCTTTCCTCTGTGAGTATCCGATTGTTTATCGCAATGGGATGGCTTGTGCCTCTGGCAAAACTAACTGGCATAGTTTACATTATTTGTAGAATATGTTTATAATCATTTAATTACAAAACGGTTCCTTTGCTGGCAGACAACTTGCACTTAATAATTACACATTTTTCGAAAAACACCAAGTTCCATAAAACATAATTACTTAGAAACATAAGTTTGTGCCACACACAGCGCGCCTACATTGCGTCGATGAAATTTGAGACTTGACACCACATCACCAAACATGGCAGGGTCGCCATGTAAGGATGGGTATTAGAGAGAATAAAACGCTCTGACTGCTGGATGATTACTGACTGTTTATTAATAATATTCGTCTTAAATATATACGTAACAGAGATACACTACACACCCTTGAAAATATATTTTTTTAGCTCTACACATTACCTCTAAAGTTCATCTTTACATAGCTAGTCATTAATATTTTCCAGACTCACGCTATCCTATTTTTAACGCGATACAAATACGTCTTGTACCGTCAGTCCTTACAAAGTCGAGCCAGCAAAGTCGCCCCAAGTCATTACAGAATTCAATTTGTATCGAGCCCAGCTTTGTGGAGACCGTTCACTCGAATGACTTGCGCTTTGCACTTTTTAAACACATTGTCGGTACGAGAATGGAGCCTTTTTACGTGTTTTGAATAGAAATGGACGGAGCAACTTGAAGGCAAATGAAATGATAATATTCCTTGCTTAATGTAAGTGTAATTTGTTGAAGATCGAAATAAAATTAAGACATTAAACGATGTTTGAACGAAACTAAATGCTGCTTAAGTTTTAAGTAACTAGAGTGTATATAAAGTTGTTTAGTGAGTTATTCAGACTTGAAAAATATTTTCCTATCCTTTGTCCGAATTTTGATCTAGTGATAGCTTATATACAGATATATCTATGTAGTTGAAAATATAATAAAGACCACGACACGAGTGTCGAATTCCTTATACCCGAAAAAGAAGCCTCAATTTTTAATACTGTCAATATTCAATCACTTAGCAGAGCCACTTCAGTACATTACTTTAATGTAGGTACCAAATACACAAGTAATTTAATTTCAATACTCGTTCGATCCAACGTCGTTACGGTACCATCTCTAACATCTCTAAAAGCCTAAAAAACGAATTTTATTTGGGGAACTAGGCCAAGTACCTCCGAGCTATTAATTCGAAGGGAGCACCTAAATATTAAGTACGTGGAGAATAAATATTAAATGTTCTATCTATGAAAAAGTCTAGTGGCGTTCGGTCAGTAAATTGGCTTTATTGGGCGAAATACGTAAAAGGAAATAGCGGTGTTGGGAACGCAACGTTGCGGCACACTGAACGCTATAAAGCGCTTTAGGAAATTGTGCTTTAGAATTTCTATAAAGACCTGAAAATGACGGAGTGGGATCTATTTCTGCTCTAAGAGACACAGATCTCTTTTGGGATTTATCAAGAGGACGACCTTCGCCCAATTTCCCTTCTACGCAGCAGTGGGTAGTCTAGTTTTAGAAAATACGTATAGACTTTACGTAACTAGCGAAAATCTGTTTTAATATAATATTTGTCTCAATCACCTTTGACTAGACTCAAGATTATACCGTATTAAAAAAAAAGAAACAGAATTAAGTAATGTAAACAGTAAGTAGTTTTAGAAGTTCCACGTTATTACTCTCTACACATGGGTCCCAGATGGTTTCCTTTCACAAACTGATTCAAAAATATCCATAAAGAAGTTTCCAACATCAAAGTTCTATTATTACACAAAGTTAACTTCATGATCGTAAAACAGCATAGTATCCGGATCTATTGAAACTACTTTCAACTTATAACAAGCTAACAAACGGATATCTGTAACTTCAACATTATTGTGAGTATCTTCACAAACTTTTAGCTTTCTGAGAAACAGTTTATCATCAATAACAGCTTGTTTGTGCTCATCTTTTGAACCGGAACTAAAATATTTTCCATTAAAAAAAAAAAAAAAAAACATTGCCCGACACTAGGATTGGTTTGCGTTCACAAACATAGAAACTCACATACACAAACACCCACACCCGGAACAACTACTCGCAGATCATACAAATATTTGTTCCGTGCGGGGATCGACCCCCGACACGCTGCGCAACAGTCGATCACTCAGCCAGTTCACCAACCGTGCCGTCATTAGGCATGTGACTGCCTTTCTTGCCTTCCACCACAAAGTTGCTGGGTATTTTTGTTGTCATCATCATCATCATCGTTGGCCGCCTTATTCAGCCCAATTCTAATTGGCTCGCCCCGCTTGGCCTGACATGCCGCAAGTGTACGTTTTTTGGGTTTTTCATTCTATAAAAACGTAATGCCTGTCTAAGATCTATAATGACAGACTAATCAAAAAGACTGAAACCGTCTTTTGCCTGTGAATACAGACTGTGTTCGTGAATTTTATAGACGTTGTTCAAAATCCAATAAGTCCCAACTTACGTCCACTACTTCCAATGGTCCTCGACAAAATCCTGCCAAAAGATAAAATTGATCTAGAAAATTGTAACGACAACAATATCGATTAAAGGAAGGAACTTGAAGGAAGTCAAGACGTTGAACTGAGTTCCATAATGAATTCAGGAGCCATTTCACGCTCTCCAAAACTTTTTAGCACGCCGTTCCTTTTTACTGTCACTGTAGGAACGGCCGACTCCGATCCTCTCATTGACAACGTTTATTCTCTGGGTAATTTATGTATTGTTATTGGAGGGGTAGAACTGTCAATGATTATGCGCAATTTGTAACCGTTTGAGACTCTCTGCTTCGGTCCCGGAGAGTTCACTCGATTCAATTGAATATGTATTTCCAATTCGATGCTTTGAGGATAATGGATGCTCTAGAGTAGGTGCTGTTAATTCTTTTGTTTAGCATTTTCATTTTGCTTTGTTTTAAGATACACTTTACTTTATGTAATTTAGGTTTTGATTGCTGTTTTTAATACCTTCTTTCTACAGGCATCTCGAACATCATCTGTGATATCTTTTATCACGAATTGAGTCCACGTGGTGAATAATAAACTGCTTATAAAATGTATGCCAGTGTTCTCAGTGGTAAAGTTAATTGCTAATTAATGTATCGCCACACTGTTTACTTCATTTTTATTACCTTCAAGATTCAAGTGACTCCCACGTCAAACGTGAGAGTCACTTGTAGCCTCCCCATTAGCATTCTCCATTCTTTTCATAATGTAATTCTGATCCTGCCTAATTACTTGGAATAGTTTCACTGAAACCCACAACGAAATAAAGAACTTAAAGAGGAAAATTAGTCCTTTTTTTTAGTTTACGTATTTTACGTGTTTGAATGATGTAATCATCATTCAAACAAAAATACGTAAACTAATAAAAAAAAAAACGAGCAAAGCCTCTGACGCTGCAATGAACATAAACAGTACCTCTTCTGCAACGATACACAAAGAAGAATTCTAAAATTCATCTTCATCTAAATTTCTGCCCAAACTTTTCCCAACTATATTGGGATCGGCTTCCAGTCGAACCAGATGCAGCTGAATATCAGTATTTTACATGGAGCGACTGCCTGTCGGACCTCCACAACCTAGTAACTGGGTGATACGATACCCCATGGTAAGACTGGTTGTCAGACTTTAGAGCTTCTGACTAACAGTAAAGACTGTCAAAGATCTACAAATGACAGCCGGGACCAACGGCATTACGTGCTTTCCGAGACACGGAGGAAACTCGTTATGACAGATGGTCACCCATGCACAGACCAACCTCGGCAAGCGCGGATTAACCCGGAAGATCGGCCTGTGCGGCTTTAATTATTTAGCCACGACCTCTCTCATCTCATATCTCATCTTCATCTAAATATAGCAACCAAAATCATATCTCTCACTACAGCACAAAGTTTATCTGCTCGGATGATCCAGTTATGCCGTCCAATTATTTTAAAATCGGCCCAAAAGTGAAGCGCGCGCGGCCGCACCGCCCGCCGCTAATAGAATAACCTGGCCTACCCGAAGCCACTTTACTGCCCACGATGTGCTTAGGCCGTTAGGATTTCAGTAAGAAGGTCAAATGATGCTGCTGAATATTTTAAAAGAGAGATAATTTTTGAAAAAAATTTTTAGTCCTATCGCTTCGCTAGAATAAGAATGTACTAAAAATATCCTAGTTAATTTTGTAAAGGAATCATTTCAGGTCAAAATATTTTATTTGTGATATTTATGCCAACGCTCGGTGGTGAGCACACCTTCAGAGTCAGGTCACTACTGACTGATGATCCACACACAAGTCTATCGCATATTGCAGGCGTCCATACGTTGACCATTTTAAGCCTAAAACCAATTTCATAACAGTTATCAGTGGCAAAAATTATATTATGCTAAAAAAAGTCATACAGTGAAAATGTATTTTTCGTAGCAACCAAATGGCTTTTTTCATGAATTGCGAAATTGAAATTGCGGCTGAAAAAAGTGAAGTGATAAAATTTTATTTCGGGGTTGTTCAACCTTTAGAGGAAATCAAGCAAGATAAAGTAGCGTAGTTAGTAACCTAGATCGTTTCACTTAAAGTACTAGGAATTTAGGGAAAAAGTAGCATGTGAAGACAAACTCTTTGCCATTAGCCTAAAAGAGTTCTTCCACACGAAAAAGCTAGGCGTTTACGGAAAGCTACAAATCCAAATTATCGTTAAGTGGAATCTTTTATCCTTTATCTTCCTTTATCCTTTACGAAAACTGTTCTGAAATTTATTATCTTGTGCTGCAAGTTGTATTTTGTCTAAACACTTACAAACTGTAGATAAAGTCTACTGGGATAAACACAAATATTTTATGATGAGCTTTCGTTTTATTTTCATGAAAGCAACGTATGTACAGGGACTTCTGAAATATTTACTTATAATAAAGAAAATTTATCATCAAATCTTACGGTAGGTCTACTTTCCTTAGCAAAACAATTTAAAGAAACGCGCAACACATTTCAGAATTTTAAAAGTTAATGAAAAGTTTGTACAAAAGATTAATTAATATAAACCTTTTTAAAATATGAACCGAAAGCCATCAAAGTGTTTTTCATATTCAAAGTTCGTTTTTATGGAAGCTGTCTTGAATTATTTTATTAAAATTCGGCTTAGGCCTGGTTCATAAAAGTGGCACTTCGTAGGCCTCTCGGACCGGGATACTTTGCCAGAATTTACATTTATATTGCTAAGGTATCTTATGTTTAAGCTTGTTAAAAGTTAAGGGTGCGTTCAAAGTTTCCTTGGGGAAATCGGTTATCCATACTAGCTATTTGCGTATCTGCCCAATGATTTACTCACTAAGGCCGTACCATCTAGTTTAAAAATAACAACGTTGCTTCGAGAAGGCCTAAAACTAAAAAGTCACCTACTTTCTACCTGTGCACAGTGGCGTAGCTAGGCGTTGGCGAAGCGGACCTGAGCCCCCGACCTCGCACCTAAAGAGGCCTCACACTCAAGAAAAAAAAGTAAAAACCTTGACAATGTCAGTAAAGCTGTGGTTCTACTAAGAAATTAAAATAACCTAAGTAATATATACTTGTAGTGTCTGATGAGTGGGACTGAAAGAACCTAAGACGACGCCTCGCATAATGTATGATGTATATGCTGATTTCGCCGAAGATCACGTTTATGTTAAGCGCCTCCACTGCTAGCGCGAGGCTTTATGTTGCAAAATAACTTGGTAACATTTTTTTTTTGTTACTAGGATCTGCAAGAGTCCAACAGGCCTCGCAAAACTGATGTCGCAATTACATCACAGTTAAATTTTGTTTAGGTGGCTCCGAGAAACCAAGTCATCTTACAACAAGAGGGCTTCGCGCGAGCAGCGGAGGCAAGTTATATTTTTCGTCCTGAAAAAAAAACAGGTCTCGCACATCGAGCTCCTTGCTCCCTCCTAAATACGGTCTCGGTACGCCACTGCCTATGCATACATTCTAAATAAAGTATTAAAAGTAGGACTTCATAGCTGAGTAATACGCTAGAACAATAATTATTTTAATAATAAACGTCAAGCGAAAAGTAGCTATCCCTTTTTACGGGTCGCGGGACTGTACGAATTACCGTGACCCCGGAACGTAAAGGGCTATTGAAGGACACCGTGGATTTTAGTCAGTACGAGTCTGACAGTCCCTCCCGCTCTGCCCTGGGTGGGAGGACTCATTCGATGATTTTACCACGAAAAAAAAAAAAAAACAAAAAAAACCCTTTTTACGAAAATTACGCGGATAGGGGAGTGCGAAATCTAGCACCGGTAAACCTTAAGTGGAGAAAGAGAGTAGACAATTTTATTAATAATATTTTCATATTGGTCTAAATAATGTAGCTAGACTTCCACTTGCTCATCATAGTTACTATGTAGTTAAACTACTTATAATGTACTCGTAGTTTGGTGTATTTAATTCTTTTTTTTTACTCCGCCTTGGAGAAAACCTAATAGCTAAATGTGACGCGAAAGAAATTTAATTTACGACGTGCCATTCAACGTTTTGACGAAGAGCGCGCAATATTTAGCATACCTCTTACAGCCTTAAATATTCATGAACCAATAGTATTTTATTGACACGATCAACTTCACTAATCGGAGAGGTTAATCAAATGTGAGAACGGAGGTTTTATCGATGTGATTGAAAACAAACAAATAAATAAAAAACCGCTATGTCAGTATGTGGAATAATAAATGAAAAATAGTTTTTGAACTAAAAACCAACATTGTCAGCGGACTGGACGGACCCTAAATAAAGAAAGTAGGTACCTACCTAGGTATAAATTATTGTTTACTGAAAAGTAAGGTTGATAAGCTAAATAAAAAACAAGGGTTTAAGATTATTACTTTCATGAACGTATTTAAAAAAAAAAACGTTTTCATGAAATTAAATAAAATCCGAGCCAATCAACTTACTGCTCCAAATTGAAACTAGTATTGCCATCTATACAAAATGAGATGAACTTTCAAGCGTCATCAGTTTTCTAGTTTCTCTGTGTAGTGTTTTTAAACACAGAAATTATTATATTATTATTGTATAATAACTGAACAGGTTTTGAAATACCTACATTACAACTAAGAAAATAGTCATTTATATGTGTGAGTATATTACTAAGTTTCGTCGCTTTATATTGTGTTTTTGAACGACACATTTTGACATTGACACCGAATGACAATGACACTAATAATGACATAATATCAATGTAGACTTGATTTTAAAAATGTAATGTTTATTTCGTGTTCATTCGTATTTCAAAGTTAAAATGACTGAAACTGAGGAGTATAAATGTGTGAACTGTGGAACAGGAGCTGCAGCACTTTACCGGACATATGGACCGTCGGTATTGAAGCTTACAAAATGTGTAAGTTTCAAATCCTGAAGTGCCGAGAATCTCGTTAGAAAACCTTGTGATAAACTGATTAGAAACACTGAAACTGCATTCTTAAGAACTTGGCATTGGTAAAGATAATAGGTAGGAGTTCATTGAACACTGCAGTGTTTCTAAATAATGGACATTTGGAAACAAGAACAAAAAATTGACAAATACTTTCGTAGTTTACAACGCAACATAGAGCCAGTATAATCAACAAATAGCGCTGTCACGCATTTGTATTCCTCGTCCATACTAATTTGCAACTTACTATTGTTGCCAGAAAAAGAGCAAGCCATTAAGTCCAGAAAGTACCTATTTATTTGTTAATGTTCTTTTTCAGGAGAAATGTAAGGAGATTGTGGATAAATACATAGAATACGACCCAGTAATTGTAATGATTGATTTGGTGCTGATGTCCAGGGAAGCACAGAGGCATGTCTTGTATAATACAGAGTTCAAGGTAGGTGAAAACTTGATAATGAATAAAATTCTTTGCTGTTTCAAATATTGGAATGAAAACATTAGTGGAACCTACACTTGTACTTCCTTCTGATAATAAAAGCCTTTGACCATCTGTATGATTTATAACCTACCCTCGCACGCATTATTGCTGATCTCTATGCTCTTTGCTCACCACAGCCCAGAAAATGTATTAAGTAGCTGTTGCCAGCAGCTATATAAATATATATAAAATAAATAAATTACACTAAGTAATGCGCCTGGCTAGATTTGAACCCAGCAAATCATCAAATGAACACAAACATTTGTCAAGTTACACATAATATGTGTAGCTTTGTTCATTAGTTACACACAATTTAGGCATTACTTTGTGTAATTTATTTCATCATGAAGGAAAACATAATATGGAAACCGGCATGTCCTAGAACCAAAAATTCTAAGTAATGTGACATCTACCAATCCGCACTGGGTCCATGTGGTGGATAACGGCTCACTCCCTAACGGCCTGTGAACATTTATAGGCTGATGATGATGATGCTGATTTGATGATTTTACCACATAATTATTTTTTTTTATGTAATACCGGAATAAATACATGATTAAGTAACAAAACTTCATCCAACTAAACATTCAAACTTTCACGTTTAGGTATAATATTAGTTAAATTAATTTTCTTCATTGGTACTAATAGTCATTCCCTATGTTTTCAGTCTTTCTGGAAACTGGCCATCATACTAATAATGCTAGAAGCATACGGAGTGTGGAGAAGTGACAGTCTGTTCAGTTTAGGAGTGAACTCCATCTGTGGTTTTGCAAACAATTCTACTAATTTGTAAGTATGGTGTGATAATGTATTTAAAGTTTACATCTAGTATGTGAGTTAAAAGACGTAGGACTGTCTAAACAGTACCCCGACCCTGGAATGCAAAGGCCAACTGAAATAACAGAGTGGTTTTTTTATTAGTGTGGCTCGGCGCCCACTATCGGTTGGCATCAGTGGGGCTTGGTAGAGCTCGGGCAGCTTCGAGCGCCTATGAGGTGCCTCGGCTGTCGAGCGATATGATGTGTACGATTGGCCTTAGTGTCTGACAGTCCCTTCTTCTCCACCTAGAGCGAGGGGACTTATTTGCTGATGGAAAATACTGCTTTTGTGTTTTATATATTTGAGTAGTCCACTTGCAAACACCACTAAGTTACAAAAAAAAAGAAAATCAATGGATTGATTATTAAATTGCACTATCTGATTTTCTTTTTTTTAACATAACTGTGTTTGCAAGTGGACTACTCATTTAATCATTAAACGCAGGTATACCCACTAAAAACTCACTTCTAATTCCAGAACAATACCAATCAACATATCCCAGTCAGTCCCTGACTCGTGGAAGGTCAGCTGTTGGGCGTGGACCCATGTGGAGAAGAATGAGGAAGACAATGATCTGTTCATATGGGAAAAGGACTTCTATGTACAGTTCTCGTCTATTACTTGTGGTTAGTTTTACTTCCTTTTAGCATCCTTGCTCATAACGCCAAAATTCGACTGATTTGCGACGCCGACCAACTAAAAGGGAAAATCATCCTTACTACTTTAAAATAATGATGCAATTTGACTGACTTACGTCGTCGTAGCTAGCCTGTTTTTTACTGTCTAGCTACTGACAACAGTCAAGTGACATCCGCACGTTTAGCAGCGCCTTTATGTCTTAGTAGTACTTATATAGGATGATTTTCAATTGTAGTTGGTGGGCAACACAACTTGTAATTGGTTGGTAGGCATTGCGTCATGAGCAAGCGCGCTTTAAAACATCTTCAAAAACATAACCCTTCCTCTGGCACAGTCGGTTAAATGTATAAAAATTCTAACTAATATCTAGTACTATTAGGTTATTTATTTTACAATTTATATTATTGTTTCAGGGATTTTAATGTTTGTAGCGACAGCACATTTTTTGATGACAATGGCAACACCATTCGCCACACGAAATAAAGGTACTTAACAACATTAATAAAATAATTATGATTCCGATCAGTATAGTGCTGCCTGTCGCGCTGTTCCCGAACAAGGCGGTAGGTGAAGCAACACTGCCGCGCAGCAGTGCTGCAGTTAGATTGCTGTCAAGCTTGAAATATTCTGTCATTTAAACCTATAGAGGGGACCCGTAGTACTTCGGAAGCACTACGTGTTCCCGCAATCGGAATTATACCATTGCCTAGTTTTTTTTTTAAGATGTCTTGTGTTTGTCCAAATTAAACTGAAATTTAAAAAAGGCAGCTGTTGATTCTCTTTTAATAAAACATAACTATGAAGTCTTGTTCTGTATTTCCAGTGCCAATAATGCGAGTGCTGAAAGCCTTCACCCTGGCGGATGTGAGCATTCTGTTCACGTTGCCCATGCTGGTGTGGGGCTCCGATACGTCGGCCGACACGAGGACTATTCACTTCGTTCTAGTCTACGTGTACAGCTTCGTTGTGTTTCTCAATGTCTTTAGTGGTGAGTTTACTTTCATATGGGCCCACCTTGACCGACGGCATGGTAAAGCATTTATCTCGTGAACATGATTTTCGACCTTATTGCTATTTAATTTTTAATACGAATAGGTGGAAACGTGTCACAAAACGTATAGATTACTTCATATTGCTAAAGGAATGTGAGTGCTTAGTAATTATATTAAGATCAAATTTTGTCCGTCGTGGAGGTTATCTCAGTTGCTACCCGAGCGCTTATTTTGGTCTCGACATGAAGTGTCACTAGATACTGCTGTGGGATGTTACAGCGAGCTGTGCCATTTAATCAGTAGACGCCGGTCCCAAGTCTTTAAATATTCACCACAAAGTAGCCGTTGATCATTATATTATGATCCATTTTTTTTTTATCGTGGTAAAATCATCAAATGAGTCCTCCCACCCAGGGCAGGGAGGGAGGGACTGTCAGACTTGTACTGACTAAAATCCACGGTGTCCTTCAATAGCCCTTTACGTACTAAGGTCACGGTAATCTCTTGGTCCCGCGACCATATATTATGATCCATAGGGTAAATTATTGCAAGTGCACTGTCTGTGTGACGGGGCCTGTAGAGGACCAAAGCCTGCCGGGGTCGCGGGACTTACCCATTACCGTGACCCCGTTACGTAAAGGGCTAGTGAAGGACACGGTGGATTTTAGTCAGTAGAAGTCTGACAGTCCCTCCCGCCCTGCCCTGAGTGGGAGGACTCATTTGATGATTATACCACGATAAAAAAAAGCACTGTCTGTCTTTAAACTAATCACATTTTATCATTAATTGTACCCGGTTGATGGTAATGGATAGACCCTCTCAGCTCCCTTTTTTTTTTTTTTTTTGCTTGGTAAAATCATCAAGTGAGTCCTCCCACCCAGGGCAGGGCGGGAGGGACTGTCAGACTTGTACTGACTAAAATCCACGGTGTCCTTCACGAGCCCTTTACGTACCGGGGTTACGGTGATGGGTAAGTCCCGCGACCCCGGCAGGCTCTGGCCCTCTACAGGCCCCGTCAATTTGCTGACACTCCTTGAGGCGCGCGTGGAACACAACGCGCCGTCGACCCGGGCATGGTCCATGGTCGGGCAGCGAGTCGCCCATTACTCGCTACCCGCATGCCCGCGCCTACGGTGGCCGGAGATCGTCTGGCGACGTCCGTCGCCGTGGGCGTCTACCACTGCGGCTGGGTCGGAGGGAGGACACCGTTCTCTCCCTCATGCGGCACGCCTCCTCCTTCGCGAGCATGACTGCTTCGCAGAAGGAGGCGACCGCTTCCCACTCCGTCTCGCCCCGCAGCATGGCCTCGACCAATGCCGGGCGCGAGAGGTCTCCGCCTATCGCCGTCGTGAGGACACGGCGGTGCTCTGCCCAAGCGGGGCAGTCCTGCACCGTATGCTCCACCGTGTCCTCAGGACGGTCCTCGCAGTGGTGACACCCAGGCGTTTCCTCCTTCCTTATCCGACACAGGAACCTCCCGAAACTTCCGTGTCCGGTGAGGACCTGCGTCATGCGGAAGGTAAGGACGCCTATCCAGCCACTCCTCAAAGAGGGGTCTTACCGCCGCGATTGCGGCATGCCCGCCTCTCAGCTCACTTGACATAATTATACCTAACTGATCTATTGAGATGTTCTTCTATACTCGACCTTTGCAGGGACAACACAGGCGTCAAATAGATAGAAACTTTTTTTTTAGGACTCTATTTTTAATTTCCGTTCCTGGATGCATTGTATAATTTTCTTGTCTGTTATTGCGTAGTTTAAAGCTTGCAAAAGTTATTAATACGCAATTTCTTTTCTTTTTTACAGTGATATATGAATGCCCAGTTATATTAACATCATTCATCTTAATATTGTGTAACGTGACAAAGTACATCACATGCTACCATGCGACGCCGATCTTAAGACGAATATTTGCTTATTGACGGTTCATATAAGTGAACGAGACATCGTAAGTGTGAACACTATTTAAGATTTATGTTGAGATGTTAATTTAATAGATTATCAACTTTGAACTCTAGCACGTTAAGTTGAAAATACATTAACCACAAACAATAAATTCAGCGACTACAACTTGATACTTACGCTGATAATAAATAAATTATCTCGGTTACTATCTCCGATTGGATCTTTGTCTGTAGCCAATCAACAACCGAATTTGCCTATCCGAGGCTTTTAGATGTCCAATCAGAAGCAGCCGTCGAAAATAAAGGAGAGGTTTTTGAATTCAGATTGAATACTAATCTCGGGTTTTAGATTTGGAATAGCATAGCAGAACCACTAAACTGCTTTCATGAACTGTTAGTGTCACTAGTAACAGCTCTTTTTTTTTAGCGTGTTAAAATCATGAAATGAGTCCTCCCACCCAGGGCAGAGCGAGAGGGACTGTCAGACTCGTACTGACTAAAATCCACGGTGTCCTCCAATAGCCCTTTACGTTCCGGGGTCACGGTAATTCATAAGTCCCGCGACCCCTAGTAACAGCTCTAAGGGTGCCTTTTAATGTGATCTCGTGTTTTATAGGTGGCATTCGCCTAAAATATTTATACCTAATAACCTTTTTATAAATATTTATTATAAATGTTGATCTAAATAATAAACTTTTTCACAGTATCACAGAGTATTTATTTCAAAAATATAACCTCAATATTTTGCTATTTATGAGTTTACTTAGCTAAATACACGATATTATACATTGGAGTTTATATTATATTATACATTTATTTAGCAGTTAATACACAGAAAATAATGCATGCATGCGTGGTAGAAGATACTATATATATTCGTACCTATTTTTGGAACAATCATATTGTAGCGAATTCTCCAGTTTTACCATTCAAAAATTAAATAGTGTTTGAGTAGCACATATTTAAGCATATGCTCTAGGCAACTAAGAGAGTGCTTTAAAAACAACAAAAGTAAAATTGCTTAAATAATGTTAATGTAGAAAAATATATAAAGTGATCTAGGAATGTATATTCAGATTTTTTGAATATGTCTGATTTTTGATTACCAACAATTTACAATATTTAAAGGTTTTAATATAATTCTGGGAATATAGCTGATACTTACATAATCTATTTTTTTTAAATACGCATTTATGAAATAATTCGTAAAAACTAAACCTAAATGCAATTCTAAATTCGCAAAGTAAGATTTTTTTAAATAAACTTTAAGAAGAAATTATAGGTTAATACCGAGATAAATATTAACTATCAAATAGCAGTAATATTATGTTGCTGTGAATCTAAAATGAAGCAGTTAAATATGATATGATATAGAATTACTGACGGGGAGAAGTTTAGGTGAACAAGTCCACTCATGTCTATTATTTACGTATGCTTTAACTATAACTTTTTCAGCTTTAAATAACTTATAAAAACATATAAAAACCCTTTAGCCCTTTGGTGATTTTACTTACAAACATAAAATATAAAATTGAAAAAATACATGTCATTACTGTATTCTTTTAATATTGATCCAATATAATTTTGAAAATAAACACTTAGCATGTATCATTTTACATAGACATACATTTTATTACAAACTACATCAAAAATATACAAATAGTAAATTGTGAAATAATATTTCGTTTAAAACTGGCAACACCATTCAGTCTTTGGCTAAATTGAGCAGAAGCAAAAATTTAAACTAAATACAATAGAAGACGATGATTGACGATAAAAAATAAATATTCACTTTATACTGGCTAATAACATGCTTAAGCTAAATAATATGAAAAGATATTTAAAAAAAAATTATAAAAAATTGAGAATTTTCCGTCACATAATTTGTATACTTTACCAAGCTTTGCTCTGAAGCCCTAATTTTATAGTAATACATTTATTCACAATCAATCCAATTATAAGATAAACTTGTGCAACGCGATAAAACTAGATTACACTTTTTTTTAACTTATTTGTCCCTTATCTAATAAAGATTGTTGAAAAGAAAATTAATGTTGATGAAAGAATCCTTTGTTCTGCTATTACTTTGTGGTCTAAGTTGTTAATGCATACTGATATTTTCAGAATAAAATTCTATTCTGAAAATATTAAGGTACTGTTTCTCTTGAAAATATGAATGTGTTTTTTTTTAATGAAATATGTACAGTGCCTTTAAAATTTTGAATACATTTCAAGCAATAGACATTTACATTATAAGAGATAACTAATGACATGATTAGACATGGATAGTGTTAATCTCCGGGAATCAAACAAAGAAAGCCTAGGGTATTTTATTATGCTTATCATTATGCTAACAATAGATCTAATTTTTTTTACTTTCAAACTACTTTTGGTACCCATCAAAACATTCACAAATATACACTATCCACATCTAAATACCCATTTATTAACAATTTATCACATAAAGATTGAAAGGCGTAACATATTTAGTATTGTTTACCAGAAACTATCCTATACCGTATCATAAATATAGGCATCTGTTTACTTATCCATAAGCTAGATGATTCATTGCACATAAAAGCGTGCATTTCTATCACACACATACAAAGAACACAGAACAGAGCATGCTGTCAAATTATGATGTCACTGTCACATTATCAGTTTTTTTTTAAAGTAAATTCCAAATGGTCAAAGCAACTTTTGTTATTGTGATAAAGAAGAAAGGCTGTATTTGATTAAGATACCAGCGGCCGTATTATGAC
This sequence comes from Agrotis puta, assembly GCA_943136025.2. Lineage (NCBI taxonomy): Eukaryota > Metazoa > Arthropoda > Insecta > Lepidoptera > Noctuidae > Agrotis > Agrotis puta. The sequence goes on along the minus strand of OW964176.2, from coordinate 18,616,150 downwards.
GTCTTAAAATCAGGCTTGTTCCAGTTGATAGAGCTATACAAGTCGTCTAGCGCCATCTCATTCAGTCACTGGAACAAGCCTGGTTTTAAGACGTTATAATACAGCCCCAGGTCTTTACTTGAATGGAGTACAAGGACCTCTAATCAACAGGAATATCAGTATTTCGCTTGGCTCATTGTTTAGCTTACATACAAAGCATTAGGATATAAACTACAAAATCAAATATAGCTTATCATCATAATATTAACAACATTGAAAGTCTGCAGCAAAACAGATGTCTGTGTGCAATAGAATCTTGAAGCACCTATAGTGTATTTTTCCTTATTGGTCATCAGAAACTAAATCTGCGGCTTTAAGCAAAAAGGGTGCATGTGAGCAATAAAGTAAATAAGAAGCAAGTACTAGAAAAATAAGGTTTATTTTACTCTATTACTTCAGATGACGTGCCCATTTTGTTTAAAGCATCAGAAACAAGTGTCAGGCAGCTTTAATTTGCCAAAAAAAATTCTTGTCACTAAGTAAGATAAGTGAAGGAAAAATACACTAACCATAAGCTAACGACAACATAGAAATATTTATTTAATACATTTTAACATTCAGTTCTTGGATGTGTTTTCTTTGACCTTTCTTGTTCATAAATATATGTCAGATTTTGGTTCGCTGCCAATTTACTTTCCTTGAAACAAACATTGTTGTCAGTAAATATTTAGTTCTAGACTGAATTTAAAAAAAAAAACTGGATTCTCTTCATAATTATTTAACTAATAACTTGTTTAGCTACCTTGAAAAAAACACTGCATTAAAGCCAAAAAAATCCCATAATTTGTTACTTTCTAAAACACTTTCCGTTTTTATCTAGATGGTTTTTTTTTATAATTATAGACAAGAATAGTGGCTAATATCTAGCACGCATAGCATGGCGCCGTAGAAACGGGTTTTGTCTTCGCAAGAAAAGACAAAATGACAGAACGTAGAATGATTTTTGCCATTTTAAGCATGGAAATGCTTAAAATATGGAAATATTACTTAGTTTTGTACTCAATACTAGCAGGTATTTGTTACTGTGGTGAATGCTCTTTTTCGAACATTATTTGAGAATTTAATAAAAAATGTAAGACAGTTTTTCTGTCTCATTAAGGAAATCATAGAACAAAAACATGTTTATTCATACAGGAAAACATTACAATAGTTCGTTTTGAAATTGGTATCCAAATCATTTTGGAAGAATATTTTAAGACTGGTCATAAACTTAAAATTTTCATAATTTGAAATACTTTTCTATCTTATTTAAACAGTAGTTGTTAGCAAAACACATCCAATAACTATTCCAGTAAATATTCCAATTACAAACTACATAAATAAATTACAAACAACAAGGCAACTAGGGACTGAGTGGTGGGTCATCGTTGCCAATCATAACATCTTCATACATGACATCATGGGTTCGTCTTGCCTCAATCTTCTGTCGGATGTAATCAACTAAATTGTACTTCCTAACTACTAGCACAACGCCTGTTATGAGTAGAGCGAGTGTGAAGATGATTACTATAGCTACCGTCGCGCCGTTATGTGAGCCTGCCGCATCTGCCGGCGTCTCGCAGTCATCCCCAACGCGCACAAACCCTCGCAGGCACTCACATTCATGCAAACTCGCATTACACCTTTGGTTCTCAGGACACGGCTCAATAAACGTTTCATTGCAGGACAGGATGCGCTCTGTTAAAAAGAATAAACTCCGTAACACAGAATAAATTGATTCAATTAAATAATCGTTGGCTACTTACAACTTACCCGAGTAACCGTATTGTATCAGATTTAGAAGCAATGTCGCCAAAATGTCGATTGTTTTCAGCCCCATGATGTTGTGACACCGCGCCAGGGTATATTTACATCACAATGACTTCTAAATATTCTTGAGTTTATCGTCTGTTTAAAAAAGAACAGTACCTTCTTATGAGCAGCGCAAGCAAAACAAACGTCAAAAATATTGTGCTGTCATACTTTACTCAAACACGTTTAGTAGCTACATTGTTTGACAACGTCCACAGTCAAGTTGTTGGAAAACTTTTATATACTCGCTGCCTTAAAAAATAATCTAATCTATTCATGAACCAAAGAAGAAAGATTTAAGATTCATTGCGCCTTAATTCCATTACATATTTTAGTTATAACAGTTGAAATAATAAGAAATGATCTATAAAATAACAAAACGTAACAGTTACGTTCCGTATAACGCATGTATGGCAAACACTACTGACGAAATATAGTACAGAAAATAAAACACTGATCAATATTTGACTTTTTATTAACTTCTATTTAATTGTATTATGATATCACATTGAATACCTACCTAAATAAAAGATTGCACGCCTACGAATGCGCTAGAATTACTAATACCCAAAAGTAAATCTATCAGTCTAAAATATCACAACAACTATATTTTTATTATTCTTCGGTTTCGCCCCATGTGTATCTCTCGGGTAAGATGTAATCTCTTACATCATGGCCATAAGCCTCGACACCACCGTTGCCATCGTCAGCACCCTCTCTGAAATAACAAATAGCAATCGTTAGCAAAGACTGGTCGTATGCACGACTGCTGAGCCAATGGCTCTGGGTTTTATTAACAATTCAAACTAGCAGTGTTAATGGGGTTTTCTATTATAATCACTTTTAGAAGCAGTTTGGAGTAGTATGAGTGTTGGCGGTAAATATTGCTTCGTAGGTGGCTATAGTTAATAGTTATGAAGTACCTACTCTTATGCCTAGGCCATTTAGACGATGCAAAAATTCGCACGCGAGTTACGTTACATTGCGGACTTTATAATTATGTACAAAGAATTCAGTTGATCAAAACCCCTTTTATGAAATCTCTTTCCTTTAGTAAAGGAAAGGGATTTAGATCATTTTTATTTCGTGGTATATGCTTACTTCAATTCTGAATGAGTTTCCTCTTTGCGTTGTTTCTGCTTCCTTTTGGGACGCTCTTCTTCTTCATATCCAATCTCTTCAGGCTCCGGATCTCTTTCGGCTGCAAAGACATAACACTTTAAAACACTTTAATACAGAAGGTGCCTATTTGGAAAATAAAAGAGTTGTCCACTAAAAGGTATTTTTTATTATTGTTACAGATTCTACATCGAAGATTGCTAAGATATCGGGGGGATGGTATTCGGTGTCTTTTAAATCGGTGGATTCTTTTTGGAGTCTTGTGTATCGGCGGGTTTAAATGTTTTCTTTTTTTCAAATCTTTGTATTCTTGCAACTAAAACAGCCATCTGAAAATTCTTCTCAAAATCTTTCTAGGTCTAATTAGCTTTTCTGATTCACCTAGTTTCTCATAATTGTTGCTGTAGGCTCCATCCTGGCCCTTTTCTTCTTGTCCATAAGAGTCCTGCTTTTCAAACTCGTAGTTATCTCCTGCCTTCTTGTGGTAGGAGTCAAAGTGTTGGTAGCCTTTCTTCCCACCACCAGTCTTCTTACGAGAGTATCCTATCTCGCCATCGCCTTCATTTTGAACTGATTTGTGCCAGTCATCCGGCTGTGAAAGATTAATAAAAACAGAATGAGTAGGTACTGGTAGCTAGATAGGTAGGTGCTATAATAGCTGATAAAAACAGTTCATAATTTATAGCCAGCACAATACCTACTGTAAAAGTAAGATGAATTGTTGCGGTCGGCCCGGAATATAATGAATTACGATGTTTTAAATTATAGTTCCCAATAAATTTCCTTTGGCGGACATCACGCATAGATAAATTTGAATGAAATTATAGCAAGTCTAGCAGCAATTACTTGTATACAAACTTACCGCAGCAGCCCTAGTTTCTCTGATATATGATCCAACCGAAACGGTGTCATCGACCATCAAGAGATCTTCAAGAATGCTGTCAGCACTGGTAGGCAGAGTCGTGGCCAGTTGGAGCAATCCCAGAGCAATCACCGCGAATTTTAACGCCATTTTTGAATCTGTGGACATCAAATCAGTGTTTTGATGAATCAGTTCTAAAATCTAAATTATTTTTCGATTTTTATTCCATCTGTTGCATATGCTGTGGATTCTGGGTAAGGAACAAAGTATACTATTACTCACTAATTTTTGGGTTTATAAGATTTATTAAAATTGATGAACCCCCTTAGTTCATCAATTTTAATCAACTCCATCTACAACTCTGATATTTAATTTAAACATGATCACTATCTATAAATTAGGCAGGTACAGTATATCAAAAACTCAATCATGTAGGTACAATAAATAGAATAGCGATGTTACAAAATGTTTTTACCTTACGTTACACAAAAAGTACAGTTGCTTTGACGCGTTCAGTTCAGTAGCAACTCAACACAATAATTCAAATCTTGTATTTTATATAACTCGATATTGCAGCCGCATTGATCTTTCACAACCACTGGCTGACCTATGTTCGGTTCTTCTCGAGTACCTTCGAGCAGGTTAACAGTTTTTGTGGCCATTTCATCAATGGTTTCTTTAAATTCTCTTTTGTGGTTGACGGCGTGTGTGGCGACCCGTGACTACAAACATTCCTGTGGAGAGTTTTCTACTACCAATCATAACTGTCTTTAATCTGTAGCCTCACAACGCAGAAAAACGTCTCATCCATCATAGACGATTTTCTATAAATGTCCAAATTCAATGTAGTCCTTTTATTTATCATCGTTTCGTTTACCAACAATGTAATTACCAGCATTTTAATTAAGTATTTTCTTTCTCTAAGTTTCTATGACCTTCAAATATTTAGTAACTTTGGTAACCTGGCAGAAAATTAAATGTTTCATTACTTTAAATGCTGCGACTATTTCAATAGTTTATGATAAGTCAACACAGCATGAAATTGAGCAAATACTTACCGCAGACTTGAAATGAACTTGAGAAACTATTCCGATATGTTGTTGATTCGATTATGACACGATTCAATTGTGTGAATTGATGGAAAGTGCCAGGTATAATAACAAGTAGATTACAATGCCAACAAACCAGGCAGCTTTGCCTGGTTTATTGGTAATCGCTTTAGATGGTGGGTGTATTATATTATATTATATTCAATATTCGGCTACACGTAAATTAATGTCAGGTTTAAGAAGAAAAAGAACCGTAATGAATTGTCATCATCGTATTAGGCAATTTCCGTTCACAGCTGAATGTAAGCCCCTCCCTAAGAGCCAACCATCCCGGTCTTGGGCAGCCTACATAAATCCGCTAACAGCCACCTTCTTCATCGATCTATCGTCTTCAGACACAGCCGGCCCACTTCCACTTCTTGTGTTTGGGTCTTTGTGTATGTGACTCTGTAAACGTACCCACGACACAATAGAAATTCCTAGTGTTGGGCAAAGTTCTGTTTTTTAAAAACAAGAAAACTTAAGCATGCGTTTTCACAATGTCGGTGAACTTAGTTGTCTGGCGAATGCCTTCAATGCAAATTTAATTCACTAGAGAAACCCTAGCATTACTCTCTCCGTTGCACGACGACTTTGATTTAGTGGTCCAGGCTGATGGCGAGTGTCCAGATTTTGGCTCCGAGTGTCATTACGAGTACTTACGCACTGGTTGTAGACCCTGGTCTTAAGAGATTTTAGGATTGCTGATTAAAAGATATCACGCTAATCTACGGAAGCAGTAAAATCAATCCACATTCGATCACAATTATTTGAGTCAATAATAAAATTGAAACAGTCGATAAAAGCATTTTACCTATTATACTACCGTAGGAGATAATAAGTAAAATTATCTCCTACTGCCGTAGGAGATAATCAGTAACATGCTTTTATGCCAACATAATTATTATTTCATAATTATTCTATTTTTCGATAGCTGGCTCCTGATGGTAATTAATAATTAATTAAGGATTTACTATGTACAGACGCCAGTAGGTATGTACTATATACAGACGCCAGCAGGTCCACATACCCGAATCTGTCAAATTTTACCAATCGAATATTAACCTTCCTCTAATGTGATAAGTTTGAAAATCTATTAAAGAAATTTGACAGATTGTACCTATTTAGACAAAAGGCTTTTCTTCCATCACTTTCGTTTCCATCATTTAATTGTTTTGTTTAATATAATTTTATAATCACTAAAAATGCGACATTTTTGGAACATACCTTGACCGCAATTTCGTGAATGTAAATTGATTTTTCTGATTGTATTTTACCAGTCGAGAAATCATAGATTGTTCAAAAGGTTTATTTTGTTGTTCATAGAATTAGTATCACTGTTATTCAGATATTTGTGACGTTAAATCTGCCCCCAACTTGCCTCCAAATAATTACCTATTTTATTGGCTTCAATTTCATTCATTAAAAAAACCTAGGTACCTTTAAAATGTACGGCTCGTTTTCATCCCGCTACTTCTTAGCCAGGTCTGCATTTCTGTTGTTTAGGGATAATTCAAGAAGTATTGGACATGTTTTCAGCGTTCCCAAAAATCTCATGCAGTTCACTGGCTATTACGTCTCGTCCAAATTCATACATCAGGTCATACATGCCCGCCAATTGTGAATACAACCAAAGGGTACTTGCCAAAAAAAAGTATGGGTACAGAGGGCTTTTTTTCTTTTCAATATTGGGATCACACGCAGTGCCAAAAATAGGGGTGTGCTAACGAGCACACCCCTACTATACCGTTGTACTTAGGCACAGAGTTTAGACTCTGGAGGGGCGCGGAAATGGCCAGATCAGGATCACAATTAGCCAGAAGACCAGGACACTGTTAAAGAAGCTCGCACTGGGCGTATAAAAGGCTAGCTACGGTACTGATCACACGACATTTTCCTACAGCGTTTGTTTTTAACCGTACCTAGATAGAATTAGGGGATTTTGACATGTGATTTCGACATTTAGGGCCGGCACGGCACGGCATGCAAAGGATTTTATTATTGACAGGCCTGTTGGTCTAGTCTAGTGGTTAGTGACCCTGACTGCTATGCCGGAGGTCGTGGTCGTTCGATTCCCACCCAGGACAAATGTTTGTGTGATGAGCATGATCATTTGTTCTATGTCTGGGTGTAATTTATCTATAATATGTATGTATTTAGAAATATATAAGTATGTTTATCAGTTGTCTAGTACCCATAACACAAGCTCTGCTTAGCTTGAGACTAGATGGCGTTGTGTGATAGTTGTGGAATATTTATTTATTATTTATTAATTATTTTAAATCTTACTCCAATGAGTTTAGGGTTCACTTTATTTTATTTTATTTCAATACCACGTTGCTGCAGCATAATCTGCCGTGCCATGCCTTAGCATTCCAGTAGTGAGCCGGCCCTTAACAGCCAAAGATCGTGCAGGACAGCTATGTGCGAATGGCTTATATCGTATGTTACTGTCAACTTTTGAAAATCAACGAGCAAACTTTTTGCCCAGGTCTTTAGATTGCCACGCTAAAGAAAATAACAAGTTAGGTGATCTACAAGTAATGCAAATAAAACACGAAGTTGATAAACCTGTTTAGTTTACAACTATCAATAAGCTGTCATTATTCCGTAGGTATTGTATCCGTTGTATGTGTAACAGACGTGTAAACTGCTATGTAGTTGGGTGCCGCCGACTCATTTTTTTCCGTCAGTTCGACTGGGCCTGATGATGACATTGTAAATTGTTTTTCTTTCAATGAAGTAGGAAAAACATCGTACATTAATTGCCATTCCTTTTTCAGTTTTAGTTCCTCCAATGCATTTCCACTGGAACATGAAAAAAAAACTTTATACAAAAATGTTATTTCGCCACACACTAATTGTAGATGCTATTGTGAAATCGAAATAGCATTTTATTTCATGCGAGAGAAATTTAGTTCAAGATAGTTGTTTACTTGCTCTGACAAATGAAAATGCTGAAACTGGACAGTAAAAAAATATATTCTAATATTTTTGTAAGCCTGTATTGTCCCACAGTTGCCCACGAAGAGCTGACGCCGTTTCTATTTTACTCAATGTTATGTATCTTCTCGTCAGTTCTTAATTAACTTACACAGCATCATCAGTAACATCGAAACGCATAACTGAGAAGCCAACGTCGCGACCTCTTTGTATTGCATTCTTGACCAGCATGTTGATTATTTCCGAACTTCTGGGACTATCTTGAGGTACAATGAGAATGACCTAAAACAAAAATTGTTACCAAAAATGACTTTCGTCTCAGCTAAGCTAAGATATTGGGTTTCTGGAACTATTTAGTTCATCACAAAGTTTGTACGAAATTTAGTAAAACTTTATTCTTTTTTCATGTATTCCCGTTGTCCCCGTAGGCCATGTCCCCGTTAAAATTTAATTCAATTAATACAATTTTAATAAAGGGAATTTAATAAAATTCTCCATAACCGCTTCTGGGCTTAGGCCATCCCTAATTTCTTTCATGAACTCTTTTCCCGGGCCGCAAGTTAACGGCGGTGAAGGCTTCAGAGAGAGGAGAGGAGATAGGAGAGGATCTTCAGAGGATCTTCCTAATAATACAAGCCATGTTTAGAAGCACTATAATTTCGAAACCAAGCTCCTGATCCAATAACCTAATGAAATCTTTTAAGAGTGTGGTACAACCTAAGTTCTACACAATGTGTCACACTTTGTAAGCCTAGACATAACTATTGAATGTGTTATGTGCTTACATTATACGGAGTTATAGGTATTTATGGTGCTTTCATAAATACTAGGCACAATGACATTGATAAAAGACACTTTTTTCCATGAAAGGCCTGTACGCTTCGTATTCTGTTTAAAAGAACTAATAGGGAGGTAACATACCTGCAGAATGTTATGCACACGATATTTATCGTGCAGGGCTGGAGCGCGCAGGCACTGCGCGGTGAAATGAATCAGCCTCCGCGATCGGGTACACCGAATGCATCGAGCCCACTTCTCTAGCATAGATGCGTCCCAGGGACACACGATCATGCTCAGAGCTAACCCTCGGATTTGGGTCCAGCCTCGCCGCGATTCTTGTTGTTCTGCTACCATCGAGTGACCTGGACGAAGGGGTTAGGAACAACGTGACCATCTTGTTAAGTGATATTACTTTATCCTATTACGATATCCGTCCGATACAAGGAGTTCAGTTAGTTGGTCGGTGTCCTTAAAGACAACAACACCTTTCTGATAGATTGTGTTTAGAAATTAGGTAAACTTTATATTAGGTCTTGTGTGTCGGGGAGTGAAAAGTGGTAGAATAGATTTTATGAAGAATGATGAATGAAAAGAAACTTAATATCAGTGTCGGATTTTATGCTGTCCCATCACTTTTGCAGCGACGCGCCGTACCTTACATGACTTTCATCATAAAATTAACGAAATACAGAGCTTTTTTTTTAGCGTGGTAAAATCATCAAATGAGTCCTACCACCCAGGGCAGAGCGGGAGAGACTGTCAGACTCGTACTGACTAAAATCCATGGTGTCCTTCAATAATTCGTGAGTCGGTCACGATAATTCGTGAGTCCCGCGACCACGGCAGGCTTTGGCGCTCTAGAGGTCCGTCCCTCGCCGTGGGCGTCTACCAATGCGGCTGGGGTGGAGGGAGGATGCTATACTCTCCCTCACGCGGCCCGCCTCCTCCTCTTGAGCATGACTGCTTCGCAGAAGGAGCCGACCGCTTCCCACTCCGCCTCGCCCCCTCGAAATACAAAGCTAGAAGGAAATTTTACTTCTCAAATGGATATGCTTGAGCTGTTGGTAAGTAATTAGTATTTAATTAAATAAATAAAAAATATGCTTCCATACAGCAATATGGAATTTTATGTAGTTTCCAAACCTTGTGCCAATGCCCTAGCGACGTAGTCGCACAGCACAAGGTGGTGTGTCGCAGACGGTGGCATGGCGAGTGTGGGCCAGGCCACTTTGGCGTGCTCGCGCACGAAGCGCAGCACGCGCGGCACGTCGGAGGGCCGCGCGCGCCGCACGCGCACTCGCTCCTCATCCTCGGTGCCATGCACCTGTAAACAATAGTCACTACTAACACATAATAAGACTGCCCGTATCTGTATAGATTAGGACTGCTACACCTTATGCTTCTAAAGAACTGTAACCTTGCATAATATGTCTAAATATTCGAAATACTATAAAATAGGCCTGTGGGAGATATTGGGTTGATTGCACCATGCAATTCATGTGTGGGTACGTAGCGTATGGATTATCGGATCAATGAAGTTGCCCATGCTTTCTACATCATGATTTCTTTCTATATATTCCCGCACAGTGTCTGAATTCATACAAACAGTCGAATTAGATAAGTAGTAAATTATAAATTCCATCATCTGAATAAAGATATTGGTGAACCACACCCTTACTTCTTTTTAGCCTGTCGATGTGAAGGAAGTGTACATGGAATTGGCCTAGACCTGGGCTATGATGATATAATGCTGATAATATCAAACCAAACTTGTTGCTTGCACCAACACAAGCAGAGTGTACATGTGTGTAAGTAATTTATTCTTACTACTATTATGTACAGAATCGGCACCTCCCCTAAGACGGCCCACTTGTGTCTTCGCCTAAATATACTTTATACCGAGCACGAGATTCAACTACACTAGTAACTATAAATAAGTAAAAAGTATATAGTGTGGTAAGAACCTGTGAGTTCACGACATGCTTTGGGGTGACATCTTTTTTATCGGTGTAACTCCTAGAATGCCCACTGAGGCAGCTAAGCGCGACTTGAGGTTTCCTTACTGTATAATATCTTGTTGCAAATAACTTCAGTAAACTGGACAACGCGGACATAGTGGGACATCCGAGAATGATAACTTTAGTTTCATGTAATTTATTAAATCTTTTTATGTCTGTTTAACATGTTTGTGTTTTTATTTACATTTATAATTTAATAAAAATAACCAAAAACTTAATATAGTGGCATAGTGACGGTTGCTGTGACAGCCAAGTGTGTTACTGTCACGGTTTCTGAATTTGAAATGGTTTTTTAGTGGCCTGATTACATTAAAAAGTTATTAATACTTTTATCTGTTCTTGAATTACATTTATTTTTAATATTGATTTATTACAACTCCTGTACAAAATGGAAACAAAACCAATAAAATATCGTTTTCATAAATCGCAAAATGCATTTGACCTACACTAAAAATCTTGGAGAAATAAAAACTCTGATTTCGATGACAATTTATAAAATTGACATTATTCCGTTCAATATCCGTCACAATATTCTGGTAGTCAATCATTTCTTTCCATCCCCAGAAACGATGTAGTACAAAATATCCAAAACCAAATCATACAACACAATAGAAAAGATTTCTGGTAAACATGAAATAGGTATCAGGTACAGGTCAAAATGTTGCGTCTGAACACAGTTCGTGGCATTGCACCCCAGTTAACTGGCCCCATTCTTCCGCACATCAGCGTTCTCACTAATAGAATTAATCGAAAGTCTACATACCGTTATCGTACACCAGTTGACAAGAAACCAGTTAGTATAAACTTTTCTTCTTATAAATACTCGTATATCCAAATCTGTCAGGTTAACGCGTGCTCCGGGAAGGTGTAAAAAAAAGCCTTTTTACACCTTCCCGGAGCCCGCGTTAACCTAGCCCAGAGTAGCTCCCGACGTAGTTATTATTGCTGTGGAGGCACTAGATAGACGTGTCCATAACAGCTCTGCTGGTGCATTAAGCAGCACGTCTGTTGTAACACAGGCTTTGGTTGAATCCGGTTCATGATCTTTCGATGATCATTCATAAAACGTGGAAATTAGTTTTGGCGATTTTTTTCTTATTTCGGCTTTGGCGACACAAAGCCGAAAATCAAGTATTGACGCTGAATAAACTTTAATTACCATTTTTTTGAATCCTCTTAACATTTCTCCTTCTGTTTGTTACGTTTCCAGTGTTTCGACATCCGCAACGTGACTATCATACGAGGAAATGAAAGCCACTCACTCATGGTGACTTCGTTCCTGAAAACACACCACTGGCCCCGCGAGCCCAGCATCGCGGCATTATGGATGCCCCTTAATTGCGAATATTTGGAATTATTAACAGCGAAATATTCTCATATGGGTTAGTTTCTAAAAACATGCAGCGTCTACCTCCAAAAATATGACTCTTGACAAAACAGTAAAGATTTCAGTTTTTGTTTAAATACACGCGCGCATATTAATATTGTAATTATGTGATGATGATTGTCGAGGATTAGTATGTGGAATAGACGTGTAAGTAATAAATATAATTATACTTACCTACTTGTGTAAATAATAATGTCTCACAATAACAGTTCCCCCTAAAAGCAGAATGGTATTCTCATTCGTTCGATTTACAAACGTGAAATTGGGCACATGAACGTCCTTAAGCGGAAATTCACTTCTTGGACTTGACCACGGGCAAGTCTTTTTTTTTTCTCTTTGGGACAAACCCACCACACTATTCCCAAACCACTGCAACTCTTGAAAGCCAGAATCAACAGAAAAGCGCCGAGACAATGAAGCCCGATGTGTGAGATTGAATTTACCTGTCTTGGATCCTGTAACGAAATTAATCAGAAAAGAATAGTGGAGGAGTAGGAAAAATATGTTTCCACTTCACGGGCAAGTCTGCAGACATGCCCGCCGGACCTCCCGACTGTAGATCTGTGCAATGTTAGCTAGTGTAAGACCATCGCAGTCAGTCTGGCAGAGTTGCCCGTTGGTCGTCTGCGCGATCTCTTGACCACTAACTCGCCTAATGATAATCGAAGACGTGTTCGACCGGGTGAAGCACGTTTGCCTAGAAGGAACTTATTCACGTTTGACTTAAAGACCCCAAGGATGTAGCTATCATGAAATACAGGCTTCACAAGGAATTCCTCTTCTTAGCTGTGCTCATTATAAAAGTATTTGCATAACGCTTTGTACTTTTTTTTTATCGTGGTAAAATCATCAAATGAGTCCTCCCACTCAGGGTAGGGCGGGAGGGACTGTCAGACTTGTACTGACTAAAATCCACGGTGTCCTTCAATAGCCCTTTACGTACCGGGGTCACGGTAATCCGTTAGTCCCGCGACCCCGGGTTGTACTTAAGGGTGGTTTATCTCATTTTGCCCCGGGGACATGTTCGTCTAGCGAATTCCCCGCTTTAGTAAAATACTTAATAACCAGTATGATAAATATTGCAAAAGTAGCTTTAAAAAGGGTGTTGGAGTTGAAATTCATAGTGGAAAATATGAAATTCGCGTGGACGAAGTACTAATCAATTTAATACAGTCATTTTTTATTTCTTATTTATATCAATCTACACATTACGAGGTCAATCACTTCACAGTTTATCAGCTTTAAATTCTTGAACGTTATAAAAGCCTTTCTTTATTAACAGAACTGCTTAGAGGATTTATATTTTTTCTTGTTAATTAACAATTTTCTTTCTGCAGGGGAACGCTTTCTAGCTATGGAGTTTCTGCCTCGTACATGTGAGAACAAGATGATCGGTCTCACCGTAGCTGATAGGGTGTACCCTTGGATGGTCAGTGAGTTGGAACAGTGGGGCCATATCACAGAAAATGAGCCCGAACGACACCACATGTATTTCTGCGCACATTGTCTCAAGAGTCCCAATTTATTTCAAAAGTTCAACGTTGAGTATATTTACGATGTGAGTATTATTTTTTCACGTATTTTTTTCCTTCAAACTTTACAAGATACGGAAGTAAATAGACTTTTAGTTCTACGGTATAGACAAACCTACGCTGATGCCCTGTATTAAGACATCATGCACGCTTTTTTATAACTTGCACAAAGTCAAATCAGGCCATCCAAAATAATCTATCCAGCGTCAGATTTAACTAATTGGCCTCTGGGTACCTTACAGGCCTCTGACATGGCTTCTTTCAGATTTCGTCACGACATTTTTTCTTCACCAATGCGAGTGAAGTCCAAGACGTCTTTCATTAACTTTTTCTTTTCTTTCATTAATTTGTTGTGGTACGACGGTTACCGTCTTACTACAAAAAGTTACAGGCAAAAGAAACAGCCACTGGGTGCTATAGTACCTACCCAAGTGCTAACAGTTGAATTCATCTAATTCAATCTAAAAATATTTTAATACAATTGTAATTTCTATAATCACAGATTCAAGTGCTGTCTACAGCAGCAGAAGTAACAGGCCAGGGTGTGGGCACAGCGCTGCTGAAGAACGCAATAGAAAGCGCGTATGAGATGAGGCATCCCCTCATCCAGGTGGTGTCAGTCAGCAAATATGCGTAAGTCGTTTCATAAACATACAAGTATATGTTTTATTATATACTAGCACTTTTCCCGCGACTTCGTCCACGTGGGTTACGTACTTTCCTAATTCCCCCTTTTCACTCCCTTAAAGGTTAAATTTCCAAAAACCCCTTCTTAGTGCTCCCCTACATTATAATAGGAAGCCGTGTGCAAAATTTCACATTCCTAGCCCCAGTAGTTTCGGCTGTACGTTGATATGTCAGTCAGTCAGTTCTCCTTTTATATATAGAAAATATCCAACTTTTATCAGTTTCAAGTTTACTTAGATTTTAAGTCAATCTACGTAATTTTTACAGACTATATTATCTTTTTTTACAATTTTCAGTAACAAAATTTGCGAAAGATGCAAAATGAAACCGGTCTGGCAAATGGATTACAGAGAATTTGTCAACAAATGTGGCCAAAGCGTTTTCTACACACGAAGTCCTCACGAATCTGTTACTATTTACATCAAACACTTTGACCCAAGAAAAGCTCGAGAGCCACCGTGCAAGCCACCTTTCTAATACGGCCACCACACTTCAAATTTCTTCAATTGGAACAAATCACAAACTTTTGCACGTCTCCATCACAGTTCTGTTCATCATATAAGTTCCTGTTCAAACTCTATTACAGAATTAAACTAGTTGTAGGTATTGAAAATGGTCATAAAATTAAAACAAACTACCAATATAAATGTTTCTTTTAATAAAAACATTACAAAAATAATAATAAAGGTTACAAAAACGCTAACATAATAAATATTACGACAACTTCCCTTAACTAACAATAGTTGAACCTAGCAACTATAGGTGTGGTTAATTTTGGTATATTCTACGTCTAATGCAGTAACACTGTAACACCTAAAATAATCTTGAACTTGTAAATCTGATCACATAATATGAACTCTACATAAACAAATTCTCGACAATCCCGAGGAAGCGGAACATCAGACCTTGATTGAGGGTGAATTTATTGTTAAATACATCATATCTATGTACACGTTCATTTAAATAATTATAATGGTTGTGGTAACAACAGGTTATCAACCCAAAAATTATATACAAGTTCTTGTATAGGTAAGAATAATACAAGTTCGACATTAACAACAGAAGTTTGGTAGCATTTATAATGTTGAAACATCAACAGGCAATAAAGGCCTTGAAAACAATGTAAACGCTTCGTACAACAATTACAAACTTTTAATAAAAAAGTAAGACCTCACAGATGTCGAAGCGACAAAGTAACCTACTGAAATAGTTTGCCAAATTAATGAACTCACAAAAAATGAGTGCAGACTAATAAAAAGTGTTGCACCGTTCATAGGACATGTCCGATTCGAGACGCTAAGTTACGCAAATCAATGTTTGTGTTGCGGTCAATGTTTTGGTTCAAATGAATATTAAAGTTATCTAACTTAGAAAGGCGGTTGAAATTAGTATAAGCATGGTGGTTCTGGAAAGACCAATTGAAGAGATTGAAGAATTACGAAAGAAGATGGGGAAGTTATAAAATTTTTTTTTTATGAATTTGAAGCTACTGGCAAGGGTAAGTAAATACCGAACGTTAGTAAAATAGATATTGATGAAGCATATAATTAGGATAATCTTTCAGGAAACACTAATTTCTAGAATAATAAGTTATATAAGAAGAAAATATAAAAGTCACGTCCAAGCGTTAGGGCAAAAATCTCTAAGAAATAATCAATTTTCTAGAACGAAAGCGTCAGTAATGTAATTAAAGAAATTATGTACACTTTTTATTCACTGTTGTGTAAAAGACCTTAGTATATTGAAGAGTGTATTCTTCTAGAAATAATTGCTTTAGACCTAAAATAAACATTGACTGCAACTTGTGACACCGCTAATTTCGGGTCAATTCAAATTGGCGTTTAATTACGACTATTATGCGATCGTTTAGAAGCCATGGAAATAATGATCTGTAGAGTTACACCATTAAGCCAAATAAGCCACTGAATAATAATTACGATAGATTCGAAATCCGGTGATGAAAAAAAAAAGAACTTTAGACAGTAGTATTTAACAGGCAGAGATTATGACGATAGATTTGAAGATCTACACTAATAGTTGCAAAAATTTGCAACTCTTCTTCTGATTTAAAACATTTTCATTAATAAGGTCATTAGTCTATGACCATCTAATACTAATTTAAAGATTCTCAAAGAACCAAAACCTGCAAACAGCATTAACATCGGATCTCCAAACTCCTTACACCAAACTATAAACCGACATACCTAAATGGCATACATAACACAACAGAATCCCAAAGGAGACTGAATTTTAAAACCTAAGACATACGACTTAGTTTTTCTTGTAGCTCCACTGGGATGCTCCCTCCTTGCCTCCTTTCCTGCCGTGGTCTGCGTGGTTTTCGTGGTGATGTTCATGGCCGTGCTTGCCGTGGTATCCTTTGTGATCGGCGTCAACATGACCCTTGTTCCTGAAAAAAAAAGGCGAATTCAAGATACTAACAATTGAAATTCAAGCTTCGTGGCCTTATCCTAATTGATTTGTGATTGGCGCAGTATTTTTTCTCTGCTTCCATTTTATCTTTTTCATTGTGTTCGTCTTGACCCTACTTTTTCTAGCCATATCTTTCACATCATCCATCCATCGCCGATTTGGTCTTCACTCTTGTATCCTTTCACATTCATCATAACAAAACGAAACACAAAAAAGTAAAAATAATTTAAATGTTTATAAAATTCTTTATCAGAATCTAATTCTATAAATCTTTGAGTCTTCCCATCAATTTCCAACTTCCTTATGCTTGTTATTGTCAGTGATGTTATAACTGCAGTAAACAATGAAATTGTTATCTTGTAGAACAATTTCTGTTGATTGAATGATTAGGAAGCCACCTATACGTTGATACGGATATGCAGCATCCTCTAGTAAGATCTAAAAATATCGTTCAGCTGAGAGTTCTTTTTTTTTCTCTCGTTAAACTACGGTTTACACAAACGTTATTACAAGCTGTCAAAGGTGTGTCAAAGTGTCTCATAGGAACGTTTTCATGTGTTGTTGTTTTTGTGTTATTTTCACCCAAAATGGATTGAAACATGGTAGTTTTAATTATTAATACACATAGTGGATTTAATTGTTAAGACAATGGTTCAAATGACGGTCCTAAGGTACACGATTTATTTAAGTTTCTTAATAGGGTGAAATTTAAACCATGGTTCTGCAGATAAATCTGGTGATAGTCCAAGTTTAAACCAAGCTTTATTTAGTTTTTGCAACCAGACCGAGTGAATTTGATCAAGTGTCTATCTATAGAAAGATTACAACAGCAGAAAAATTAACGATACCTAGTGTAGAATGAGTCTGGCTTCTTATGCCATTAACTGCTTCCGCAAAAGTAATAACTATTATACTATTATATTTTGACAATACATTCTATTCTGGCCCATTATTTATTTATCTGCCCTTTTGGACGACCACCGCTATGGACTAAAGTGTATGACATTGAGGACCGGTGACACGTCTGCGATAAGGTGGCGTTGGGCAAGACATTTTGGCAATTTTATTAAATAAATAAAAAAAAAATGGCTAAACGCGGAGCTGCCCGATGCAACAGAGGACAGAGTAATGGCTATGGTTAGGTCAAAGCTCGTTGGGATATCGATTTTCATCGGAACACCTGAATGATCCGATAAAGCACAGAACCGGTCTGACGACATATTTATATTTATGTCTGATGATCACGGTCAATATAGAAAAAAAAATATACTTACGAGTATCCCTTCTTTCCTTTCTCAACGAAGTCATGTCCCGCGTTGACATGATGAGCCTTCTTCTTCCCGCTCTCGTTGCTGGCGTGCTTGGCATTGAACTTGCCGTAACGATGGTGTTCTCCGCTCTTGTGGAAGTCGTCGTAGAACTTGTGCTCCTTGTGGAACTCGTCCTTGTGGTACTTGTTGTGGTAGCCTGGAATTTTTAGAAAAATCGTGAAAGTTTTTTGCATGTCTAGTAAGCATCATCTCTTGCTTGTTATTACAAAAATAAATATGGATTTGTTAGCGTAGTATGTCTTTATTTTGTCCATAGTGTTAATCCTGATTTCATATCAACTGACGTTTTTTTTAACGTGGTAAAATCATCAAATAAGTCCTCGCACCCAGGGCAGAGCGGGAGAAACTGTCAGACTCGTACTGACTAAAATCCACGGTGTCTTTCAATAGCCCTTTACGTTCCGGGGTCACGGTAATTCGTGAGTACCGCGACCATATCAACTGACATAAGTAGTGTATGTGTTTTTCCAATGCTATCAGCTAATGGTATTGGTAAGAGAAGATTAGAACGGAAACCATAATACATTGCGGTTTATCCGAGTATTAGTTTCGAAGGTTTACTATCAAGATAATTAAATAAAGATTACAACAAAGGCTTATTCAGATGCAAGTGCAAGTACACGTAAAACCGCGTAATATTTACTTATTGGGGTCAATAAGGTAAGGTTACGACAAACTGTAACAACTAAGGTGACAACAATGAATAGCTTTTACAAAAGGATTACATTGGAAGTCGTGACGCTCCACATTTTGAGTAAGTAAGTAGGTACATTTTTTATCATGCTAACTCACAATATTTCCGAAATGAGCGTGAAGGCAAATTAAATAGATCTTTAGTCACGTACACTTGCATCAAATTTCAGACTTATTCCCAATCTGTATTATGACAATGAAAAGGATTTTGTAGGTGAAGTTGTTCTTTGTGACTGAATCAATGGAAAATCGTAGTATTGCGGTTGAGGTCAGTACAAATTGAATTCGAATAACAAATAACTTTACGTAACTTGGCTTTCACTTGCCGCAAATTGTTACATTTTCTATTATAGCAGGTGGGTCTTTGCTTATGCCCAAATAACTGTCTCGTTCTAAATTGATTTGTGTAATCGGTAATGTAACTTTACATAATACGTATTTGTCCTTTAATTTAGCTTTTTTTTCCAGCTAAAAATAATTGTTTTATTATTTTCTCTGTTTGTATTGTCAAAACCTTCAAGCTTGTTGAGAAGTAAAATAAATTGCTCTTTCATAGGAAGTAATGTATATTGACGAAAATTACTACTGTAACTGACAACCATTAAAATTGATTATCAGAATGTTGTGTAGCTTTGCAACATTTTATTGCAATGTTATTTGTAGATGATGGATTCTTTCAAAATCATCTTCAAAGAACTTAATAATATCGAATAAATGGAAGGCTATAAAATCATTGATGAGTCAGTCAGTTACCTCAACTATGAGACATGCTCAAGTAAAAGTCACAACTGAAATGTCTCATATGTCCAAGGATTAGAAAGTTCAAGATATGTGACACCGATCAATGAGGGTCCTCGAGAAGCACATTTCTTCGCTCCTTCGCTCCTACGCTGTGCTTTAGAATCCCAGCAGTAGGAACATCGCGGGCGTATTAAATATTTGTGGTGCAATCCTCGCATTGTAAAAGAATCTTTTACTAACATCGGGTCAACGATTTTGCAAGCTATCTATGAATTCATGATAAATAAGATTTTTTACAAGACTAGCACTTTGCCCGCGACTTCGTCCGCGTGGGTTACGTACTTTCCTAATTCCCCCTTTTCACCCCCTTAAAGGTTAAATTTCCAAAAACCCCTTCTTAGTGCTCCCCTACATTATAATAGGAAGCCGTGTGCAAAATTTCACATTCCTAGCCCCAGTAGTTTCGGCTGTACGTTGATATGTCAGTCAGTCAGTTCTCCTTTTATATATAAAGATTGTTTAGAGATGTATCTATCCGTTGTGTGTATTTTATACTAGTTCTTTAAGTAAAAACTGCAGTTAAATTTACCTTTGGTCTTATGTCCTTTCTTGTGACCCTTCTTCTCATCAAACTTGGCTCCTCTATGTCCGAAAGCCTCCTCTTCATGACTGCCCTTATGTCCAGCATGGTCGTGGTGTTTCTTCTTCTTCCCTGCAGCTTCTTCATACTCTTTTCTATGCAGCTCATCAGTCTTGTGGCCTTTGCCTCCCTTGTCTAGGTAATGGTCGTGGTGATAGCCTTTGGAAGTCTGTAATTTTAGAAATTTACATTATTTATAATAAATTAGGGTAATGGTTTGTCCACGAATGTTTCGGGAGCAGTTTAGATTTGAGAGAAAGCATTAAGCTCATCCCTATATTTCTTATTTACAGAAAGAATACCAAAAAATTAAAACATGTTTGGTTCAAAATTCAACTACGTGGACACCAATCACTGGCGCGTAAGTGTCAGGGTATGTAGTGCTCCTCCTTATTAGAGGACATAAACATAGACACAATAGGAAATAAACTGTGATGGTGAAGCAGGAGACAGGATGCGTGAGGGAGAGGACAGCGTCCACCTCACGACCCAGCCCCCGCCTTGAATTACCGTGAACCCGGAACGTAAAAGGCTATTGAAGGACAACGTGGATTTTAGTTATACCTACAAGTCTGACAGTCCCTTCCGCCCTGTCCTGGGTGGTAGGACTCATTTGATGATGATCACGTAAAAAAAAGGTAATATCATTAAAGGTCATTCATATATTTATGCCGTGCGGGCAATGAACCCACGACAAGCAGCATAAGTCGTTCGTGTGGCCACTGCGCCAAACGTGCTTATTGATTTTTTTCATTAACATTGTTTTCCATCAATGTTTGGGTATCGTATCCCAGTCCTTCTGACAAAATTTGAATGTTTTTTACTCAACTAAGTACGGCAGGATGACTGAAAGGATTTCGATGGAATTTAACTGAAAGATAGATTACAATTTGACATGATAACGAAAGCTTTAGTGATCATTTATGACCTAATTTCACAGAACATATTTTTTTTTTACTATTACCATCAAATGATATAATAAATTCATGATATAATTCATTTGACATAATTTCATAATTACGCTAATATGAATTTTTTCTTTAATATACATTTAAAATAATACTCAGTAAGTATAATATTCATCTAATCCATTAAATTATATCTAATCCATTCCAAAACAATTCCATCATTCATTCTCCGGACATATTCTAACGTAACTACTTGATTCCTAAACTACTCCTAAAAGAAAGAAAGAAAGAAAAAAGTTTATTGACAGCCATAAGTACACACAACATTAACAAAGAAGGAAAATATTTAAAAAGAAAACTTACAACTAAACATTAAACATTGTGTGACTCACGCTGCGCCAAATAGGCCCAGTTCAGCAAATGCCGGACAACTAATGCCCGACGCTGGTTTTCAATTGAGCGTATAAAGCTAATTGCTAAACAGTAAATTAAAGTATCATAAATATTGTAAAGATATGTTACCTATATACCTGTATTCATCGGTTTTGTAGCCTTTACAAATATAAGTAAAAGCACTAGATTGTAGGTATACTTGTATATTATATATCAGTTTCACATAATATCCAATGTCTGTTGTGGTTGGAAATTCTTTGGTTTAACATTGAAAGGTCTTTAACCTTATTCTAAGTAATAAAATAAAGGGAAATCTCATTGTTTGCATGTTATATCTTAGTTTTTAATAGATACATTCAAGAATCTACTAAGTTGATTTAAAAATACAATCGCTTCACAGCAAGTAACATACATACGCTTTATTTTTTAAATATTCCGAAATCGTTAAAACGTTCGAATCTGGTGCTAATTCGGTCATAGGACCATATAATATTAAGGTTAAATAGAACAATTATTTATTTAAACTTTATGCACAAGTTACCAAAAACATGTATAGCGGCGGACTTAATGCCTTTTTTTTTTTTAGGGTGGCAGAATCATCAAATGAGTCCCCTCCAACGCGTGTCTCTCTGAACCGCAGAGGGCACAGCGGCGGAGCGGGCTTGCGGACGGTGAGTAATGGGTAAGCTCGCCGTCCGACCAAGGACCAAGCCCGGGTCGGTGGCGCGTCGTGTTTCACGCATCACCGACGGGGCCCCTTACGGGGCCAAATGCCTGCTGGGGTCGCGGCTTTTTTCTTAATCCAGGATACCGCGGCCCCGGAACGTAAAGGGCATCCGAAGAAACACGGGTGGATTTTAGTCAGTAAGAGTCTGACAGTCCCTCCCGCCATGCCCTGGGACTCATTTGATGAGTTTACCACGATAAAAAAAACATGCTGAGATAAGAGTCTTTTGGCCTCGCACGGGACTAAATTGTTTAATTTTTTGGATTTTCCTTTTGTTGTTTTTCTTTTTATAATTTTGATTGTTCTGTCCTGTGTGTGTCAATAAATCTCTTTTCTTTCTTTATTTCTTCTAGTGAGAATTGGTGGCCAACTTACAATTTTGAAGGTTTTCTTTAGAAATCATATTAAATCCTACCATTGCATTAATTAGCTGTATCGAGGTCGACGGTTTTCCCTTTCCAAACGAGGGTAATAATAAACCTATCGTTTTTATTTAATGTATCAACATTTTTACATGAGTGTTTTAAAAGGAATTTGAATGAACATGAGCCATCTCTAGACCATCAAAAAAAGGAACCGACTTTTTTTTGTGTTTGTTTTGAAGTCGGTGCCATTTTTGCAAAAAGTTTTTTTTTTTTATTTTGGCTTTTTAGTTCAGATTTTTAATAATAACATTCGTATAATCGGCGTTTTTGAAAATCGACAATCTGAATAAGCAAAACCGGACCGATGCGGGTAATTTCACGGAATATTTATTATTGTTATATACTAAAACTTTCTCCAGAATGTAACGAACACTTTTCTGAAAAAACTGCATCAAAATCGGTTCAGCCAAACTAAACATAATGGCGGGCAAACACATACATCATAGAATAGAATAGAATAGAATAATATTTATTGTAAAAACATGAGTATGCATCAAACAATATGTGCAAGGTCTTAAAATAACAAATTGATCTGCATGTTTTTTCAATTATGGCGTACAATAATAGCTTAATATTTTTGGTTTACAGCAAACCAAAAAAAACATACATACATACAAACATACAGGTTGAACTGAGAACCTACTTTTTTTAAGTCGGTTAACAAAAAGAGAATGTAGGTATCATCCTCAAGATGAGGATGCCATTCATACTTTAAAATTAAACCTACATAGGTACATTTAGGTTTGCAGATAGCGGTCTTAATTACGTTAATTAGTATCATATCAGCCGATCTTGTAGTTGACACTACCATGTTGCTCAAGTGTCACGCCTCGTGGTTTCCTCTGATTAAGTTCTTTGTCCTATACTTTCTTACATCATCTTTAGAGCACTTTTTATTCCCTCTTCTTTTTATCGTCTAATTTCCACAGCGAATGCAATTAGCTGTCTAGTTGAAATACGAACAAATAGATATTCTGGTTCTCGATACAAAGTGATTACGACCTTCACAAAATGTGCAACAAAAGGCAACGTAGGCCGATAACAATCTTCTTTTCACTACATATTATCTTCAGATTTCTTATCAATAAGCTAGAAATCATCGATAAATAAGCTAGAAATCATCGTTGAAAAGTTGTAGTCGAGTTCGACTAGAGTTGCTTAGCGGAGCTGAGAATATAATCTACCTACTAAATTATTGATCGCGGGACCAAGGGATTACCGTGACCCCGGTACGTAAAGGGCTATTGAAGGACACCGTGGATTTTAGTCAGTACAAGTCTGACAGTCCCTCCCGCCCTGCCCTGGGTGGGAGGACTCATTTGACGATTTTACCACGAGAAAAAAAAAAAAAACCTACTATATTATTGATGAGCCCTTCGTCAAATTAGAAAAAACAGATCTTACCTTTCCACCATGCTCCGCACTATGTCCTCCATGCTTCGCATGTCCTCCACCTTGAGTCAATCCGTGAGCATGCTTCGAATGATGTCCAGTCGAGGCACCGTACAAGTCTCCTGAAGCTAACTGCTTTGGAGCCTGGATCAAAGGCTCGGCAGCCACTGGTATCGGGTTTTCAACAGGAATAGGATTCGAAGCCAAAGACACTGCTACCGGTGGACTAGCTATGAATTGAACTGGTTGCACTACAGCATCTGCCGCAGTAAACTTCGCCGCTTCAGCAATGTTAGCACTGTTCACATCAGGTTTCAAGTACCGTGGGGCCGGAGCGTACACTTTGTGGTAATGATTCGCGCTTGCTGCGAGCATCTCTTCATAGGGTGGGGACTCCATCTCGCCATCATCAGTGAACTCATGGACTTCATACTGGTGGAGCTGACGAGGAACTCTTACGTAATCCGCCGCTCTTCGTTGTCTCGGCTCACAACACCGCTTTACACGAACATGCTCCTCTAAAGGACCTGAATCATGAACATCGCGCCTACTCCTGGACAGCTCGTAGTCGTCATACGAGTCGTCTACATCTTCCTCTTCCACCCATGGCTCCTCCACCACTTCAGCTGCAGCAATCGCCAGCAACAGCAGGATGACCAGTGGCCGCATCTCGTTCTTTAACTGATCCGAATCTGTTCTATTTTTTTGTTATATACTTCCGAACCTTTCACCGTTGACTAACAAAGGATCTTGCTAAATGCAGTTGCGTTGATATCAGCGTTTTTATATGAGCCGGTGGGTAAATGTTTGTTGTGTGGCGGCCGGGCGGTCGCGCGCGCGGTACGGTCAGCACTGATGGCAGACGGGGACCACCACCTAGAAAGCGTATAACGACACGGAGCAAATTAGTTTTCCCGGTGCATTATTTTCGCGATTTTCGCCCGCAGTGAAAACAGCGGCCGTGAATTGAATTAAACTTTTTCTAAAAGACTGGCCGTGAGATCCGGTTGCGTAAGAAATTACGAGGAGAACTAAGTGATTTGTATGCGTGATCTTTGACAGAAGATGTAACTTATTTTACGCAGGTAATCGGGTATTAGGCGACAAAAAGATACCGGCCTACCCGTTATTATAAGTGAATGATATTCTGTTATACTATTACCTACTTTTTGTGCTGCAATCTGTCTAAACGCAAACATCCCTATATGTATAGTAATTATACTTTTATGATAAGTTAAAAATAAGTGTCATAATGAAATACATTATTAAATCGTACAAAATAATTAAAAACAAAGACCTTTTTTGCTTACCAACATAAACAAACTATTAGACAGAGCTCAGCGGAGGTGCGTAGACGCATGTTTCTATGAATCACATCTACAGTTGACGGATAACAACAGAGTGTGTTATCATAAATCAAACAATGCCTGCGTTAAGACGTCAATGGCGGTAAATACGAATTCACTTCGAGCTAAGAAACTTTATATTATGTTGCAACTGTAAGATAAGTAAATAATTAAGATAACTTTATTTAATCACTAGCTTCCGCCCGCGACTCCGTCCGCGCGGATGTCGGTCTTCGCGTGGATGGTTTATTTCTCCATTTTGAGTAACTCTGACAATGACATCTTATAAATATTACGGCGCTGAATCCACTGCGGGTAATGCAACGTGTGTTCGCGGTTCTACAGAACAACGTCTATGAATAAAACTCTTTTTCTACGTATTTTTCCAGGAAAAAAAATGTAATGTAAAAAAAATGTAACCGCCTTCAAAAAGAACCACAAAAAAGGGTAAAATAATCAACAAAATAACTTTTATTTCGGAAGTCGATGGCTTTGTTATTTTTTTATTTCATTGTTTATTTTTTGCCACCGACTTCCGAAATAAAAGTTATTTTGTAGATTATTTTACCCTTTTTTTGTGGTTATTTTTGAAGGCGGTTACATTTTTTTTGAAAAAGTTTTTTATTTTTCTCTTTTCAGTTTAAATATTCAACCCAAATTCTTGCCAAATACATATAATATGATCCGTAGCACTGGTAATAACATCCCTCATGTACACAATAAGCTAATAAAATTCCCTATCTCAAAAACTACTGAACCGATTTTGATGAAACTTTCAGTATTCCCTAAGTGGAACGATACCTAGCACAAAAAAAAGAATTATTTAAATCGGATGTGTAGTTCCGGAGATATGCGAACAATGAATCAGTCGATGCCTACTCCTTACTGTTAAGGAGTTGTACCTTCCATCATCAGCTCAGCTACATAAGATGATGATTACCATACGCAAGTACTTGAATTACTTCATAAGATTTACGAAAAACGATGCGTGGGCCTATACAATTTGAGGGTTGCCCTCGATTTCTCCAAGATCCAATCATCAGATCCTGATTTGGTGACAATGGGACCACACGGGAAGCACCAGTTTTCAAACAAAAAAAGAATCATGAAAATCGGTTCACGAAGTCGGTCGTTATGCGGTAACAAACTACTGTTAAGGAGTTGTACCTTCCATCATCAGCTCAGCTACATAAGATCATGATTACCATACGCAAGTACCTAAATTACTTCATAAGATTTACGAAAAATGATGGGTGAGCCTATAAAATTTGAGGGTTGCCCTCGATTTCTCCAAGATCCAATCATCAGATCCTGATTTGGTGACAATGGGACCACACGGAAAGCACCAGTTTTCAAACAAAAAAAGAATCATGAAAATCGGTTCACCCAGTCGGTCGTTATGCGGTAACAAAAAAAAAATACAGTCATATTGATAACCTCCTCCTTATTTTGAAGTCGGTTAAAAAGTATCCTATGTTACGCCCAGGATAATAAGGAATAATTATACCAAGTTTCTTCGAAATCGAACCGTTAGTTTTCACGTGATGCCTGCACAAACAGACAGACAGACAGACAGACAGACAGACAGACAGACAAAAATTTTTTAATCATATATTTGGGTTTGGTATCGATCCAGCAACACCCCCCGCTGTTTATTTTTTCAATATTTTCAATGTACAGAATTGACCCTTCTACAGATTTATTATAGTATAGAAGAAGATAGATGATTCTACTACATTGTATTAAAATATAGTTGTAGTATAAGCAAATGCAAGTTCCTTTTTTAATGAATTTAAAGTTAATAATGTTTTATTACAGGTCATGAAAAGAATGTTATCAATTCCACTTCGTGTTTCGAAAAGCTTGTTAAGCTATAGATTGATCCTGTCATTGTCTGTCAGAAGACCTACACAATTAACCTTACCAAGCGTTTACAGTATCTGGATTGTGGAGATAACATAGATAGTCGTTTTAGTTAAATCGTGCAGTGAAAACCCGCCCCAACATATTTTTAGAACAATCCCTATTGACCAATTTTATTTTATTAAAGTTTACGGTACTTTAAAGTAAGGTTCTAAATAGTGGTGACTTGGGGCCAAAGCCTGCTGGGGTCGCGAGACTGTCTCATTAGGAAATCGTGACACCAGAAAGTAAAGGGCTATTGAAGGACACCGTGGAGTTTAGTCAGGTCGAGTCTGATAGTCCCTGCCATCGCTCACTGGGTCGGAGGAATCATTTGATGACTTGATTGAAGAAGACAACGTTGCGGTTTAAAAGTTCCAGAAATAAACTTAATCCTTTTATTCACTCTAAATGAGAGGATGAATGAAAAGTGACTCATAGATGAGAGATTAACCAATTCTGATCTGTTAGATTACGATATTGATGTCACAAAAACAGTATCAATTGTGACCTCAACATACTAAGCGGAGATTTGATTCAGCTTGCGGTTCCGTAACCCAGCCTCTCCTTGACCAAGATGGTCGCTGCTGCAATAAGTTTTTATTAACTACGATTATTAATGCCAATATTTATGATTGGCAAGTATTCCTTGGCACAGGTAAGTTAAGGCAGATTGTGGAAAGCTGTGGACTAAATATTCACAGAATACTTTTAGATGTTATAAGACATTATCTTAAGCAGTGGTTGCAATCGGTTTAACCTTTTCCGAGTTCTCACAGCTCCCGTGACACGAGGACTGGCTTCAGCTTTGGCCAGAGGCTAAGCACTGCTATGCACATTACCAGCTGAGAGCTTTGAGGAGTTCTTCGATGCTTTTTATTAGTTTAGTAGTAGAATATTTTATTAATAACTAGCTGCCCCGCTTCGCTGTCGAACAAAAAATTGTTTTTTCAAAAAAAAAATAGGTAAAAACCACCGTAGGTAAAAATTTCAGCTCAATCGGTGCAGAACTTTTTGAGTTTTTGAAGCATACACTGTATAAATTTAAAAAGGACTTCCACAGGGTTTTGGGGAATAAAACTTTCTCAGCAGTGCGTAGTGTACAAGTGTAATTTTATAAGTGAGCATGACAGACAAAAATTTAAGAAATATGTAAAACGCCTGATAATATTCGCATAGTTGCAACTCATGCTAATTAAGGTTGCGCATAATTATATTAAAGATATAGTGAGAGACAGTCTTGCGTAAACATGCCCCCGGCCGTTGAAAGCTCGCCTTTCAACCAGCATCTTCCAGTAACGGGCCATTCCATGAAAAGGATCTCCCAGTAGCTCCTGTTGATGTTGAGACATTGGAGCTCTGCCATCATGCTGTCAATGTCAGGATGAACAGCAATACCACAACGATCTTCTTTGAAAGCGGCAGGTTTTCGTCCCTTATTATAAGGAGGGAGTCCAGGTTCAAACAGTCCTTATCCCATTTCGCCGGAGAGACGTTAAATGCCGTCTAATCAAAATGATCTGGAGTGACAGGCAACAAGTTTTCCGTATTCGACGGTAAAGGTGTCAGTGGCTACAAATTTAAAAGAACCTTACATCTAAATTAACTCGGAGTTAAGCTCCTAATACGTCGAATGACAATTTTCCAACACTCATATAAGAAAATTGGTCGATTTGACACCCGCCTCCTAATGATAGCTGAAATGTGGAGCATAGAAGAGAATAAAGAAGACCTTCAGAACCTTCAGATAAGGAGTCACAGTTGGACTACAAAACATTTGCAAGTTCATTGCAAAATAATAAATGTTGAGAGGTTTTCCTCTCTGAGACATAAACCGACGTTATGCCTGTAAATGATTATTAATGTACTCGTCAAATCACCAACCAACAATAATATTAAATGAAATGGCCTTAGTTAAAAAGCACACATAAATACGTTTCCAATCTACATCCACGACCATGACGACTAGCCGAGATTATAGGATATGTGTAGTCAACTGCTACGTTTGGAAAGGTGAGTCAGTCAGTGACGAGAGTCTGCTCAATGGTGGATTACCCATATGGGGAACAACCGTTTGTCCCTTAAGTAGCTGACATATTGACGATAACAAGTTCTGGTCATTATGACCACCAAGAGGCCTGTATATGTCTCTTATTTTATTTAATAATAATAATTTCAATATCTAATATTTGAATAAATGATAGCTTTGTAAGCTTATGAGTGGACTGTAGCAAGATAATCTTATGATGTTTCTTCTAGAATGAAAACATTGAAATGTGGTCTACCATTGACGAATAACTTTTGTTTTATCGAGAAATACATTTAATTTGAATAATGATTTTAATAAGATGTAATAATAATGATTATAAATGAATAAAGGGATTTTAATAAAGTTAATATGTAGTTTTGAAAAGTTAAATTAATTGCGTGCTAATATTTTGGGAATATTATTCCTATTGCAACTGAGTAATTATGAAAATGCATCTTAAAAAGCATTTAATCGTTCGTCAAAACTTAAATAAACGAATAATATGACAAATAGAACGTGGTGATATCATGAAATAAGGTGACTGAATAAACTCGATCAGTCTTTTAAATTAATATTAATGTGAAGATCATGATTTTTCGCTGAATTTGTAATAAGTAACAAAACATGATTTCTGATCGTTATCAGCAACACTTTCCAATATTACTATGACCTAAGTAACTGTACTCAGACGTACAATCTTTATACATTTTGCCAAGTGAGGGTATTTTAAGATCTCTGCTCTCAGGTGACAGAAAGCATCGTTCCGCGCGATGGAATGAATTACCCCGACTACCTGACGATTGTTTAAATGGTATTTTACCGTTAGAGCAACCAGCTGATGAGTGTGTTGCATTTTTTATTATAAAGTGGTTTTCACACAGTTTGTTTTTTGTTAAGTGAGAAGATGATTTTCGATACGCTTTTTCGAGCTGCGAAAAACGCATCTGTTGGTTTTGAGTGATATCTAACTCACGAGAACTGGAAGACTTTTCAAAATTAGTTTTTAAATTAGTGAAATGACATTTTATGGGTGATGAGTGAGACCTAACATGATTATAGCCGCCGTTAATTGGGCCACAGACTAGCCAACCAAGTCTAGTTTGATGAAGTGTTGGTTTCTTATCACCTAATATAATGTTTTCTGATCGTAATAAAGTCCAAAATACGTCAGCGCCTATAATCATATCAATCGGCGCGGGTGTATGGAAATACGGATCAGCTAACTGAATATTTGACGGTATGTTAACGTGTACCTGCCTAGTGGGAACGTTATCTGTGATTGTTGGCAAGACAAAACATGTTAAATCGTTAGTGTAAGTTTCATTCAACGACTGTATGTGAACTCGACACATTTTATTCACGTGTGAGAAAGAATTATTAATTCCTTGAATGGACTTACTAGTTTTTAAATACCGCAGACTTAACTTTTTAAATAATTGTTCCGTAATTAAACTTGATGAACTAGCAGAATCGAGGAGGGCGCGTGCAATATGCTCTTTATTATTGGCATCATAGCACCTAATTAATGCAGTGGACAACAAGATGTCGCCTGTGCTGCTTGCATGCGAATGTGCTGTGACATTAGCTGAGAGCACAACGTGAATATTATTGTCCGCGGTGGAACATGCCTCGACCTTATCGTTATCGGTCATCCCGTCAGCTGATTTGCTTGAAACCGGTTTTGATTTGAAATCTGTGTTGTGAATTAGCGTGTGGTGTTTGCGCTTACAGATGTTACAACCGGATTTCTTACAATTATTGGGATAGTGACCGTGACGAAAGCAGTTATAACAAACCTTAAAACGAGGCAGTATCGACATTCTATCGTTGACGTTCAGTGCTAGGAACTCTGGACAAGAATTAAGATAGTGACCGCCATTACATTTTGGACAACTATGTGATGATACATTGCTATCTGCATTAGTGTTTTCAGTTGAAACCATAGCTTTGATTTTGATATTATTTTTTAAAGTAGTTGTAGAATGACGTGATTTCTCCAGTGTCTCCATGAAATCAGCACGATTTTGTATAAATTCGATTATGTGCTGAAGTGTGATTCGCTTCGATTTATCCAAATGCCCTTTATATTCCTCCCATTCTCTAAATGTTTTACTGTCAAATTTTTGACGTATTATATAAATCAATAACGTGTCCCAATTATGAATAGGTTCGCCTAATGTTTTTAGTGCTCTGATGTTTTTGTTGACATTATCGATAATAGACTTTAATGCAGTTGAGGACTCCTTGGTGATCGATTCGATGTTGAACAACGCCGTGACGTGATTCTCAATTAATAAACGTTTGTTATCGAATCTCTCACAAAGAAGTTTCCATGCTTCATTATAGTTTTGAGCAGAAAACTCAATCAAATGAATTAGTGTAGCAGCAGATCCTTCTAATGACGATCTCAGGTAATGGAATTTATTTATCTCGTCTATATCATCATTGTTGTGAATGAGACTAGAAAAAGTGTCGTGAAACTCGAGCCAGGTATCGTAAGATCCTGAGAATTTTGGTAATTTGATGGTTGGTAATTTAACTAATTGACGCTTGTAACTACTATGATTTGATTTAATTTCCTCTTGTTCAGTTCTAGAGTGGTTACTAATCATGATTTTAGCTTGAGCCATTAAACCATAATATTGTGACTCAATCGAGGTTCTCTCGAGAGCTTCAGCGTCAATGTTGTCACAAAGGCATTCTATTTTTAATTGAATGTCATTAAAATCATCATAAATATTTTCCAATTTATCGATACGCAACTGTAACTCCATTACCTGACAGGGTGATAACTCAGTATCCTTTAATATACTTAAATAAGTTCCGAATACTGTCAATCTTCCCTTATAACTGCTACGCTTCTTTTTAAGATCTTTAATATCAGTCATTTTGAAGGTGGGTGTCGTTGACCCTGAAATTATACAATAAAAATGTTAAAAAACAATATAACAATAATTATTTATAACAAAAACTAATCGTAAAGAGACTATAATTAACAACAATTGGCGTAAATAATAACTAGATATAAGTTTGACTTAAAATTGTATCACTACTAATTTAATAATGAACTGCTGTAGGTAGGAATATAAGGTATATGTAAAATTAAAAAATAAAGTAACGGTTCAATTGACCAAATCTACAAAGTTTTACAATGCATACACTAAAAGGTGTTAATTAATAACAATTGTTTTTAAAATAACTGAATAGTTAACTAAATAATGTAACATATAACACTAATGCTACTGTACTGTATTTTATAAGTACTGGCTAACTATATTAAGAAAACAAATGAAAATTAACCTAATTGATGTGTATATAATGCTTGTAAATAAATTTTAAATAATAACTTTGTAAATTAAAAATATAAAAAACACGTTACTAACCTTATAAATCCTAAGTACCTAATTGATGAAAAATTTATATTACCTGAATATTGTATTACAATTTATTGAGTGTTGGGTGGAAATTAATATATATTATATAAATGCCGAACACTTCCGTTTTTAATATTAAACACTAATGTCAAGGCCACTTTTTTCTTCCAAAAACTCGTGTCGCACTTTGACCTCGTCACTCCGGTACTCGGCGATAATTTCTTTAATTATATTGCAGATAATATACTTAATTCCTCTTCTACTGGTAACCCTTTGGTATCCGGTTCGTAAGGACCATGTATAAATTTAAAAAGGACTTCCACAGGGTTTTGGGGAATAAAACTTTCTCAGCAGTGCGTAGTGTACAAGTGTAATTTTATAAGTGAGCATGACAGACAAAAATTTAAGAAATATGTAAAACGCCTGATAATATTCGCATAGTTGCAACTCATGCTAATTAAGGTTGCGCATAATTATATTAAAGATATAGTGAGAGACAGTCTTGCGTAAACATACACAAACCAACATAATATTTTATATATATATAGATAGTATTAGCACACGTCTTCTTCTTCGTCGTCCTGTCGATGATTCCTTTAAATTACATAAGCTTCAACAAAAACTCTGCCACATTTACGACGTTGGTGGTGACCTGGGCAGGTCCCTTAGAATGCATGGAATTACACAAATTACAAGTGATTTGGTGGGCCATCGTTGATGACGCTCCACAGTCGTACCTTTCTACATCGATGGTAGAAAGAAGAATCCTATCGTGGGAGCGGAGGTTGTACGAATAAATCCGCTTTAAACATTAGAGGACACCTTGTGGTTATAGTCAGTTGACTCTGACGTGTTCTTCTGCATGAAGGAAGTCTCATGTGGATTTTCACACACTAAAATAGATAGGAGGCTAGATTATTTACTGAACTGTTTTCAAAATTGTTGATTGTAGACATCTCACATTCCAATGTTCATTAAAGCACCTCAGAATGGTTATCCAGTTGAATTAATCTTGCTGGTAATCATAATTCGGTGTTATTTTAGGGGTCGGTGGTTGCTAAGAATTTGTCATAATTTCAGTCTTTTTATCCCTTTTTCTTGGGGTTTTCAATATTATTACCTTTAAGACTACCTTTCTTTCACGCAATCCAACAACAATTATATGACCATCAACAACTTTTATTTTCTAGTTATCTATGCGTTTGATTAAAACGCAATTTATTTTCTGTATGAAATGTTTTTAATTATATTTATTACATTTTACAAGCTTTTTGCGTGCGTTCATTTTGGTATTCTTTGACTTGAGGAAGCGATGACAGTGTTGCCACGTTATGCTTTTATTTTCTACGTTAAAATTTTGTCATTTTTTAAATTATTTTTGCTTTGGTAAGATGTTGTAAACACTTATGTACTCAATTTCACGATACAATTGCAATGTCTGCTGTTCATACCTAAGTGATTATAATCTCAGTATTGATATTCTGTACTTAAGGTCTTAGCCGTCGTCGCCACTCCGTCGCTATCGTCTCGCACGAACGCTTGCTGTTGCAGGTTAAGCAAATAATGAATAGAATGAACAATACATCTTTGTGATGCAAATATACAATACTTAAGTACTATTTTGTTTGTTAATGTAAATCATGATCGTCGAGAAGTTACGGTAATGTTGGTCGCGATGAAAATTTAAATTTATCAGCTGGCTTGCAAGCGTGGTGATGCATAAAAAGATAATTCACGGTGTACTGTGGGAGTATGAAAAGTTATGTTATACTCGTATTTTTTGGCTATACGCTACGAAAAACTCATCCTCGACAAAGCCTTGAGATAGAGTCGTGACAGGTCGCTGTAAGTAGTTAGCTTAATGAATACCAAACTTTACCTTCGATATTTGGGCCAGCGCTGCAGACTAGGCCGTTTCCCTGGAAAATAGCACAGCAGATGTAGACACGGATCGTAGCAGGTTCCCATTCTGTAATTGAAGCTTACCTTCAGCTCTTATGGGAAAGGGATATAAGTAATTTATGTAAAAATTCCAGATAAGAGAAAAGTAATAATATAAATGAAACAGACATTTTATAATATTGTAAATTTTTTGGGTACAATCATGGTACATGATCTTATCGCTATAGATAGGGCCAACATTTGCATGTATTAAAAAGGTGTGCAGAAAATACGAGTGCAATAATGCCAAAAATACATAAATTCTGGCTGATGCGGACGTTATCACAATCAAAAAATCATATTCATTGATGCTGTGTATTCATTGATTCCTTTCTTTGGTGTTTTTTATTATTTTCGATGAAATTCATTATGGGCTAGGTTTTGTCACTTCCTTCGTTTTTTTAAGCTAGTTATAGTTCAGTTGTCTAAACTACTCACGAATAACGATGGCGTAACTGACGACACTTTTTATTTCAAATTTCGAAAACAAATTACATACAACTAGCTATCTCTAAATTTTAGAGATAGCTAGTTTTATTTTATTGAAAGTATATTTGGAACAGACAATTATTATTTCAGTAGTACTTCGTATTTAATTTTAAAATGAAGATCGTTTAACGTTTTTTGCTAAATGTTAACCAAATGAGGAATTCATTTGGTTAACATTTAGCAAAAAAGAATAAGTTGCTGATTTTGAAAAATGTAAGTAATTAAAGGATTTGTCAAGAGTGTTTGCATCGGTGCCCTAAAAGTGTGTAAACTGTGTTAAAAGTAAAGCTTCATTTACACGCTTGCAACATTGCGGTATTTTTTTATCAAGTCCGCCATGTATGTTTTTTTTTACAAAATTAAGTCCCCTTTAAAACAAAAGATTAATACGTTAAACGCCGCCTCGCCCTTCCTTACTACTCAAGTGAGGCCCATATGTTGTCTCCCGTGGCGCTTAACGTGTTAAAATCCCTTGAAGTTGTTTTGTCATAGATTTGATGAAGCATGGATATTTTGTTAGGCACCTAATTACTATTTATAATGTAGTTTGAAACATTTTTGAATGACGAAACAAGAATATAAAGAAATTAAAAAATACACTATCAGAGCTGGCCCAAATTAGGCAAGTTTATAATTATTTAGTATGTCCAATAGTAAATCTTTCAAAGACTGATTTTGCTAGCAACCTACTTACACATTTCAATTAAAATTGACAGACAATCACAATACCAAAACAGACAAAACCAGCACGTAATAAAGGCATTCCAACCCGTTTATAGTATAAAATAAGGCAAGTGTTACATCACTAATATAATTACTGCACATTGCGCAAAATGATCGTGGCTAGGGCCAAATTAATTTTAAATTCAATTTCTATTATTTATTTCATTGTCAAATTGGTCAATCGATATTCAGTTGGCAAACAATGGAACTAGGTGATTAGAGTACTCGTAGTTCTTGAGTTTCTCTGATCATAGCTTATGTGGTAATCGGATCGGAAGTAATAATTATTAGTTGATGGCGATGAAAATCACCGAGTTTAATGGAAAAGTTTTTGCTGTAATTTTTGTGAACCGTGCTACGGCGATAGATGTTGGCTATGCTTGTTTCACATAGACTAGATAATACCTAAATAAGTGAAAACTTCTTAACAAGCATAAAGAACTTTGAATTAGGAAAGATTTTTTTTGTCTACCTTAATTTATTTTTAAGGATTTTACATAGGACTAGTACTTATACCTTAATCAAGTTTAAATTTGTTGTTAGTGTTTGTGCATTGGGTAGGAACGCATAAAGAGAATCAATTATATTAAAAAAAAAACCGTGAAATGTTCGTCAATAATTTATTTCACCGTGTTAGTAAACAAATCGATACATCTAAAGCAACAGAGTGCGATATTTATGTTAACCGTTATATCGTCCAACCTTACTACTTATTTATTTATATTATTATTTACAGAAATATTACACTTAGACTACACCTTTTTAAACAGAAAAGAAGACATTTTCAAAACTAATTGCCTCTTGATAATTTCATGGAACTTACATGATACAAAGACGCACATCCGATGATCTTAAGTTGGATTACCATGGTATGCAGTTTCAACAAAGTAAGAGGCCTTGTAGTTATTTTGACATTTCTGTGATATTTTTTGGTGAAAAATATAATACATAATATGAATATTATTTTTTATTACATCCATTTCAGCAGGCTGTTACGTAGTATAAATAAATAATGAATTGTAACAAAGAAAGTTTATATCTTATACTTTTAAATATGGCACAAATTTATCGACTAGTTATTTGGTATAATAATAACTTTCAAAAGTCTTTTATTTTTCGTTAAAAAATAGTGTGTACGATGGTGCATATTTTTTGTGTTACTTTAATTCATAATTTTCGTACCTCAAATGTGCGCCTTACGGTATACATCAAAACAATTTTTTATTTACAAACTTGTCTCAAATTGCATAGTTCAAAGGAATATTATTTCAGTAACACAAAAAATTGACCACCAATAAAAATCTAACTTACAAAACTAATTAATAAGTCTTTATCAAATGGTCTGACACAAAAGGCGTAAACTCTGGATCTTTTATTTTCTTTTTCTTATGTAACGGACAACTTTTCTGCCTTTGTCCTGTTTCTGACTTATTATGTGTCAATTTAAAATGTCCGGATAATGAAACACTTTTTTTTCTGTGTACCATTTTTTGGCAATAATTTTTATCTACAATTTTGTCCACGCCGTTCGTGGCCGAACCACTTTGCAATGTGTTTTGTCCTAATATTCTAGAGTCTACTTGGTTTTGTTTTAATTTGTTTGTGAAGTCTGCTGACACTTCCAGCTGGCTGTGATGCAAACACGTTGATGTGATCTGAAATGACGCAATTCATTTAGTTGCTTGAAATGTTATGAAAGTTAGTTGGGACTGGAAATATACGTTAGTTCTCGGTTCATTACAATGACGGACAGACATTAGACATTAAGTATTTTTTAAAAACGTTGCCCTAGAGTTAGAATTTCTTCCTGTGTAGTGGGTGCGTTTACAAACATAGAAACTGACATTCACAAACTCGCAGACCCGAAACAACTACTTGTAGATCATACAAATATTTGTTCCGTGCGGGGATCGAACCCGCGACACACTGCGCAGCAGTCGATCACTCAGCCACTGCAACGATAACGGTGCCGTCAATTATTGGGTAGCTACTCACAGGTGTTGGCTGATGCCTCGGCCTGGCATACAGCGCGGCGCGCTCCGCCAGCTCGCTGCGCAGGCGCCACGCGCGCGCCGCCAGGAGGCGCCGGCTGGCCGGCTGGCCGTCGCCGCGGACGCCGTGCCATCTGATAAATTAATACATAGTTCTGAATCTAATGGTTGCTTGTGCTAAAGCTGAGTAAAGCTTAATTTAAACAATGCAAGAAATTATAATTATGAGAGTTGCATGCAAAACTGGCATGACTACTTACATTGCAATATTTGTTTGACCAACTGAATTCATTGTCCATTAACACTCCGCAATGTTAACAAATTTCTTATAGCGTGTAAATGGGCCTTAGGTATTATAAGGGTTTGCGTTCAAAAATATCTCAGTAGCTGCCTGGATGAGATGACTGGCTCGGTTGATGGTCGTGCAGTATAGCGCCGTTGTTACATGGTGGACATCCCATGCTTATGTAGAGAGTTTTTCCAATACTTTCATCGTGTGCACAACTTTTTTTTTTTTATCGTGGTAAAATCATCATATGAGTCCTCCCACCCAGGGCAGGGCGGGAGGGACTGTCAGACTTGTACTGACTAAAATCCACGGTGTCCTTCAGTAGCCCTTTACGTACCGGGGTCACGGTAATCTGTGAGTCCCGCGACCCCGGCAGGCTTTGGCCCTCTACAGGCCCCGCACACTATGCTGACACTCCTTGAGGCGCGCGTGGGACACAACGCGCCGTCGTCCCGGGCATGGTCCATGGTCGGACAGCGAGTCGCCCATTACTCGCTGCCCGCATGCCCGCGCCTACGGTGGCCGGAGATCGTCTTGCGACGTCCGTCGCCGTGGGCGTCTACCACTGCGGCTGGGGTGGAGGGAGGACGCTGTCCTCTCCCTCACGCGTCCCGCCTCCTCCTTCGCGAGCATGACTGCTTCGCAGAAGGAGGCGACCGCTTCCCACTCCGTCTCGCCCCGCAGCATGGCCTCGACCAATGCCGGGCGCGAGAGGTCTCCGCCTATCGCCGTCGTGAGGACACGGCGGTGCTCTGCCCAAGCGGGGCAGTCCTGCACCGAATGCTCCACCGTGTCCTCCGGACGGTCCTCGCAGTGGTGACACCCAGGCGTTTCCTCCCTCCTTATCAGACACAGGAACCTCCCGAAACTTCCGTGTCCGGTGAGGACCTGCGTCATGCGGTAGGTCAGGACGCCGTGACGCCTATCCAGCCACTCCTCAAAGAGGGGTCTTACCGCCGCGATTGTGGCGTGCCCGTGTACAACAACTTAGGAGTGGAATTGCTGTTGGGGTCTTTATTTCCTGATAGCCACAACCTTGGGGTCTTTAACTCAAGTGAGGAGGAGTGTGAGTACTTATAGACAAGCGTCCTTCACCATCGGCCACATCATCGCTTACCATCAAGCGAGATAGTGGTCAAACGCGAGCCTATCGCTAAATAATCTAGGCAGTTCTGAAGGGTGTAAGTATTATGCAGTGGGGCAGTTACCTGACAAGCAGCTGCAGCAGGCGACTGTACTGGCCGGCAGTGCGCAGCGCCAGGCAAGCGGCGCGCAGCGATACCACCTCCCCCCGCGCGCTGCCGTGCCGTGGGTTGAATGACAAACGCATCGCGCGCGTGTAGTAGTCCAGAGCTATTGGGAGAAGACCTAGAAATTAAAGAAAACTTTAACTACCGATCTACCGGAAAACTATTTTGTGTTGATTCAAGGTACGAAGAATTATATACCTATCAGTCAGGTACCTGAAGTACCTATTTTTTTTGTCAACTCACCTCTGTCCTTGAACCAGTTGCCGTAAAGTATGTAATGCTCCCAGTTCTTCGGCTCCAATTCTAACAGCTTGTCCAGAACTCCTCTCTTCTCTTCTTCAGGCTTGAGCAGAAGTAGTTCAAGGTACGCCTGAACGAACCTCGGTTCTAAGGATATGCAACGTTCCAGCATCTTGAGGGATTCTGGTATTCTATTCTTCTTTCTAAAACGAATGAAAGAGATAGTTATAACTTAGGAGATCAGCTTAACGAACGTAAATAAATTAGTATCTATTGAATTCCATTTTGCAATATTTGGGTACGATAAAAGGTTTAAAAAAATATTTTTGCATGGATCTAATTTTTACTTAATCTTTCAGCGCTGTCAATGTCTAAATTTCCAGACTATGGGTGGCCATTCACGGACTGCTTGAATCAGTCTGTATTGACTGCTTAGCAAACTACAGTATTCTACGTACACGGTACCTCTCGAGCAACTGCTGCGAGTAGTCAGACTGCTGTCGCCAGGCAAACCCTGACTGCTCGGGCAGTCCATGTGTGGTTGGTCAGTGGCCAACTCCTCGAGCAGTCCATATATGGTTGATCACCTGGTTAACTGCCCGAACAGTCTGTGTATGTTGATTACAAGCTAACTGCTCGAGCAGTTTATGTATGGTTGATCACTGGCTAACTGCTCTCCAATCCGCCCATCATCTACAAAAGTATGTGGAACCACTCACCTGTATAATTTAGCGAGATTATAATGAGCATTGACATGGTCCCTGTTGTACTTGAGAGCTTGCAAGAAGTGGTGTTCTGCCCGACCTGATGCCAGCACCAACGTCCCAAGGTTATTGTGAGCACTCGCGTAACTTGGCCATAGTCTGTGAATAATAAAGAAGTTTGATGTTCATAATGTTATTGCATTATATGCAGTAATTATCGAGAAATCGGTAGTATTAGTGTCCGTACGTCATTAAATTGGACTTTGTCCTTGAAGTATTACGACGTACTCGTAAATTGTATAGAATGCAACTATGAATGTAACTTTAATGTACGAACGAGGAACTTTTATACGAAATCAATATAAATGTCCTGCCCCCTAGCCAAGTCACAACAAACAATAATCGTAAACGCTTGTTACTCCACAATAGATTTCCAACTTCATAGCCTAGAGCGTAAAGTTGAAAATCTATTTAAGATTTCTGAGCGTCAGCGACAGGAAAGATTGAAAACGATGAATCAATCAATCAAGCAATCTTCACTAGATCTTCAACGTTATACCCAAGCACATAAAGTTGAAAATCTATTAAAGCCTACTCAGGGTTTGCGTTTAACGTTTGTTACATGGCTACAGGGCCTGAACTCAATTGCGAATTTGCGACGCAGGATTTTATGATTTAGTTTTTCCATTGCTCCATAGATGTCGCTAGTCGTCTTAAATGGTTTTTGATAGAAAATGATGTCGAGATTAATGGCTTACATAATGATAGTTATCAGTCAAATAGTTACTGAAGGATGAATGACTGATATGTGGGATAAGGGTAATGGTTATGATACACAGTTACTCGTAGGTACATTCATTTTCAAATCCCGTGTTTATCATAACATCACTGTTGATTCCTGATAGAACCTAACCATAAGCTGTTCAGATGTTTCGTTTATTTTGATGTTGTTAGATTCAAATATTACTCACTTCAAGGCCTCCTTGTAGTGTTTGATGGCGTTCTCTTGTTGCTCAATGTCTTTCAGGAAGTTCGCGAAGTTGTAGTGCAACTTAGCGTTGTGCGGCAATACAGATAGGTCCGCTCTGAAAAAATAAATAAATGCACAAGTTCAATTTCTGTATCGCAGAGAATATTAGTCTATTGCGTTTTTTTTTCATGTGGGACTTTTTGTAGATCCTAAAAATTTTTGTTCCGTCGCTGATTTGATCACCCGCGATACGTAGCGCAGCAGTCGACTGCTGTCACCGTTTATAAACCTCATTTACTGTCTCAATCAAACTCAGTACTAACCTTAGCAGCGTCTCCCTGGTCCTCCAATCCCTATTTCTGAGGTGTGTTCTGGCAACTCCACCAGCCACCAGCACAGCTACTCCAATGATTAGCAGTCTACTGCCCGAGCTTCGTCGCCACATCAGCTGGACGCCGTACACCGTGATTATTACTGAACCCACGCTATAAG
The DNA here is from genome assembly GCA_943136025.2 of Agrotis puta. Lineage (NCBI taxonomy): Eukaryota > Metazoa > Arthropoda > Insecta > Lepidoptera > Noctuidae > Agrotis > Agrotis puta. The sequence continues at coordinate 18,574,481 of OW964176.2, read as the reverse complement.
GAAAATTTATTGAAGGTTACGTCTTCCTATTTCATCCAGTAAAAATTGAAGGAGGCTTGTGTTTAAACTCTGCAAGATCTTTGTTCTTATGTCTTTTAGATCAGAGCTATTCGTATAAATTCGGGGACTGAAATGGTCACTTTAGCAAAACCGTAATATGTATTGCGATACATCTACTTATGTAAAATCAATCCCATCCCATCCCATTTCTTTTAATTTTAATAATCGACGTTCAAAAGTGCCTTTTTGATGGCCTAATTGAAATAAATCATTTGACTTTGAACTACAACGTTAATTGTAATTCACACCTTGTTGATCCCCAGGAGCAAGCTCATGCAGCAGATAATCAAACATAGAAACGCGATGTTGATCAAAAAAATTGCGTCTTTGTTTGGAAACTTTCGTCGATGAATTGAAGTGACAAATGCTACTGAGCTGGTCCAGCTTGTATAGAACAAGGGGAAATATTGCAAGACGATGGCAAAACTCTAGTGTAATGATAATGGGACTACCTACATAACCCTCTTTTATTAATGCACACTAATCAAATAGTCCTCCTGGGACAGTCAATCTGTTAATGATTAAAAACATCGTGTTCCTTTGGTTGCCCTCTGCGTTTCAAAACCGGTACCCTGTATGACCCTGAACATACATAACCTGATCTAAATGCATACACTTCGGCTGAATGCTTAGGTGTAATAATAATAAAGAAGCTTATAGTGTTACCTGGGTATATACAGCACCCGCTCCGCCACGACGAAGCCCACAGTGACGAGCAGGTTGGAGGCTGGCAGGTACGGTATCACCAGCAGCATCAGCCCCACCACTGCGGGAGTATGGCGTTGAAGCTGGAAATTATAAATAAGGTATGATAATCATTATTATGGTAAATTGATGTCTATTCACTAATATTACGACTATTAGGGTATTATTATATTATATCCTAATAGTCGTATTTATTATATACGACGCTCTAGTCAGGAGTCACTTGGAGTATGATGATGTGAATTGGAGTATACTTGGAATATGAAATGTGAGAATGATGAGAACAAGTTCACGTGTCATTTGTACTGCAGGCTGTACGGCCTTTAATTGTTAGTAATAGATGTTATTTAAAATAGTTAGTAAGTATTACAAGTAGTCTTAGCTATCGCATTAGATTTGTAACATGTAATGAAAGTATACAAGTTTTAAATAAATAAATAAATATTTCAACTCATTATAACAGCAGGGACGGAGTGTTGAATCACCATTATCATCAAACAGAAGACGTCCACTACTGACCCTCTTAGACATCCATCGGTTGCCCGCAATTCTCGATGTCGATGTCGCTGGTTCACCTAGTGTAATGCCAGTCTAGCTGCGTCTTTTGGTTCGTGGTCACGACTGTAGATCATTTCTTTCACATCGAATATTATTTCCACAAGCGATGTGCCCATTACCACTAAGAATAACACTAATTAAAAAGTCTTGGTACCCTACCTCTAAATCCACCAAACACCGATAAGATAGCGCCAACAACGCTATGAAAGCTGCGCAAGTGAGCAGGTTCCTGGGGTCCCATCCACTGGTGATGAGAGGCACGGACCCCATCTGCCAGTCGTGGCTGAGCGTCCACGGACACAGGAGCAACCACCAGTTGAACGCTGCTAAGTAGCAGAACGTCATCAATCTGCAAACATACGAAAGTGTTCTTAGAATAGCTATGATATATTCACATTAACGAAAATGGATTTTTTCTATTGAAAGTGATCTGAATTCGTAGACCTTTCCAGAGAACCATATTATAACGTGTACATTGTATAACCAGCATAACAAGAGGATTGTGCGGCAGTCTAATATAGAAACCCTTTGAAAAAGTTTTTTTTTTAGTTCATAAAATATAGTTGAGAAAATGCTTTGGAAAATCTTACCTGACACTAAAAGAAGGATGAAAAGCAGGTGGATTGTCCTGCGGCGAGAATGCAGGCAGTGAGCCCTGCAGTAATGCCAGCCTCGCCCCAACTAGTAGTACCAGGGCAGCGAGTGCCCGGAGAACTCGCCCGTAGGAACTTTCGCTTCGCCACCGCCATTTTATTGGTGGTGAAAATCTGGAATAATCATTTAGAACTTGCATAAGTTTGTAGGTAATATATGACATTATTATTATGGACGTGCATAAGTGATTAAAGAGAGAAAAAAGAACGAAACAAAAAACGTTTATTGGCACATGCTATAAGTACACACCACATAAACAAAGAACTTACAACTAAACTAGAATATTGTGTGACTCACGGCTACGCCAAATAGGCTCAGTTCAACAATTAATTAATTATGGGACTCTGTGTTTATTAAATGCTGTAACGTGGTAGTTTAAACCTAGGGTAAACAAGGAAGTATAAGTTAGACGGCGATGACCTGATGATAGTCACGGGAGATAAAATAGTAATGCAAGAAAGCACAATCTGGCGATACTACTGGTAGAAGATACCTCACGCGGCTTTCCCACTTACGGCATAGGTATTTAATTTCAAAAGAAATAATTAATTGAACCTACATGTTTGACATTAACCTATTCATGTATAAACTAGCATCGAAAGATTTCATTGCGAAATCCAAGGCGGTCAAATTCCGGGACTTCGTCGAACTTCATTGCTTTGGTGCTTTCATGGTCACCACTGTTGATTCTGGCCTTCAGGAAATGTTTTGGCTAGAGAGTAGTGTAACGTAGGGTTTATATAAAAAGCCTACCTATTTATTAAGTTTTAAAGTTTAGTTTACCTGTTAGAACTCCAGCAACGGTACAAGTCGAAGGCCACGTTGAACAGTAGCGCAGTGAGGCCAGTCTCTTTGGCGAGCATGCTGAGTGCAGCCAGCGCCACACTCGACCACACTCGGTGACGACCTGATGACCTGAAATGTGAGGTGATGGGATTTAGTTCAAAGGCTTTGAACTAATAAGCGCTACAATGTGTCTTTAGTTAACTGGGCCCACTTAAAACAGACCCGCGGTATAACTAGGCCCTATCATATTTTGAATGGGTCGACTGGTCATGTGTAAAAGCTAATTGCTAAAATGAATTGAATTATGCGAAAAGGACATTTTGCGAAGTGGACATTCTGCGAAAGAGACATTCTGAGAAAAGGACATTTTGCGACTAATGGACATTTTGAGAAAAGGACATTTTGCGACTGAGCCGTCCCAATGTCCAATTTTATTCTGCAAGTTAGTACAGTCACGAAGGAAAGCCGTATCATTTACTTTGAACAAATCTAACTCAATTGCGTTTCATTATATTATAACGTAAACAATTTTGCTCTTCACTGTTTCCACTGGTGTTTTTAAACAATAGATTATTTTTAATTTAATTTTAAGTCCAGATAACCATTAAAAACACAGAATTTAAGTGATATTATCAAGTGAATCCGCGAGTCCAGAAGCGAGCTGCGGATCCAGATGACCAAAGATTTATAAAAACTCTTTTAACGCCCAAATGGCATTTACAAAGAGACATGTAGGTATAATAGACGTTTATTCTCATTGTTTTGTGTAAATACGCATAATATATGAAAAAAGGTCAGTTTTTGTCTAAATAGTCTATGTTCTCGTGGGATAATTTTTGCCCTCTGAAAACGCTTGTAATGCCGCAGGCATAAGCTAAGTAATCATATAAAAGAAAACTGTTGTCTACTTTCATCTGGTCTCAACCTTTGACTGTAAAGCAAATCCATTTATATTTTCTCATTTCAACATTTTGAATATTTAATTACAAAGGACGGAAAAATTGAAATTCGAGCCATATTCCATTCCGAAGATATAAAATAAAATTGAAATAAATGAGATTCGTTGGGAATCAGATTGTGAATTATGAAATAGGTATCTTGGATACGGAATAAGATCTGTGTCGATAATGATTTACGGTGAGATTGCTAACGAGAGCGGCGCCCCCGGTCGCAAATAAGAGAACGTAATGAAGGGTTGAAAATTACATTCGAGCCGTCATATTCATCGCATTATTATAGCACTGTAACGTTGCTATATTTTTGCTTACGTGGAAAGGTGAACAAAAGGTTTTGAGCTGCCATAAATGGACTGCAGTGTCACCAAATTACGAGAGTTTGTGGTTACCGCTGACACCAAGTGTCTTTTTTTTATCGTGGTAAAATCACCAATGAGTCCTCCTACCCAGGGCAGGGCGGGAGGGACTCAGACCTGACTGACTAAAATCCACGGTGTCCTTCAATAGCCCTTTACGTACCGGGGTCACGGTAATTCGTGAGTCTCGCGACCCCGGCAGGCTTTGGCCCTCTACAAGGGGCCCCGTCACTATGCTGACACTCCTTGAGGCGCGCGTGGAACACAACGCGCCGTCGGACCGGGCATGGTCCATGGTCAGACAGCGAGTCGCCCATTACTCGCCGCCCGCATGCCCGCGCCTACGGTGTCCGGAGATCGTCTAGTGACGTCCGTCGCCGTGGGCGTCTACCACTGCGGCTGGGGTGGAGGGAGGACACTGTCTTCTCCCTCACGCGGCCTGCCTCCTCCTTCGCGAGCATGACTGCTTCGCAGAAGGAGGCCACCGCTTCCCACTCCGTCTCGCCCCGCAGCATGGCCTCGATCAATGCCGGGCGCGAGAGGTCTCCGCCTAAACACCAAGTGTCTATGGTATTTATTCTGGTATCCTATGTTGTGTCCTATCTTTGCTCATTTTCTCTTGGTAGATGTATATCTCGTACGATCACCACACCAAGCTCCAGCTATATTTGTCCAGTACAAAAATGTCATGGTATAAAATATGAACCTGGCAATTATACGTATTTCGTATATTAAGCCAGGTTTATAATTATGTTTTTCTACGTATTTCCAGTATATATTTAGAACTGTGTATAGCCCACTTTCATAAACTACATATAATACTACAATTACACTCTGAACAACTCAAAGTTGATAGTAGACAGTTATGTATGTCAAACTAGCGAACTATGTCCTCGAAACTGAGCAAGTTGTGTGAAGTAGCAACAACAACTAGTCTAGAACAACTTGATCAGGTAAGACGGTACAACTTCTGGTAATATGAGGTGTAAACGGACGCTCCATAAAGTCGTCAAGCAGGTAACCTGTACATCTATGATCGTGGTTGCCGTATCCCAGTAATTCCATTGACTACTTCCATTATGGAACTACTGGGATTTTTATCTCCCGGTATATTATCAGCCTGTTGCCGACCACTAACGGAAACTAAATGAGGAAGGAAATAAACTCAGTTCTAAATTGAACAATAATAGCCACTTAACTTACCCATGATACAGTAGAACAGAAGAGAGGAAGAAAAGGCACGCCAGTACATCAGCTCTGCCGACCACTCCTGCCACCTGGAACAAAGCAAATGCGTCTTTTATAATTTTATCGACAAATCAAACAAATCAATTAATAATAGAAAAAAAAAATCGATGTCTTGCGGTAGACGACACAGTACCTCTGTAGTAGTCTGTAGGCTTCCTATACACACACACACACACGTATTGTACATGTTTTTTTAATATTTTGTTTCCTGCACGTGAGTGTATTTACAAACATAAAACTCACATATAAAAATACTCAGACCCGGAACAACTACTAGTAGTTCATACAAATATTTGTTCGGTGCGGGGACCGAACCTGCGACACACTGAGCAGCAGTCTTTTAAATCTCTCTGTAATCTACACACAACCCAGTGAGAATTTTGCCATCATCCCCCATAAAAAAGCTAATCTTGCCCCAGCCGCCCCCTTAATATCTGAAGATCTAATCTTTGTCACATTAGGTCTGTATCGAGTAATTAAGGGGCTTCTAACTTCATTAGGAGTCCATTTATTCGTTTTAAACGAGAGTGCTTCTCCTTAAGTGTCCATTACGTGTATAATCGAAATGGTGCACGTCTTAAGTGTGTGGTCTAAGTGATGAGAGAGGGAGATTTTTATATTTGGTCTAAGTTAAAAACATTAGAAATAATAAAGTGTTTTTCCATGTTGTAATTATAACCTAGTACAAAATACAAAAACTATTCTTTTTATAGGGTTTTTTTGTTATTTTCAGGTATGCGTATGTCTAACATTTTGAAGTATTGTTTAAGAACTCATGAAAAAACATTAACTTTTGAAATATTTACAATTTACTGCGAATTACGTAATTCTAAGTTCAATCATTTTATTTGATAAAAGAACTCTTTTTTAGTAAAGACTAAAGTAAACGGGATTCCTAAATACTAACTTGTAAAGATTGTCTATTAAAATTGTTGGCAAAGTAATTTAGTACTTTCAAAGAAATTATTTTAACGTAAAATTCGTTGAAATTGTTCTCTTCGGAATTTAGTGATTTTTTTCTGGAATACTCTGAAGTTTTTTACAGTTTTATAAAGATTAATCTTCAATTGTCCCATTGTCCATTGTTAGGTAAATACATGGATGAGTTCCATCTGTTGATCTTTATAGCTTTCTACTATGGCATTTGCTTTCAAAGCGTTACGTAGCCCTGCAACAACTATATTTTTAGGATAGATTTTTAGGGTAGTTTAAAATTAGTATCCCATTTTTTCTATCTTTGCACTGAGAGAATGATATTTTGCCGAAGCCGAGTAGAAAACATGCGGAATTGTTTTTTTTTTTTAATACGTTTGTTATAGTCAATACCTCATCACTTACACCATACCTATTAACAATATAAAAGGGCAATTTTTGAAGTAGAAAGTGCGCACCAGATTGGCCTTCGTTTTAATATTTAATTAATTGTCAATTAGACCCTTATCAATGAGAATTGTTATTGAGAAAGTTACGGTTTACGATCTGCTGTGGTCCAATGGTTATGTACCCATTATAAGGTCGTTGACCGGATTAAGGGGCGTCTGGGTCTAACTAAATGTTAGGTAATAAGTTGGGGTCTTTTACATAGGTTTTATTATATTACTTTTAGTTTGGTGATAGCAATATTGTAAGAATAAATTAATATTAATTCTTATTGCGTGCATTAATCGCATTTTTATGACGAAAATGATAGTGAAGATGTTCAAACAACAGAACTGACTTGATATATAAATCTGGGTTTTTGGATGTTTCATGAATTTAACTCGCACGATAATGTGCGAATCGACAATTTTTCTAAATTTACTGAACTGAACCGAAGATAAGAAGAAACCTATTTAAAATGTTCATGAATAATAAGGTGTATTTCCTTTAATTATTAAATAAATAAATATTTCACAACTATCACACAACGCCATCTAGTCCCAAGCTAAGCAGAGCTTGTGTTATGGGTACTAGACAACTCATAAACATACTTATATATTTCTAAATACATACATTTATACATTATTATATTATTTATGTATGTATATATATTATAGATAAATTACACCCAGACACAGAACAAATGATCGTGCTCATCACACAAACATTTGTCCTGGGTGGGAATTGAACCCACAACCTCCGGCATAGCAGACAGGGTCACTAACCGCTAGACCAACAGGCCTGTCAAATAGAGTAAATTCTTATTAGTACTGAGTATAATTATATGAAACAGTGTTTACAGCCAAGGATTAAACAATGCCTGCGACTATTGTTTACGTACCTTCGTAGCTTGCTATGTAAAACGAACAACGACTAATAATTACACATATATAAAGTACACCTATACACTTTTACATAAACATTAATTAAATAATAATTAATCACACACGAATTCCCACAGCCTATTAGCATTAAAATTCCAAAAACAAAAATAAAAAAAACAAACAAAACGCTTGACGTTGAAATTAATTCATTCGGCCGAACTGTACTAATTAATTCAGCTGCCAACCATACTAGCGGCGACACCAATTATTTTCGCAACGACAACTCTCACAGCAATTTGTACATAATTCATTATTACCAACCCCTTTTGTCCGGGGATTCTATCTGTTTACTACTGCGAAGCCTATAGAAGATATTTTGGTGGAAACTATAATACGCTAAGGTTTGACTATGAATAGATCACTTCCCGTTTATCCGACTATGAATAATCTTGTAATTATTTTTTATGTGGTAAAATCATCACATGAGTCCTCCCACCCAGGGCAGAGCGGGAGGGACTTTGTTTTTTATTGGGACAAACCCACCACACTATTCCCAAACCACTGCAACTCCTGAAAGCCAGAATCAACAGTGGCAACCACCAGAAAAGCGCCGAGACAATGAAGCTCGACTTGTCCCGGATAATGAATTTACCTGTCTTGGATCCTGCAACGAAATTAATCAGAAAAGAATAGTGGAGGAGTAGGAAAAAATATGTTGCCACTTCGGGAGGGACTGTCAGACTCATGCTGACTAAAATTCACGGTGTCCTTCAATAGCCCTTTACGTAACGGGGTCACGGTAATTCGTGAGTCCCGCGACTCCGGTGAGTCCCGCGACCGACGACCGACGAGTTCTTGTTTTTGATCGTTGGTGTGAGTCTGAACATTACTTCAGGTGGTCTACCATAACGTCTTAACGCGTGGGCCGTTCCGTTCAGGGAACGAGATGGCGCTAGACGACTTGCTCTGTCTCTTTTCCACAGCCTAACTACTAACGCTTTAATACGTTATGGTAGGCCACCTAGTCACATTATAATGCAGGATTCCTAGTTCGATAAATCCCACGAATCAAATTATCCCACTGAGAATAATAATTCTGAGATACTTACTCGGTATCATATGTGTAATTCCAAAGTAAGTACATCTTATCTGAGCTGAATTTCATAGAGATACGATCAATCTGAGTAGATTGCACGAACCGAATACTAGACCTTTACAAACTTTAGTTGAGGAACAAAATCTCTTTCTAACGTACTTACTTCTTAGTTTGGTCGACGGCGCGTTGTGCCTCAAAGCCTGCCGGGGTCGCGGGACTAACGAGTTACCGTGACCCCGGAACGTAGAGGGCTATTGAAGGACCCTCCCGCTCTGCCCTGGGTGGAAGGTCTCATTTGATGATTTTACCACGATAAAAAAAGGTTCTTAGCTTGACACTTCTAGTTTTGCTGGCATAACAATTAACAATTTGTTAATTTGCTATTGTCAAAATAAAAAAATAGACAGCGCCTGAACGACATAACTTAGCAATATGATGTGTAACTAAAGTACACTATTATTAGAAAAGGCGTGATCATAATGAAATCAGTATTAACTTCAAACCTGCGATTATATTATAGTAAATCTTAGCTCTTTGTTAATACAGTCGTATTAACGCCTGGTTGACGATTTCTATGACCTAAGGGCGGGTTTTTTTTTACCTAGACGAGAGATGAAGCATGGCAACGCTTCCATTCTTGACAGTCCTGTGGACGCATTACAGCGTTATGGAGGATTTTTTGTAGTTAAATTTTTGGCATAATAGTTTATTAAAAAAATATTGCTCCTCTCAGAAGGCTGTAGGAAACACGTTTATATTAATGAATACTAATCAAGTTAATACTACTGAACAATCAATTAATTTGTTGAATAATTCCGGTTAGAGTACGAGTACATCATTCATATCGGCTATTGAAAAACAGCTATTAAGCATGTATCAATATTATTAATGTGCACATAATTATTATTTGTGAAACATGTTGTTTGTACGTTGTTTTAAACACGGAGCGATGGATGGTTTTCGCCATCACATTAAAAGTAAAATACATAATGATTGTTCATGCGGAATTTAGCCAGCCTGTTAAGTAATTGGCTACATTTTCAATGCTCGAAAATTTAATGAGTAATTGATGTTTTCAACATAATTTTAGGACTAGTTTATCTTCGAAAACATCGAATTGAACAATTCGACGTGAACACCTTTATGTGCCAATGCGTTTTCAATAAGTATGTGGTCTATGTGCGACGACACCAGTTTTTAAACCCCTAAGTCAGTGACACTCACTAGAATTTAAAATCGTAATCGTAATGTTTAAATGGTTATCGATGGTATAGACATAGTTGGTTGGTGTTGTTAATCAAAAATAATTATTATAAGAAAATATAACTGAGGAATCATATCGTTTACTAACGCTCATTATTATCTATTTTTATAATGTCCCCACTGTAACAGACTTCTCTGTGAAAGGTAGTGGGCCATAATCCACCACGCGAGCCCAGTACGGGTCGGTAGATGTCACATATCTTTGAATAATTGGTTTTAGGACATGACGGTTTCCTTATGATGTTTTCCTTCACCGTTTTGAGAGCAGTGGTGATTACTTGTAAGTCGGGGACTACCACTAGAGCACCACTGCTCACACGAACGCTTACTCAGTCCAAACACGTTAACACTCCATCCCTGAAATAAACTAACCTATGTACTTATTCCTCACTATGCCTATAGGAAACCCATGATCCCACCACAGTCATAAAAGGACAGCAGAACAAAAACAGAGCTTGAAATAAATTGCATAAAGTAACTTTTCGAATTAAAAGGCTGATCGAGTAGCAATCAGAGATGTAATACGAAAAGTTGCCAAGATTATTACCTTCCAATATCTTATGTTACGTGGTAAGTTAACTGGCTACCTTTGTTTGTGTGGAGCTACAGGTTGGGTGACGTCATAAAGTACATAAATAGCGTGTAGTGGGCATTTTGTGTTTGACATAGCACCGCGCTCAGAGCATAAACAAAGTCAGGAGTGAATAGCTTACTTATAGGCAAGCGTGCTTCACCGTCGACCACATCTTCGTTTAGCATCAGGCGAGTTGGTGGTCAAACGCGGACCTACGGTCAAATATAAAAAAATATATAAAAGAAAGATACTACTGCCGCTGTCTTGTTAATCACAAAACTAAATCAGATTGAACAAAGCCCATCAACTACCCAACTCTTGTCCTATTAGTCGTATCACATTTGGATCAAGCCATCGCCTGTCGTTTGGTCAAAGGGAGGGTACACATGAGCCATCACCCGACAACCAGTGACGCGTAAATTTATCACTACAAGGGATTGAAACGGATGACATCAGGCGTCTGTACGGTATCGGCCGCGCGTCGGTACGATATCGCCCGAACGCACATGGATATGTGTGCGGACGTTATTTCAGATTGATTTCTAACCTGTGATTACAGAATAAAGGATTTCGATACCTAATCCCCTTTCCTATCAATTAACTAGAGTTAATTGATTTACGAGATAAATCAGTTAGGGGCTTTTAAACAATCCTGTGAAGAATATTTCATGTGAAGCAATTGAGTTGAGAAATGTGGAGCTAATCTGCAGTATACCAGGCTTGAGCATAGATAAATTAAAATAATCATCGAAAACACTTTATTTTTAACTGGTGACAATACGTTCCTTCCTTTACATCCTTAAAAGCAGTGAATGAGTTGCAAGGTTAGTAACGCGCAAGCGATACCAATGGTGTTGCCATGTCCATAGGCTACGGTGATCGATTTCCGTCAGGAAGGGTCATCTTGCTCGTATCTTCCAACTGAATACAGGTCACTTCTAGATCTACTTCAAATTATATTACTATTGCTTGCAAAAGAACATTTTTTTGGGACAATCCCACCATTCTGTTCCCAAAAAACTGTAACTGTTTAGAGGCAGAACCAGTAAACCACCAGAAAAGCGCTAAGGCTGCATCTGCTATCATCTAGCTTGTCCTGAAGAATGAATTTAACTGTTTGGAAGAAGGAGAGGGAGGAAAATCCCTTTTCTACGCTTCCAACAGGAGAAATATTAATAGAGATAATTGAGAGTGGAGTAGTTTAAAACTTAACCACAACCAGTTCCAATGAAAATTATTTTCAACCACAAACTCGACTCAAAAGCCTCTCAAGCTTACTTCGTTCAAAACTTTCAGACTCAGAGGACCAAAAATAAATTTAATCTAAGTTCCCATCGCATGAAACAATAAATAAGAAATTTTCATACGGTATTAAATTTTCTGCCGAAAAACACAGCAATAACTTAAACTTAGTGAACTCTTGTCCAATAAATTGTGTAAATAAATTAATTTATAACCGATTTGAGGGTAGATCGTTAATCAAAGGAGTGGGGTGTATCGAGCCTCCCCCGTTTTCATCAAGAATTTGACTCACGAAGCGGAAACTGTAAATGTGGGGAGATATTACTCGTATTATTTATGTGTGTGCGTGTGTTGAAATGTTATCTATTGTGTTGAGAGGAATGTGAAGGGTTTATTAGAATAGTTCCGAGTTTATTATTAGGCGAGCTCGTTTTAAAGCAGGCGAAGAATGTAATGCCGAGCGTGAGGCGTGTCACGTTTTGTGGCAGTATTTTGATATTTACCGTTATAAGTTATTAGGTCATTTATTATAAACTTTGGAATACTACACAATATGAACTTTTTCCGATTACATAATAGGATTATTCCTGTAATGTATTTTAATACGTTCATCAAAATTATTCTTACTAATGAAATAGTTGCAGGAACTTTCATAAAAGTTTTTATTATACTGTACATTCAAATGATTTCAGCCAAACTTAAGCCTTAAACGAAACGATCGCCACTACAAACTCTCTATTTTATATTTTCAGAATATCAACATAGTTATAAAAGTGACTGATATTAAAAACCGCAATAATTCAGACTAATGTCTTCAAAGCTTTGGCAAGTTTTCCTCACATATAAATAAATACAACAGCCTCCTGTTCAATAAAATATCAGACAGCAAAATTAAAAGCCGTACCCACATACAGAACATAAACTATTTACCTCTGTGCTCGTATTTTATTGGTTTTTATATGACCCGGTGCACGGCCTCGTAAAATTTGATGGCTTCTATCTCCTTACAACATTCTTATTATATAGAGATGGATCGATACTGGTGTTATTGTTCGGAGGGAATTTTGGAGGTTCTTGTAACTGTTTTTTGGTATTTATTACCTCTTCTTGTGGAGGACTTTAGTGGTTCAATCGATTTATGACTTGAAACTTACAGTTGATTCAAAATTAAATGAAGTTGCTTTCAAATGGAATATGCCTATATTGGATGGCAACAGGAACTCTTTGATGGCCAAGGAAGTCTGAAAGATTTCTATATCTATACATATAATAAATCTGTAGAAGGGTCAATTCTGTACATTGAAAATATTGAAAAAATAAATACCGGGGGGTGTTGCTGGATCGATACCAAACCCAAATATATGATTAAAAAAATGTTTGTCTGTCTGTCTGTCTGTTTGTGCAGGCATCACGTGAAAACTAACGGTTCGATTTCGATGAAACTTGGTATAATTATTCCTTATTATCCTGGGCATAACATAGGATACTTTTTATCCTGGAAAAATACGTAGAAAAAAAATCTTATTTTTCAGTTTTATTCATAGACATTGTTCTGTAGAACCGCGAACACACATTGCATTACCTGCAGTGGATTCAGCGCCGTAATATTTATAAGATGTCATTGTCAGAGTTACTGAAAATGGGGAAATAAACCATCCACGCGAAGACCGACATCCGCGCGGACGGAGTCGCGGGCGGAAGCTAGTTCATAATAAGTCAATCCTCTACAAATGTATTTAAAACGTAGGTACCTAATTTAAACGCATTATAACCGAGCTAGCTCCAAACTGTACTCTGAGACAATGAGATGAGGTCGCAACAGGCTACATGGACATTTTTTTTGTCGATCCTCCCATGGCGGGGCTGGAGGGACTGTCACACTTGTACTGACTAAAATCCACGGTGATACTATTAGAACAGTTCTTCAATAGCCCTTTACGTTCCAAAATCACGATTTCCTGATGAGACATTCCCGCGACCCTGACAACAAAGGACATGGTGGGACGACTGGACAGGACGCGACGGTTTGTGATCTACCAACAAAAGACAAATCTACATCTACCAACTCGCACTGGGCCTGCGTGGTGAATAACAGTCCAGTCTCTCTCATGTAGAGGGTACCTATATCCCTGCTTTTTTTTTATCGTGGTAAAATCATCAAATGAGTCCTCCCACTCAGGGCAGGGCGGGAGGGACTGTCAGACTTGTATTGACTAAAATCCACGGTGTCCTTCACTAGCCCTTTACGTACCGGGGTCACGGTAATGGGTAAGTCCCGCGACTTACCTATGTCCCTGCTTTGAGAACATAACAGGTTGATAATGATTAGGCTATTACCAAACTTTTAAAAGAATATTTAATATCCCCCTACACAGAAAACCATAAAAAATAAATACTCCACCTTCAAAATTTCAGAAGAAAAAAAAGTGAAAGAATTTTTCGGCTTCGCTTCAATGACTTCAGAGCCTTCGGCAAGCCTGTAATTACATTTTTTCAGTCAACCCAATTACTTGGCTGAAGCCTCTGACATACCTTTTTAGGGAACTGAAAGTTTCAGGAAGCAAGTGTCAATCTGCCTGTCACAGTTTATATACTTTTGATTAGTTTGGGTCCGGGGACCTATGTTCATGTCTTTTAGAAGTTTCTGCTTTAGTTAAATTTAATAGAGTGTGCCTGAGTGACGTTCTGAAGGAGACCATATTTTTTTTTTGGAAACTTTCCTTGCAATGACTTGCTTGTGGAAGAATTATCATTTTGATTGTATGATATGACCAACTTTAAAGAAACAATTAAGAAAGAAAAACCATTCATTATATAAAAAAAACAAACGTACCAAAAATGTTATAAATTTTTTTTCCGAATCAAACCACTTACCGGAGGCGGACCTCAGCCTGAAAGTTCAGAACATCTTATCACAGTTATTTTACTTTTGAAAACAGCATAAATCATAAACGGCAGGTCTCAAAAAAAAACAATAAATTCCGGAAAAAAAAACTGCGCCATTATAATACAGATTTTTATGATTTTGACACACTGATAACCAGTCAAAGACAACATAACGGTGAAACTCTAGTAAAGAAATCAAAATATCTCGCTCCTTCATGACTAACCACAAACATAAATTCAAATATCTTGGAAAACCGCAACAACATTCCGTTAAACGGTTTATTTCAACGTCGCTCTGGTATTCCTTGATTTTTAGATTTCTACGAGTTAGTTACGTATTCATTTACCTGTTTCAGTGGTCGTAAATATTTGAAGCAGCTGTTTGGGACGCTCGTATGCACCGAGTGACGTGTTACTAACCGTTAGGAGTTTTCGTTTAAGTCTTTAAACACAGATTTGTAAAGCGTTATCTATTGATCAACGTTAAATGGAACGGATGATTTTTAGACTAAAAGTGGTTACATTTTGTTTCATTTCAATTTTAAATAAAATTTTAATTTGAGATTGATATTTTAAGATTGCAATTAATTTAACATTTTAGAAGGTTTTAGTTGTCAAGAGCATCTATGGAGATAATTTGCTTTAATAGTGAAGCTTTATTTTCAATTTTTTTTTAAAACATTTAGCTATGTAACATTTGATTGCTATGACTCAAATGGCTTTTTAATTAAGAATATTATATTTGTCGTAACTACGAGCGTACCTACTTATAAAGATGCTATCAAAATAGGCCTTTGCTGTAATTCAATGCACATGCAGTATACAAATAAACAATCCAATAAACATAAAACTACACAGCAAATTAAATTAACATAAGCTAGATTTAACTCGGCAAAAGTTATCTTAACAACCAAATCTGATCCTCGAACACCAACAATGCCCGTGTTAGTTAAATTTCAAATTCAATAAGTCAGACAGCAACAATAACCGTTCGTTCTTCGTTAATTATACGAGTCGGTCCTAGTTCCCGACAATGAACTGGGTAATCTTGTTTAGTACAATTTTGCCCGCGCGCAACTTTGCCCGATGCAAATCTGGTGGCTATGATTTATGAGCAGTTTGCAATCTTGTTTGAGTTCGAGATTGATGTGCGAAGAGTTGTATCGGCTGATTGGCGTTATACAAACATGTAGAATACTTTGTCGGAACTATCAGCTGCAAGTTTGTTTAAGTTATGAAAGACAAACGCTGCGATATAGAACATAGTTTTCAAATCTTTGAGTATCAAAATTCAAAATTAAATTGTCTTTATCGTGAGCACATGTGTGCATAGTCTTTCAATGAAAGTTATACAGCTTTTGTTATTTTATGTTAGTCAGTAAACAATTAAACCTTGCTTATTGATGAGAAGATAGTAAAAGTTGTTGTTTTTTTCTTATTTAATTTTAAAAACAAGAGAATAAAATCAGCTAAGAATCAGAAACCCTTAAAAACTTACAAAGAAACTTTGCATTTCTGTTACATAGGAGCACCAAAAGATACCCATGCTTTCGAATATAAATCAACGTTAGTTTTCGACATCGCGCGACATAAAATGAAAATTCGCCTCCAAAAATATTAGTGCACTCGCTGTCAGTTCACGTTTGACGCCCAACCTCAGCCGAGCGCACGGTGTCAATACGATTTTCCGCTACCTTCTAACTATTTTACACGCTGTGGCAACAACACTGATTTTCTCAACTAAAATCTGTTGGGCGTAACTTTGTCTAACTTGAAATTAGACAGTTTTAGCCCCACTGAATAATTTGAGGGTTAAACGGGATATTTTTGCATTTAAAGTCGAGCTTTTTAGTATCAAGTGGAGATGCGGTTTAATGGATCGTTTTGTGTTTAAGTACATGTGTTAAATCAGGGTTTATGAGCTTTAAAGTGTTGGATTGAGTCACTCAAGTACTGGAGGCAAGTGTTTCGCCTTAAAACGTTAAGTTACAAGCTAGTACTATAAACAAATCAAGATTATTTTGTTCTTTATCTGTCGACACTTTCTGAATAAAAATGAAGCACTCTCATGTCCTAATTTTCTAAATTAACTGATCAATGATAATGAGTTTGAGGAAAAACAAATATAACGAAAAATTTCATCTTCGTCAAAAGGGCAATCGTTCTAAAAGTTCTTGTCGTTCAACTGCATACGATTACATAGACTTACGCTAGTAAAATAAGAAAGTATCTAAGTAGCTGTTGATGAACCATAATTTGAGGTCATACTGCTAGAATCCTGCACAAAATAATAACTTATAGACTGACTGCATTAATAAGACCAATAAAAACAAAGTTACAGGGCGCAATCTCATCTCCGCTTACGTTACCAATAATCTATCTAAACAAAACACTAAAGTCCTTTACGATGTTCGGAGGCCGCAGTGTCATAAAGTTTTGATAGGCGGCCATTATGAAATATAGCCGATGTCCCAATGACCGTCCTCTGCCAATCTGGATAATGGCACACAATAATAATATTACTCTCAACTTAGTGATTAAAGAGGCAACTTTAGAAGCAATTTGTTTGAGAGCTTCCATGAAGCTGGTATGGTCAATGCGGATGATGAGTTTGGAATAAGGATGAATGACAATGTAAAGGGGTAGTGGAGATTGTGGATTATGGGTATAAAATTATGATGATAGTAATAACTTTTTGATTAATTTTCTATTGTTAAATGATTATTGAGTGGTCTATGGTGTGCCCTCTGTTAAAAGACAAAGTGCTCCTCCGTGATAAAAGGAACAGGACATAGTCCACCGGGCGAAATTTTGGGTTCGTCTTCGAGTTTTTGGGTCCCAGTGCGTGTTAGTTGATGACTCATGTCTTCGATGTATATAAAACATTTCACTTCAATTCGTGAAACAGTGGTAATTATCTAAATTATAACATTTAATATCAAACCTCAAATCCCCGAAGACATAGGCAGAGTTTTAGTACTCTCTTCGTTAGACTCCATGACTGCTACTGCATTTAATTCTTAGATAAAAAAAAAAACAATAAAACCTTTCCCAACTCGGCAATCAAACCCCCGGGTTTTACGCTTAGCAGTCTTGTTTGTGACCACTAGACTTAAGAGGCAGTTTATGTAAAATATCTGTCTGATTTCCAAACACAGCTAATGAAAGAGCTTTTAAAACAGAAGATAGTTATTACAAACATTTATTATAGTTACAAGAATCCACTTAAAAATTAACAAACCGAACGAACACAAAAACGAGTCATCGTGTTTTCAACGAGACTCTTTGACCATCTTATCATCCTTTGCCAACAAACGAGCTCGCCACTTCACTACACAAGTACACAATCACACTACGATCTCTGTCCACTAAAAAGGAAGCCACAAAAGTCTGGACACAGCACTTGTTGCCTCTACAACTACTTTAGCAATTATTTAACTACATTGTGTTTGAGATTTTAGACATCAGAATATACATTTCTACAGAAAAAAGAATTATATCGAGGACTTCGTTGGATACTAACTTCAAAACCTGAACCTTCCAACCTGGGTCGTCCGAATGTCTAAGCAAGATATCGTGGCCCTGAAACGCAAAGGGCAAATGAGGTTGGACTTTTAGTTAGTAAGAGTTTGACAGTTTCTTTTGCTCCAACCGGGCCAGAGGACTCATTTGATGATTTTACCACCTAAAAAAAGCCTACCCCTTCGATTGTAGACATGATATTGTGTTAATTCATTATTTCAATTACCTCCTGTACAGTACCAATCAAAAATTGATCTAATTTAATCAAAAACAGAGTTGAAATTTAAATAGAAGTAAATAACATAAAGCCTCATTTCCAAGCTTTGGATCGGCTTTAGGTTTTTCATAAAAATGCCTTGTTTATTGCTTTGAAGTTGTTTTAAAGCATTCTGTAAAGTAGTCCTTTGAATTCCCATTCCCTTTGTTTGACTATTTACCGCTATATTTACTTCAACTACTATTTTATATCGCTGTGTATTTTTAATGTCTGCTGTTTGTAATTGTGGTTATGTAATTGTTTGAGCTGGGATTTTGACTCTGTTTGTGGTTGTGGGCGGATGGGCAGATTACGGGTAACTTAATGAATTACTGACTGATACAACTTCATTGTCTGGTATAGTTGTGGTTTGAACTAGACAAACAACAAGTACTACTTATCCACTTATGATATTCAGATCAACCCAACTTGTCTCTTATATGGTTAAAATTAATTAGATTTATTTGTTTTAGTTTATGAATGGCAACATAGGTACTCAATACTTAAGCGAAATGTGGGTGAACTTTGAATTACTACGGTATCGTGGGTACGTATACAAACGTGTTCGGAATAGCGATTTATGGATCATACATTTTTTTTTCCGTACGGGAATTGAATCCGAGGCGCCCAGATCTGCAGTTTTACACTCGGTCACTGAACCAATTGCGCTGTATTTTTTTAATTCTTGTCTTAAACTCCATCGCTACATTAAAATCAAAGGCTTTTAAAAGGTATATCACCTCCTTGCAGTGGATAGAAACATAATTGTCTAAAGAAAGCTGTTATACCTATAGATGACACTCAAGAATTTAACATTGTATTTTGATATTTTTCCAAATGTAAAGGCTGAAATATTACGCAGGAGATTAATGCTAGTGCCTACTTAAAATTCAAGGCCCCAAAACGTCCCTAACATCGTCACCGATCAAAACGCCCTAATCTGCTCTGTACAACAATCATCACAACTTAGTACTCATAGTGCAAGTTTGCTCATTAAGGCCAAAACCAGGCCAAGTTAAATTGCCACAGGCCCCAAGTCTGAGGCCGAGGCCATTGATTGCAACCTGTTACAATTCGCAGCCAAGGTGACCCAACACTTGATCAAAACTTCCTGATTGGCTCTAAAATGTTTGAGAGGAATCGAATGTACTCGTGTTTTATAGCTTAGTTTTTATTACCTGGTGGAATGAATTAATTTTTGAGTCAATTTCAGTAGAGTTCAGTAGTTGGTGGTTTTAACGCTTGTTTTGTAAGAGAAATGGCGGCCCACTTGAAAGTTTAAGTTTCATTAAGGAAACTATGGGTGGTAATTTAAAACTTGACTTTATTGGCTTCTTGAATAATAAAGTGGACTTAAGAAATAAACTCGAAGTTATTCTATAGAAATAGATCCTGTTTATTTGGATCCTGGATCACTGTGTTGCCCAATTTCTCACGGGACATGGTAACTTTAAAAGTAAATTATTTTCCTTCAAGCTTGTTCCCTCGCCTTTTTGTCAATGTTCGACATCTGACTGTGAATATGAACAATCAGCACATCATATTCTATGGGAGTGTATTCTTTGGCAGAACGAACGTAATATTATGTTGAACACTGTTCAGACTACATCTGGAGTCATTTACTACTCGGACCTTGTTGAAACTCGAACAAACTTCCGTGCGTTCAAGCGTTTTTGCCATACCTATTATTGGAATCAAATTTAGCAGCTCACAATTTAGGACCCATTAATATTAGTAGTCATTTTACCCGTGGTGCTAGGCAACTGGGCTTCTCCCAGTTGTAATGTCCCTTTGTGCCTATTGGCCTTGTTTTGTTCTGTCTCCTGCTTGCATGAAGGGAAGTGGAAACATATATTTTTTCCTACTCCTCCACTATTCTTTTCTGATTAATTTCGTTGCAGGATCCAAGACAGGTAAATTCATTCTTCGGGACACGTCGAGCTTCATTGTCTCGGCCCTTTTCTGGTTGGTTGCCACTGTTGATTCTGGCGCACAGGAGTTGCAGTGGTTAGGGAATAGTGTGGTGGGTTTGTCCCAATAAAAAAAAAAAAAAAAAAAATCCTGTTTATTTTTAAGGATAAGGTTGAAAATCTATTAAAGAGATTTGACAAATTAAGGTAGGTTTATGTACGCCATATGTGCACCAAATAGTGCTTTTTGTATGAGTAGTTTTGTAAGAGTACGAAAAATCACAGATAAGATTAATAAGATATCTCTATCCGATCCCTAAACCAATTTATACATATCCCCGTATCCATCCACCCATTTGCAGAAGTAAATACGATATTTACTTCTGCAAATAGACCTGTTGTGAGCGAAGGCCTTTCAAACAGTATGCTCAGACGACCACACATCCGTTACCGCATCTTCTGCGACAGTCACGGAATAGATAGTAACAGAAGGCCAAATTCATACAAACAGCGAAATGTTTGCACAAATACAGCAAAAGAAGCTGATGACTGCAGACTAGCAGTTACTGGCTTGTGACTCTATTGGCAGAAAATGACTGCTAAGCGAGATGTTCTCTGTGACGGGGCCTGTAGAGGGCCAAAGCCCCGGCAGGTTGCGGGACTCACAAATTACCGTGACCACGGTACGTAAAGGGCTATTGAAAGACACCGTGGATTTTAGTCAGTCAAGTCTGACAGTCCTTCCCGCCCTGCCCTGGGTGGGAGGACTCATTTGATGATTTTACCACGATAAAAAAAGCGAGGTGTTCTCAGTTCGTTTTTCGGATCAGGCGAAGACTTATTGGCGTTTCCCATCATGAGATTTCCAGTAGCAACCTGAGTTTTAAGGCTGCTACACAACTGGTCACGAAATAAGTTAAATCCTTTTTCTTGCGCCTAATCTCTGTAGTGGACTATGATACCACCAGTGGGAGCAACGAAAGTGCACCTGTATTTGTGCACACACTTGTGCAATATAATACCCCTACGTCTACGAATGATTTGGCTCGTAAGGAGCTGGACTTCTGTAGGTAACTATCTATTCTGTGACAAGCACCCGATCACAGCCACTTTGAGTGTCTAATCTTTAGAGCTGTGTTGAACTTGTTCCGATGTAAACGTAGTATAACTGAAATTCTGACGTCGTTTGTAAGGTCTTGTATTGTGTTACCAATCGGATTGATTGTATCTCTTGAACTGTATGTTTGTATAGTTGAGGTAATTGTTATATTAGAAGGATGAAACAAAAAAGTTATATCTCATTTCTGCAGATCAACACTCAATTCTTTATTTGCATTCCATGTAACATATGGGTGGTATAAAAACCCTGTCGAATTATTATCGATTTATTCTCAAAGCACTGCACTACGTTAGTATGCGGTATACCAAATATGAGGTCTTGGTTTGATTTTCAGTCGGTCAAAGTGTTATAAATTAGGTTTTTCCATCTCGGATATCTCAGTAGCAGCCTGGTGTTTGAATTTGTGTTCCATTGATGTCTTCAGGCTTGCCTGGATTATTATATAGAGTTTCACATAACTAGCGAAATGTTACTGTGCTAATTTATGTGATGACTTAATATTTTAATCAAACCAAAGTAGCAGTAATCATAAACATTTATTTTCATCTTCTCCACATTTTATTGAGACAAAGCCGCTCTGTATTTTTACTAACAATAGAGGACGAGTCTCGATGGGAGCGCACGTCTCCGCAGTTTGATATTATCTGTGCACGGATGAACGCTGCTTATTCATCCGACATAATTACTCATTTCTTACAGAAACCATGACAGGAGGCTCTTTTGTCAGCAGATATGAAATAAAGCTCTTTCTTTATTTAATTCTGAGATTATGGGGTAGTCCAAGTGGTACTGACCCTCGCATATGTATTGTGAACTCAGACAGGCATTTCACAATGTGCAATTGTTTTTTTTTTTACAGCCATTGCGCTAAAAAGGTTAACAAAAAAGGAAAATATAATGAGAAAACTTGGAAGGTCTTAGAACCAACATTTTTATTCCAAAATATATGACAGTCACCAGTACGCATCAGAATCGTTAAAGGTTATAATTAGTTTCTTCAAGAATAACAACGCTGACCCGAATCATTAACAAAGAAAGTTTTTACTTGACCAGTTTACCAACAACTGGAACTTCTTCAGCCAAGTAATTAACGCTCCAAGTACAGTCTATCGACAGTTCTCAACAGCCATCAGCAGGCACACTAGCCGGGGCGACTTCATTAAATTAACGCCGCGGTGCCCACGCTTAATGAGCCCCATAACACTGATAGTCCAACTTGCCCGACTAACTGGGAGGTAATCACACTTTATGCCTTACGATACCATCGAAGGAAACTTCCCAACATCTATAAAACTGTGGACCAACTTTAGCACAAAAATATCTCGGAATTAACAAGTCTTTATATTTAATAGAGAGATGTTCCGGAGTTTTTACGACCTGGTAATTCAAGAGAAATTGTGTAACGGCTGCTTGTCGCAATTTAAAAGTTTTAAGAGAATTTGTTGGTGGGAGATGCCTCCACTTTGTCTCTGGAGTGGTCCTATGTACAGGATAATAAATACTTTAAAAATGTAGTGAAGAGTGCTTGTACTTGTAATAAAAAGTAAATTGAAAACAGTACTTTAAGTAACTAGGATGACCAAAGAAATAAAGTGGTTATTTAATACTGTAAATAAATACATTATCCAGCCAGCAAAGATTAAATTAATTAATCTATAATAATAACTCCGAATTAATTTCACGTTCCGTAAACAAATAAAAACACCCTCTTTGGTAAAAATATTTTTGTAATGGATGTCCATTACAAAAATATTTTTACCAACAAGGCAGTTCATTTGTTATTTGGTAGTGGCATTTGTTTCTAATAAAACTTTAAGCGTCCATTGGTTGCTCAACCTCGCTTTAATTTGAAGAGGCTGTTCATATTCACCCTTCCCACGCGTCAGTGGAACACAAACATAATTAACACTTAATTTCACACGCTAATTATTCCCGGACTTTTATTCTGGACATGTGGCCGGCACCCGGTCTAGTGGACCCTCGTCTCGTTGAGGCTTGTTCAAATAGAGATAAGTGGCCTGCAGAAGTTGTTATAATTTTAATTAGGTAAAGATGCCTTGGAAGGTTTTGGCATAGAGGAGATAGATGATTAGATATACCTTTATTCAACAAGTGAATACAGATATAACAGCTCTTACTTACATGTCGTGTTTTATGTAATCGTTCAGCGCTCAATATGATCCTAGAACGGAAAATTTGAAGTTACACACAACTTGTACTGGACCCGCCTGGTATATTTTGGTTCTCTTTCTTTGTCCCAAAATAGAGAAAATGGGAATGGGAAAAGGACATTTTGGGAAAGGGATGTTTCGGGAAAGGGACATTTCTGGAAAATGGAAATTTCGGTAAAGGTACTGTTTGAAACCGAGGAACGTTTTAAGGAACAGATTTTCTAAGTCTGAACAAAATCAAGTAAAATACAAAGACGCGTTCGAACAGCGATCTGAAACAAATCATAGTCACGAGAACGCTTGAATTCACCATAGGAACATGTCCACGCGTACATGGGTCGTCACGTGTTACATGGAGCTGCTGGCCTTCTGTTCCTACCTACTCTGTGCTCATCAGTTGTCTGTATATGTTTGAGTTCGTTGCGTAAGTTTAATTGGAGCTGTGTGTCGTTGAGCGCCGGTGGAAGGGGATTTAGATGATTATGTGGAGCTGTGTGCAGAGGCAGCGCAGCGCAAAAGTATGGAAACCAATTAATATTATGTTTATGCTTTTCCTAAGTAGAGATTAGCTTCAGATGCAGCAAAAATATGACGAAAATGAGTTACTGGTCAGAATGGAATATTGTTCGCCTAGATCTTCACATAGAAAAGAAAATCGGATAAATAGTGAAGCTTATGTCACTCATAAACACACAGACCATGTAGACATATATTTGAAAAACCTATTTAATCCATTGCTACCTCGCTGCATGGAAAACAAACAAACTACTTTTTCGCCTGAAGGAAGCCTATAGATACTCCCAAGTTGAAAGGCTATGAATAACGTAAAAGCCGATCCAACAAATAAAGGCGCTAACAACAGAATCCAATCAGTGACGTGGCACAACACGGCACCGTTATTTCACTCCTAGATAAAGCCAGTGACTCAATTTCGGATATTACCATCCCATCATTAATCCTTCAAAATTGAATCGCTTAAATGACATGAATAGGGTTTTAGGCCTCCCATTGTTTAGTGCGTCGATGCACCGAGGCTTTATCGAGGGCCTTTGTGGCCTGATATTGTCATAGGCTCGAGATATAGCGGTCCACTCTCCTTTTGTATAGGCCTATAATGAAAGTGCGCCTATCTACGTTGGTACATCACTATGGAAGTATCGATTTCTGCTTGCTTTCTTTATACTTTAGTTTTTTTACTCATGTTTTATGTGTGTTTTTAAATAAAATTAAAATAGAAATACACGGCGAAAATTGGTGTTTTTATCCGCATTTAAAAGAATGATTAAATACTAATTACTCAATTACGTTCCCCACACACAATCCTCATGCTATAGGGACTTGTTTACGGTATTTTGTTAATTAATATACAAATTCATTGCGTTGTCGACTAGACTAATTCTTTTGAGCTTTAATAGGGAACATTTCTTAAAAGTCCTTGTACTCAAATTGTATTAACTAGAGTGCTATATTCTCTTTGGAACAAATTCTTTTTCTCAGTTCATTCCCAAAGGTATTGACTTTTTTTTTGTAGTTATTTGGTCTCTTAATACGAATACGAAAGTGTTTATAAATATTTATAATACATAAATTACAAAAGCGAAAGTAAGTTTGTTTGTTATCTTTTCACGCCTAAACCACTGAACCAAATATCCTGTGCATAATCAGCTTTATAAGGTATAAAGAAACGAACATTATGGTACTTTTCATCCCGGAATTAGTTTCGAAGAAAACAATAAATAAACGAACGTTAGTTCATATAAAAATAGATGGATAAATGAACACGAGCAAAACCACACCCACACACAGATTTATGAGTATACACAAATTAATATATATTTATTTATTTATCATCACATTTGTACACTCATACTCATTCTTATAGTCTATACAGACTCACGACGAGAAGTCACGAGATGTCTCCCCTAGACGACTATAAAAGTAAAAGTGACGTAGTGAAACCTTTTATATTCACGCTTCTCGGGTATTCTCGGGATTTCTCGCCGTGAGTCTGTTTTGGGTTTTACAGAATACCGCTGCAGAAATACGCATGAATGTCTGTGTTAAAAATTTTAATGGGGATTACCAGCTCCACTCATTACTTATTAAATTCCGAATGATAATTATCAATAATAACATGCAAATCAGTGTATATTTAATCCTCATGTAATCTGCATTAAAAGCCCCCGCCATACATTCAACATGTAAAATTGAAATGAAAGAGCAAACGGCAAATGCTCATATTTCATTACTTAATTTAAGTAATTCAGTATGTCATGGTTTTGGTGGAAACTAGCTTTTGTCTGAGATAAATCAGTAAAAAGTAATAGGCAATCAGTCTATGACATACTTATTAATACGACTATAATTTTAATACTTGACTAAAAATTTATTTTGACATTTTGTTTGTATTGTGTGTCGGTGCTAAGTATGCCTGTATTTGTAGTATTAGACTGTTTTGCATGCCTTAGTTAAGGTAGTTCAGGCACTCAATTGTTTCTCAACATCTCAATATTGTACCTACTTTCTGTGCAAATAAACAATTATTCTATTCTATTCTATTCTAAAACCATAAATTCTGGGCTCATGATGAAGCAAACGCATAATCAGCCCATAATGTTCCCATTGCATCCCAGAGTGAACTGGTTTTCTTTTGACGTGGTAAAATCATCAAATGAGTCCTCCCACGCAGGACGGGAGGGACTGTCAGACTTTGTGCCACAAATGGTAGATGTCACAAATGTCTCTGATTTTTTCCAATTTCCAAACGATGCTTTGCTTCACTGTTTCAAGAGATGAAATAAATAACACAAATATTAACGTTCACAATCTACAACTCTTATGCCTTTGTCAAACAGACAGGCGATAGCGAACCGGACTGAGTCCGAAGCGATAACGAACCGATACGAGACGTCAAACTGGGTGCAGCGAACCGTGGCGTGACAGTTGTATTAGCTGACTTTTTATGAACGACGTCAAACAGAGCAAATACGCCTTCGCCACATCTTCGCATCGGTCGGTCACGCTGTCGGATCGCTTTCGCTGTTCTATGTGACTGGATTCAAACAATTCCATACATTACAAATAAAAAGGTCACGCTTCGCATTCGCCACGCCAGTCTGTTCGACAAAGGCTTTAAAGCGGTGACATTACCACTGGGCCATCACTGATGATGATAAGAATATTTGTTCTTGATTGGTAAGCTCATAATCCCACGACCCATGTCCATAACAAATAGGTGATTGCGTCGCATATCTAGCCCGCCCATCAAGGAAAAAAATGTTTACAATATTAACGACCGCCTAACGAAATCCAATTTACAATAACCTTTCAACAGAACAGTAATAAAGATAACTTGCAGCCTCCCGTGATATAGTGGTACTGTTCATCCCGCCACTGACACTACAAAATTTATGTTCCAATTAAATTTTAAACGTGATATTATCCGGCAAATTCAAAAAGCAACGAGCCTCTCACGAATCAATTAATAAATGAAACGCCTACATAAATCAAACGGGTTATGTTGGGAAGTAATTTTTTACTGTGAAATTTGTATTAATGACTTATCTTTCGACACAATGAAGTGTGAAATTGAGGAAAGTTTAATTTACTTGTTATTTATTAATATAATACACCTATAAACTCGCGTATTTTTCATCGAGATTATTATTGTGTCCAAATATCATTCTTAATCTAATGTCTGTGCTACCATGAATGACTGACGTGAACGTTAACTAGATACACCGTTAATTATATCCCTCATAAATTACGTTATACAATATTAAATGAGACACGAGTATATTCAATTTTAAAATTGAAGTATTTATTTGACGTTTTCGTCACACACTCCTGGTAGTAGCGCCTCCGATCAGTGCCTAGTTTTATTGTAAACCAGTAAGTGGATTTACATCAATAACCCTCCTAGCTTTGTGTTCTTAGATATAAGCGTATAAAGTAAAAGCGGCTAAAAGGACCAAAAGTTTTGATGTAAACATCTTTAGTCCTAAATGTAAAGAACTAGCTCTAAAAATAAGCTTTTTTTTATCGTGGTAATATCATCAAATGAGTCCTCCCACCCAGGGCAGGGCGGGAGGGACTGTCAGACTTGTACTGACTAAAATCCACGGTGTCCTTTAATGGCCCTTTACGTACCGGGGTCACGGTAATTCGTACAGTCCCGCGACCCAAAACAGTCCCGCGACTCCTATCTAAAAATAAGCTAAGAATGAGATGAAATTCTATTATTTTTCATAAACAAATATAAGGCGTGTGACACATCACACTGTTACGAGTAGTAATAGTTTAAGATATAAGTAGCGATTACGTTATTATGGTGGTAGCAATAACATAAAAATAACGCGGTGAAACGTATCATTATGAATGTTAGTCGTAACTATTATAATAACAATAAAGATGCTAGAGAAACAGGTTACTCGTACTTTATGAACAGAAAAACAGCCTCATAACTTGTATGAAACTCGGAACCGTATGCCACATTATTTGAGAGCTTATGTGATGACATAAGGGTTAAGAAATAAAAATCATTGTTTGCCACGGTTAACAAAGTTTTCGATTGGAAGGCACTGATGTAAAAGAGGTAAAATTCATATGTGATCTGTGTCGATATCATAATGAATTATGTTGTTGTTAAATTATTTTGAAATTAATAAGAATGGACTATTATTCATCACAATTAAGAAAAAAAAATATATATATATGAAGCTTTTTTGTTCAGACAGCTGATATTTTATTTTTGTATCCACCAAGTTTGCAGCTTTTCAGCTTATAGTTCGTTTAGATAATTGATAAATAAGTGCCGGAACATTTTTTGTTTCAATCCGAAATCGTGAACGTTTAGCAACATTTCATTTCGACAAATCCACTGCTGAAGCTAATCAATTCTGCCAATAGAACTAGGAACCATAACCCCTATCGCAGAACGCATAGTTTAAATTGAAGCCTTTTGTGTGATGGCTAACATTCCCTTTTAAATGAATCCCCATCGATTCAACAACGATACAAAGGACACCAATTTCGAGCCATCGAAACGGTTTTCCAAACGTAACTAAAAAAAAGAAAAATATATGGCACCCAGTTTTCAATCTAACCCTTTGAATTCTGAATAGTTTTCAATGTAGCGAGTTTGGGGGATCGAGCGGAGAGTCGTCTTGGATTCACGCAAAAGCGAGGTTTTGTATCAATGTCGGAATACACGGTAGAGTGGAATGTATTGTGTCGTGGTTTCTGATACAATGCGCATATTTCTGGTGCAATTCTTCAAAATAGATGCTTTGCATAAAATTTTTAGACAAAAAGAAACTTGATATCGATATGAGATTGGAATACATTACTTTCCCTCTCCTACCAAATATTACAGTGGTAATAGTAATTTAATAGTCTGTTAATTATGAATTTTCAAAAAAATATACTGCTAGGACTAGCCACCCACACTATTTTCACTACAGCTCCTTTTTCATCGATTTCATTATCATAAAAATAGTGTTATTTTTCGTGTCTAATGATCAGTGTTTATTGGTATACCTAAACATCCTTTTTCTCATTTGGCAAATATGGGAAAAAGTCGAAATTCACCTTTTTTTGCTTCATCCTCTTTTTTACATCTCCTCAAATACAGTAAAAGGGATTGGGCAGGCCATATGTCGAATGCCAAACAATCGCTGGGCAAAACATACCTCCGATTGGGTGCCAAAAGGGAGAACTCGACGTCGTGGCAGGCCCAAACGAAGATGGCGAGATGATTTGGACCGCTTCATGAAGGACTGGACCACGGTCGCAGAAAGCCGTGAGAAGTGGAAAGAGTTGAGGGAGGCCTTTGCCCAGCAGTGGGACACTATGGGCTGATATAATAATAATAATAAATACAGTGGAATCCTGAATTCGCCATTATCATCGTCAGCACCTTTCTGTCCAGATCATTCTACTTGAAGTCGGCGCTGCACGTTTTCTTGAAATCCCGAATAAGCTATCATTTTTGTAATGTTTACAAAAGCATGTTTGTCGACAAACCTACTGTTATTTATTATTTGTGTTCTTGGCTTTTAACTTTCAAGGTCGGTATCGATTCCACTCAAAGAGAATCGAAATTTCATATTTCCATGTTTGTATTTATAGAGATAGTATATAGGTCAATACACCAAAGCCACTGGTTTTCGGAACAAACAGAACTTTGCCTAAACCAACGCATGGCTGCTGTGATCTAGTATTTGCATGAAACCACGTTCGGAGGTATATTGGAAACTAGGGATATTTTCTGTAGCAAGATTTACACGTGTTTGAAATTTTTTACGTATATTTTTTTTATTTTTTTTATTATCTAAATGTCAGTCATGTTTAGATTCCATGTAATATTGGTGAGCCTTTTGTAATATTTGTAATCAACCAGGCACACATCCAGTCTCCGTGTCTGTTTCTGAGAAAATCATTTTGGAAACAAACAATACCTTTTTGCGTGACTCAAGAAACGAATCCAGGAAATCACACTCAACAATCGCGCTTTTGACTATGTGGTTTTCTTCCTTTTTGTTATCGTAGTAAAATCATCAAATGAGTCCTCCTACCCAGTCTATCAGACTTGTACTGACTAAACTCCACTGTAATCCTTCAATAGCCCTTTACGTTCCAGGATCACAGTTACCTGATGAAGCAGACCCGCGCCCCGAGCACTTTTGACTATAGGGTACTGAGGTATGATTTAAACGTAACTAAACTTTAAATGGCAATAGAATGACATCAATAAGTCACAACTTCGTAATGTTTAAACTTTTGAACAAACTCCCAAGAAACACTTCTCTAGTAATAATAACTTCAAAACCAATCATCTCGACAAGCGAAATGATTATGTTAATACCTCCAAACCTCTGTATTTTTAGGGCACTCTTAACCGAGGTCATTATAATTTCAACCTTCATTTTGCGTCTCATCAGAAAAACATAAGCCTCCGCCAATATTGATGCTCACAGCCCATCTATAAAATATACGAGAAATTCAACTCTTATATTGAGATTCTTCAAAAAAAAAGCAAGTTACCGTTGAATATTCATAGGCAACACGGCGACGAAAATGCGGAACCTATTATTGGATCAGGGAGGATCGTGCCTCTCGCGGAGAGAGGAGGCTATACTTTTTAAAATTTCTCTCGTAAAAGAGGGAAAAGATTTAAGAGTAGGGCATGAAAAAGGCAGCGGGAGGGGCGAGGGAATTTAGTTACACAAGCAAATGCTGTGGACAGTGTGGACTAGTTTTAAAATAAACTAGCTTGTACTCACGGTTTCGATCGCGTGGAGATCGGTAATCGTGTCCCATAAGGGGCCAAAGCCTCTAAGCCGGGACTGTCTACACAGGTAACCGTGAGCATGGAACGTAAAGGCTCATGAAGGAACACCGTGGATTTTCGGAAAAGCTCATTTGATTTAACTACGTTAAAAAAGACATCTACCTAAAAGTGTACCTAAATTATGCCACTTTTTACACGACTACGGCAAAGCCAAAAGGAGAGTTACGAGTGTGATTTTGACCGGTATGTATGTATGTATGTTTGTTCCCTCCCTCATAACTCCTAAACTACTTATCATTACATGATCAATGTCGAGGTGTCATTAGAAGCGTCTCAATTGTCCGCTGGTAATAGCCTGCGGTTGTTTCAGACAATCTTTATTGACTAGGTGGCATACGACCACGGCTATTACTCGGTCAAATGAGTATTGTTCTTGTTTTATACTTTTCAGTGCGCGATTTTTTCATAGTCGAGTTTTAGTGTTTATGTCCAATATTTGCCGGGCCAAGCTTATTCCTTTTTTACTTGGTAGAATCATCAAATGACTCCTCCTTCCCACCCTGGGTAGGACGGGAGGGACTGTCAACCTTGTATTGACTATAATGCACGAGTTCCTTCAATAGCTTTTTACGTTCCGGGGCCACGGTTACCTGTTAAGACAGTCTCGCGATCCTGGTAACGCCACTGCTTATGGTTTTAATGCATTGAACATTTATGACGTACGTAGCGTTTGTTGGATTATTCCTGCTATTTTTTTTCTTTTTTTATCGTGGTGAAATCATCAAATGAGTCCTCCCACCCAGGTCAGAGCGGGAGAGACTGTTAGACTCGTACTAACTAAAATCCACCGTGTCCTTCAATAGCCCTTTGCGTTCCGGGGTCACGGTAATTGGCTGTACCAATCCCGCGACCCCGGAATACGTCACCATAATTAAGTTTTGATAAATGCCTTCTGCCATGTTAAAAGATAATACGACTTATGTTTTATTAGGTGTTTTGTATGTTGAATGCTAATTGTATTTGATGAGCAGTTGTCGTGCTACCAGTCTTTAGGGACGAACTCACACTACGCTGATCAAAGTCAGAACTAGGCCATGAAAACAAAAATTTAATATTTAGAATATTAACTATAATAATACCTGTCACAATATTAATACGGCTGCTTTTCCCTGAAGAGTTCGGTATAAATGAATCTAGATGAACCGTAGTAGCATCATTCGATCAGCGGGTCTAAAATCATAAATTTATCAACGTTTCTAAATTTATCATCTGCCTAGCCTTTTCCCAACTGTATTGGGGTTGGCTTCCAGTCGGACCAGATGCAGCGATCAGTATTTTACCTCCACAATCCAGTAATTGGGCTATACGATACCCCATAAGCCTGACAACCCATCTTACCGTGGTAAGACGGGTTGTCAGACTTATGAGCTTCTGACTAACAGTAACTAACAACTGTCAAAGATCTACAAATGACAGAGGAAACTGGCTATGACAGATGGTCACCCATCCACAGACTAACCTCGGCAAGCGCGGTTTAATCCGGAAGATCGGCCTGTGCGGCTGTTTTTATTTAGTCACGAGCTCCTCCATAGTATCATTATATCAGTGATCTAAAATGGCCACTTCATCAACGTTGCTAACAATAATGTTGCCAAATTGTAACATGGAATATTCTATTCTATTGCTCAAGCATTTTTTTAATGTGGTAAAATCATCAAATGAGTCCTCCCACTCAGGGCAGGGCGGGAGGGACTGTCAGACTTGACTGACTAAAATCCACAATAGAGTATAATTGAAAAGGATCAAACAATTTAGCAACATTTTTGTTAGCAACGTTGATAAAGTGGCGATTTTGAGGTTCTGAAATTCGGCACTGTTGAAATTACGCACGGCTGAAAATTATTATAATAGTATGTGCCCAGAAAACATATTTGATAAAATTCAGGTACACCCTACCTGAATTTTAATATGTTTTCTGGGCTATACAGTAGAGGATAGGAAGAATCTTATTGGCAGCAACTAGTCCCAAATTCATATAAAAAAAAATGTAAATTGAAAAATCTAAATAATACTATATTTTGACCTGGGGATTGACTCTAGGGCTTCATGCTTAGCAGTAGACATTAAACAACTTGCGACTTATAATGGACTAATGGATTTAAAGAAGTATTAAATTGTTATTGTTGTGTTGTAACTGAGGCTCTAACGTGAATTCTTTTTATTTAACCGTACAAAGTACTTGAAGTATAACGACGTAAATTTTTTGGAAAATGCAAAAAGCACCTCTTGTATATGAACGAGGAACTAATTTTATCCGTCAAATAAACATTGTCCTCGAATACTTTACGTCAAAATAACTTGAAAAATAATGGCTGCAGTAAAAATAATACTTTTTACAGTACGACATGACAATTATTTTAAAATTGTTTTCTCTCAATTTTCAGCAAGTTTTTGTTTCAGTAAGCTAGCGAGCGAAATCGTTATTTCCCTCAATCAACTTAAAAGTCGACTGTTATAAATAACAGTGACATGTAAAACATTTCTGTCGTATTTAAAAAAATCGTGATAAAGTCAAAAGTGACGTTACATTTTATAAAAATAGCATTCCCGTTTATTCATTGCCAGATTTCTTCTTTTCCATTTTTCATGAAATATCAACTTATATCGATGAAATTAAACTAAACACTGTTAAAAATCTCATACATTATTTTAACAAATGGTTAAAATGTACAGAATTTAACAAATAGTCAGTTGCTGATTAAAAAAGTCGCTCCAATAAGTATTTTAGTTTTAATAATAGTTATTTTTAAGGAAAACAAAAATCCTCACTGTACGTATGTCTTTAATAATCTTACTAATTAATTTTTACGTACCTGTACAACGCGGCTAAGAAATAACCCCATAATAATTATTGATAAATACCAGCGAAGGAACCAGGTAACTTAACCTTATTCCTTATCCCATTAAAATCATCGTTAATACAACGACTGGCCGAAGGGTAAGTGGGGGCTAATTGCACCATTCCCATTTACCGACAAATGAAATTTGAATGCAATAAAAGCTAACTGGTCGTTGTGTAGCAATAACTGGGGAATTAGCGTAGTAACGTACAGGAGGGGCTGCTAGCTGTTATTAGAAAGAGGTTTTGCAATTTATGTTTATTTTTACGGATTTAGGTTAGTTCTTATTAATTGCTATTTCGTCGTGGGTAAAATAACCAAAGTTAAAATTAAATTTTTTTATACTACATTAAATAATAAAAATCAACCTAAGTTTACCAAAAAAAATACTTTAATTTTTAGATTACATTTACTGCTCAGCATTAAGGCTAGCATTTTTATTGTTTTGTACATTATTTTTCCATAACAGGCTGCCAATAAAAATGAACAGCAAATAAAAATGATTACCAGGCACGTTTTATTAAATAACAATGGCAGTTAACTTAATTTGATTTTATTATTCTCCTTTCGCAATTTCATAAAATAAATTCTGTGTGCGACTCACATATAATTTAGAACTTGTTATTAAACATGCCTAACGAGGTTTGCCTTTATTATGGAACCTGCTTTAATATCATGTGTATTTCGTTCACAATTTGTTTAACATTCACATTTCGTACAAACATGTGCCGTACAATTGTTTTAACCACCTAATCACCGTCTCCCTTCAATTGTGTTAGAATGTTTGCCCCAAATTTTAGTTTGTAAGCTTATGTTTGGGTTGCTTAATTGGTAACTCGACAATTTTGTTCAGTTTATTTATTTGTGATTTAGTTATATTTTGAATCGTGTTGTTACTTGATGTTGTGCGGTGTCGACTTAGTTAAGTTTAAGCGACTTGTGTCATTAAGGTCGATGTGGTGTCTTTACAACACTTTGATGGCGGCCTAGAAATAACGTTCGGGAAATAAACCCTATTAATCGCTGACGCTGATGGCCTTTCAATAGAGAAATCATACCATTGCTTTTCCTTCCCATCTAAAGAAATAGGCAGAGGCGATAAATAAGAGTTTTTGAGACTATCTTCGATAATATTGAAGTTCAAAAATTGCTGATTCTAAGCCTAATTTACGTGAATGACATTTTGATTTTTAGTAAGTGACAAACGGGAAAAAGCATTTTCACAAAGTTTCTATAATAACCTCACTTTCAAAGTGAATTGAAGTTGAAAATAATTATATTCCTTGAACGTTTACTACGTTGTAAATCCATCAATCACTCCAAGAGTAGTTAATTTCATACTTCAAGGCGCTTGATCTCTGACATTTGCTAATTAGAGTTAGTTCTCCCGCCAGAGGTCGCTATTACGGCAGTATCGATATGTTCTAGATTAATATAATTAACCGTATATGGTACACGATAATGGATTTCGATGATTCAAAGTACTTTTCATTACAGCATTGTCAGCATTGTCTAAATTACCTCCCTCAGACTATGAAAATGGAGTAATATTTTTTATTCTATCGTTGTTATAAAGCAATGATTATTTAACATTTCTAATTTTATTTGCCATAATTCTTACAGCTTATTTCCATCTTTAATAAAACCGTGAACCATAATTATAACACGTAGCGTTTAAATAAAATAAAATGATATCGATGGTAAGTATATCAAAAAAACTTCCCCGTTCCGTGAAAAGGAAAATTTTCTGTTCGCAATTTCACATGAAAAACTCCCATAATCACAAGCAATTGCACGGTCCAATTCAATTTGCAAGGGACCTGATTTCCCAAAATCGTTTCAAGAAATTGAAAAAGCGAACTGTCCGAAATCTTCTATTAGATTTTTTTTTGTACTACGAACGGCACACAATTAGTTGTTCCAATTCGCCTCGGTCTCCTCGACAAATGAAAAAAAATAAGGTCCGCCATAAGTTTCTGCCAGAATTCAGGAGACACATAGCTAAAATAGCTAACTTGATGGAATTAAGAATTAAATTTTTTTTTTTTTTTGTGTCCATGTTAAGGGGCCTTTTACAGTCCACTAGCGCCGCCAATCGAAAAAATGTCATAACTCGTAAATAGAATCAAAAATACAAAATGTGGTCTGTAATTACTGTAGAAAAGGCAATTACGTAATTTTATAACACATTGTCAACACTTGAAATATAGCTGTTTAGCTAAATCGTGCATTCTAAACATAAACGGCCGTTTTAATTACAAATTCAATAGCCAATTCCCATAGAGGCATAGACTGTCATACAAATATTTAAAAATGTTTTAAGTTAAATTTAAATACGGTACATAAAATTGTGAGGATCGCGCTGGATGCAAGCCGCTTCCATCCCATCCTATGTTCAGCAGGTGGAGGTCCTTTTTTTTTTTTTGCGTGGTAAAGTCATCAAATGAGTCCTCCCACCCAGGGCAGGGCGGGAGGGACTGTCAGACTTGTACTGACTAAAATCCACGGTGTCCTTCACAAGCCCTTTACGTACCGGGGTCACGGTAATGGGTAAGTCCCGCGACCCCGGCAGGCTTTGGCCCTCTACAGGCCCCGTCAATATGCTGACACTGTTTGAGGCGCGCGTGGAACACAACGCGCCGTCGACCCGGGCATGGTCCATGGTCGGACAGCAAGTCGCCCATTACTCGCTGCCCGCATGCCCGCGCCTACGGTGGCCTGAGATCGTCCTGTGACGTCCGACGCCGTGGTGGAGGTCCTACGGTCAATATGATGATGATGGTAACATGAAATTGAAATGATTACTACATAACATATTTAATTAATAAGTTCTTATTTTTTTAATTACTCAATCGTTTGATTTTTTCGGCATATTTCCTTGTTTAACTGTCGATAATTCCTCTTTATTATTTATATTTTTTAAGATCCAAAAGTTAGGAGGCGGGCCGCCTGAGGGAGAGGACAGCGTCCTCCCTCCATCCCAGCCGCAGTGGTAGACGCCCACGGCGTCGGACGTCCCAGGACGATCTCCGGCCACCGTAGGCGCGGGCATGCGGGCAGCGAGTAATGGGCGACTTGCTGTCCGACCATGGACCATGCCCGGGTCGACGGCGCGTTGTGTTCCACGCGCGCCTCAAAGAGTGTCAGCATATTGACGGGGCCTGTAGAGGGCCAAAGCCTGCCGGGGTCGCGAGACTTACCCATTACCGTGACCCCGGTACGTAAAGGGCTTGTGAAGGACACCGTGGATTTTAGTCAGTACAAGTCTGACAGTCCCTCCCGCCCTGCCCTGGGTGGGAGGACTCATTTGATGATTTTACCACGATAAAAAAAAAAAAAGATCCAAAAGTTCCCCATATCAATAGAATACGTTCTAGGCGCATTTGATATTAAACGTTTATCTATCGACAATCCTGCTCTTAAAATTCAACAGCGCAATAAAATAGCCCACTTAAGTTACTAAAGTTTAAATTATAATCTTACTTGTAGCTGACTGGCTTGTATTTTTATCAAGTTAAATACCTTTTTGTGATATACCAACTTCGTTTCGTTCAATAAAGAAATACTAAATAAAAATCTGAAATATTATTCTCTATTGGGCGTTGTGCCCAATTGACAAATTTCAGGTAAGTAGGTACTCATTTTATTCAAAATGGCTGTCTTTTTTTCCCAAAAGACGGAGTTAAAATCTCCAGTAAATCATAAATCAAAATGAAGCACTAAGTTTTGAGAACGTCTCTCGACGCCGCTGAATCTAGAATTAGGACATTAATAATAATATTATTTGTTTTATGATTACGTAATGATTCTTGATTACGACTGTGTCCTTCTCGTAAATTTTCTTATGAATTACAAATCTTTCTGAGAGCTATTTATTTTTTAAGTGTAATGTTCTTTTTTGAATTGATACTTTTGGAACTAAGGCAGGGCGCAAACATTGGACAGTTTTGTGTCTTGTATCAGATATTAGCTACCGATGAATATTTGATTTCTATAGAACCAGTATGAAATTAGCCACTCCCAGCGCAAATATTTTTTTGTGTCCAGTTGCTTCCACTTAACACATACTCAACATTGAAAACCTTCTTGATGTTTAAATACCTTTTTTTATTTTGCCATAGTTTCGTGTTTGACCACTATCTTGTCTGATGGTAAGCGTTATTTTATCTCTTTTAAACCTTTGTCAAACAGACAGGCGTTGCGAAGCGTGACGTTTTTATTTGTAATGTTTGGAATTGTTTGAATCCAGTCACGTAGAAAAGCGAAAGCGATCCGATAGCGTGACAGAACTATCGGACTGACGTCTCGCTTCAGTCCGGTATCACTTCGGAAACGCTTCGCTTTCGCTTGTCTGTTTGACAAAGGCGTTAGTGATTGTACACGTTGAATAAAGGCTATGACGCAACTGATACAAAGTTTAGCTCCAAAGCATCATTCGTATCAAAAGGCCATCTTTATCTCTTCATCACAGCATCACCCGTAGCAACCCAATCACGTGTTCGTACAATCTCTTATATATCTGCAGAACGTGAAGCGACGACGCACCCAGTTCAGAGATCCCGGGAGATAGACGTGACGGCTTCGATCCACGGCTTGCCTTTAATTTGACAATATTTATGCGAGACTCAAAGGGTGACGTCAAAGTGTACTAGATCTGCTGGCTGGCTGTTCGATGTAGTTTTGTTGTATGGAATATGTTATTTTTATTTGCGAAAAAAACACAGTTGATTATAGAAAAACATAAATTATAGAATCGGGCGGTATTTTGCGGAAATTATTTCTTGCATATACATGAGGGCGATGGATGGATTTTGTCGCGGAATTAAAACTAGCATAGAGACTTCTTATATCATTTCATAAAGAAAATCATATTATTATTAAGGTGATGAATCGAGACGAGACGGTGCGTAGAGTTCAGTCCTTTGATTCTCCGAGCGAACTCATTTTTACTCTTTCCTCCCACTGAGACAATTCCGCTTGACTGTAAGCAGTTTTCTCCGTTTGTTGTCGCTGGCCCACCTGTCTGGTTCACCTTAGTGTAGCACGGGAATCTTGTAAGTGAAATAAGTCATTAATGACAATCCGTAGTTCCAGCCTATGTTGGTAAACGTGTTTAATCTACACAGTAATCAATTAAAGTTGAGTAATGTTTACTTGGTGAGGCCGTTTCCTGGGACTTGGTTTAATACAAGTTTCAACACTTCCTTCACTTCTCAGAATCGTTATCTATTGCCAGGAATTTATAAACTATACCAAGTTGCGGAAGAAAAACATTCTAAGTTATCTAAGAAACTAAATCGCTACTAAAACAAAGCGTAGGTATACTTAGATCGCACTTATTATTATTGCCGGGGTCGCGGGACTCAGAAATTGCCGTAACCTGGTTGCGGACTACTTACCTTAGTCTTCACGGCTTAGGTTCAGCAGTGGACGACAATTAGTTTGCTGTCATTTATAGAAAGAGTTTCGTCAATTGCTCTAGAATTCCGTCATCAGATACCGAGTTGTTTCTCATTGAACCATCTGGGAAGTCAAAGTCAATTTT
Organism: Agrotis puta; assembly: GCA_943136025.2. Lineage (NCBI taxonomy): Eukaryota > Metazoa > Arthropoda > Insecta > Lepidoptera > Noctuidae > Agrotis > Agrotis puta. The sequence continues at coordinate 18,535,139 of OW964176.2, read as the reverse complement.
CTTCAAACGAAAAATATAATAATTCTGAATCGATCTAGGCGTCTATGAGAAGTCGGAGATTATACATTTAAAAAGATCCGGTGAATTGAGAATGTCCTTAATTTTTCGAAATCGGTTAAAAAGAGAATTTTCCGCCATACATGCTTCATAGAGTTTCAACTGTACAATACATATCCAAAAGTATGTAAATCTACTACACAGCTCCAACATTTTGCTTTATGTGATTTGCACGAAATATAGTCCTTTTCTAACCATTTAACCTCTGACTTCAGCTAGGTTCAGAGAAATCTCACCCCCTTTAGTAGTGATGTCACTACCAAAAGGGGTGGTTTTCTTTGAAGCTTACCATACCACTGTTAATATCTAAGTGATCTTTAGCACTATAACAATAAGATTGCTATTCGGTTGCCGACACTGAGACGTCTACAAAGAATAAGGTGTTTTTTATTCTCATTACAGTATCTTTAGCAGTTGATGGCTCAGCCATTATTAGTGGTAAAACAATATGAAAACAAAAAGCCCATACATACACCGCATAAACTACTGCATATTCGCAGTGTCGCAGTTCTTTCATAGCAAACACATTCGTGTTCCAGCAGATCGATATGACACGCATTTATGTCTGGTATTACCGATGTTTGTTCAACAAAGAAATGTTTTTGAGTCGCTACTGAAATTTTGTCAGGCACTGTCATTTACATCATATATTTTGGCAAGATCGGTACAAAGATGGTGGGGGAACATCATCATCGCCACTGATAGAAGACTGCCCGTGGGGTTGATACGTATGGAGCCAATAAATTGATTTTGAAAAAGATTTGTAACATAAAATCAAATTCTAACCTAATAAACGCATCAGATTAGGTGATTATCGTTTTATTTTTTATCAAGGCTCTTGAAACCAATTTTTCATATTGAAATTGTCTCCTAAATTACCTGGTCCTTCCTTTCATTGTGCTTTCCTAAAAACAAACAAGCGTGGACGTTAGCAACCAAAATTTGTGGACATGCCGATACACGGTATCAGCGCCGTGTCCGGTAGCGGCCCGATTTATGAGCGTGTGCCACCGGCGGCCACGATAACACGGGGTAGCACGCTAAACACTTTGTAATGAACCGGTAAATGACATACCTTGCATTTTTAGGTGTAACATTATGTAGTCAGTGCCTACATGTAAGTATGTGACACACGACCATTTATGTCCAAAACGACATAAAGGCGGGCGCCAAGCCACATGGTACATCACAGCCAACTCTCTTTCAGCACGAGTAGCATGGCACTTTAGAAACAGGTTTTGTAGATAGATAAAAATAATAAGGTTAGAATACAGAAAATAAATGTTTCTATTCTTCAATGGTTCTGTAAAATAGATGGACAGGTTGCACGATAATGGTGCAAAAAGTCGAATTTTATAGAAATAATCAAGAGATAACTTTGTCTATTCTTAGGGCCTGTATACAAGCTGCACCTTTCTGTTGCTTTCGTCTAGATTAATTTTAATTTTTAGGTAAGTAATATGGATTATTCACATTGCCACAAAAAATCCTAGATCTCTTACGGGACTTACCTATTACCGTGACCCCGGTACGTAAAGTCAGAAAATACATAAAAATAAAAGCAGCACCAGCTACGACCTTCCTATTCAGCATGTTCGTAACAACTGAGTGGAAACAGCTATTTAAATAGATTCGCGTACACAATTCGCTTTGAGTTCGTGTTCCGTCCCGACTGTTGACGCTATACCTATTACAAGTAATCTTACATTACCCGGTTACCAGTCTGGACCCGGTTTTAGCAGCTTAAAACACCAACAGTTGGCTGTTAGCAGTACAGCTTGCCAGCCTAATTAGTTACTATCTAATTAGAAACGTGAGGAGGATTCATAGCCTACTCTTGTCGTACTGCGGGAACATTATACAGGGTGTAAGAGACATCGACGCAGAAACGGATACCATTTTTTTTTTGCGTGGTAAAATCATCAAATGAGTCCTCCCACCCAGGGCAGGGCGGGAGGGACTGTCAGACTTGTACTGACTAAAATCCACGGTGTCCTTCACAAGCCCTTTACGTACCGGGGTCACGGTAATGGGTAAGTCCCGCGACCCCGGAGAAACGGAGTTTTTTTGAGTTTTTTTTTTACTTTAGACTGTTCATAATCGTTATTCTTACTTAACCCAATGACATTATTAACAAAAAAGTAATTATTTCGCTACTTTCACTAAAAGTAGCAATGTAAATAATACTAGAAATGGGTGTTTTCTCAGCTGTTTATAAAAGTTCAAATAAAAGGTCATCGTATACCTAAATACTGTGTCCAGTACCGCAATACCTGTAGTACCTAATGCGCGGCACACTATTAAATAAAAAACAAATATTTAAAAAAAAACGACGGCTTGCACTCTGGGAGTGCCGGCAGAAGTGAAAACTTGAATAGTAATAAACACACACGGACATTCGCGCAAGCGCCCTGCGCCGTCTTACGAATTTTCGATCAGGTCACGTGTCCTGACGCGAGTTTAACATTTTTTACCCTTTTCCAAAAAAAGTGCACAACGCCGCTAAAGAAGTTTTCACTTCAAAAAGATTTCGATTTTTTGATGTGTGTATACCGAACCTCCCGATAGATTCCAAACACTACATTCCATCCACTTTAGGGAAGTCTCAATATTGATCCAATTTCCCTGGAACATTGTCGCACAGTACACAATCTAATAACGGCTACGCATGTTCGCCCTGAGTACCTAACCAACCGGGCGTCATGCATGCCTGGTAGCTGGAGTGTTAATGATGATCCCGAACGGATGTTTGATAAAATTAGCAAGTACTGTGATACAAACGGATTCGTGTTTATGAGATTGAAGGAATGTTATATGAGTACAGTGGCTATTGATTGAGAGACTTCGTATTGACCGTTTTGATGAAATGTTTGCTGAATTCTGTATTTACTTACAAGCAGAATTTCTGATACAAATATCTTCATAAGTTGGTGACATGTGTATAATTTAGGTGGCTTTAAGAATTGACAAAAAAGGATGGTAGTTTATCGCATCGTTACAAATAGTTTGAAGAATGGGTTCTGTCTTAGTATGAAAAAGCATTTGGAAAGCCAAGCTTAATATCGTTTGTGTAATATATGCGTATATTTAGGTAATATTCGCATTGATGCGAAAGTTTGGATGTTTGAATGGAATTTGCAATAGGAAGTTAGATGGATGGATTTTGCTTCTCATTCACGTCAGAATGGCTGAACTTGTTAATGGTGTTTGTTTCAGAAATAATGTTATAGTGTGGAATATCACCCGTGTTTCCATTAGAAAAAGATAGTTATATATTCATTTATTCATTCTAAATAACTACTTTTTAGTCGACTATAAACAATTAAAAAGTTATGACATAATATTTTCAAAGAACCTTTGTAGAGATAAAACGCAAATAAAAAAAACGACGGGTTGCACTCTGGGAGTGCCGGCAGAAGTGAAAACTTGAATAGTAATTGTTGGAAATATCTTGTGAACAGATTTTAGTAAAACTCGCAAAAATGTTTGACTTTTTATTTCAATAATTTTCCAATGTGACGTACATCTTTTATAAACAATGTTACCTAGCAACGAATGCATCCAGCATACAAACTTCTTTAAAAGTAATAAAGTCACACGAACTTTCACGCAAGCGCCCTGCGCCGTCCTACGCTTTTTCGGTCAGGGTCACGTGTCCTGACGCGAGTTTAAGATTTTATACCCATTACAGAAAAGTGCTCAACGCCGCTAAAGAAGTTTTCACTTCAAAAAATGGAAAGAAACCAACGAACAATTCCAACACAGGGGCGTCCAGAATCATGTCCTGGACCCATGGTCACCGTTTGTGCGTCGATGTCTCTTACACCCTGTATTTTGCCTCAGTATGAGCTTGAGCATAGTAAATAAATAAATATTCCACAACTATTACACAACGCCATCTAGTCCCAAGCTAAGCAGAGCTTGTGTTATGGGTACTAGACAACTGATAAACACACTTATATATTTCTAAATACATACATATTATAGAAAAAATACACCCAGACACAGAACAAATGATCGTGCTCATCACACAAACATTTTTCCTGGGTGGGAATCGAACCCACGACCTCCGGCATAGCAGTCAGGGTCACTAACCACTAAACCAACAGGCCTGTCAAAAATAGTAGTAACACAATCAGCTCATAATATTCCCACTGCTGGGACACAAAAGAAGGGACTGTCAGACTGATATTAATATTGCTTTTTTTTCGTATTTTTGATTCTAGGACTTGACAGTGCAGCAGTGCAAAAAATTACACAAAGTAATGCGCCTGGCTGGGTTCAAACCCACGACCTACAACTCGTTAGTCAAGCATTACTACTCGGCCACCACTGCTTTATATTACGAATTCCATTGAATCTGAAATTGTAATCTTGATCTGAAATCATGTCCATATTGACATGATTTTAATTCTTTAGTTTAATGTTGTTTCTTTATTATGTTTAATGTTTTGTGTGTAGTAAATCACTATCCACAAATGAAAAACAGTAATAATACAAAAAAAGTTACTTTTGTCAAATATCCGTGGAACAAAATAATATGAAAAAAATATCAAACTTAACGCTACTAGAAATGTAAATAAATAAATGTTAAATCGATTCATAAATGTCTTGTCACGAACCACTGCATTTTATATGAATATTTTACTGCGGGTTATTCAGCAAACAGCCCCCTTATTGTCCCCCATTCTTAAATGGGGATTTTATTCCGTTCCGCTGAAATGAATATCATAAAATTTCGAAAAAATTTAGCTTTGAATATTATCAATTATCCAGTGCTGTACGGAATTCCTCACATCAAAATGAAACTACCAAATAATTGAGCACACTTTCGTCCAACTTCGTACAGTCCTAGAGTTACTCCCCACGTTAGATTGTGAAATATCCTGTGCCTGTGAGGAAATTCAACAATTTCGCAGTTTTCTTGTGTGAGAGCTAAAACTGTGAAGTTGTTCCACTTGCCTAGATTGTTCTGCTACGTTCGGAAACTTGCTAATGTAAATAGCCTATGTACTATATAAGAAACTCAATTCAGTATCGTGCCTGATATAAATACGTTAATGTACGCAATTCCTTCGTTTATTAGAAAATATTTTCTGTGGGTCGAAGTGGTATTATTACGACAGATGAAGCAATAGACGCATTTGAGTTTCGACCTCTAAGGTTGTGCTTTTGATCCACAATTACAATAGTTTGAGAAATGTGTCATTGTCCATTCGTCATATTGAGAAGCTAACTCTAATGGAGGATCGATCACTTATAGTCATTAGTCAATGCTTAAGAATTAATTTATATGCAAAGCAAGTACCAACAGAATTGAAACAATAGCCATTGGAAGAACTTTTTCACTATCGCGACCTGAAATACTTGAACATTTCAACCTGAGATATCTGTCCTAAGGCAATACCCTCCAACAGATTAATATATTTCGACATGACCGTGAAAAACTAGAACTTATGTAATGTGGATCTGGATCAAACTAATCTCTTTAGTATACAGGATAACAGCTCTAAATATTCTAGGAAACCCTCTAAATCCTCATGTTCGACATTCACGCTTGACCTCATTCGATCCTTAACTTATCAAACTACCCTCCATCACAAGATATTATGATACATCACTATAACCGACTGTCAGTCCATGACCCATTTGACCCTAGGGTCGTCAAGAGTTAATTGCCTTAAAGTGAATTTAACTGATAAAATCTGCGAGGAACAACCCTGATTTAGCGCCAACGGTCGAAGATTAAGTAGATGTGTTTCGTTTACGATTTACGATATCGATTGTGACGTGTGACTAATACGAGCGTGGTAGTAACCACGTTCAGTTTTGTGGATATTTTATTGAGTGAAAGGAAATATTTGTGGAAAGGTACTTAGACGCAGAATCCGAAGATGGTCTGAAAGCAACAAAGAATTAAAAGAGAATGATCTATTGGCTGTAGTACTGTATTGAATTGAGACATAATATCTATTGGAAAGATCAAAATAGCTTCGCTAAATGTGCGCCAAAAAACTAGAATACCTAACTGTGAAGAAGGCCTATGAATAATTATGAAAAATGCCTATTCGCTATCTTTTCTAGAATTAAAATAAAAGGTACATTTTGCTTCAAAGAAATTCTTTCTAAGTAATTCCAAGGCCTAAAGTTTTGAGTAAGTTATTCAAATTAGCTTTCAGCCAAAGCTTTTTCTAGCAAAATTGTGAGTAGGTGCGATAAGAAATCTAATTTATCTAAAGAAAAAAAGTCGCACCTATCATATTTGTCCAGAAAAACTCAAAATCTCAACTTCCGAAGCAAACAAAACTACAATCAAATCAGTTCTGAAGCTCTTCTACAAATCTGGACACACGAAGAAACTTCTATTGAATCGACGTAAAAGCGGCTCCATAATAAAACATTACAAATTGGCTTACAGCACGGCCGGCTAAGTGCTTCCTTAAAATATTTATTTGTACTTCGCTTTTAGCGTCCGACGTCCACTCAACTCCGGAAATACATTTGAAGTGAAAACGTGAAACCGTTTCTTGGTCGTCGCAGCTCGTAGTTTGTACGAAGCTGATGTTTTCCTATTTGGGAGCTTTGCGTGAGTATGAAGTTAAATGTTTTCTAAGAGGATATTTTTTGGTCTTTTTATACGTATTTAAATTTTCTCTTTAGCACCTACAAATAGTTCTGACTGTATTTTTCTTTTTAAATTTCTTCTCTTCAACTTCTCAAGCAAATGTTCTGTGGCTCAACAAAAACCTTTATGCCTTTGTCAAACAGACAGGCGAGTCCGAAGCGATAACGAACCGATACGAAACGTCAGTCCGATAGTTCTGTCACGCTATCGGATCGCTTTCACTTTTCTATCTGACTGGATTCAAACAATTCCATACATTACAAATAAAAACGCCTCGCTTCGCTTTCGCGAAGCCTGTCTGTTTGACAAAGGCTTAAGAATACTATATTTTAGGAAACATATCGCACTCTGTTGAACAAAATAACCGTACTTGTTTAGAATCAAAGACAAACTCATGCACCAAAAATCAACGGGAATTCGCGTTCCAAATCCGCTCCAACTGTCATGTCACTTTCTGTCACATTTTTTCTTGGCATACAAGCTTTTTCACTTAGTCTGAATTTTAATTTTATTTCCTGGTTTAAACACTACCAAACAGTTCTTACGTCTTTATTCTGAGTGTGCGATGTGTAACAATTATAGGTATTTTTATAATGCATGTTGTACAAAGCCTGTACTTTAGTATACACGTTGTTATACTTTTTACTCCCATTTACAGCCAACCTAGGTGCGCCGGACGTACATTACCTTCCGTCGAGGCTCTTAATGCTCCCACTTTTCCCAACACCACTATAAAAGATAGCTCCTTATAAAATTTAACTGAAACACTGCACACTTATCCGAGCATGGTATTTATCAAGTTGGTATAATAATAATTAAACTATGACAACACTGAGTCGCTACAAGTAACATCGTTAAAACTTGAACCTTCTTGTTGGATCGTCTAGTTTAGCATCTTGGCTGGTTTCTTGTGGTTACTATTGAAGTGGTGGAGTTAGTTGACTGCAAGATGATCAGTGCTTCACCTACCCAGGTTTGTTTTGTCTATAAAACGACGAACAACTAAATTAGAATCATATTCTATCATTAGGCTTGAAACGGGATATTTATCATGTTTGTTTATTTGTTTCGAGTTTCCAATAATTATTCGGGCACTATTGCAAGAACCACTATCAAGGAATCATTAACAAAAAAAAAAATGACAAAAAAATATCTGTTTGGTCAATGATAGTGTTAATAATCATGCCAGAGAATAATATTGTTCATAAGTTTGTTTTAACCATAGACGAAAAAGACATTAGCCTACATTTCTAATTTGGAACATTGATAAGGTCAGATTTCAGTTTAACCAGGTCCAAGAAAAAATCTTTCGGAGAGAGTTATAAGCAACTAGCTTTTGCCCGCGACTTCGTTCGCGTGCAAAAGTGAAAACTATCCTATGTCCTTTCTCAAGTTCCAAACTATGTCTGTACAAAATTTCACACAAATCGGTTCAGTAGTTTAGGCGTGAAGAAAAGACAGACAGACAGAGTTACTTTCGCATTTATAATATTAGTTTGGATTTTCATTTTTTGGTAAAAAATACCTAATTTCTCGAAAAAAAAGGGGAATAATTGTGCATCAATAACACTGGTCAACAAAATTTTGTAACAAGAAAGGTGCTGGCTAATTTTAAATTACCTACCTACCCTCATTTTATAACCATATTTATTTTGATTCCATCAGATCTAGTTTTCGTGTTACAGTTACTACACACAAAATTAAAAATTAACCGTTTTTGTTTTACTTTCGCATTCAGAGAATTTGTTTATTTGAAGAGGGTAGTGGTTTGTTCTGTTTCTAGAGTGAAATGATTCTTAAATAATGTCAAGAAAGTGTAAAAATGATCCTGACAAGATTTGTTACATTTGTGGTGACATTAATTTCAAAAATCAGCGAAGGAATTTGACACCATCAGTAACTAAGTTATAAGAACAGTATTTTGGTTTTGGCGTCGGACAACAAGACAAAGTGTGGGTTCCACACATCTGTTGTGTTGTGCTGAGTGTGTCTTTTCACTAGATGGGTGAAAAGATCTCGATCTATGCCTTTTGCAATCCCTATGATTTGGACGGAACCAACGAACCACTCATCCGATTGGTATTTTTGTCTTACTGATGCAAAAGGTATTACAATTAAAACAAAAAGTAAAATCAAGTATCCTGACCTGCCATCAGCTGAGAGACCGATCCCTCATAGTGAAGATCTACCGGTACCAGAACCACTTCAAACTAGCGATCTGTCCCTTACGCCAGAAGTAAAAAAACACACACAGAGACATTGGATCCTGCATATTTGTTGGTCCACAAATGATGATATACGTATATTTAAAGAAAAGCTTAGTAATTTTAAATAAAATAAAAAATTAAATAAAAATCAGCTTGGGAATCTTTCATGAAAGTAACTTCAAATTTTCTAGGAAATCGCTGATCAAGTGACTATAAATGTATTATCGCGGAGCTTTTATTTACTTATAAGGCTTTGTGGGCTGTAATATGTCACTGAAAATACATTTTCTCCATTCTCATTTAGACTTCTTTCCTGAAAATTTGGGCGCCATCATTCATTCATTCATTCATTTATTCACTTAACAATTTACATTGTGTTAGAATTTACAATAAAATATACATAAAAAATTAAATATCAATACATAATAAAACAATACTCGTAATTTTATCAATATCAACCAAGCAAATAATCCAAATCTAGTAGGTACCAATTATATCAAATTAAATTATAATTAATTATTAATCAATAGTTCAATACAAAATAAAACAATACTCGTAATCACAAAAAATAGGCAAACAAGAAAAGAACAAATACATAATATCCTCAATCAAAAGACTGTTTACATGTCCAACCACAAAATCTCAAGAACAACCTTGTCCAAATATCGTGAATTAAACGAAATCAAATGTCAATTTAATCAATATCACCCAAGCAAATAATCCTAATCTAGTACCAATTATATCAAATTAAATGTCAATTTAATCAAAAGTCAATTAAATCAATATTAACTAAGCAAAAATAATCAAATATAGTACCAATTATATCAAATGTCAATTAAATTAAATGTCAATTAAATAAATGTCAATTAAATCAAATGTCAATTAAATTAATTTAATTAACTGTCAATTAATCTAATGCAATTAAATTAAATATTAATTAAATCAAATGTAAAGTAAACCAAATGTCAATTTAATGAAATGTCAATTAAATTAAAAGTAAAAAAAAAAAAAAAAAAAAAACAAATTTCAAATTACTCAAATGTCAATTAAAAGTATCTAAATGGAATATCAAAAATATGTAAATCACAAAATCATCTGGAGTCATTCGACATCAAATCGGATACAGAATATAAACATTTTTCTAGTAGGAAGGCTTTCAGTTTTGCCTTAAATAAGTTTGTGTTATAAACCAAGGATTTTAGTTCGGTAGGTAGCTTGTTATATAATTCTACTGCCTGGTAACGTGAACAATGCTTTGCTATGTTAAGTTTCGGTACCATTATATTTTTAATAACTTTCCTTCTTGTATTTTCTCTCAGCTGTCTTTCTTTTTGTGATTCATATTGATGTATATATTTTGCAAACTTGCTTAATAAAACTAGTATATATAAACTTGGAACTGTTAGAATGCCTAATTTCTTAAAGTATTCTTTACACGAATCACGCTGTGAAATTTTCACGATGGTTCTGATTGCACGTTTCTGAAGGATGAATGCTCTTTGGCAGTTATAATCATAGCTATTTCCCCAAAACATAATACTGTATCTTAGCCTCGATTCAACCAAAGCATGATAACATCCCTTTAACTGCCTCAAGTCTATTTCATCCCTGAGGCTCCTAAGTGCATAACATGCAGACGATATAGAGGAATCGATAGCGGCAAGCTCCTGTTTCCAGTTTAGTTTTGTATCTATTATTATACCTAAGAATTTAACCTCATTAACCAATACTATCTTTTCTCCCTTCAATGCCACATCTATAGTGTCATTGTTACGTGATGTAGTCTTAAATAACATAACATTAGTTTTATTAATATTAATGACTAAATTATTTGCTATAAACCATTTTGAAAGATTATCTAGGCATTGATTCACTTTTGTGGACAATACTTTTAAATCATGCTCTCCGATTATTATGTTCGTATCATCAGCGAAAACAACACACGAAACGTCAGGCTGTGCTGAGTACATGAAATTTAATAAATCGTTAGTAAAGACGATATACAATATTGGACCCAAAATTGAACCTTGAGGCGATCAGCGATGAACACTGTGAAAGATTCCATCAAGACATTTCTACCATAGAAAAACGATATCAGGGCAAGTGGAGCCCACGTATGTTAGCATATTACTGTTGGTCATTAAAACAAGAAGTTCCTGAAGCAAAATACAGACGAAAATCATAAAAGTTAATTCATATTAATGTAGCAATAAATCGAAATAACTTCATTTTGTTTATAAAAATTCACAATTTCTGAAATGTTATAAAATGGTATTACAAAAAAACTATTCGTATTTGAAGCATTTTAATTTTATTTCTAGTATCCTTATCCTTGTCCTAAACATAAGTAGCCAAAAGTTCTCATGTTACATACAAAAGTTGTTTTTTTGTTGACTAGTGTAATCTTTATCACCTACTTTCATCACAATAATAGCCAAATTTCAGTGCCGAAGGAATTTTTCGGAAGTCTTAATACATTAAAAATCCTCGTTGATCGAGCTAAAATCTAACCTACTAATACACGACCATCGACACCAGCCTAGCTTTTCTAACTACACTTGTAATATTACCCATAGTGTATTCAAAATCAGTTGAGTACGCCTCCACAATCTTGTCAGCGATTTAAAACCATAAATAATAATTCATCATCCTTCATATGACATAATAATACTGACCATAATCATTAGAGATCCCACAAAGCTAAAGAACTAAATGACCTATTCATTAGCAAAAACCAAAGATACTTGGACAGGAAAATACGAAGACATTCCATAACCATTGTTACTGTTCCTAATGCCCATGACCTTGGCAAAGTAATTATACGCAAAAAAAGAAATTATGAAAGAGTTTCTTAAAGGAAGTGGCCATTAATTTTGTCAGCTTTAATTTACGGAGTTTTTATTAATTACTTCACTGCTAACATTCATTTTTCGTGTTTCTTTTTTGTCCGTTTTTCGCAAAGTTATGTATTCGGGAATAGGTTAAAAATGAATAAGGGACTTGATTAATTTCTTTTCGTTTTTCTTTGTACAGGTAATCGCACTAGAGTGGTTACAATTTGACATTGACGGCACCATTTTTTTTTTGCGTGGCTAAATCATAAAATGAGTCCTCTCGCACTGGGTGGAGCGGAAGGAACTTTCGGACTAAGATCCCCGGTGTTACTTCCATAGCTCTTTACGTTCCAGGGTCATGGTTCCCAGTTTAGACAGTCCCACGATCTCGGCAGGTTCGCGACCCCGGCAGACATTGACAGCAATCTTGTTTCGTAGCTGGGGGTGTGACTTTCATACGATAAGTGTGCAATTACAGTGGCAGCAGGGCGGGCAGCGGAATCCGCTGGCGGGTAATGCAAACACATAGTTTTTGACTAAGGTGCACCAAGTGCGTGCGGTGCGGGTAAGCGGAAATCTAGTCAAGTTTTGGGACCCGCCACCCGCTCCCGCTGCCCGCCCCGCGCCACTGTAATTGCACACTTAAGTGTTACCACTGTTATCTGGTTGAGTTCAGTAGTTTATAATGTCAAGCATTTGTCTTAAACCATTTCATTAATATGAAACTGTAAACCGATAGAGTCGTTACTAATGAGTACAATGATTAACGCTTACTTGGGAATCTAACCAATTTAAACCTAAACCTACTGCAGTATTTTCAGTTCTTGTTTAGTTATTTTATCGATTCAATTTCTAAAGACACGTCTTCTCCAGAGATAACTTCAAATTAATAAGAACGTCTTGCAAACACATCAGAAAGCTTTGTTCAAAAGGTGTAACAACAAATTCAAGTCTTTAAGATCGTATCATATCCATTCTGCAGACGGAGCTCGTAACACATTTGAACGAAAATAACCTTAAAGAAAACGGGAAACTCGACACAGAAGCACTAATATGGCGTCACTGACAATATGACGCGACAGTTGCCGCCTCTTACATTTTGTTACTGACGTTTATTTAAGAGCTGTAAGTCCTCCTATAAACGCGCGATTTTCAACTTAATTTTTTTGGAGTGTTGTAAGCCTTTTTCAAACAGACTGGCGTGGCGAATGCGAAGTGTGACGTTTTCATTTGTAATGTATGGAATTGTTTGAATCCAGTCACATAGAAAAGCGAAAGAGAACCGATAGCGTGACAGAACTATCGGACTGACGTCTCACTTCGGAAACGCTTCGCTTTCGCTCGTCTGTTTCACAAAGGCAGTATGGATTTATGCGAGGCTTCAAAATCAAAATCAAAATCAAAAGTTTTTATTTCACATAGGCCCATGAGGGCACTTATAAAACGTCGACAGCAGGTGCTCGGTTCGGGTTGGTCGATTCCATGGAGAAGAACCGGCAAGAAACTCCATGGTTACTCTTTTAAAATATGGTATGGTTTTACAATCAGATTGTTACAATTTTTGGATACTTCGAAATGTGAGAAAAACGTAGGCCTGGTAACAAGGGGGAAGTCCTTTTTAAAATTAGTGCTACAAAAAAAAAAGAAATATATATATATATATATATATATATATACACACACGACTTACAATGTTCTCACATTCACAAACAAAGAGTAAGGAAGAATCTATACAAAAAAAGAAAGCTATAAAAGCTGGGTTAATTCTATAATGTCTTACAAACTGTAACAAATCTGAACTGGAGTTAAAGCTAAGGCAATATAATATTGCAAAAATAACACAATAATAAGAATAAAAAAAATAAAATAAAAAACTATATACAGGAATAAAATAGAAGAATCATATTATCCTAACACGTGGATGAGAGAAGTTAAAGTACAAATAGGTGCTGCTGCTGAGCTGCCAGGGAAGCCACATGTGCAGAAGGAACTATTGCCACACATCCTTGTCTTCAACGTAGTCCTTAATTTTGTAATATGCTTTTTTAATAAGGACACGTTTAATATGGGTTTTAAACTTTCCCTCAGTTAGTCCAGTGACTGACTTAGGTAATTTATTGTAAAAACGTATGCTGTTTACAAGGAACGACTTGCTCGTCTTTGCTAATCTGAATCTCGGTATTACAATTTCGTGTTTACTGCGTGTATTGATATTATGAAAATCGCTTCTAGTTTTGAAGAGTCCTAGATTTTTGCGAACATACAGAATGTTTTCTAAAATGAACTGTGAAGGCAGTGTTAAAATATCAATTTCTTTGAATTTCTCTCTAAGAGACTCACGAGGGCCCATTTTATAAATTGCGCGGACCGCCCTCTTTTGTAATATAAAAACTGAATCTACGAATCTACTGATCTACGGCTTCTTCATACACGGTGCTTATGGAAGCGGCCTGGCCATGTCCATCTAAAAACTTAATTCTTTGTGGCCTGGCACGACTGGCGATTGTTGCGATACGATTTAAAAAAAAAAAGCAAATCTTCTTCTTATGTTTTTTTCTTCACCATTAACTGCTGTGTTTATCGCTAGTGGATGGTGAGTGTGTGATGTGATGTGGTCACATTTTGATGACAACGTAATCTTTAGAAATTTTATTTTAAGCTTGGTTCATGGCCTCGGACAATGCGAATCTCGACACGTCTAATAAGCAATACACGTGCGTCTTACCTTTCTGTCATGTGAAAACTATCGCCCTAAAAGTTTCGTCGTTGGGCGCCGCGCCGCACGGTGGACTAAAAACGGTTTTCCTAGACTTAGGCATTCTTTTTTGCAAGTTAGTGCCGTTTTTTGCCGGATATCACTTCTATTAGTTTTAACAATATACAAAAATGACACCAGAGTTGATTTCGCACAAAAACGAAGGATTTTTTTTTTACGAATATTTTGTATGGAGCTAGTTCTAGAGCTATCTCTAAAACGGCAGGGATAACCGTAATATCCTTACAGGAGTTATAGTAAGAATTATTATTGATTTTTTGACATACTTCACATAATGGTACTTCATATAGCTACTGATTTTATTAAAAAAAAACATCAATTTTTTTACATATGAAACGCTTGAACGTATAAGTCGTGGCCCAGGGAACACATTTTGTTACCAATGTCTGTTTAGAGTTTACTGTTTGTTCTGCTCTATCAGAACAATAACAATATTTGTGTTTGTACTACAACCCGTCGGTAAATGATTTCTGCCTTTGTTTGGACTTTTAAGTGAGAATGTTAAAACATGTGCTGAGAAATTCGTGTTTTATTTTCTCACTCAAATGTTTCCTTTTATAGATTTTTTGAGGTAACTATGGACTTTTTTTAACTTTCTTCGTTGCATGCTTTTGATTTTCTTTGATTACTATGACTATTTTAGCAAGTATTTCAGCAAGCAAGCAAGGGGGCGACTGTCGCAACCGAGGTCCGGGCACGCCGCAATCGCGGCGGTAAGACCCCTTTTTGAGGAGTGGCTGGATAGGCGTCACGGCGTCCTTACCTTCCGCATGACGCAGGTCCTAACCGGACACGGAAGTTTCGGGAGGAGGAAGGAGGAAACGCCTGGGTGTCACCACTGTGAGGATCGTCCGGAGGACACGGTGGAGCATACGGTGCAGGACTGCCCCGCTTGGGCAGAGCACCGCCGTGTCCTCACGACGGCGATAGGCGGAGACCTCTCGCGCCCGGCATTGGTCGAGGCCATGCTGCGGGGCGAGACGGAGTGGGAAGCGGTCGCCTCCTTCTGCGAAGCAGTCATGCTCGCGAAGGAGGAGGCGTGCCGCGTGAGGGAGAGAACAGTGTCCTCCCTCCGACCCAGCCGCAGGTAGACGCCCACGGCGACGGACGTCGCCAGACGATCTCCGGCCACCGTAGGCGCGGGCATGCGGGCAGCGAGTAATGGGCGACTCGCAGCCCGACCATGGACCATGCCCTGGTCGACGGCGCGTTGTGTTCCACGCGCGCCTCAAGGAGTGTCAGCACATTGACGGGGCCTGTAGAGGGCCAAAGCCTGCCGGGGTCGCGGGACTTACCCATCACCGTAACCCCGGTACGTAAAGGGCTAGTGAAGGACACCGTGGATTTTAGTCTAAACAAGTCTGACAGTCCCTCCCGCCCTGCCCTGGGTGGGAGGACTCATTTGATGATTTTACCACGCAAAAAAAAAAAAATTATTTTTCATTTTCAGAAAAAAAAGGAAAATAGCATAATTGCTTTGCAGAAGGAGGCGACCGCCTCCCACTCAGTCTCGCCCCGCAGCATGGCCTCGACCAATGCCGGGCGACAGTTTACTTGACCATTTGTCAAAAAAAATGCACTGACTTTTCCTGTTATGGTGAGCAAATAATACATTGAATATTTTTACTTAGATACTGCCAGTGGTCGTGGTAAGTGGATCGTTTTCATTAACATTTTTAAATACCAAAAATTTGATGTACTACACAATAACATATTTAAAACGGGCATTAATTAAGTGAACATGTCGTAAAATTAAACCGCTTTCAGTAAAAAAAAACCTATAATGACATCATGTTCCAGAATAAACTAGTGAGTGTCAATATGATATATGCGTATAGACTTCACTTTTATTACGTAATAAAATAAGCCCCAAGTGCCACCGTCTCTGAACAAATAAGCAGTAAAAACATATTCAGTTATAACGGTACGCTTATGTAGTAAATAATAACTGTTTACTTCAGTACATAAAGTTTTCCAAGTAGGTAGGCGTTTGATACAAACCGTTGAAAATTAAGGCGAGGTGTCACCTCAATACTGTCTACAAAAACCTGAATTGAGAAAAGAAAAACGGTTTCTTTGATCAACCAGTATGTATGTTAATAATGCAATGCAACGCAAAAATACAGTGGACGGAGAAGGGTTTAAAGTAAAACTTCAATCGAACAGAATAATAAATAATACATAGATACTCCCAATAAAACAATTTGAAGGCACAAAGATAGTAATGATTTAAAAATAGTAAGTAATTTTCAGTGACAAAAAGAAGTTTGTATTAAAAAATGTAATAGTTTTAGTTATTAAAACTTTAACCGAATGCTTATTTAATTGAATGCCTATATTTTGAATAATCTAAAGAAAACCGTTCAAATAAATGCCCATTCGTATGGCATTCTTCAATTTTCAACCGTTTTGAAGTTGTATTGTAGCGATTAAAATTGTACCCGGATTGGGTACAATTTTAATCGCTTTTTAAGCCTTTGCCAAACAGACAGGCGTGGCGAATACGAAGCGAGCCGTTTTTATTAGATCCAGTCACATAGAAAAGCCAAAGCGATCCGATAGCGTGATTCAAACAATTCCATGCATTACAAATAAAGACGCCTCGCTTCGTATTCGCCACGCCTGTCTGTTTGACAAAGGCTTAAGAGCGTTTGTACGCACACGCTCGGTTTTATTTATTGGGAGTAAATACTGTAGATCTAGACAGGGCTCAGTACTATTTGTTAGGCTAGATAACATTTGTAAGCATAAGCCTATAATGTTACTGAGACACAGACCTCCCTTCTGTGCTATGAAATGGGTCATAATCCAATACACGAGCCCAGTTTGGGTCTGTGAATGTAGTGTAGAAAATATGTAGTCTACATTTAAAATGGTTGGCCGTTACAGAGTTTGACTGGTATAATGCTAGAGAAACTCACAAATGTATGTAGAATACACACATGAAAATTTTGGCTAAGTCACTAATTGCGGGGTGCTAAGACAGGAAACCTCACGTGCGCCCATGGACTGGAGTTCCCTCTCGGATACGTCCGGGGGGGAAGACCAGTTTTTCGGGCCGGTGCACCCTGGGATGCGGGCAAAACTCTTCCTTAAGCACTGTGTGCCTGAGGGGTCTCTTTGCCCGTATGCGAATAGCCTGTCGGGTGGATGCTCCAACGCGTGTCCCTCTGAATAGCAGGCGAGTAATGGGTAAGCTTGCCGTCCGACCAAGGACCAAGCCCAGGTCGGTGGCGCGTCGTGTTTCACGGGTCACCGACGGGGCCCCTTACGGGGTCAAATGCCTGCTGGGGTCGCGGATTTTTTCTTAATCCAGGTTACCGCGGCCCCGGAACGTAAAGGGTATCCGAAGAAACACGGGTGGATTTTAGTCAGTAAGAGTCTGACAGTAAGGGCGGGAGGACTCATTTGATGATTTTACCACTCTTAAAAAAAAAAGTCACTAATTACTCGCGTTTGAACACTACCTCGCCTGATGCAATGCTGTGATCGAAAGTTAAGCACGCTTGCCTAGAAGTTAACTATTCAGTCTTGAGCTGAAGACTTCAAAGTTGTATTTTTTAGGAAACATAGTCACTGGCAAGGAATTCCACTCCTTAACTATGCGCACAATGAAAATATTTTCAACTCGCTTTATAGGTACGTAAGGGTCATTTTATATGAAACCTACAGACCTAACCGCATGAAATTTCATAACATATTTGAGTAAAAAATCGATACGCACCGAACATTCAACGATCACAGATAAACACATACACATTTGCCACGCTAGCTATTTTCGGTAACGCATGCTCCCGAAAATGAAACGACGACCTTCCATCGAGTGGTTTTTTCACATCGCCATTTTTTCTATCAGATTGAAGTGTTCGGAAATTGGAGATATGTTACAGACAGCCCTCGCGATATTTACTTGTTGTTACTGGGGAAATATTTGCCTTCATTTTTTTCGATATCGAAAAAAATGTGACACATGAGCTGATCGTGTTTTGTGTCATCTTAAAGGATCTTGAGTTGATGTACAATACCGAAGACAACCGCTACACCTATATGTTCAATGTATTGAGTAGTAGGTTGTTTCTTTCAGTAAGTTAAATGGGTGTTTGTATTTTTTTTATCGTAATCTCTGATCATTTTATTACGATAATGAATACGATACTGGGTAGGAGTACCCAGGGCAGAGTGGGAGGGACTGTCAGACTTGTACTGACTAAAATCCACGTTGTCCTTCACAAGCCCTTTACGTACCGGGGTCACGGTAATGGGTAAGTCCCGCGACCCCGGCAGGCTTTGGCCCTCTACAGGCCCCGTCAATATGCTGACACTCTTTGAGGCGCGCGTGGAACACAACGCGCCGTCGACCCGGGCATGGTCCATGGTCGGACAGCAAGACTTGTACTGACTAAAATCCACGGTGTCCTTCAATAGCTCTTTACGTTCCGGGGTCACGGTAATTCGTAAGTCCCGCGACCGATGTGTGGTTGTATCTGATTACGTGTATGTTTACGTGAACTTGTAATACTTTTTCAACAACAACAACTGAGTTAGGTACTGTCTGAAATGAATTGAAGTGAAGCGAATTTAAATCTTCAAAAATATTACTCTTGTATATCTTGTATACGCGGAATTGTAAGTAAATATCGAAATTACGTATTTATTGTGTCAAAAATAACGCGAGGAACGACGATTTCCTCACGGATGGGTGCCCATCCAATTATATATAAAGCGCTATGAACACATTTCATGTAACGGAGACTCGAAACATAATTATGTCGTAATTTAGAATTTGGAATGGGGCTCGGGAGTATAGGCATACTAACCCTTAATTACTTTTGTGTTGTTTAAGGTCTAGTTGATCTGGTGTAAATTAAAATGGCATTGGTTTATTAAGTGAAAAAATCAACTAGGTTGAAGATACTTGCAAGTTGCGTCAATAGAAAAAGGCTGCCTTTCCACAGAAGTGAAGCAGGACTGCGGAGCGGAGAAATGGAGAAATATTAACCAATAGGTTTGCACTAAATCGCGGTTCCTCTTCAGTGGTTCTTATGGACATGCAGTCTAAAAATAAAGCAAAAAGGTAACTTTTAGTGAACTTTAGTTATTTTTTATTTGGATTGAATACAATTTGTTAATCATAAACATAGATATTCAGTCTATTTCGTTGAATTTTGTGAGTTTTGAGTTTTTAATCGACATTGCACGAACAAAAGCGTGCCCTCACCAAACAAGTCCAGTTGAATCTTTAATTTTTAAACAACATTTGTAACATTTACCTGAGTGGTCGTCAATTGTCCTGACCTTCTCAACATTGAACTAAATAGTAGGATTAAGTCGTTAAGAAAAGTTTGATTGTTGAAAACATAATCCAAAACCATGTTCGCATAATAATTCCAACTGCTATCGGTACACTTCGTGTTACCACATCATTTAAAAGCAAAATAAACAGGAAGCAAACAGCATTTCATTTCCGAAAACACTGTTTTACGAATGTACAATGTATCTGTATCTCAAGAAAAACGTGAACGATAATTACCACTTATCTGGTAAAATATTTCCATGTTAATTTACCGTTAGTGCGCGGTATGGCTTCAATTTTCCGCCGATTTATTTGAGAACAAAGCGCCCCCTGGCGTCGCGGCGTTATCGGTTGTTATTTATCGGTCCTGGGCCGAGCTAAACTCGTTAACACGGTTTACCTGTCCCTCTATAATTCACCCGTTTTTACTTAACGACCGGTTTGTTAGCCGCGAATTAATGTTTTAACTCAGTGGCTTTTAAACTTGTTTAAATCATTCGCTCATCCCCCTCTTTCTTATCTAGCAAGTAATAAAATGCGAGGGTTAGTTTCGAGTGATTGAATTTAATATTTTAATTTGTTTTTTTTTTTTTGAATTTTTATGTTCTGGAAATGTCGGAAGGTTGCAAATTATATGAACTAGAATATAAAGAGAGTTTACTTGAAAAATTTAGTTTTCAAAGTTTAATTGAAACTATTTTGTTACAGAAATTAGTTTCAATAACCGGTTGCTTAAACCCAAGTAAAACTAAGTATGTTAAATTACATTGTTCATAATAAACTTTATTATTTCTTTAAACATCCTCACTTCGCTTTAAAATATACGCAGCCAGCTGCTAACATTGAGAGCCGCTGTTAAAAACGGCTGTAATGTAAAAATAAACAAAATGTACCGTTTAGATGTGGACGGCCATTTAAATGGGTGTAAAGCTTTGTTCATGTGGAAAATGGTCGACTTTAAATAAGCATTGGTTCTTTCAAAATAAATTGTATATGATAAACTTTTACATAATTATTTTTATTGTGTTTTGTCAGACCATTATAAAAACGTATGTGCCAAAGTCATACAAACTATTTTTTGTTTCGTAATTATTGAGTGGCATCTTCCCGCCTTGGGTGGAGGGGAGGAGACTATCAGACTCTTGCTAACTAAAAACCTGTCACTTCAAGTGCGTTACAAGGATTTGGCTCTTAAGAAAACCCCGCAACCCGTAATTACCTACCCTAGTAGACGTTTTCACTACGTTATCTATTCAAACAATCTGTTATGATCTCTTTAAATAATGATCACCCTTTAATCGCTCCCATCCACACAGAAAAGGATTAACATCTCACATCACAGATTAATATACCTATTCAAAGAAGTATGAATACATAATTGAATCCATTAATATACTCGCATTTCAAAGAAATCCTTTTCTGAACTTCTTAAACTGTCAAATGATTTAAACTGGCGTTGAATTAAAACAGTTAAACCTGTCGACAATAGGAGCAATGAAACAATTAAGTGAACTGCGACTTGATAACTTTATTCCCACGTCAATAATTACCGAGTATGTAGTGGGGGGAGGAGGGCGCCGTGTGGGGGTTAACTTTGAGGAGAAAGTGGGACTATTTTGATATTCAATTGGCTCATTAATTAGCTTTCTAGTGAGCTTATGTAACTTTATTTGAATATGTATAGTTATTTAGTTAATAGCTACACTTTCAACGTGTTTGTGAATGAAATGTAGTTTTTGGTAAAAGACTAAGGGATATTATAAATTGCATATCAAATAAATAATCGCCTATCAATACATACTCATCATTTATATTCTTTTTTACATCAAATAACTTACTTCACCACAAATAAACTAAATGTTTTACAAAACTCAAACTGCAGATAATTCGAAATTATACATCAATATGACATTACTTTTTTTCTCATAATGCAATACAGTTAAATTTATTTTTGTACAAAAATACTACATACATAGCATAAATACTGACTGCACAGCAAATTTTCCATATTTCATAGCAAAATAACTATCCCAGTCGCATATTAACCAGTAAGTACACGCTGGCACCCCGACTCGGACAATTTAGGTTTTTTTTTTTTTTAAACCACCCAGATGTAGGAGCCCCGCGAAGCGGGGCTCCGTCGACATGCTGGGAAGCGTGGACGCCCCGCGAAAGCAAGACCCGCTTTAATAGTTCAATAAATTACTGGTATGTGGTAATTAATAAATAATAAGACGACTGTGACTAATAAA
Organism: Agrotis puta; assembly: GCA_943136025.2. Lineage (NCBI taxonomy): Eukaryota > Metazoa > Arthropoda > Insecta > Lepidoptera > Noctuidae > Agrotis > Agrotis puta. The sequence goes on along the minus strand of OW964176.2, from coordinate 18,513,095 downwards.
ATGCTGTTTTATTTAGAAAAACTGCTGTAAATAATATAAAAATAGAAGCTATATTTAAAAGAAAAAGAGTTAACATGTATAATGTGCATTAAGATTATTAGCTGTGCATTGATGAAAAAGCTTTTGCTTTAGGAAAAATCGCTGTACGCTGCAAAAATAAATTGTAGTGTGTTTAGTGATATTTTGAGTTGAATATTTTGCTGTGCAATCAGTAATTTTGGGAATTCGGAATCTTATTGCATAGAAAAAGGATATTTTTTGATTTGCGTTTAAATACTACCCAAAGACTAAAAATGTCTTCACTCTGGGTTATAGAATTTTATGTTAATACATAGTTAGGGTCAGCTCAGACCGATCGCTGCGCGTACATTTCAATAGAGCTAACCAAAATGTAACTCTATTTCCTACACGAAAAGATACACGTTTGCAGTATTGTTGCGTCACGTTGCGTTGCGTCGCGTCTCTGTGTGAACTGACCGTTATGCATCAAATGTTCCCTATTTTATTAGGGACAAACCCATCGCACTATTACCAATCCACTGCACAGTGGCACCACCAGAAAAGCTCCGAGACAATGAAGCTCGACGAGTCTCGGAGAAAAAAAAAACGACGGGTTGCACTCTGGGAGTGCCGGCAGAAGTGAAAACTTGAATAGTAATTGTTGGAAATATCTTGTGAACAGATTTTAGTAAAACTCGCAAAAATGGTTGACTTTTTATTTCAATAATTTTCCAATGTGACGTACATCTTTTATAAACAATGTTACCTAGCAACGAATGTATCCAGCATACAAACTTCTTTAAAAGTAATAAAGTCACACGAACATTCACGCAAGCGCCCTGCGCCGTCCTACGCTTTTTCGGTCAGGGTCACGTGTCCTGACGCGAGTTTAAGATTTTATACCCATTACAGAAAAGTGCTCAACGCCGCTAAAGAAGTTTTCACTTCAAAAAAAATACCTGTCTTGGCTCCTGCAACAAAATTATTCAGAGAAGAATAGTGAGTATTTGGGGTTTTTTTTCCCGACTGCGTTGAAATCTAAAAAGAGCATTACGTTTTTATTAAGCTTTACCTAAGCCTTTATTTGCTATCATCATCTTGTTGAATACGTTGAACTAGGTACCGAAAAAGCCATTTTTACCAAAACAGACTATTATCTAACTAACTTTCATAGGTAACTCTCTTCACTAATTCACGAACACAAAATCCAACCCTCCAACGGTCTCGGTTCCCTTGAAGCACACCTTTCCTACAGGTAATTACGAACACATATGAAAGTAACGCTGAAACCCTAAAATATTCACGTCGCGTTCCTTCGAGAACTTTCGCTCGGAGAATTTTAAATATTTACTGATCGCTCCGCTCTTTGCGCTTTTGCTGAATAATCACATGCGAGCGACGACGGAGGGAGGAGGAATTTCTTTCAGATTATTTCGATACTCTTTGAGTTTACTCGTGATTACGTTGTGTTAGAGTAAGATGTTGACTTGTGAACTGTAAAGAGTAATTGTGTTGTAACACTTTACACATACACATTTTATAGCTGATACGTTCATAAGATCACCGTTTCAGGCCTAGTTGAAAACCAGCGTCAGGTAAATTCGCGCTGCTCCATATTTTGCTGAATTGAGCCTATTTTGCGCAGCCGTGAACTGTTATTATCTCGTTTTGTAGAAGTTAGAATATAAGGTTTTCTGTCTTTTAAAATTTTATTTTGTATTTACTTTGTTATCTGCTCTCGTGGCTTGCATAAAATAAACATTTTGTTTCTTTCTTTCTTTCCATTTGATAAATACCTAGAGCTTTGTATGAAGCTCTTGGCATGATTGATCTGTAAAAAGAGATTTCGGTTTATTTTGATAGCATTATAAAATTTTTATTATTAAGTTCGACTGCGATGTAAAGGTAAATTTTATTTCAACTACGATGTATTTTGGCTTAAAGCACCGAATAATGTAGGAAGGTAAACCTTCTATTATAACTTTTACTTCCTTATAGCTATTTACAAACACATTTACAATCGTTGCTTATTCACATGTAGGTACAAAATAATAGTAATAATTTACAAAATTACCGAACATCGAACAGGAAATACCGTTTACGAAAATAATTCGTGGGTAATGTGAAATTTTTCCCGACAATTTTCCGGGTCAGGCGGTAAAGTGGGGATTTTTATGTGTGAATACATTTAGCGTGAACCGTGAGCGCTGGAGGGTTGGTACGTTTGCAGCGATGCGATGCGATGTATGGATTTGCGATCACGTGATTGTGTCGCCGTGTCCAAGCGAACGTAGCGGGCGAGTGAGCTGTTCACAATCTTTTTGATGTAGATTCTTGCTAGTGCATTATAAATGAGGTCACGTATTCTATTTGAAAATGTTAAATGTAGAAGGTAAGTGAAATCGTCGGAGTAGATGGAGAAGTGTTTGTTTGTTTGTGTGTTTTTTTTTTGCAAGATTCGAAAAAATCGCTATTTACTGTTTTTTTTGTTAATTATTATTATCAGTTCTTAAATTCTCCACCTACGCCAACTGAATGGAACGTTAGAAACACAATTTTATCAGCCAAAATCATCCGTGTGTTATTTTGTGATAATTATGAAATCTAGGTACTATGGATAAGAGGTGAGTTGGTTGACTTTAAAAGACTACTGCTAATATTTAATAAGTAGCTAGAATAAACGATATTAACAAAACAATAAATTACATTAAAAACATATTTTATCTTTAACTACACAACATAAAATAACAGAAGACTATATGCAAATACCTCGCATGTATCTGTGGCAGATTTACTGGTACACAAAACCTCGCTAAATCCATTTCTATATAAAATCAGCATTACAGCCCCCCCTCACCCGCCTTTCATTACACATCTCCCTTCAAAAACACACACATTGATTAATTAAAACCCAATTAGTAGTACAAAAACATGGCGCTTAGCATCAGACAACAGTTTGCTTAGCTCACAAAGCTTTGCTCCCTTTATCATGTAAAGCTTGTGAACGAATTAAAGAGAGCCAATTTCCAGCTCCAATATCTTACAGTCCAACAGAGATAGTTTAGAGGATAATTCTTTTGAAAACTCCAGGAAATGATGCTCACTTTTTTCCATTTTTTTATTAATGAAACTAAGGGTGGTGATAAAGCTTAGCCTTTTGTAAAACGACAAGTTACAAGTATTATTATGCTTTAGTATAACAGACTAATTCAGGATTAAAGAAATGTAGAATTTAATTATCATTGTGTGTTGAAAACACCATGTTACCTTCGAAAGTTTAGACTGTGCTATATGAATGTAAAATCATTTAACCACATACTTAAGACAAGTCAAACATACTCGTAAATAAGCTCATAAACAACACTATAAAGTCAAATATTTAACGAAAACTCCCTAAAATTTCAAACGTAAATGCGGCATTATTCACATTTAAGCGTTGCATCTCATTGTTTTCTATATTTTCGTACAATTTCAACAGCTGCGCTCGTAAAGATGCAGCGCGCTGCGGTTTGTGGCATATGAATGAAAATTATTTCACCAGGCAACCATGGCCGGCGTCTGAACGCCTAATTTGAAGACAGCCTTCGCATCTGCCTCTCACTTTAATGGGCTGCATGTGTTGGTATTAGTTTGAAATGTGAGGTTCTTTGGTCTTTGGGTACCACTTGACTTCTCTTTGTCTATCTTTGTTTTGAATACTTTATACTTCTGTTCGGTCCTTCGAGCCGGATAGATACAATTCAGTTGATAAATTGAAAGAGGCATTAAGCATAAACTGTTGAATAAATAAATCATGTCATTATAGTCGGTTTCGGATTACAGAATAGTTCATTATTGAAAAGGTCTACCATTTAATTAAAACTTTTCGGAAGTATCAACAAAATAAATAATGAAAACGAATAAATCACCAACAATGAGATAAACAGATAATCAATTTCCAGACTCTATAAATAAGATTATTTATTACAATTGAATACTTAACGCCACTATAATTACGTATCAATCGGAAACAATTATCGGCGATGCAAAACCGTTACATTTTTAATCACTACTCGTGATTGGTTGGTTAAATAGTTTGGGAGCCAATGGGAAGCAAAGCTCGTCGTGCGCCATTTTAATTATGTTTTGTTTGAATTCAGAATGGATTGCAAGCGTTAATCAAGGTCGGGATTTTATTAATGAGCAGACTTTGGTAGGGAAGATTAATTATGTAAATTGGTTGACATATTCGGATGAACTGCGGTTGCGACCGTGTCGACGGTTGCCGGAAATGGTTTTTGAATTATTAATTCCGTTATTAATTACTGGAGTGGAGTTAATAATTTATTTTTCTTGTTTGAGCCACTCGGGAGTGTTTCTTGATGGGATGAAAAGTTCATAACATGATGTTGTAGATTTAATGACGATACTTGGATATTTATGAAGTTTTTGAAGCATGTTATACCTATTGCTTTCATCATTGGCTACCAGAAAGGTTATTATAAATACAAAATAAACATGAATTGTGTCCAACATGTAACTTTATAATTTAATAAAATACTGAGCATGCATTATCATAGATTATATATATAAAATATTACAGCTTATACCAGTTATCAAAGTTTCTGTATACATGGCACTGAAACTTTCCTTAATAGGCACAGACAATGTGTACCCTAAGTTATTCATTTTACTTGACTAAATATATTAGTACTAGCTTTCATTTGTTCGTATAACATGTTGAAACTGGGTCTGTACGTTGAATATTTTATGCGGGGCCAATTATCTAGTAATCGTCGCCTAGTACTGTAATTGCATATGTAAAGTGCTACTAGTTTAGTTTTCGTGTTGTTAGAAGTGCAATTTAATAAAGAAATTAATTGAGAATAAACTGAGGCATAAAAAATATTTATTTTTAATATGAAACTTGAATTTATATTCATATTTTATAATCATTTCAGGCACAATTAGCTCATGTAAAAAAAACTGCTTTTGTTTACGATAACTTTGCGGTTTTTGTGAATAAAATAATATAAAATATGGGATTAAGATACTCTTAAGTGATTCATCAACCAATACTTTGCCCGCTACCTCTTCCAGATTGAAAACCCGTGTCCTCGCGGTGGGAAAACCAAAACCTGTTTATTAATATTATAAGTAGGCAATCTCTATTAAACTAAAGAGTATCAAGCTCAAACTAACAACTAATTTCCGCAACTAAATCCTTTTCAAAGCCCAAGTGTAAAACAATATTAAGTGAAGCACGCAAAAGTTTAATATTCAGTCTTCAAAGTTAAGCCAACTTCGAAGGCATTATAACATAATACCTAATCTTACACATTAGATTCAGATTGGGGGGGAGATTGCGATTGAGAGAGTCTCACATTATACTTGAATATTACACTTCTTACTATCAGATAATGGAATCTAGTAACGCTGTTAAGTATCTGAATGATTTTCAGAAGTTAATCGGCAGTCATCATTGATCGTAACTGAGGATGAATTATTATTGTTGAAATTATTGTTAGTGAGTAGTAATGCTCCTGTGGTAGGCTGTGGCTAGTCGAGTCTAAAAACCAGCTTTTGGAAACCCGCTATTTTTAAATTTTATTATTTGGTAATCGACATATTATTTGTACATGTAGGTTTTCTGTGTAATGTAGATGTGAAGTGGCAGATATTTTTCTGGGAACAGTACGTTTTTTTCTGAGATAAAACGTACCCTTTGTTTGTTTCTGTACCCTCAGCTATGAATATACAAAATTACAGGATGATCGGTTCGTTGATTTAGGCGTGAAAAGGTAGCAACAAACAAACTTTCTATCGCATTTATTTAGTTTCTCTTTTTCGCCTTAAACGATTTCAATGAATCTTGGTACAGAGACAGGACCTTAAACGTGGTTAAAGACTTTTTTATTTGTATAAAAGAAATAAGAGAGGGCGAGCAAATCCAAACCAAACCATGGGCTCGCATGGCTTTAAACTGTTCTTAAAATAGCGAAGGAAAACCTGTGTAAAGAAAGTATAGTACATATTTTATACTGCAATTTCAATAGCTGCGAGCTGTTGATTTTTTTATGCCCTTAGTATCCGCGTGATGGTCAACTCACAGCTCACTTCCAATTACAGAAACCTCGATCCCAGCACTTGGAACATTACAAGGCTGAATAAACAAACTCTCCGTCATAACAATTTGTGAGTCCCGAAGGACTTCCAAAGTGAGAAAATAGTTAGTCAATGTAATAATAAAGCCCTAGAACTTTACCAAAATAAATACATCGACAAATTGATTCGACCTCGTCTAGTCTAGCCTGTGACCTCGAATAAAACAATATTTTCACCGAACATAATTCTATCATACAAACGCTAAGTTTGATCTTTCAATTTTCCAAAACTAATATCTAGGAGCCAGTGTTCAATTGAAAAACTGAACATCGAGATAAAAATAAAGGTTGCACGCTCTGCACAGATGGCTTGTAACTTGTACTATAAAATATTTCAATATTGCGACCGCGGGAACTATAAATCTTCGAAGATCTAATCTAGAGACAGACGATATCTGATTATGTCAGAAAACGGCGCCGTTTACTGCGGTCTTTATTCAGTTTATTCTAGACTTTAACGGCGAGGACTAGATAATAATATCAGCCTGAAGTAAAAGCTTAAAATCTCTTTTTATTCAAAGAAGGTCACTATTAACGTTTCTAACTGTTTGTAACGATCAACAGTCAAGTTTTCATCACGATTATGATGTAAGCGGAGTTTCGCGTAATTACCAAATTGCTCAGTGAGATCACGTAATAGGCTCCTCTACATCTTATTTCGAGTTCTCGCGAAACCTCTCGCGATTTTCCGTAAATATAGAATGCGCGCTCACGGTGACATAATTATACACATATCTGTATAAATATAACTTCCCTCATTAAGACGAGGGGAGACTGACGCACAAATGACTTTCAAACCTGTTTACAATCATCGCAATAACAGAAAATTTAATACTTGTCGTGTTGTCTGCCTCTCTGACTTACAGAATTAATTTTCCTTTCAGAATAGTAAAATACAAAACTTATTCAGAATATTGTTCATCCAAAATATTTTCTGAATAGTCGGAGCAGTCTCAATGGTGATATTATTTACGAGCACTGTAATTCCTTGAAGGTTGGAATAAATCAGACATTTTCCCAGTTCTTATTCGATAAAAACTTTCATACATTTCTGGTGTTCCGTGCGGACGTTGGGAATCCGGTACATTTGAATCAATTGGGTTTCTTTCTGGTTCAGAATTTTATATCTTACTTTGTGGTCTAAAGGAGGGTTTGACACGAATTAATAGTTCGATAGTTCTCTCGGTCTATCGCCAGTAAAGTCGTGGTCACCTATTTTATTTCGTAGGAGGTAAACTGTAAATTCTCCGTGTAAATTTATTCTCCAATAAATTTAAACATTTTCCTTGCCCATCGTCCCCGACACCACAGTAAGTCAAGTGAAGCTCTATTTGTTACAAACCCAATTTATTACTTTCTATATCTAGTGGCGACATTTCTTTCTACGGAACACTTTTATCACAATTTTGGCGGACCCGTCCAGTTCAGTAATTGTGTTACTGGAACTTCGCCGAATGATCCTGGAATATAAATTGTGGGAATTGGGTCGATACTTGTGTTTTTTTAGGAATGTCTATATACAGTATTATTAGCTAAATGAGACTGAAATAAAACGGTCCTGTTTCTTTCTAGTATATTCCTTTGAGTCGTGGCTCTCTAGTTCGAACACTGCTTCATAGAATTGAATACTATTCTATGTACTTATATCGTTTGAATTACAGATATGAAAGTATATATCATAAATGTTATATTAGCGTTTATGTATATGTACATGCATATAAAATCTAAGGCCCTATGCACACCTCGTAAACGCGCACCGTTGCATTTTTATCAAACAGAGCAGTCTGTTGTCGTTTGCATCTATTCAAACGCGTTTTTGAATTTATATAAGTGTGCAAAGGCCTACAGGCTGCGTCTGACTTGCGTGCGTATCGCGTCTGTATTGAAACAAACGCGCGTCAAAGGCGCGTTTGTTTCAATACACGTGGTGTGATAGGCCCTAAGTTAACATATTGGGAGGTCTTATCGCTAAAACCATATTTTTGGGACAACCATTCAACAATGTTAGTCATTAGCTATGTATTATGTAGTTTATTGAAGTTTTTTTTTGCATATAGTAAATTACAAGTATACGTTGCCAGAAGTATTGCTCTACCTATATGTATATTCTCCAGCCAGCACTATACATTACCATTATTTTTATGTGTTCACAGGAGCTGTAAAAACTCTTGAGTGAAGGGGCCTCATATATCACTCGTGAAATATGTTGAGGTGCCACGGTGGAAACACCTTCCTAAATATAGTAGCATCCTTTCTGCTTTACTTTCCACTAGTTTTCAATTGGAGAACCCCGTTACTGGACATATATTTCTAGACTGGACACTTGCCGCGTAACACTTTATTACGCAGACATGAATGTATTAAAGTTATATTTACATAATATACGCATGCATTTAATAGAAATATAAATCATTCATTCATTCATTAAAAATACTGGTAACAATTTAAATTAAAATCATTTTTAACCGACTTCCAAAAAGGAGGAGGTTCTCTATTCGACTGTATGTATTTTTTTTTTTTATGTATGTTCACCGATTATTCGAAGACGCTTGAACCGATTTGAAAAATTCTTTTTTTGTTTGAAAGGGTATACTTCCAAGTTGGTCCCATAGAAATATTGTCATGATCTGATCACGAACTTTGGAGATATGGAACGGAACTCTTCAATAATAGACAGCAAATCTGTCGTGATTGCTGCAATCGCTTGGATGTTTATTGTTTACACAACATCATAACATAACATCACGCCTGTTTGCTCTGAGGGGGTACGCAGATGTGCACAGTATACCCATATTTCGACAGTTTGGTATGTTAAGTTTCGTTTTATTGGGGATAAGCCTATTACCATGAAAAATATTGTTAATAATAACTAAGTAAAATAAATGCATAGCAAATATTTGTATAGGATATTACAACTAATAAAAATAATTGAAAAATAAAAAATAAACTTTTTTTGCAAAAAATAAAACCGACTTTAAAAACACAAAAAAGTGAAAAATAACTTCAGAAGTAAGTCTAGTCAATTGTTGACCGATTTTCAAAATTATTTTTTCATTGGAAAGAGTATACTCCCGAGGTTAGAAAGAGATATAGGTTAGATATAGATACATGGTGACAATGGGAGCACCCATTGTCACCATGTCAGGATCTGATGATGGAATCTGGAAGGTAAAATTCCTTAACGGTTAAAAGTCAGAATAATAACTCAAGTTATATGACGTAGTTCAACTTACTACGTACGTACCTACGATATTTACACTAATAAATATAGAAAAAAAAAACAACCTACTGATCAGATGAGGTATCAAGACAGAGGGTTTTATAAATTACTAAATGTAACTAAAAGAAAATGACAAAGTTAACTTACTACATACGTACCTTTTTTTTATCGTGGTAAAATCATCAAATGAGTCCTCCCACCCAGGGCGGGGCGGGAGGGACTGTCAGACTTGTACTGACCAAAATCCACGGTGTCCTTCACTAGCCCTTTACGTACCGGGGTCACGGTAATGGGCAGGTCCCGCGACCCCGGCAGGCTATGGCCCTCTACAGGCCCCGTCACTATGCTGACACTCCTTGAGGCGCGCGTGGAACACAACGCGCCGTCGACCCGGGCATGGTCCATGGTCGGGCTGCGAGTCGCCCATTACTCGCCGCCCGCATGCCCGCGACTACGGTGGCCGGAGATCGTCTTGCGACGTCCGACGCCGTAGGCGTCTACCACTGCGGCTGGGGTGGAGGGAGAACGCTGTCCTCTCCCTCACGCGGCCCGCCTCCTCCTTCGCAAGCATGACTGCTTCGCAGAAGGAGGCGACCGCTTCCCACTCCGTCTCGCCCCGCAGCATGGCCTCGACCAATGCCGGGCGCGAGAGGTCTCCGCCTATAGCCGTCGTGAGGACATGGCGGTGCTCTGCCCAAGCGGGGCAGTCCTGCACCGTATGCTCCACCGTGTCTTGGCACCGACTTCAAACAGATCAGTAGGTGCCTAGCACACAACATTATAAAAATATTATAATTAAATTTATAGCTAATTAGGTTTAGACAAGAATGGTCACATTGTAATTTTGTAAATAAATCATTATAGGTTGTTTGTAAATACATAATAATTATCTTGTTTGTTAAATAAAATAATATTGTAAGTTGATTTAGAATTGGTAGGTAATAAGTTTTTTATTTAATTCGTTTGAAAAATACGTGCATTTTTGTTTTCTGAAATAGATAAATAGTAGTTTATTTTTCTCTTTTTAGTGGTTTTAGATGGGGCGTTTGTATTTTTGGTAGTCGGTTTTTTTTTTGTTAAAAAGTTTTTTTATTCGTTGAAAGACTTGTTACTTTTCACAGGATTAGTTGAGTCAAACGTCCGCAACTAACAATAATACTATTTAAATAGTGAAAAACGCCGAAAAAATAAATATGTAAAATAATAATATTTTTTATGTAAAGTATCAGCAACCTTCCTATCTGTTATTTAGTTTGCTGAATATTTCTGCTGAAAAATGCTTTGTAAACAATAGCAATCATTACAGAACAAGAAAAAAAAAGAATTCAGAAACATAATGAACTTACAATCCACGTTCATTGTTAAAAAATATTTTCCAATGTTTGAAGGAGGCACTTGTGCAGTAATCTCGCAAAGACTAAGTTTGGAGAGCACTGGTGGTCGAAATATTGAAGCTGCGGAGGCAAAATAAGCTGAAAACTTGGCTTTATTCCAATTAATTTTTGTTACAACAATAGTTTCTGTCTAGATTTGGAAGCACTACAAGATTTTTGATATTGTTTTAAGTGGTTTTAAAAGATTAGTTGTTGGATAAGTTACTTATTAAGCAATTTATTATGAATACTCCTGAAAATAAAGCAAAATCGAAGATTATGAACGTGAATGGAAATTAAAATTGGTAAGTCTAGCGTTACTAGGCGGTCGCAGGACTTTAGTCGCAGTGGATTTTAGTCCGTACGAGTATGACAGTCCCTCCCGCTCTGCCCTGGGTGGGACGACTCTTTTGATGATTTTACCACGATAAAAAAAAGCGTTACTAGGCAGAATTTATTTGTTGGTTGGTTTAGCTTGTATTCATTATACTTTAAAAAGAAAACGTCAGGCCATGAAAACTAAAATGCAGTAATCTTACTACTACTAGTTTTTGATAAGTAACGGAATGATGAAAGTGAATTTTTCGCCACAAAATAGCCATGGCTGAACACAGGATACTTTTTATCCCGCTATAACGTTCGAGCGAGATAATTTTCATCTTCCAAACGGGTGAAACAATTGACTAAAGAAAGTCGTAAATCATTTCCCAGAATTAGAATGAGATCTATAAACCTTACTAAACACGTAAGCAGGTTACTACTACGTTTTGCATTATCACTGTCAAACTACGATTGCAGAAATAGTAAGAATCAAAATCATGTCACGTTTATAGATCTCGAAAGTTGAACTTACCACTTAGTTTTCAACGACTTTTTTTTTTATCGTGGTAAAATTATCAAATGAGTCCTCCCACCCAGGGCAGGGCAGGAGGGACTGTCAGACTTGTACTGACTAAAATCCACGGTGTCCTTCAATAGCCCTTTACGTACCGGGGTCACGGTAATTCGCAAGTCCCGCGACCAGTTTTCTACGACTTAGTAAAAGATAGTCCAACAGTCAGTCACTACAAATGCACAATTGTAATTAACCTTAACCCTTCAGTGTCGCTACTTCAAACACTTAAACAAACCTTAATGTTGATACCTTGGATTTTAACCCTCACCAGAAAAAGTTAACAACATATTTCAAAATAAAACCTTAAAGGCTTACGTTTAGAGTTGATATTTCGGGGGTGATTTAATTAGAAATAGCAATAGAATTTACATTTCAGTTACTTGATGTTTTTCTAGTTAAATGTGGGGGGATATACAAGGATCACTATATCAGGATAGGGAGCCTTTTTTCTATCGATTTAAAGGTATTATGATAGGTTTACGATGACAGTGTAAGTATTTATTCATAAACCTACACGTATTTATATTTTATAAATAACGTAATTCTTATAGAATTGAAAATGGTATTTTCCCCCCACTCTAAAAATCGAACTTAGATGTGTAGACCATGATTTTGGAGTCCGGCTGTCTCTAGTTTTATCCATGACACATATGAGTTTGTTTTTTTATACCTTAAGGGATCGTACCTTAACTTTACGAACGGCAACAGACGTCGCGAAGCGATTTCCGGCCACCGTAGGCGTTTAATGAGTGTCTCGCTGTCCGATCATGGACCATACCCGGGTTCATAGCGCGTCGTGTTCCACGTGCGGTCGTGCGCCTCAAAGAGTTGTCAGCAATATGACGGGGGGCCCTCTTAGAGGGCCAAAGCCTGCCGGGGTCGCGGGACTGTCTTGTCAGGTAATCTTGGCCCCGGAACGTAAAGGGCTATTGAAGGACACCGTTGATTTTAGTCAGTACAAGTCTGACAGTCCCTCCCGTCCTACCCTGGGTGGGAGGACTCATTTGATGATTTATCCACGTACAAACAAACATTTGGAGAATGCCTGCTGGAAACCGTTCATCGTAGCCTATAAACACCTGCAACACCAGAAGTTTCGCTTGCGCGTTTTTTGAGGATGTGAAGAATGTAGGAAGCAGCGTCGTTCCAAGAATTTAAGTGACAATTGTTCTTGACCCCCAGCTTTCGATATAAGCCAGGACCCTGAAATGATACCTATCACCAAGCAAAAGTAATGGGCCTAACACGCACAAGCTTCACCACAGTTTTGCCTGCGCAAGCCCGGCCTGCGCGTACTTGCCTGTGTGTGTGGTTGGGCGTTCAGTGTTGCCGACTGTGTGTTGTTTTTTCATGCGAGAAGCTTACGCAGGCAAAACTGTGGTGAAGCTAGTGCGTGTGGTAGTTCCATAAGAACACTGAAACTAGCCTATCTATGAGAATATGCTTTTTTGAGTCAAAATGTTTTTGTAAAAAAAAAATTAGGAAAAATATGAGTGAAAAAAGTATAAAGAAGAAAGAAAAACGAGCTGCACAAATGTCAAATAATATGGAAAATATATTTAGCGGAATGGAGCCCTCGTAAAACATAATTCCTTTAGGTAAGTTACTGTAACTTCAAAACATCGATCGTATTTGCACGCACTTACTTAGGCATGTTCCATAAAAGAATATCAACAAGTCCCATTCATAATATCATATTCATTGTAACAGATCAAAGTATCGTCCGGCTGTGTGAACCAGACGGAGCTGGGACGCAAATCGTTTACGATTCAGTTCGTTCCGTGTAGTTCATACGGATCTCGGCGTTGGAGAGAAAATCCTAGATATGAGGGATGATGTTGCAGGGTAAAACAGATAGAATCAGACAGGATAAGAGTGCAATAAAAGTTTCTTTTTTTTAACCAGAAACAAATCTAGATTATATTAGTAGATACTTACTGAGAAAGCCTAATCAGTAACTGAAGCCTAACGATCAGTAAGCTACTAGAAAGCAGAATCGAAATCTATCTATAATATTAATCTATATCTAAATCTAATCTAAATCACCAGTAGCGCTTGTGATCATAACATCCACTCTATCTCACTATAATGATACTGCTAAGACCCGCCCTTTCGCTGAGGTATTGATGTGCATGAATTATACTTATAGACGTTCCTGTTGAATTATTCTATTGATGAAAACTACATGAAAATTCGTTGCGTAATTGGAAAGATGGAAGCGACTTTTTATAAAAAAACCTACAAATAACAAAGACAAAAATTACATGAATCGATGAAAAATATAACGCCACCTTTTTACCTCCACACTCAATAACTAAAATGTCTTATAACTCTCTAGCTACACGTACCGTACCTTAAATACCTCTGTACGATCCAATATGGCGGTTTTATTGCTCGTTCTGTCCCGATAGAAATCTATAAATGTGTTTTATTGTCTTGCGAGCTGACACGGTGTGTAGCACGAGTATTTGTTGTAATATTCTGGTTTAAAAACATTTTTGTACGCATTTAATGTGTTTTTTGGGTTTGTTTTAGGGTGTTTATTGCTCTTTTGTCAAGTCAATAAACTTGGAGTAGTAGATTTTAATTTAATTTAAAACTGGAGCTGATTTGGCCTCATTAGTCGTATATACATGAGTCGTTGTTCCCAAGGAGACATTTAAAAATATCATGTCTACGAGATGAGAAAGCGAGAAATTTTAACATCGTGACGCTGTCCGCCATAAAGTTTACTAGGCATGTGGTGGATATCGGGAATTATCAAAAATAAAAATACCCTGTTCCTACGAACACGGTTTTTTTATTTTTGATTATTTGATTTTCGAAACCATTTTTGTTTGTCCTGATAGCTGTAGAGCTATCAGGACAAACAAAAAAGGTTTCGCTTTGAAAGATGGCGAGATGAGCTGGACAAAACTAATGACGACGATCGACAATCAAAAGAATTAAAGCCACCAGAACAATACCGATAATCACTGAAGAGGAGTAGACGACGTAATGTTTTTTTTTTCTATTTAAATCTACGGTTTACCTGCCTGAGAGCTTGTTTAGTCTGTGATGTTGCCCTGGACTTATGGATTAAAGATCTAAATCCGAAAAGATAAAAGTACAAACTAAGGTAAGCAATCGGTAAACATAGTCTTTTTTTTTCGCTATGAAACAAGACACTGTGTGTTCGTTGCTCCGCCTTTTTAAAAAATCCTTTTTGGTGAAATCTTGATGATACTCGTAAAATAAATGGACCTGCATCTGTGCTTCATTGAGAACTTATAGTGCAGTGTTGATTTTTGGAGTTTTAACCATTCCACCGGTGGATTTAAGAAGATTTTGTTCGCCGGCCGGCAGCTTAGACCTACAAGCCATCACGCGCACATGAACGAGCGATCTTCCCATCTCCCTGGGTCTGAGTGGGATCTCTGGATTGTCAAGGTACGTTGGGCATGTTTTGCTGCTAATAATTTTTGGTATTGGTTTCTCGAGGATTCATCAATAGGGAAATTAGTTTTATTTTGAGGTCCGCCATTACACCTTTTACATAGGTTCATAATTCAAATTTTCTCACAACCTTTCACAAAGGTGCAGGCTATTTACACGCCTCACCATATTTTATGGACTTGACTTATTTTATAGACTTGATTGAACCAACATTCTCCAACACAAACAGAATACACTCCAATATAGTCTCGATCACTATAATCACTTACTAACTGCAACTCATATTTTATTTCCAGCCATAATTCCGTGTCGTCCATATCCTCAAACTGTCAGCTTATGTCAATAGTACGGGTGTAACCAATCGATAGGCGGGGCGGAGTCACGGAAAAGATAGATACAGAAGAACCAGACGTGAAACACGTAATAAAAACATGACTAAAATGTTAGAAGTTTAATAATAACAACTAAATTTTTTTTGGCGAGGCAAAATTATCAAATGAGTCCTCTCACCCAGGGCAGGCCAGGAGGGACTGTCAGACTTGTACTGACTAAAATCCACGGTGTCCTTCAACAGCCCTTTACGTTCCGGGGTTACGGTAGCTCGTTAATCCCGCAACCCCAGCAGGCTTTGACCAATAACAACTACTTGGGTCAAAATTGTATGAATAAACAACACTTTCCAACGTTGGTCCATAGATGGGTGACCAACTACAACAAGACCCCACCGCTCTTTGAAAGCCACGGGACTGTCTTATGGATTGGTACGGTCTTATCAGTTTACCGAGACCCTGGAACAGAAAGGGCTATTGAAGGATCACTGTGAATTTTAGTCAGTACGAGTCTCATAGGATGATTTTAACAAATAAAAAAAAAACTATTTTCGTTATTTCCATGAAACCGCCAGACATTTATGAATCTCTGTAATAAGCAGTCTGTGAACTGACACCAAGATGCCCGAAAAGGTAACATGAGCTGGAAACTTGTCTCGGTCGAAACTGGTATTTATTTGACATAATCACGGGACTACCACTGTAATTTCACACGATATTAGAATCTGGCCTTCTGTACCTATCTTTTATACGTGTCTGGGTAGGGCAGACTGACGTCCAACCGGTCATTATAACCCGTCCCTCTATTATGGGCAAAAGAGGATTATTTTTAGATGGCAGAAATGTTTGAGTAAATGTTTTCGTTCCCTTTGAGGTAAACGTAGGTATTTATTGAGTGTTTGGGTTGTAAATGTTTGTAATGTTATGTGAGATACTTTGGTGCGGTCCACGGAGGAATTTTCGGTAGTTTTGGATCTGAGATCTTGTTTCTTCAAGTGGATTATAGTGAAGAATTTGGCTGTCTTGAGCTGGAACTATCTTGTTTGTTACGTCGCTATTTCATTCGGATTTTATTATGATTTTGGGTGTTTAATGTAATCTAATAAATAACGTTATAAGCAATACTTCAAACTTTCAAACTGTATGGAAAAATTTAAAGTTTGTTTTGTTATTTCGGATTTAGGATGTAATCTTTGGATTTACTTTCTTTTTAACGTGGTAGTATCATCAAATGAGTCTCCCACCCAAGGTAGAGCGGGAGGGACTGTCAGACTCGTACTGACTAAAATCCACGGTGTCCTTCAACATCCCTTTAGGTTCCGGGGTCACGATAATTCGTGAGTCCCGCGACATCTTTTTATTTACTTCGAAAAACTTTTTATTACGTTTCGGCAGCATCATCGTTTCACATTTGGAGAGTAACGGCCGACGTTACCCACCTGATGTGAAACGATGATGAGGCCTAAGTGAAGCACGTTTGCCTAAAATAAACCTATGATGTAAAGCTACATTACAGTACCTAATTGTTTTGTCGCAACACTGAGTAATCAGGATACCTCGGGCTTGGAACGTGAAGGAACAGGTTTATAGCCAGTCTTATAGTATCTTCTGCTCTAACTAGGGCACAAGTTGTTGACTTTTACACACCAAAAGAACGTTAAGTATTTTCTATGCGAACCATAGTAGCGAAGCTAGTATCTTTTTTTCTTTCAATCCTTCCAAGATTTTTTTCATAATTATAATGCAGTCCAATAAAAATTATAATTATTTCTACTTGAACTTGCGCCACTACGAACTAAAACATAAGACCTAAAATCGTGTCACCAATTACTGCTCCCAACCACGTACAACCAGCAACAAAATTGTAAAATGCACTGAAAATATCTGCCATATAACATGCTCCCCACATCTTTATAACTTCCTTGGCTGTAAAGTACCACCTCGCAAGACCTCACGCACATAGAATCACTCGTAAAAGCCGAAAAGCCGCGACAGTTCAACGTACTTACAAACTGAACGTTAGGGACACAGTAGTTAATAAAGAAGCTTTAAGCTCAAGAAGCTACTATGTGCAAATTATCATAATGTGAGGGGTGGATGAAAGGACCCTCTCTAAGTGGCTTTAAAATGATTGTTAATGCACACGATAACTCAAACTTGATCATAATTTAAAAGTTACAGTGGCCTAATATTTACAGATGTCTTTTAGTTTAGCTTCTTTTCTATCAACAAATTTGACAGTAATTAATCTTTCTTTTGTATACACTTCTTAGTTTATTGCATGGTATGCACATAAATACGGGCTATAATCAAAACAGCTGTTACGAGTTATTATGTTTGAAAGTAAATGTGTCCATCTTACTCTTGTAACCAGTTTCTGACTGCGGCTAGTTCATCTTCAACCACGCCACAGGCTATTTTCGTTGCATAATTTCGTTCCCACTGATTTGAAAGTAGGTTTTGATTTTAATTCGGGACTAATTTAAAGAGAGCTTTCGTATAAATATTAACTGCGATTTAGTTGCACACACTCCCGATTTCATGGTAGAGAATGCCCAATATTGCTTGGAGATAGCCTTCTGTATTTTACACTCAGTGGTCTGCAGTTTGTTAGTCACGTTTGCCAAGACTTTGCTTTGCGAATATTCGCAGCACATCTCATAAATAAGGTATCACGTTCAATAAATGTTATGGATGAGCAGAGTTTCAGCTATATGACTATATCGTTATGCAAGTAGGTATTATCTACTCCCATCGTAAAAGTTATACAGTAAAAGAATCATAAGAATACAGTAATAGAAATATGCTTTCAAAGGGACTTCTCAAAAAATGCTTCAAATTGGAGAACCTCTTAGATGTTTTCTCGGAAAAACCAATCGCGTGATTTATTTTTTAAAAGAATACAAGAAAAAATTCGTTTCGTATCTCAGCATTTTCAGCGCCGCGCCAAAAACATAAAGTAGCCATTTTACTTTAAGAAAAAATTCTACGTATTTCTAAAAAACGTAACTTTGTATTTCTATTTCCAGGTAAGTAAAGCAAAGTCAAATCAAAGAAAAATATGGTTACGTAGCAAGCGATGTATTTATTACTGTCGCATCGCATAATATACATTGAATTATTCATACGCTTGTCGCTGTCCCGTCGAGAATCGTCTCGTACTTGAAGAGTAATGGAAGACCGACATGTGAAAATATCGTACGTTCTATCATGATTCAGATATTCATAAGATGGGGACAAGACCGATCTGTTTTGTCCTCAACTTTTTGAAGTTCAATGTTCCTTTAGTTTAGTTGCATGGAAATTATTTTTGCCTGAAGCTATGCGATATTAAACAGAGGTATATTAAACCAAAATATACAAAAAGTTATTGTTCACAAGGTTTTGCCCACGACTTTGCTTGGGTTTATTTAGAATTTTATTTGACAATCAATTTGCATTGTACTCTTTTTTTAATAATGTAACTCAATCATGATTTAAAAGAAACGTGGCGCTTTTATTGTTGTTTACTCTATGTCCGTTTCTGTGATCTGTTCAGTGGTTAAGACGTAAAGAGGTTATAAAATAACTTACTTTCACATTTGTAATATTTTTTATGATACAGTACATCATCGACCACACAGCCTATAGACACCTAATACACGATAAAACGCACGAAAACTATTCTGCCAACTTGCTGAGGTATGACGTCACCGAGGGGGACGGGGTACTGCGTCCTGATTGGTCAATTCAAGGTCAGAGCATGTCACTAGGGATGGGACGGTTTTAAATCAAACAAGAAAGTATCGACATTTTTAAATTGTATTTAATAAAATATGTTTTTACATACTTGCATTCAATTACCTTCTTTTATTGTAATTACGATTGAATCATGTAGGTAAAATATAAAAATGAATAAACAATGTTTTAAAATTTCCGTAATTATTATAAGCTATGTTCGAAGTCTTTGGTGAGGCCTATCAAATTGAATGCAGCGCGATGTTATAGAGTTAGCCCAAAAACATACAGCCAAACGGATCTCTTCGCCGCTACCGACAACTCGGTGGAGATGACGGGGTTTTGGGCCAATAAAATATAAATACCGTCGTGCCAGCGACACGAAAAAGAAGAAAGGTTCCGAAACTATACTTTTTGCCTAGGAGACAGAAAAAAAAAATCAATAATTAAACTCACTGGTGCGTATAACCTGCAGAAGTTGTAAATTTCAGCTAAAATCACACGCGGATTGAGCCTAGATTATTAGAGCAATCTAGGCTATAATTGCTGATTCTGTCATAAGCAGTTGAAGGCAAAAAAAAACTACGCAATCGGGAAGAAAGGCACAGGAGATCGTCCAATTCATTAATCGTACCACATACCTTGACCAGCGATCCCAAGCGCGCGCAGGCGACGGCCACGTGTCCGCTTTCGGGATGAACAGCTCACAGGTCTTTTCTGGATACACTATGCTGGCCAGCAGTACACAACACTATCATAGGTCTGGGGTAGGCTGATAACAGTTTATATAGGTTCAGTTCAGGGGTTTTAGGGCGCGATGGGACTAATTAGTGTCACACATAGCATGCGCATCCATACGATCCCAAGGTTAGAGCGAGACTACCTATGTCGGCGCGGCGCGACATGCGCGCGCGCTGCACAGCACGATGAAATCACCGAATCAACGATATATGGCACAGATTAAATAAATTAGAACAGTAAACCAATGCCTCTCAATCGCCATTAGGTGATGTAGAAAAATATAAAGAAACCTGTAAGTTACGAAGCGTAACCATTTTCCCCGGCTTGAAAGTTCCCACTTTCGAAACACCAAGGAGAAATAAATAAAATTGCATATCATCACAACTCAACAAAAGCTATAAGAACGGTTGCGACTCTAGATAATAAGTAAGAATACTTAACTAACTATTCTACGCGGTAACTAAATCTAATACTGCACATTGGTGCACGGTAAGACTTAATATTAAGGTAACTAAACTTATTGCGTTGGCAAAGGGCACAACTTTACTACCGGGCGACTCCGAAGGATCCCGCTTTGAGTCTTAACAGATGCGACTCTACAAACTCCGTTTTTATCGGGAAATATTTCGTGAATTACTCCTAACGGCCAATGCAAAGGCATCACATTGTCCTGCATGGAGACGACAACCATACCGACCCGTATTGGATTGGCAGGAGTGTTCCATTTTTGTTTGGATTGTAGGGTGTGCAAGTACTCTTGGCGCCACCGCTTCCAAAACGATTGAACCATCTGATCAGTCAATTCATATCGCGAAATAATATGTAACCGTTTTTCATTAACTTCGCGAGCGGGAAGAAATAAAAGAGGTTTCGTATGCAAGAAGTGCGCCGGTGATAATGGAGTGGGCTCTGACGGATCTGAGCTGATCGCATACAGAGGCCTCGAGTTTAGTAAAGCTTCTACTTGAGTTAGCATAGTGTTAAACTCGTCAAAGCTAAGAATTTGCTGACCGATGACTTTGCAGAGATGCGTCTTGACACTCTTCACTTCACTTTCCCAACAACCACCAAAATGTGGAGCTCTACAGGGGATGGTTTTGAGTGTGATTCGATGCTTTGCAAGTTCTCTTTCCCACAAGGGGTGATACTCTTTAGCCAAGAAGTGGTACAGATCTCGGAGATAGGATTTGGCTCCAATAAAATTGGTAGCATTATCCGTGTACAGACACTGAACCGGACCTCTACGCGCCAGGAAGCGTTTCAACGCAGACGGAAAGCTCTCAGTGCTAAGATCTGAGGCAATCTCAAGATGCAGAGCGCGAGTTGTCAAGCATGTAAAAAGGCAGATGTACGCTTTCCTGGCCCTTTGGCCTCTAGCACGCACCGACGTGACCAAGAAGGGTCCCGCGTAGTCGCAACCTGTATGAGAGAAAGCCTTAGGAGCCGACTCAACGCGACAACGTGGTAAATCTGCCATTATAGGAAAGGTAGGTCGTGGCTTTGCTCGAAAGCAAATGTTACATTTAAAGGTTATGTGACGTGCAATACGTCGCGCGGACAGGATCCAATACTTTTGTCGTAAGAGCGATACGAGCAAGGTTGGACCTGTGTGGAAATTTGTCACATGATAGTGGGAAACTAAAAGTTCCACTATGTGATCTTGACGCGGAAGGAGGATCTGATGACGAGAGTCAAACTCTAGCTCAGAGTTTGCTAGGCGACCTCCAACGTGGATAAGTCCCTCGTGAAGGAAGGGACTAAGCCGTTGTACTGGCTTAGAGCACAACTCATTGCGGGCTAAACGATCGAGATCAGATTCAAAGTGAATCCTCTGCACCGATCGCCACACAATAGCTTCAACGAACTCTAAATCAGACGCGGTAACGGGCCCGCTAGGGAGCCGTTTGATAAACTTATAAACTAAGCAAATAGTTTTTAAATACTTAAACCAGGACGAGAACCTGGTAGAGCAAACGTACAAAAGGTTGTCGGAAGGAGGACTTCTGTCAGAGCATTCGTGCGAGAGAATAGGTAAAGCCACGGGCTTCATTTCTGGAAGTTCTTGCGACTCACCTGAAACGAATGGTTTTATCGGCCATTCAGCGCGGGGAAGTTTAAGCCATGAAGGCCCATTTAGCCACAACGGATGATGCACTAATTGGGCAGGCGTTAAACCGCGAGAGAGGCAGTCACTGGGATTTTCAGACCCTTTCACATGGTAGAAGTGATCTGCCGAAAGATTCTCATGAATCTTAGCAATACGATTGGCTACGAAGGTGTGCCATCGATGCGGTGCGGAATGAATCCAACTCAACGTTACAGTTGAATCCGAAAAAGCTACGACTACCTCAATGGCGTGTCGAGCTGCGAAAAGGTTATATACTCGCTTTATCACATTTGATAAGAGGAGTGCGGCGCATAACTCGAGACGAGCTAGCGAAACGACTTTAAGTGGCGCGACTTTAGATTTCGCACACACCAGCGAGACCACGATACTACCGTCAGGTCTGACAACGTGGGCATAAACCGAACCACCGTAAGCCTTCTCACTAGCGTCGGCAAAACCGACGAGTGAGAGTCTACAGCGTTCTACGACGCCAACATGTCGCAAAAATCTCAATTTAGAGATGATTGGCAGTTCAGATTGAAACTGTTCCCACAGACGAACAATGCGAGGTGGTGGGACGTCATCCCATCCAAGTTTGACAAGCCAAAGCTCTTTGATGAGAAGCTTGGCGTATAAAATTATCGGTGCAACGAGGCCCAAAACGTCGAAAAGACGTGCGATGGAAGAAAGAATATTCCGTTTAGTGCAAGTGCGAACATCAGGGTTAACTTGGAATACGAAACAATCCTCGTCAGGGAACCAACGAAGTCCCAGTATTTTCTGGGTCGGATCTTTACTGAGGTCCACGCTCTGTGAAAGTCGTAATGACTCTGGAATAGTCCGAAGAACATCGACACTGTTGCTTGACCACTTCGTCAATTGAAAATCACCGAGAGAGAATATTTTTATTAGTTCACGAGCCGAGTCTATAGCTAGCGCACTGCTAGGTAGAGAACTAACTATGTCATCTATATAAATATCTCGCTGCAAAATGTCCCTGGCGAGAGGCAACCGTGCTCCTTCATCCTGACATAACTGTTGGATAGTGCGAATAGCTATAAAAGGACTACACTTTAAACCAAAGGGAAGCACTGAAAACTGATAAATTTGAAGTTCTTCTTCCTCGTTAAACCGATATAAGATACGTTGTAGGGAACGATCTTGCGAGCGTATACCTATACGTAGGTACATAGATTTGACATCTGCGGAAATAGCGACACAAAAAAGCCTAAAATTTAATAAAATGTTGAAAAGGTCAGCCTGAAGGACTGGACCTGCGTACAGGATATCATTGAGCGAGGTACCGTTATCTGTACATGCACTGGCGTCTAGAACCACACGCAATTTGGTGGTCACCTTATCCTCTCGAATGACAGCATGGTGAGGAATATAGTATTCCATTTCTCGCTCCTTACAATTTCGTTTGGGCAACATACATTCAGGTACGATATTCTGCACCAAAGAAATATAATTGTTCTTTAGATAATCCCGTATGACGTCATCATAAAGAAGCTTCACGTTAGGAAGTGATTTAAGTTTACGTTCAAGACTATAGAATCTCTTGCGAGCCATATTAAAGGAATTTCCCAAGGCTGACGCGTCTGTTTTTAGTGGTAAAGCTGCAACATACTTGCCATTTGAAGCACGGGTAATTGTGTTACAATAAAACTCTTCACATTGTTTATCATCCATACTCCCAATGGCTGAAGCAGTAACATCTTCAATCTCCCAAAACTTACGAAGATCGAAGTTGTCGACAGAACTTGCAAAGAAAGACAGAGTGTCAGTTGGAGGTTCGATGATAGGTGCTTCTCCTAGAAGTATGTAGCCGAGCACTGTCTCCAATGCGTCGGGACAACCGGGTATGCTGGTCACTTGACCAGGTCGCAATAACTTAGCGAACAGCTTGACCCCAAGTAACATATCAATATTACCTGGCACACCCCAGCTGTCATCCGCGAGTAGTTTAGGATCAATATGATTTAATACGGACGTATCTATAGGACCCAGTGGAAGCTGTCCGGTTATTTGATCCAAAACTAAAGCGTCTATTTCATACTTAGGCTGCGAGCAAAACCGTGAGCTGAACGTAAGATTCACCGAGCCGCGAACGGGCTGCGACGTGCCACCAATACCACGAACGGTAGTTATCGAGTCAGTATGTATAGTTAGACCAAGCATACGGCAGCAACGCGATGTCATATAATTCTTTTGTGACCCAGGGTCCAAGAGACATCTAACCACCACGGCCTTACCCTTCCTACCCGCCACCAACACCTTGGCAGTAGCCAGCACCTCCGTACTACGTATGGCCTGGACTTGAGCAGAAGAATGCGTACACAACGCCACACGATCGGAAGCAGCTGGACCGGCCGCAGAAGCGGAGGTGGGGGCGCTAGCGGGCGTCGGCGCAGGGGCTTGCGTCGATTGCTCGAAATGCAATAAGGAATGATGCTTACCGTTGCATTTCCTACATGTTGACTTAAATAAACACTTAGAGACAGTATGTTGGCTACTTAGGCAATTACCACATCTGTTATTGTCTTTTATAAACTTAAATCTATTATCGACGCTCAACTTTTGAAACGCTTTGCACATAAACAAGTGTTTATGCGTGGAATGACAAAGCGAACATTTAGTTTCAGTAGCCACAAACACCTGCGATTCTTTAGATGAGGCGCGGAGGCTACCTGCGGGTGCGGACTTACTAGCCGCAGGAGAGGTGCGATACAAGATTTTTACTTGTTCACGAACAAACTTTACAAAATAATCATAATCTAACTCCTGTTGATTACGAAGCGACATTTCAAAATGTTTTGCGATATCAGAGTCTATTAACTTAAGACCCAAATGAATAAATATAAAATCATCTAAGTTATTTATTTTCAATTGTTTCAGTCCCGCAACAGTAGAAGTTAATTTATCGAAACCCTTTTCAATATTAGCGGGTGTCGATCCGAACGATTTCAATGAGAACAGCTGATTTAGATAATTAGTAGCGAGCGCGCGAGTATCTAGGTACTTGGCGATAAGCGCCTCCCACACAACAAGGTAATTATTGCCAGAAGGTACAATACCTTCGGCCACATTCCTAGCCTTTCCCTTCAAACAACTCAACAGATAATGAATGCGATCCGAATCTGAGAGATCTGCGTTAGTATGTATAATACGTTTGAACGTCTCATAAAAGAACGGAAAGCTCTGAATATCACCGTCAAAGGTAGGCAGCTCGATTTTCGGAACCTGTATATGGTGAGCAGTAGGGCTCGCTGACGGGCTAGGTTTCTGGAAATCATTTGACTCAGTTAATGAAGATAAACTAAACTTTATTTCGCCGACCAACTCATCAAATGAATGCAATGCGCCATAGCTTACTTCACAGGTTGGATCCAATGTCAAATTGAGCATATTTATCTCGTCCATTAGTCCATTGAATTCACTACGCAATCCATCAATTTGTTTTGCCTGAGCGATGAAAGCCTTGCGTAATCTTTCAGTAGTTAAAGATTTAGTTGAATCCAAAATCCTTTGAACCCGCGCAAAATATGCGTCACGTTTACTTTCCAATAATCTAAGTTTAACCTTTTCACTCATTGTCACAAAATAATAATATTAAACCAACTTTTATCTTCTACGGAACCCCAGTGAGTGAGGTAAGGGGCAAATGAAATCGATAACTCAATTAAGATAAGTAACTTAAGATAATAGTACGGAACGAACTTTCCGTACACGCGAAACCCTAACAATATTAAATTGAAAGGTAAACAAATATAAACTACCAACGCTTCAACCGAGTGCACGTAACAAAACCTAATATAAATTAAAATAGTAAGCACGCCAAATATCTTATGAACGTACCCATCTATACTATATCTATGATTAACTCAGATATACCTACAACCCGATAATAGCATTTATGTTGGATGCGACGCGATAAACTTGTCTGCACTAACTTCTACTTGAATGAGATTAACTTACTCAATACAAGTAATATGAAGGTTCATACAGCTTCTTAACTAACAATAAGTTAAGTTTTGAACTTAGAAAAAAAATATAAACTTATTAGTTTCGTAAGCGATGCGAGTGTATTCTTAACGAAATAACTTCGTAAGAAACAGTGAGTTTCCTCACGTTATATAATAAGTATATTTTACGTTTATAAATGTGAGGTGCGGGTGTGATATGTATAATTATACGGCTATTTCCATTGAGGAGAATTAACGCGTAAAGTTTATACACATCTGTTATTTTACCTGAAGGTTTCTATCAAGAAATCAAGTTACCTTACAAAACAAAACAACAAGCGACGCGATGATAATATGGTTAATTGCAATAATTAATCATATGCGGTTGAGTCTCGCTATATAAGCATACCTGCTCGTGCAATACGAATATAACAGGCGTAAACCTGACGAACCTATACATGTGTTATTGTAAACAATCAATGTTATTCATTTAGTAATTTCGATTAGTACCAACATAATAAGTATGTAAAAGTTTCTAATGCGTAACTAAATTTAATCGTGGGTACGCGAACAAAGTTCAGAACTAGAACATTCCACAGTCAACGTACGACGATTTATACCCACTACCCACAATTTTTACAACCGATCAAAAAATATGTAATTACGCCGAAAACGAACAGATTTATAAAATAAACGTATTTAGCGATATGAATTAACGTTGATATTTAATTAAATGTATTCTTCGGAGCTTTAAATAGTGAGCTTAAAGATTTAAATTAAGAAATGATTTGACGGTTGACCTATGGCAAACGCAAGGCAGTTTGAACCTTATTACCAAAGCATTAGAGATGAGAGTTGTGTGACGATATGCAATTAACATTGAAAATTCCTAACTTTTTTTTGCTCAAAATCAGACTTTTAGGACTTAAAAATAGGCCGTAAAAAGGCCCAAATTTAATACATCCGGCTCGAAGGACCAAAATGGTGCGTATAACCTGCAGAAGTTGTAAATTTCAGCTAAAATCACACGCGGATTGAGCCTAGATTATTAGAGCAATCTAGGCTATAATTGCTGATTCTGTCATAAGCAGTTGAAGGCAAAAAAAAACTACGCAATCGGGAAGAAAGGCACAGGAGATCGTCCAATTCATTAATCGTACCACATACCTTGACCAGCGATCCCAAGCGCGCGCAGGCGACGGCCACATGTCCGCTTTCGGGATGAACAGCTCACAGGTCTTTTCTGGATACACTATGCTGGCCAGCAGTACACAACACTATCATAGGTCTGGGGTAGGCTGATAACAGTTTATATAGGTTCAGTTCAGGGGTTTTAGGGCGCGATGGGACTAATTAGTGTCACACATAGCATGCGCATCCATACGATCCCAAGGTTAGAGCGAGACTACCTATGTCGGCGCGGCGCGACATGCGCGCGCGCTGCACAGCACGATGAAATCACCGAATCAACGATATATGGCACAGATTAAATAAATTAGAACAGTAAACCAATGCCTCTCAATCGCCATTAGGTGATGTAGAAAAATATAAAGAAACCTGTAAGTTACGAAGCGTAACCACTCACCAAAAGCGGCAAATACTTAGTTGGTACTGCTCAACTTAGTAGACATCGACGGTTTTTCATAAGGATAAAACAATCTTTGCTAAAGTGACGTGAAAATATTACAGTTTAAGTAGATGGGATCCAGTTCTCTCGCTTGGTTGCAATTATCCATTTATTTTTTAAATCAAGATCGTGTGGGTATCTGAAATTTATAAATTAAAGTTTCACAATTTATCAGATGTATCTGTTGTAGGTAATTTCTAATTATTGAAAAAATATTTTTTGCATAAATTAATAGTTATAGGTTTTCGTTTTGCTTTATCGACAACAGAGGTGGTTGTACGATTTGGAGCATCACTAATATGTGTACTTAAAATCGACGAAAAGAGATGGCGAAAAAAATACTTGCAAAAGAAAGGGACGCAATCATAAAGACACCAAGTATGACCAGTGTAAGATGAACCCCGATAAATATTGTCAGAAATTTAATCTTATTTAGATTATGGAACTATTAACTTACTGATGAAATGTGATACCGTCTTTCAGGAAATTTGAAGTCTGGCTTTTTTTATCACACAAACGTATTGTATACGGGAACATATTATGTCAATTTTCTCGATTTTTTAAAGGAGTAATGCGGAAGTGTTTAAGGCTCACAGGAGTGGTCGAAACTAATACGAACTTGGTGAGTGACGACGGTTATAAGACATTTTTGCCTAATGTGTTGACAGACATTGGTCGCCTGCTATTAGGAGTCTATAGGCTGTGTGGTCGATGCAGTACATACTCTGGCCAATCGTCACAACTACCAAACTATAAGCGCAAGATAAATATGGGAGCAAAGTACGATCTAAGTAATGTTTATCCTGAATTTGCGAAAGCTAAGAAGAGAAATCTACAAAAAGCTAAGAAAATAGACAAAAATAAATCCTCATTTGTAAGAACTACTTTCTTGTAATACGTGTCTAAGATTACAACAATAAAATATTCAAGAGACTTGCAATAAAGCTATAGGTCTTGGACCCGTTTACACTAAGATGCGTAGCTTAAACAAATGCCTAATTCAGGATGCACTGTTGGATTTTAGACCGTCTCTTTTGAGCATAGAGTTTAAATTTCAACAGTGCAATTTAAAGGCTAACTTTATATGCTGCTAAGTGCTAGCGAAAAGAGGCATTCGTAAACATCAAGTTATTTGCTTTACCCAACGTTGCGTGCGCAAGTCTCCTCTAAATCGAATTGTGAACTGACAAGATAGTGCTTTCAGACATTTTAAGGGTAATTCTACGTAGAAACCGGCAGTAAATAGTTTCCCTTAGAAACGTCCATTAGAAGAAACTTGTTCTTACTTGAAAGGTTTGTGGCAATTTTACTTATTACTGGGAATTGAATTTATTTTACTGCTTTCTAGTCTTCTTTTTCAGGGTTCCGTAGTTAACTAGGAACCCTTATAGTTTCGCCATGTCTGTCTGTCTGTCTGTCTGTCTGTCCGTCCTCGCTTAATCTCTGTGACCGTTAGCACTAGAAAGCTGAAATTTGGTACCAATATGTATATCAATCACGCCGACAAAGTGCAAAAATAAAAATTGGAAAAAAATTTTTTTTTAGGGTAGCCCCCCTATATGTAAAATAGAAAGTGATTTTTTTTTTAATTTCAACCCTAACGTGTGATATATCGTTGGATAGGTATTTAAACATTTTTTGATGATGTCAATAGTTTCGGAAATAATCGCTCCTAAAGTCAAAAACAATGTGTCCCCCCCCCTCTAACTTTTGAACCATAAGTTTAGAAAATATGAAAAAAATCTGGAAAGTAGAACTTTATAAGGACTTTCTAGGAAAATTATTTTGAACTTGATGGAAAGAACAGTTTTTGTGCAAAAAAAACAAGAAGGTGGTACAAAATTCCTGGACTAAGTTTGTAGTATAATCAATTTATTTAAGTTTAAAAAAAGGCTATTTGTTAACACTTATTGTAACGGACGGGAAACTACGGAACCCTACACTGAGCGTGGCCTGACACGCTCTTGTTTATGTATCGTTTGGTAAAAAGCCAGTCTAGGTACGCTGTTCACTTTTTATTGTTTATAACCAAAATTTTATAGCCAAATTAAATTTATGTTCATTGGCAAGTCAAGAGTTATTTTAGTACCGAATTCAGACGATTGAAGGAGCGACCTCCGAGCAAATAATTCAATTGTAACATCACACAGCTACAAATTAAATATTATGTGAGATCAACTGTGCGTGGCCCGCGAAGCCAATCGCTCAGCCACTGCGCCGATCACGCAGTCGCTATTCTATTCTGATTGATTTCGTTGCAGGATGAAAGGCGTGACGAATGCGAAGCGAAGCGTTTTTATTTGTAATGTATGGAAATGTTTGAATCCAGTCACATAGAAAAGCGAAAGCGATCCGATAGCGTGACAGAACTATCGGACTGACATCTCGTATCGGTTCGTTATCGCTTCGGACTCGCCTGTCTGTTTGACAAAGGCATTAAATTCATTCTCCGGGACTTCATGTCTCGGAGCTTTTCTGGTGGTTGCCACTGTTGATTCTGACTTTCAAGAGTAGCAGTGGTTTGAAAATAGTGCAAAATCGAAATATTTTTTTTTCAAGTTGACCAGTCACTATCACATTTGAAAATTACAAAAGTT
Source organism: Agrotis puta (assembly GCA_943136025.2). NCBI lineage: Eukaryota > Metazoa > Arthropoda > Insecta > Lepidoptera > Noctuidae > Agrotis > Agrotis puta. The sequence continues at coordinate 18,482,946 of OW964176.2, read as the reverse complement.
TAAAAAAAAATGGCAAGCCCCAATCACAACACATATTAACTCTGTAGGGAAGAATGGGCAAGAAACTCCATGGACACTCTTTTTCAATTAGTACGAGTAAATCATAACAATATCTTCGTACGCACATCTGCATTAATCTTGAGATCTAGAGATGTGAGAGTCCAGTGAGATGGTTTGTTCCAAATAAGAGAATTAACTTTCAAAATTACAATAATTTCTTATTGTATATAAATATTCAGAGTTACTAAGTACACACTTTATTCTAAGAACGCGGTTTCAAAAAAGTTCACTTAAATATGATTGTTCAGAATGTACCGACAGGATCCAGTGCTTACAGAGAACGTCTGAAATTGATGCGGCTTCAGAGCTCATTCTTATGCATGGCTTTTAACGAACTACCCTCGCATGCACATCGTATAAAACTAAATTTAATTAACTTGCTGAGTGTCTTGCACTTTACGCAGAAGCTAGATACTGTTATTTTAGTTTCCTTTCGCTGTAAATAATGTAACTCTCTGTAAAATGCTGAAAGTTTCTCAGGGCTTTAACAGTTTGTTTTTAATATTATTTAGCTGCTTATAAAATCCAATATTTCATAAAAACTTCGTTTATTAATCAATATATTAATTGTTTCAATACATTTTAAGACTAGATAATAGTGTTTGTTTTTTTTTTCCAAAAGTAAAACGTAAACGTACGTAAAAAGTATACAGAACTTTATAAGGTTTCGGTGCTGAAGCACTCAGATAGATCGCTTGTTTTAGGCTTTATATTTCGTTTCATGTCAGTTTAAACATGCATTTATTAGTTTGCTTCTAGCTTTATTTTATTTGAATAATCCATAATATCCTATTTTACACATGAAGTAATTACTTATGTATAAAACTCACCGCCTCTGTATGTACAGGATGCACAGCAAACAGTAGCGCTGCAAGCGCAGCAAACGGTCGCTGCAACCGTGCAACAACAGCCCCTGTTCGTGCAACGAGCGCGCAACACGCAGCGTGCAACGCAACGTTACAAACGTGCCACCACCACGGCGAGAAGCCGCATAGTTTGTAGTTTAGTCTGTAATAAGGAATAAAAAAAAATGTGAGTAATCAAAATCATTAAATTATGTTCTCATCAGGTGGAGACGGCGAATGATTTTGTGGCAGTGTGCCGCCCGGTCAAACGGCCACAGCATGCGTGTTTAGGGAATCAACGGATTAATATCTGTCAATGCGTCAGTAGAGACAATTCACCGTCAGATCGGACCGTACTTTTAACATAATTATGACATAGTCTGAGGCGATGCACTGTGTGATTAGTAGGTATTTTGTTAGACCTGGGAATCGTTTTGTCTCGGAACTTAATGCTCAGATTTGAAACTTACGATTGCAAGACCAAGTTATATAATAATAATATTTAATTACGTCACAGTAATACTCAAAGTATACAAACACAATTCCTAACTTTCAAAACTACTATAAGACATATAGGCAGAGTATAAAGCTGTGACACACTGGCTGCACAAAGTTATGTCTCGACTATGACACAGGGCTCATGCACAATGGGGCTAATTGTTTCCTAGTGTCCTGCCTTCGGGCTACATCTAGACTTACACTTGTCTACAATGGAACTAGACGAAGTCTTTGACCAAAAACTTGTTATGGGATTGTGGGCTTTATTTACATGTAACTATGAAGGAATCTTATCTTAAGAAAAAAAAACAGATTTTATCTCTAGGTATATAATACTGGTATAGTGAAAAAAAAAAGAAATTATTTCCAGGGGTCCCGTCGCGGGACTGTACGAATTACCGTTACTCCGGAACGTAGAGGGCTATTGAAGGACACCGTGGATTTTAGTCAGTACGAGTCTGACAGTCCCTCCCGCTCTGCTGTGGGTGGGAGGACTCGTTCGATGATTTTACCACGATAAAAAAATTACAAAAAAAGGGGTCCTTTAATGTAGTTTAAGTATCCATAAACATTGACGTCGTTCTTAAACAAAACCATGTCTAGCAGTGCATTTCAGGACATCTGAAATGATGATGATGAGACAATGACGACACGGTTGGCGCAGTGGTTGAGCGTTCGACTGCTGTGCAGTGTGTCGCGGGTTCGATCCCCGCACGGAACTAATGTTTGTATGATCTGCAAGTAGTTGTTTCGGGTCTGGGCGCTTGTGTATGTGAATTTCGATGTTTGTAAACGCACCCACGACACAGAAGAAATTGCGACGTAAAACTTTCATTTTAATTCTTTTTCCATAAAAGTTAGTAAGTTTTAGACATGAACTGTTTCAAACCACAATATATTTTGGTAAACAAATCTATTAAATACTCGGAACAGTTGCTACATAATATCCACAGCAGACAATATACGTAAAGTTATGGACACAAGCATGACAGTAAGGCGAGCACACAAAAGCTAATTGTTTCCTCATGTTGTGCCCGCCGGCGTTGTATCCATGTCCTTACCATAGTTGACCATACATGCTCACAAATTCGGGATATTATCACGGTTTTGGATTATGCTCCGGGGAACATGCTTTGTGGTCATGTCAGACTGTAACGGGAACAAATTCTTGGTATTTATTTAATATCTGAACAGATATATATGTATTTACACACGGATCTTTGCATCAATTTTGGAGGAGCTCGTGGCTTAATAAATACAGCCGCCCAAGCCGATCTTCCGGGTTAAGCCGCGCTTGCCGAGGTTGGTCTGTGGATGGGTGACCATCTGTCAGGGCGAGTTTCCTCCGTGCCTCGGAAAGCACGTAAAGCCGTTGGTCCCGGCCTCATTTGTAGATCTTTGACAGTCGTTACTGTTAGTCAGAAGCTCTAAAGTCTGACAACCAGTCTTACCATGGGGTATCGTATTACCCAGTTACTGGGTTGTGGAGGTCCGACAGGCAGTCGCTCCATGTAAAATACTGATATCCAGCTGCATCCTGTTTGACTAGAAGCCGACCCCAATATAGTTGGGAAAAGGCTAGGCAGATGATGATCTTTGCACCACTTTTAATAGAAAAAATATTACAACATTAAATTATTTATCAAAAACATTACACACACTAGAGTCTGCGCCAAGACTCAACTCTTGCGGAAATTCGGAGTGCTACATTTTTATTGCAATTTAATGTAATGACATAAACACTAGCGCCACGTCAAAAGGAAAACTACCATACGAAGTCAAACATCGATAGGATTTGACACGTTCAATGAATGATTGTCCAATTTTAACCAGTGGGCCATTGGGGATTAGCTGAAACATTTCAAGGTTACCTACAATGAGAATTTCTTCTATAACAATTAACAAAGAATTTTGAGACTGAATAATATTTTAGAAGAATATTTGGTAATGATATTAAAACGCTTTGAAGTCGACATTCACAGTGAAGTAAAATTTCAATAAATCTAGCTTTAAATGAGATTATTCGTTTTTAACAGGAATCGCTTATAGTGTTATTTCTACCGACTGGAAGGATTATTTCCATCGAACTTAAAAAGGGCAGCAACACGTTACAGTTATTTAATGTTGTAGTTCTTCTTTAATTATGGTTTAACACTTTTTTTATCGTGGTAAAATCATCAAATGAGTCCTCCCACCCAGGGCAGAGCGGGAGGGACTGTCTGACTCGTACTGACTATAATCCACGGTGTCCTTCAATAGCCCTTTACGGTCTGGGGTCACGGTAATTCGTGAGTCCCGCGACCATAGTTTAACACTAAAACAAAAGTTAGCGTTGAAACTAAAACTGCAAGCGTAGATACTGTTTTCGCATTAATTTCCAGTTTCGTTGCAAAATGTATCCCTTACACTATGAGGGTAAGTGTACCGAAACTAATGGATACTGCCTAATCCTGCCTAGTATTTAATGGTTAATCATATTGTTAATGTGAATTATTATGTTTAATGAAGTAAAAACGTGGAAGAGGTGAAAGGAAGGAAGATCATAGAAGATGATGGCAAAAGCAAAATTTTATTTATTTAAATGTGCTTTATCTTCTACTACCCATTAAATTTTGCCACTAATTAACTGTTTCTAGTAATCATGACCAGCAACGATAACATTAAATTGTTTTAGATACAAATTAAAAATGAACCGAGAAACTTTCCTTATTTCTAGAAGGAAATTATTCTAAGTCACAACAAAACCCGTACGTAACACGTTTAGTCATGTGAATAGGTATTCTCAGAAAACGTTTGAGGCTATACGAAAGACGTTAAAGAGAGCTTCTATATAGCCAGAATATAGCCTCTTATAGCCTTGTAGGGGCTTATGTGGAGACAGTGTCGTAAAGCGAGATGGTTTGACAAGCAATTTGAGGAACTGCCGGATTTCGTAATTGCGAGTTTTTGGGTGCGAGACCGGTTGGATTTTACGTGTTCGTGCACTGAAAAAGGAGATAATGAGATTTTTGTTCAAGTTATTTTGATGTGAGTGGGTGTTTTATGATGAAAGATCAACATTTATTTCATTGATGACATCAGTCACGCACTTTAGTTATTTTCTACTTTCATCCGGGTCGAAGGACCAAATATTTTCTGGAATTTGAAGTGACTCTGCAAATGAACTCCATAAAATACTAGATAGATTTAACTAGCCTTGAGGATAATCTGATAATAATTGCTAGTCGATCATTAATAAAAATCGATATACTAGGCCTAGCCCTAAAACTTTATATGTATATAAAATTTCTGCCCACCATAATTGCCAGCCTTTTGTGTTAAGCTGCATACTTAGCGATATAATAGACAGGGTATTAGTAACTCTCACTAACTGCACACAATTGGTTATTGCGGTGACAGTAATGGATTATTGTTCTCTATCTAGTGTACCTACTGGCATTGGATAAACCACTGAGCTGTATTTACAACAATTTGGGACTTCAGTTGAGATACATTTTAAATCTTCACGTTTATTGCCTGACAGAAAACGCGGTGTACATTTTCCAGAAAAAAATATATATTTTAAAATTTATATATTTTTATAAAGAAATTTAAATAAACGTGGAGTAATTTCAGTGAAAAAATAAACATTTGTATTTATTTTAGAATAATTATTATGTTAACAAAAGTTTCAGATCAATTGGCAACGTAATTCCTTTTCATGACCTTACTACACTTTTATATTGTGTGACCGATTGCGACGTTAAATAGCCTCAGAAACAATTAAAATTTCATCATCGCTATCCTATAAAATTTTCAGGAACACTTCTCAATTCGATATGAAATTCTTTCAAAACTTAATAGAAGACATCCTCCCTCTACGTTCAAGTTGAAGAAAGTTCAATCCAATCGCGCCAAGTTTAATTCGGATTACTTTTAAAAGATTTCTCTATTGCAACCAGGATTAGGACTAGTCAATAAAACTAAGACTACCAGTCGATATATCGAATCGAATTTATTGTTTTAAAATAAAATGTCCGATGCATTTGACATACAAGGAGGCTTTTTATTTTGTGTAAATCGAATGTGTCACGAAGCCACATTAGTTTAAGGAAATTAGGGAATGAAGGATTTTACTTGTTGTCGGTTTTTTATAATTCTTACCTATCTTACGGATAACTCTAATATCATAGATTAGATCTCCATCTATAGACATTAACTACAGTTATTTTTGTTTTATTTCGCTTGACTCGTTACGATTTTACTAACACTAACCAGTTTGTTAATTAAAGTTTGTTCGTTGTTTCGTGTTAATTCGTGAATATATTTAAATATATTTGCCAGCAACCTTTTTAATCATTTTCTCCCTTTTTTATGAATTTTCTTTTGCTACAGCAAAAAGCTCTATTTTGCTTACAAATTGGAGTATTTGGAAATTTTTACCCTCGTTTAGCATATCGCAATTGGTAACGACAAGCAAAAACTTATGAAGGGGTTTTATTTAAATGACTGGTTTACTAGACCTTCTTAAACCATGCCCTGTGCGGCTAAGCTATTAAAAATGGTGTACAAAGTTAACTAATAACTAAACCGTAACTGTAAACCATCTGCAGATGAAGATTCATTTGCAGATGAATCATCCATTACGGATTTATTGGAAGTTGACATTAAACTTATCAATTACCACGTTTCTCCAATTTTTAAAGTATTTTAACTGGCCAGACTCAACAGCTACTAAGTTACTTTTAAAACAAATACCCTGGTTAAGGTTAAGGGTAAGATTTTGTGATACGCATGAATCTCATCACTACTGGGCGAACGTCTCTGCCAATTTTTTATAGGAGTTCTTGTATCGCGTCACTCCAAACTTGTTCCTATACCTCCAGGTAATCACGCCAAATTAATTAAACTTTAAAAATACATAATCATAAAATGCTAAATTTAGGTGTACCACAGGGTATACCACTGTCTCACCTTTTGGGGATAACGATATACCTATTCAAAACATTACCATGTTTTCTTCACATTTCCCAAATATACAAATATTCTCGCACCGGTAATAACACCCTTGGTTCAATGACGATGTTTGGCCGCGCCGCTATCAGGGCTTACCGTAATATACGGCGCCAGCAAGCCAAGCTGGGCAATATAATAAGATGCCTCCGTACCTCGTGTCGGACAGTTATACTATCAATGGGATGCCTTTATGTTATTCAGTATGTTGATCTGTTGGAATTCTTTCTAGTTATATATTAGTTGAACATTACAACCTAACAGAGGAATAGAGATGTGTGAAAGAAAATGCTACGCTGGCCACGTATTAATTGGGATAATGACATAAAAATTATGATTATAATAGCTGTCACTTCATGTATAGGACTGGGATCAGACTGCATCCAGTTAAACCTACTTCAAAATAGTAAGGAGCAGTTGATGACTTTTTCATTATGATATCATCATGTCTGTAAACTGAAAAATGATAGGCAAATTTCCATGAACATGTTGTCAGGTATGTCTAGGTCCCATGTAATAGGGGAATCGACGACAGGCAGCGCAGCAGTCGATCGATCAGCCACTGCGCCAACCGAGTCGTCTAATTATAAATTATTTCCGAAGTTGAAATTTTCTGGTTTTTACTTTAAAATGTATACCTTTCTGTATACATTTTAAAGTAAAAACCAGAAAATTTCTCAAATAACAAAGCCGTTATAAATAAGTTATCCGAACAATTAATTACCTTTTTAAGATATAAAATAGAATCTGAAAAACACCTTTTGTCACTGTCCTGAACATAGTACGCAAAATTCTATCAAACTTATAGTTACAAAGATGTTTTCAAGTGAAATATCAAAAGATTATCTCATGACTGGCTTGAAAGCATCTTTTATGTATATTTTCGGAGCGTTTAACTCGGCATGTCTTGTGAGACCGTCCACAAACGCGTATGGAGATGACAACGCTTTGTAGTCAATGCCTCAGGCATCTCATGTAGTGTGTCTCGCATGTAAAGAAACATATTTTTTAGTATGCTCTTGTTCAAACGGTATTTTGGGTTCTTGTGATCCTTTTGTAGACGTGATTCGTCGTACGTATTGTAATTGCTCTTGCTTTCTGGATGAAAATCTTTTCTTCAAAATGTTGTCTCTTATATACATCAACATAATCATCGCAAACCGAACGTTCGGTCTGATGACGTTGGTGAAGCGGCTATCGGTCAAATGACATCTTGTATAAAGCAGTAAACCCTGTCTAGCCGATTCCTAAGTTGTAATTATCTTCCAATTTAACTATATGCAGTTGAACACCAGTATTTTACGCGAGCCGTATCTGTCTTCCACAACTCAGTTATTTCTTGGTAATACGCATGTATCCTTACCTTTATTTTACCCCACAGATTTATTTTACCCCACAGACTGGTCGGTCCACTGACTACTGTTAAATGTGATAACTGTCAAAGATCTACAAATACCAGTTGGGACCAATGGCTTAACGCGCTTTCTGTAGCATGGAGGGACTCAATGTAAATATAATGGTTGATTACACACCCATGGACCGACCAAGACAAATGCGGCATAACCTTAAAATTCCTCTTACTACCTCAATAGGTGTTTATTTCAGCAGATACTCTATTGGACAACAATATCCATTAAATACCATCCATTTGATTAAGTGCAAAGCGTGTGGCTACAATATTAATTACATAATTATTAGGTGACAAATCTAGTTTAGTCTGAATCGGCTGGATTGAGTAGGATTTAATCCTACCATGAAATTGATATCCCGGATAAACCTGCTATTGTAATGCTTAACGATAAATGTGTATTAGAACCATATCAGTTATGCACCGAGCTTCTTAAACAGACTCTCATACAGTGTCTGTTTCAAAAAAAAAAGCTTGGCACAGTATCAATGTTTTAGTTCCAACCATATGTTTGTCCACAATGCAGGTTAATCCCAATTTTCAAAAGATACCATTAAATATCAGTTAAGAGAAAATGTCTCCGTAAATGTCCAAAAACAAGTCTTTGATATCTGTATGTTTCGCCAGCGGCATTTCGTGAACTTTAACGTCACATGTCTGAAGAAACAGTTGGAGTTAAAAGCTGTGTTTAAGGCTAGTGAAGTGAAATAATTCCCGTGATCTTTTTGATTTTAAAAGAACACAATCTGCTGGACTTGTAACTGTATGTTACATTGTCAAAGCTGTTTCTTTGTTTGAACATCTTTAGAAAGTTGTTGAAGTAGAAATTTGTTCTTTTAAGGAAATGATTTGAATTGACAATTCCTGTGCATTGAACTGTGAATGTAAAGATGTGGGTTGTCAGTTGTTCTATTTCATTTTGTTATTTGGATAAATAGAATTTATGGAAATTAGAACATAAGTTTATTGCTTTCACAGTGTTGGTAAAACAAAACACATTGCTTAAATATAATCAAAAATGTTTTTGCCAACTCAGTATTTATTTGTAAAGCTACACGGTAAAATAATGCTGTGTTCGTACATGTAGCTGTTGAATTCCATGAACAGCCAACAGAGTTCGCAGTGGTACCAACAGAAAATTAAGGTAAATACTAATTTGATGTTGTTAGCTCTTCGGAGCTAAAGCTTGGTGTTGTACTAGTTGAATTGTAAACATTAATTAGCAATTTCGGGTCGCTAGACATTAATTCAATGAACTTCAATTCAATTAATAATGATTCTGAACAATTTTGTTTCAACGACAAGCAATTTTGTTACAAGCAATTTTGTTAACAAGCGAATCGTTATACGTACTTTTTGTATCGATTCTGAGAACTAATTACAATTTTGATTCATGTGGACATTGTAAAGTTATTTATGTACTAACTACAGTCCTGTTTCGTATTTCTAAAAGTTAGTCCAGTTCATCAAATATCATTTACGCACTATAAAAAGGCTGTCAGAAGAAATTTATATAGAAAAACTTTAACAAAAGTACATAATTTTCAATTTGGAAACAATTAGTTGACTGATGGTCTAGTGGTTAGTGACCCTGACTGCTATTGCGGAGGTCGCTGGTTCGATTCCCACCCAGGACAAATATTTGTGTGATGAGCACGATCATTTGTTCTGTGTCTGGGTGTAATTTATCTATAATATGTATGTATTTAGACATATATAAGTATGTTTATCAGTTGTCTAGTACCCATAACACAAGCTCTGCTTAGCTTGGGACTAGATGGCGTTGTGTGATTGTTGTGGAATATTTATTTATTTATTTAATATATTGTAAACAGAATATTATAATAGATTTATGAGTAGCTTTATCTATCTGAAAGAGCTCCATCACTGTGAAAAGAATTAATACTTAAAATCAACTACCAGTAATATAATAAGGCGTATCATCAATGCGAAAAAAAAAGACAACAGAAACATTCAAGGTCGACAATAACAACGATGATCATTCTCATAAGATCATAAACCAGCTGCCACACGAGATAAAAGGCAATAAAGGAGTAAGCACAATATAAAACGCGATTACAAGCTTAATAAACTGCGCCATGTTTAGGAAACCGACACATGTCAGGAGGAAATGCCGACGTCTGACAGACTTGCGGTCTGAGCCGACAACACCTTGAGCTTGTTACTTATAATTGTTATTTAAAAGCGTTCTGAAAAGTAAGATGGAGTTATTCTGAGGAGAAATGTGAAATTCGCACGGTAGATGAATATATTGTTTTAAAGATACCTACTATTATTTCAGAATTGTGAAGAATCATAGCTTTTTAAAAATTGTTATATATTAAACTTAAACATATTCAGTAATCAATTAACTCCCTCAATCTATGCTCTAATAATACCTGCCAACTGTAATAATACTGTGCGAACACTGCATACGAAATTCACACTTTGTTCTTAGAATTTCCTTCTTCTGATAAAACTTTCTTACAAAGTTTATCTCGTGTTTTTATTCAACCACGCAGAATATTCTAACTTTTCTTTACGGGCAATTAATACGGACAATCTTGCATCCATTCATTATGCAATTTCCTAGAATCCTTGGTACGGCAGCCCACTATCTCCACATTAAGCTGAGCAGGATTTATCTGGAGAACGGTGAGACCATTCTTTACTATTACCAACTAGAAACGGCTGGGTTTTACGTGTGGCGCGAGTTATTGACTTTTACGGCGGTATGCCAGATTTCTACAAACATATTTAAAAGAACCTGGCTAGCATCATAGCTAGATAAAATATATAAAGTTGTACACAAAATAATTAACCCTGGGGTGTGTAACAGTTTTGGAATAGCATGATTAATAAAATAAAAATTGAGTACAAATAACTTTGTATCATTGCTATTATTATATTATGGTTTAAGAACTTTATTTTTCTCATAAAGAATTTACAATAATTCACTTACTGAGAAAACATGTTTAAATACAAAAAATAATAATGTGTAAGCGTATAGAAATAGACGTTTAAAACTGATTGGGTACAAAAATCATAAGATACATTTCGTGAAAAAGAAAAATAAGCGGGTAGGCGATTATTATATTCAAAGAGAAAAAAGGTAACACAGTAATAAAAATGCGAATCAAGGCTGAATTCTCAATTATATACTTTAATTAGACAAAAAACGGCTCAAAAATTTTCATAGAAATCGTAAAAACTAAAGATCAACAATAAAATTGAACAAAAGCCGCTAGCTCCATAGTCAGCCGTGTCGATCTTATACCGCACATAAAAAACTAAAAAGAACTATTACATTTGGAGCCATTCTCAAAACTACCTTGAAAAAATCGGAACTTAGCTACATTACGGATGGAGTCACGTACTGAACCTCATTTGACTTCATTGTTATTGGATAAGTAGGCACTCGGCAATAAGGCGCCCTGAGCCAGATATAAGGACCGCGGTTAATTTTCAAGTAAATTACTAAACGACTTTAATACGCCGAGTAATACAGTTAAATGTGGAGTTTTGTCTAAATTAGAAGTCAAATCTTGCCACTCCGCACATACAAATGAAGTAGGTACGCGCTTATTGCCTCGATATTGCATTCGGGAAAGGGATTTCGTCTTTAAATGCAAATGTAATGTAAATAGTGGAGATGGGTTTGGTCGGAAAAATGAGGCTGCAATAGACAATCCAAAATAAGAACGAGGAGTTTTCTATAGGTTTCTATCAAGTTGCACTATAATACCACCATTAAAAATGCTAGCTCCAGAATATCAGCGTAATAAGTTAGTCTCGCCAATTCATTGCCCAAGTACTTTGAGAACAACTTAAACACTGGAAGCCTTCCAACATTTGAAAACTAGTCGGCAGTTGTTAGTGAGTCATACGTCGTCTACATAGACGATGTGCTATTGATCGGTAGCTTCATTCAAAACATAAAAATCGTCGGTGAACAAATGCTTGAATAATGCAGTAGACAATGGTACGTTATGTAAGGACTGCTAGCAGTGCTACTTTAGGTAAATTACTGTTTGTATTTCCTTTTATTTTATGAAGATTACAGGACTTTAAATTTAAGTGGAAGAATGAAAATAGATAAGCTGTTTGTGAATAATTTGAATTCGCAAGATAATCTAAATAAGTACTGTTATGTATTTAAACTCGAAAGCAGCATTAATGGAATATCTAAAACTAATATAATCTACCAGTTAGTCTCGCGGGTGGAGTGAACAAGAATCTAAGTTACGACGAATCTTTGTTGTTACTTTAAAACTTCTTCATTATATCATATCGTATACCCGAAGGAAAACCAGGGCAATATAATTTCGAAGTAGGTGAACGTTTCTGCCAGGCTTCCGGATATAATCCCTTAGTCACCTTTTACTACTCCGGTGGGAGATGGCGGGCTGGCCTGTTTTAAGCTTTGTAGAAATAAATATTTATCAGTGTCACAATTTACGTCTATTACAAAGTTGATTTATTTTTGGGTTAGCTTTACCAAAATTTCAATAATGATTTTATCATGTTATTTTGGAGCGTACTGCCAAAGTTTCTCCCAAAAAAATAAGCATGGATAAATAACATCTTTCTTTCCTCTTCTAAAAATACATTTTTCCTGTATACAATATTAATGCACACCTATCACGTAACAGGAAGGAACCTCTATAATCTGATTCCCAACGTCTCGCGACATCCCATGATTGGCACAAGGACACGCGAGTATGTTACGCAGTGTATACTCAGTTGGGGCGCGAACGCTACAAATTTTCATACCAAAGGAAACTCAGACGCAAAATGTATTTTTAGTGGAAACACGAACGAGAATTCTGGCAATAAAATTTTATTCGCCAGCGCCCCGGGTGTAGGCATATTCTGAACACTGTACGACCGTGGAGCGACAGCTTTAATCTAAATTAGGCCCTAAAATAGGAATGTAAATGAATTTAGGCATTTTGTTAAGAAAAAGAACGATTCGTTTTTGTCTGAATTGATGAGATTCAGATGGACATTTCACTCGAATTGAAACTGTACAAACGTTCATTTTGATCTTTTCTCCGATTGTGTTTGGAATCTAGATGGATTTCGAGCTAATTGATTATTTTAGTGTACTTTTCACGTTCTGTTTTAAAAATGTATTTCATTGTTAAAGACACCATCAGCATTGTACAAGTTCAGTTCTTTGTAGTTAACGTTTTCATTGGAGGAAATATTTTCATTGTGAATTAACAGGCTATGGAATTTCTTTTTACTGTTTGAACTATTGTTAACACTTCTTTAAAAGAAAGATTAAAGGAAATTAATTTTATAATCTAGTACTTTCATCTGCTTCTGAATCTTAACTGATTGGTGACCTGGACTTACTGCTTTTTTAATTACTATATGTGTGACGTTCAAATGCATATTTGAAACATACTTGCACCAAAAACATTCCATTATTCAAAATTTCAACAACAGGCTTGTGGAATACGTCCCAAGAGATTACCATACAACAACAGTGCCACAGCCTGGATATTCGTGACACGATCTGATTTTGTTCCCCGTATCGGTGTTTTGAAATACATTTATGGAACCTTACGGGGATGGCAGTATAAAATGGCAGGTAACTGGATAAGGTCGACTAAAATAAAAGCTAATTGTACTTTTATTTTCACAGCATTGCTGTGAAAATGAAAAGATTCCGCCTTAGGTCACAAATGTAAAAATTTCATCATCAATTACCCCCAATGTAATTATCTACAATGATTTACCGGTAAACAAGCTACCCTATATTATAAATATGTCACCCATTTTACCTAATTATCACTTATTTATCCACCTCCGAAGTGAACACATCATTACGTTACGCTCGCCTTATCAATAACTCATTAGCACTACTGTTTATGTAACTGTGAATTTACAAAATTGCATTATTTTTGAGAGGTGTCTGTGTCATGGGTTTCCAAGATCAAGGTATATTATTACTAATTATTTGTATTTTAAAGTTTTATTTCATTTATTATTATGACGTATTTTTACGTGCTTCGCCACAAAGCATTTCTACCAAATATGTATCTTATACTTCACATATACCTACAAATACACAATACAAAATGACAACCACAATAGAATACTCTCATATATTTTTTTATTAAAGATTGAACTGTCTATTTTGAAAATGTAAAAGGTTTTTTGCGCCTTATTGCATCTTTAGTTGCTATATAGCCTCTACGACTGTGTAGGCTCTGGCGTAGTACAGTCTACGAAACATACGTTAGTTTTTTTTTTTTTTAGGTACTTTCATTAAACGTTCTTTCTTTGATACTTTGTCTGCCATCACTGGAAATGGTCCTAAGAAACATCAACACGTATAGGAAACAGTTCTAGCTTCACTAGATGTGGTCGAAAATGTAGACATTAGGAACTTAGATAGTAAGATATACCTACAATTTATGTAATAGTCTTGATAGATTTTGAAAAATTGTCTCTAGAAGTAAATCAAAATGTTTGCATAAGCACTCAGATTGGTTAAATGAAATGTATCGAATTAGTAAGGGGTAAAGAGAAGTGTATTCAAAAAAACGCGAACCAGCCCGGGCCATCTTGCGAACGCGGACGTCACAGGAAAGATTTTTCAGATTAAATAAAGATTTCATTGAACCTTGCTCCACAATATTACAAGCCTTGTTCTTGGGTTTGAATATTGATTCGGGTAAATTTAATGAATATTCTTTGGAAACCGCGCAACTTTTAATTCAAAAATAAATGTGGTACTCGTTTATGTTCGTGCAATGTTCTTTTGTGTGGCTTCGATGACAATGATCATGGAAGTGTAGTATTAAAGCCTTTGTCAAACTGACAGGCGAAAGCGAACCGGACCGAGTCCGAAGCAGCGAACCGAGGCGTCACAGTTGTATCAGCTGACTTTTTATGAACGACGTCAAACAGAGCAAACACGCCTTCGCCACGCCTTCGCATCGGTTCGGTCACACTATCGGAAACACTTCGGATCTCTTCGGATCTACCGAAATCTTTTCGGATAGAGTCATCCGAATGTATAGGAGTCTGTTAGGTTGACAGTTTTAAATCTTTGTAGTCAGTATGACGAAGATAGCAGCCAGAAAATAGGTAAAGGTACAAAATTTAAGTTTATTAAAAAATTAATTTTGCCTTCCCAAACTGTGCGTCGTGATGCACTGGAGTGTCGTAGAGAGTACAACGGGGCGTCGTCGAGGGTCGACCATTCTCCGGATTGACATTGCATGGAACCAAGATTCTATATTTATAAAATATCCACCAAAAAGTAAAAGATAGTCTCATTGATCTCTTTTGCAGCTACAAACCCAGATTCACGTACTCTGATGTCGTGGAGTTCGGAACCAGGTATTATTGTTTTATTATTCACCTGGCATCAACTAGCTAGGGCGCTGACAAAAAATCTAAACCTGTATGAGGGTCGCGAGCTAAAAAGTTTGGGAACCCCTGTTCTAAAAAGTAATTACATAATCATAACAGTAAATTAACTAAACAGAACAAAAGGGATATTGTACACTTTAGACGTTAGTACATTCCACTCAAATGTAGAACCGAAACCCAAAACGGAAAACAAGTTTCCAACTCCGACGAACCATTTTCTAGGCCACTGGAGGCTATTTTCTAATAGGCTGAAGTTAATTTGGACTGTGCTGTATTTTCAGTCACATTTAGAATATACCTGGATTGAACATCGATTGACCTGGATATTATAGTGTTAATACTATTAATCTTCCAAAAATATAGCCTGACTAAGATAAGATAAAATGTTTTAAGGTTACAGAATGCCACCTGCTTCGAATATAAGCCTTTGTCAAACAGACAAGCGAAGCGAATGCGAAGCGTGACGTTTTGATTTGTAATGTATGGAATTGTTTGAATCCAGTCACATAGAAAAGCGAAAGCGATCCAATAGCGTGACAGAACTATCGGACTGACGTCTCGCTTCGGTTCGGTCTCGCTTCGGTTCGGTATCGCTTCGGAAACGCTTCGCTTTCGCCGGTCTGTTTGACAAAAGCAATAATAAATGTACAGATTTCACTTCGTCCATTTTTATGCATGATCAGGGGCTTTTTATTTTTCACAATTAAAGCGTACCTGTAATTGGCCTGAAATATTAATACCAACCGTCCGTTAATGTTGGCTCTTGGTGTTTATACCTTTCACGTACTACCTATTAAAACAGAAAACTAAATTACAAGGGACAAATAAAACCAAATAAGTATCCAGTTAATTCTTTCTAAAATCTCTAATCCAATGAAACACCCCATAAAGTGAAAGACATAATTTCCTCGCACATCACACAAATGAAAGGCTCAACTTTATAGCGTCATATGCATAATAAAATAAGCTACCGTTAAACTCTTCGCAGTGGGACCGCAAACTATCCGCCGAAGGGATTTCGGCAAAATCTTTCACAAACCCCATAATATTCCTTGGGGACTATTAAAGAGGCCGTATGCCAGTGCATGTATAAACAATGTTTGGAATTGTTTTCGGCGGACCCTCGAATAGTTCGGCTGGGTCGGGATAACAAGTGTGTCTTGTCCGGGCTTTAAGGAACTTTGAGTGATGAGTTTCTGCATGAATTTGTGTTGGTGTTGGAGTATGTTGGGTAAGAACCAGTAGGCGATGTGTAGCCTGGGTTTATTCGTGTGTTATTATTATCTTTGTACTGTTTGTGTAGGATTTAATAATATTGTAAGTGAGCTGTTGGGAATTGAGCCAAAATCTTTTTAAAGCCAAGAAGTCAATGCTAATATACATTTAATTTAATCATTCCTAAATATGTTAAATAGTTTTAGTATGAAATTGCGTTGAGTAGGTAATGTTCACGATAATGAGAATTAAACATTGTTAGTACTGTTTTATTCCCAATACAGATTAAAATGTAATGTCAGAATCATTTACATTAAAAGAAAATCTTTCTTTGAAGAAAATCTGTACATTTCCTCATCATTTTTGTAACAATAACATTCACAAATAAATGAATACAACGCTAATTAGGTACGCTTAACAAGTACCTTGATGTTCCTATCTTTTCTATTTCAGTTACCGTTGACATGTATAACGCTATCTATACATATAATAAATCTGTAGAAGGGTCAATTCTGTACATTGAAAATATTAATAGCGGGGGGTGTTGCTGGATCGATACCAAACCCAAATATGTGATTAAAAAAAATTTTGTCTGTCTGTCTGTCTGTATATGCAGGCATCACGTGAATCGATGAAACTTGGTATAATTATACCTTATTATCCTGGTCATAAAATGGGATACTTTTTATACTGGAAAAATACGTAGAAAAATAATATTATTTTTCAGTTTTATTCATAGACGTTGTTCTGTAGAACCGCGAATATCCTTAATTATTAGGCTTAGCCGTATATGGGTTCCAATAGATATTTATAAGATGTTATTGTCAGAGTTACTCAAAATGGAGAAATAAACCATCAACCAAGAGTCGCGGGCGGAAGCTAGTTTCAAATAAGGCAAAAATTACGGAACGCCACCTGCTATGATACCTGCGCCTTTTAAAATATGCCTCGACCACATTCACGATATCTAGTCAAACACGCACGCTAATTGCGAGTACTACGCACTTTTTTTATCGTGTTATAATCATCAAAAGAGTCCTCCCACCCAGGACAGGGCAGGAGGGACTGTCAGACTTGTACTGACTAAAATCCACCGTGTCCTTCAATTATAGGTCTTTACCTTTTTTTTCTTTTTCAGAAGACCGAGTATTACACACTTGACCTTCTGAAAAACTTCACCAAAAAGGTCAGTGTACGAGGTAATGGTTGCCAACATTATAATAAACCATATAATATCTGCGTTGTATAATATAGTTACCAAAACAAAATCTCTTTTAGGTACCTTTTTCACTGTATGAAAATAATATCTATAAAAAAGAAAATTATATTTAATCCTCAGCATTACATTTATCTTTTCCAACGTTTTTCGTATTCTCAAAATAAAATAAAAGAAAATATACGTACAGGCAACTTATTAAAAGGTTCTTCGAAAAGACTCATTGGGAAGTAGTATTATGTTTTGTAATTTCACGAATCAACATTTCTAATGTAAGGATGAATAGGCATTGTCAGCGTATATTGAGGAAAAATATCTTCACAAACCTTTTATTTTTTTTTCGCAAATACCATAATAATAGACATAGTTCTGGCGAAGGATCTGTATAAAGGGCTGAAGTATTTGGGTTATTAATTTGATATTGTATAATCTGATGGACTGTTAGATCTGAATTAAGCTTTAACATTTTAATGATGCTAATGCTAATGTGATTTATTTTACATACTCTTTACCTTATATTTTTTCTACAGTACTAAAATTATATACAAACTCTAAATAAAAACTTACTAGTAATATGTACAAAAAAAAAAAACAGAAAACATTCAAAGGGCGTCAAAGAATACGTCCACATCGGTATCAACGGGAACAGTGCCCAGAACGCTGGCGGCATTGCCACGTTTTATGGCAATGCTGATTCGTTGGCCTGGCGATGTCCTTAAAAACGTTGTGAGCACTCGGACCCCATGGCCCCAGAGTTTCAACCCCAAACAGCTCAAACACATAGCTTAGTAGCTAGTGCTAAGCCACTGTATTTGTTGCGTTTAGAGTTTTCAGCACATGCAGCAGCAGCTCCAGCACAAAACGCTGAACTAGGAAGATGGGATGGCGCAAGGGTGTCGACGCATGTTGCATCCCACAGCAAAGGCCTACCCAGCTTCCATGGCATTATGGTCATACCATCTGGTCTCTTCCCATCATCGCGTGCCAAGCCACTTGGTTCTAAGACGGCTGGCAAGAGCACGACGGATTATGTGTTCCATGATTAATTTTATTTTAAATAATAACGGCTCATTTTAATTATTCGGACAGTTCAGTAGCTAAGTAAACCTGTAATGCTATCAAATTCTAAAACCATTCGAGAATAAATAATTACCTCAACTACTGATGAAATAACTGGCTCGTCATCAGATAAACGATGTAATTCAAGCAATATTAGCATTTCTTCTTCTTACAAAACAACAACAAGAATTCTTGCTCAAATATTTATTCTACTTCCGCAATTCTCAGAAATCCGGACTCATACACAACACAACTCCATCTTACTTTAATTTCAGAATAAACATAAACGTCCAAAATCCGCATTAACTTAAATTTTAATACCCTCCACAACACCACCACTTTGAAAGCAGTATATTATTACCATAAAACAAACTACCCCACATTCCGGCGACTTAAAGGATTACAGCCGAAAATCCACGGAACTAGAGAAAATAATGCGTAAATTAATAAATAAACAAGTTTACTCGTGTCAGGGGTTCCTGCCCGAATAATTGCTGGGAATATAATCTTTCCGCTGGTTATTGGACTAAATGACCGTTCGTAGGAACCGCCATTAACTTTCACGGGGGCACCGGTACCAAGATGTCCGTGTTGATTAAATTAGACCCTCACATTAACGCGCATATGGCCCCACTATTTGTTACCTAGTTGTAGTTGCTAAATTAAATTCGTTGAATAATAATTTGTGTTGTAAATTTAAAAGGTTTGACGCTCTGTTGTGTATGAGAAGGTGTGTGTTTATAACGTAGAAAAGTTAAAAAATGTGTTTGTTTTTTAATTGTTGAATAATGTTTTTATAATCTTTTAGATGCAGTCTTTACCAAAAGCAAATACAAATACGAAAATAGACCAACATTATAGAGTAAGAATTCCACTAATAAGTAAATAAATAGGTATCTCTCGTTGAACACGAGCTTTTTTTCATGCTCATATAAGTAGTCAGTCTTACATTGAAAAAGAAAATACACCGTTATAAGTAGAAAATGTTAATCCTTTTCCGAAGGTTTTACGAGTACCTGCGCCTACTCTCTATCTGGTACACCTCCAGTGAACACAAAAAATGTACAGAAATGGAGAGATATTAAATATTTTCTTTAGTGCGCGATGTAATCTACCTATAGCGAAGAACGTTTCTTTCGCAAGAAATAAGAAACCTTTTACTAGTACGTCTGAAACATTAATAACATCAGAGGTAAAAAGCTGTCTCTAAATTAAATGAAACCTCGGTACAGTTTCTGGGAAGCATAGCTGAAGCAAATGGAGTAAAAGATAGAATCTTTATGAAAGTTCATCAGGACATTCTGCAATTACCCACCTCGCTTTTCAGTCTGTAGGAAGGCAATGGGCGAAAAACTCATCTAACTTTAAACTGCTCTCACAATCCTCTTTGGAAGAACTTAAATTAATTTCTCAGATACAAAAATAGTTCCGGCAATATTCTATTCAAGTGCTGTTAATAAATTGACAGATGAATCATAAGCTTTGTGTTCCTTCTGAATTTATTTTTGGAGTTGTTTGAGGATTATAATTAGTAGGTACCTCACAATTATCATCATTACCATTTATGCCCATGGTCCAAGTTCCGATGGATGTCCCTACCACGCTTGTTTCTTCCACACCTCCCGTGTCAACCGTCAAGTTATCATTCACTCCCTTACATTCCTCATATAATCCATCCATCAAGATTACGCTGCCTTAAAAATTCTTCAACCATTTTATATCTTAAAACCATAATGTTATATTCCCTGATGATAGCAAAAAGTTTTTGGCAAGACAAAAAATGTATAAACATTTTCTAGCGAATATCTTTTGAACATGCAAAGCTAAAGAAATCATGGGAACCATCAGCTGTTTATCTTTTCAAGCAAAAGATATCTGAGAAACGCGATTATAGCGTTGGTTAATGCCTTATAATTTCATACTAGTAAGTTTGTAGCTTCATAACTCAAATCATTTTAAAGCAGTGTTTTAAAATTCAAATATCTGTTTTAGGAGCCACAGTACAATTTAAACTACGACGTAACTTAGTACTACGCGACGGGTAAAACTTTTAAAAGACAATCAAGACTTAAATGGAACTATCTAAGTCCTATCTGGAAATGTTGTAGTATATTTTATTAATGGAGTCTCAGTTTTGGGATTGAGGTCGTATATTTGGATGATTTCGTAGTTTTAACAATCAATTTAATAGAAAAAAAAAATGAATAAAGGAGATAATTTAATGAAACAAGGTTCGATAACTTTGAATAATAATCATTTATAAAATACTAGTTTTTACCAGTTTTTTATTAGTTAAAAACACGTGGAGTTCGTGTAATAGTCACAGACGAGCACCGTAAAAGTTAAACAAAAAAAATATCAACAGCGTGTAAATTACACGAATATTATATTTTTCAAAGTCACGAATTCTTTACAGATTACATCCTCTAACGTAATTTTTTCATCAAATTGGTAGGAACAGTAAGCGGATTTGAAGTTCTTGGTAATCTCTATAATATGCTTAGACAGAGATGTTTGGTGAAGCAAAGGCAAGGCTTTTCCTGCCAATACGGATTTGTCTCGGCCCTAATGTGATTGCGAACTTCCCGGTTTTCGAGAGCTAGAGAAAATAATATCGATATAAGTATGGGTGCTGAAGTGCGAAATTGGATTTCAAATCTTTTCAAGAACTTTTATGGCTGAAAGGACCTATAAAATGGAAAGGTACACTTTGAATTAGTTTAATTTAACCTTCAAAGATGGTATAGAAAGTCTCAAAATGTTTTAGTAACTTATTTTATTTTAAGAGACTTTTACAATTTCTTATTTTATCTTTTTTTTTATAAAACGGTGCCCCACACTAGGAATTTCTCCTGTGTCGTAGGCGCGTTTACAAACAAACAATCTTACATACACAAACACCCAGACCCGATTCATAAAACACATTTCTCGATGGGGCAAACATGATTACAAAAAAATAAACGAATTACAGTCCCGTATATTCGGTTCGAGTACCGTACGTGTTGATGTATTGGAATACTACTGCCACACTAATGGGAAATGCCGTTAATAATCTCGGTAATGGACGTTATACGAATTTAATAATTAATTTGTTAATTTTTCACCATTATGATATCGGTCCCAAAGATAAATGGTGTGTAACTATGTGGTGTGTGGTTATATAGGAGCACAACATTCTTAAACATACATTCTGTAAATAGCCTTTCGTAATGGAAAAAGATACAATATTTCAGAGGGTGTGCCGGCATGGCAATTATTCAAGGAGTCTAGAGAGTATTCTTTACTTTACTGGAAGAGAAGAGACAAATAAACATCATTAGCGCTCAGAATTAAACTTTATACCTACAGAGAGGAACTTAGCAAGCTACAAACCTGCAAAACCTAAATAATTCTCAAAGAACTGGACAAAATTGTCTTACAAAGTGTTCCTACAAAATGTTGGACATTGTATTTTTATGTGAAACTAAGTAAGCAAGAGAAGCAGCTGCCCTGTCCCCTGTAGACGACACCTGTCGGCACCGGTTGAATATCAAACGAGCCATGTCCGGGGCCGCGTCGTCCGCTCCGGACAAAAACGGACACAAATGAACTCAGCACGCGTAACGAGCAATCTGTAAGGTGGACTTAGTTTATCGTCATTATTTTATGTGAATCGAGGGTACCTAGTATTGCTTTTAAGATGTCAGTAACTCTCAGTGAGGTTACAGAATTACTTTATAATATAACTAGCGACCCGCCCCGGCTTCGCACGGGTGGATATTTATTTTTTAAGCTCTCTCACAATTTTAAATTCGTAATATCTTTTGAATGGATTGTCCGATTGGAATACAATAAAAAGTAATTTATTGTTATTGAAACAATCTTGCTCAATAAATAGCTTATTTGGATAAGGATTAGTATTTGACGATAATATGATCAATAAACGTAGGCTAATAATTTTAATTACTTTTATTCTATGGAAAAGTGGTTATAATGGCTAAAATATAAATGTTTGGTTTATACTATCGCGGACTTTTTTGTAGGCATTATTGAGTTCTACAACTTTTCTATAGAAGTTAACGTACGGCAGTTTTTTCGACGCCTTACTCCACAAATTCACTACCACGAAAAATCCTATCTATTTTCCGGGATAAAATATAGCCTATACGGATTCGGAAGAATCCCTTTAAGTAATGGTAAAAGAAATTTTGAGATCGGTCCAGTAGTTTTTGAGCCTATTCAATACAAACATACAAAAATACAAAGGTTTCCTCTTTATAATATTATAAGTAATATAAGTAATAAGTATAAGTATAAGTATAGAAAAATGGGTAATGCTTGGGAAAAACATAAGGTTATATCATCCCTGTAATGTGATCTATCTCAGTAAGAAGAAAGGCCATAATATTAGTGTATGGCCATCAAAATATAAATTTTTGTATAATGATGTCCTGCCGGTGTCGCGGGACCTGCCGGGGCCGCGGGACCAAGGGTTTACCGTCAATCAATCAATCAATCAATCAATTTTTTATTTGTGTAACATAGGTGCAGATACATAGTTCTTATATTTTATTTCACATGGTCGCTATGCTATGCCAAGAGGCGTACAAATATTTTGAGGATATGCAGTAAATGAAATAATTATTATGTCAAAGATGAAAATAAAAAGAATACTAATGTCAAAAAGAAGTTACAAAATAATAAAAAATAAAAGTCAAATTTGAAATGTCACATTAGCCATAAATACAATAAAAAACGTCATTCTAGTCAAAATTATATGAAAAAAGAAAATAATAATATTAATACAAAGTTTACATTAATTCGTCATTCAAAAATTCATCAATTGTGTAATAACATTTTTCAATCAACATTCTTTTCAATTTTACCTTAAACTGTGTGTTATTAAGATTTTCCCTTTACGTACCGTGACCCCGGTACGTAAAGGGCTATTGAAGGACACCGTGGATTTTAGTCAGTACAAGTCTGACAGTCCCTCCCGCCCTGCCCTGGGTGGGAGGACTAATTTGATGAATTTACCACGATAAAAAAAAATGTATAATGATGTAAACATACCACTATTACGTAAAGCCTTACAAACGCCCATGTTTCTAACCAAGAATACCACAAGGAGTCCTCTTTGGCTCTTATGTGCAAGCTCTCGTTAAAATATACGCGCATTCACCAGGCCCCTGTATATGACACCTATGCCATGCAGGCTACAATGAATAGCCAACGAACCGAGACCCAAAGACGCGCGACACGAACGCTTCAGCGCTATGCCACTTAATTGTGTGTAGTAACGACGGATTGGGGGTCAAAGATTCGTCACTGGTAAACGACTTACATCGTTTCAAATATTCATAGAATTGCTAGGCGGCAATATGTTTTGCACTTTTATGTAAATGCTGAATAGTATTAACCTGGTATTTAATGGACATAATAAATAAAAACGGTAATGGTTCTAAACTTAGTTACATATAATTTATAAGAGTGCGACAAGGATGTCTCTTGGGTCCAATACAATCTGTTTTCTAAAAATTTTACAATTGCAACAAAAAATAACCGCGTGTTTATGAGTAGTTAATTTAAAAGCAATAAGATTGATTCAATATAAATAAATTCAAATGACATCAATCTCACTTACGGAACAAATGAAAAGCGTCAAAGGAAGAATTTTAGGTCCAGTAAGATGCCTATATGCGATACTTTTTTTTGTTATTGTATCCGCGAATCCATCCATCCCTGTATATGACACCTGTGCTTATCCACGCTACAGTGAATAGCAAGCGAACCAAGACTCACCACCCATGCGGCCCGGACGTGCAACTCTATTATGTGGTGGCGACGGATTTTGGGTGAAAGATTTTGTATTAGCTAACAATGCCTTAGAAAAGTAATTTAAACGCTAAGTAATGTAGAGATTATAATAGTAAAAGTGTGTTAGATGATCGATAATATAGTCTAATACGTTTATCATACATGACAAATACTACACAGTAAAGCCTTTGTCTAACAGACAGGCGTGGCGAATACGAAGCGAAGTGTTTTTATTACATAAAAAAGCGAAAGCGATCTGATAGCGTGACCGAACCGATGCGAAGACGTGGCGAAGGCGTATTTGCTCTGTTTGACGTCGTTCATAAAAAGTCAGCTAATACAACTGTCACGCCTCAATTCGCTGCACCCAGTTTGACGTCTCTTATCGGTTCGTTATCGCTTCGGACTCGGTCCGGTTCGCTATCGCCTGTCAGTTTGACAAAGGCTTTAAAGAGGATTCAGTTGAAACATAACATTCGATGCGTTCTTAAATCACATGAACCATTTTGTTTGGTTGTAGAAGCAGTTACCAAAAAACAATGTGTCTATTTTTCACAAAACCTGACCTTACATACACATCTTATTGTGTCCGTTATAGTCCTTTACGGAAACAATAAAAATTTGAATAATTCATATAACCACAGTACCTTTACTTCCTTGTTTTGTTTTCCGAATCAATTATAATACTCGTAATATGGCTTTTTCCATGTTGAACTCGAAAATTATCCTATGGGGTAAAAAATAATGTATTCTTTTTTAATCTTATGAACTAATTTTAAGTGATATTATACCAAATAAAATATCTAGAATGAATATGAAATCGTACTTCAAACACAAGTAAAGATGGCTGACAGTGTTTGAAACGAAACAAGTTTTACTTTTAAATTTTATGCAATGGTAAAAGAAAACACAAAAAACCGATTATTGTAGAGCCTAAATATTTCGTATACGCTCTCACTTTAAGCCTAACACTCATGATGGAGTGGAAGGATATCATTATGCATCCACTCGATGCAAATAAATTACATTGGGTGTCATTAGAATATACGACTGCGTGAAGGCGTAACATCCAACAATCTGTCACAATAAGAGTGTATCTGTATAAAGTTGACCTTCTGTACCCACACGTGTAATATTTCAAGGTACGGAAGAGGAAGGGCTCCGGGGTAAGCGGTACCCCGGGGTCTGTGTCAGGGTCAATTTTATGAACGATTCGGGTTAAGGGGGACCTTTTTCAAAGTTGAATTCGATTGAGGGCTTTGTGAGCTTCGTTTTGATTGGAGTAAATAAGAGAGTGTATTGTGTTACGAGTATTTTTAGCTGTTTTGTTTTCAATCTGGTTAGTAACAGAAACAACAAAAAGACCATAATTATATTTGTGAGTTTCATGTGTACCTTATTGTTGCTGTTTTATTTTTTACTTTGCTACGAGTGTCACGAGTGTAGTGATTATTTCCGTATATTAGAAATTTTACTCAAATGAAATTTTGTCCAACCATGGACCATGCCCGGGTCGACGGTGCGTTGTGTTCCACGCGACCCCAGAACGTAAAGGACTATTGAGGGACACCTTGGATTTTAGTCAGTACGAGTCTGACAGTCCCTCCCGCTCTGCCTTGGGTGGGAGGACTCATTTGATGATTTTACCACGATATAAAAAGAAACGTAACCTTATTACTGCTAAGTAATAAGTGATGCTGTTTGCTCTGAAAGAGTTTTTTTTTAGTCTAAATGAAAGTGTTGAGAGCTTCCATGAAAGCAAACAGGTTTTTCTTCATGCTTTTTCAGAGAATTTTGGTATAATGAGTCTTAACGTAAAATGTGCTTCATACAATGTGAATTTCTGAACAATTCTCAGTGAATATTATAGTTCGGGTAGCTAAAGATTTACAAATTACACGGCTGACGCGCCGGTTTCAGCTTTCATTTGAAGTCACTTTATTATATTTACACAGAAAAGACATTTATAGCAATGTAGTAACAGAATAACTGTTTAAAATATAGAGTAGATAATTAAAATGGCAATGCAGTAGTTTTATTTTTTCTTTGTGTCAATATTTTTTGAAATAAGTACTAAAGTACTTACCTATATCTTATTGTATTTTCGATATATGAATAAATAAATGAAATAAAACAGCATTATAGATTGTGTAAGCTAAGAATTTGACCAAATTTTTGTGTCAATAAAAGAGCAATGAATAATTAGGTTTAATAATAACAAAAGTTGTGATGGACTACAGAAAAGACCTCGTCTATTAAGCACAAGTTAATGAATTCAAACTCGAGCATGTACTTTTTCACCATCACCAATCACCAACATGGCTGACGCTAAACATCGTGAGGAGACTTGGATTTAAGTATATGTATTTTTATAATAACATGTCTAAAGAGTTGTCAGAGGTCTGTGGCGTCCACAGAGTTGACTTAACTAACAAGAGTGATGGCCACACCTTTGGCCTCACAAAGAATAAAACATTATTTACTTCGACAAAAACCAAAAAACTGCCGAAAACTTTATTATTACTAGATAGTAGAACGTGATGATGTAATAACAGAAATAAAATGTCATAAAACATTCCTGATGTAACAAAACCGACGCAAACAAAGTTTCCTCCCTTATGCAGAAAGCAAACAAAATTCTCCTATCATAATAACAGGAAAGTGAGGACAAAATAAAGCACTCAAGATAAAAGCCATATACGGCACATAACACATAACTCAAGTTATTTTTCAACTAACTCTCCATAATCAGGATGGAGCATCGTTCTCCGTCCTAAATAATGATTCGGTCCAGTTGCCCATTAATCCTTTCTGTTGAAATTTTCATGCTCTATTTGAAGGGTCGGAATGGTCTGGACCCTTTATTATAACAAGTGTTTTTGAGACCTCTTACGTATGGGTATTTTGGCATACTGTTTTATGTTGAGTCATTTTTCTTTATCAGAGAAAGTTCACTATTCTATGGCTAACTCATTGGGTTAATACAGGGGTTATATGACAAAATTCGTAACAATAATGTTTAAATTATTTGAATTTTTTTTTTTTTTTTTTGTTCATTCTTTCTTAGGTTTTTGGCGTATAACATAGTATGTAGTATTGTTAGCCTGTAAGGTTTCTAAAGCTGGTGCACTTTGTTAAAGAGTGTGCTACTATTCACTACACAGACCCAAGACTTCGTGAAGTTGCATCTAATATCTACATAATGTTATAGATATAAAATCTAAAAATTTCTTCTGTTCCTGGGTGCGTTTACAAACATTCAAATATACATACGCACAATCACAAACACCCGGTACAACTACATTAATTAAGGTCTTACAAATAGGTATTCATTACGTGTGGGAATTAAATTCAAGACATGCAGCGAATAGCTCATCTGCTACACCAACAACCATGTCATGAACTTAGGCAGAATTTCGATTTTAAAAATATGCGTTTCTAGATTTTTTCTTTTAATTTTCTTAGATCAATACTTTTGTACCTTTCGTATCTTTTTTCGCAAACTCAGGTATTACTTTGAGCCCTGTGCCCTCAAAGCGCCACTTGAGCGATAAACACATACTTTGACGTGTAATCCGGAGCCAATCACGCGGTATTCGCCGAAAGTCACGTTCCTAGCGAAGTGGCTCAAAATAAGCACGCTTCACTATATTGATTGGGGAGGAATTGACATTGTCGTGTCAAGTTTACCTATAGTCAGATTCTGATGTTTAGCGGATTCCGTAGATGATAGAGTTCCTCCATAGTTCATTATCCTGATTTTCTGTAAATTCAGCTCAAAAATGTAATTATTATTATTATTTGATGAATGAGTACCCAGGGATATATTTGGGTTCAGCAAATGTAGGTAACTTATCAATATCAACGAGAAAAATGTTCTGTTCATTGCATTAGACATTATACTGACATGAATCTACATCACAGTTAACGAAAATTTCAGTTTTAAATGACCTGACATTCGTTGATAAAATATCATTATTTATTCACTTTAGGTTTATAACCTGCTGAAACAAAAGAGACAAAACTAAAACTTTCCAGACATTATAAAGGTTGTTTTATCGAAAATACGAGTAGGCTTTAATATGTTGGTGAAATTTTGCCAAAATCTACAATACATATAAACAGTGGCTAGACTAATTGCTAATATCAAAGTTATTATTCAGAATAGTAACAATAGTTTCAATTATTAAAATAAAAAGAAGAAAAGGGAAATCCCAGTAAATTAAGCATAAAACGGTAACTGATCAAATAACCGAGAAACTCTAGATACTCACTGTCCTTTCATTATTATTAAACCTTTTTGGAGCACCTTGACCTTTATTCTCGTTGCCATACGGCTTATAATCATAACCAAAATAACTTACAAAGGACTGTTACCAACCCACTGTTCATGACAGATGAAATAAAAACTATTGTTAAGCTTAAATTTAGTCTCTAAGTTCTAAGCAGTGAGAGAAGAATTAGAAAACAAAATTAAAACAGAATACAAAACTATTCTGCTAGATACTACAAGGGAAGGTAAGTAAATATTAAACAAGAACTAGGAATTAGTTCAGTATTCTCGGCCCTTGCTACATTATACAACAGTTTCGATTCGGGGGCGGTTAGGTATTGCTGACATTAGTTCATAGATTGATTTTTACTTGGAATCACGGGTTCATGTGAAGATAACTTCCCGTCAATATATCTAAATGGGATACATCCAAATGCTCACGAGATTGTTGTTAATAGTGTTGACAAAAGATGGCAAAATGAAGGAGTCTAAGACGAAATTGAGATATCTAAGACGAAAATGTATAAGATAGAAAAACGGGAATACATATATAGTTGGTGAAACGGGAATATTAAGTCAACGAAATATTTACGGGTCGCGGGACTGAGTCTCTCCTGCCTTACTCTGGGTGGGAGGACTCATTCGATAATTAAAAAAAAGAAATACAATTATGTCAACATTGTTCAAAGCTGTTGAAGATAAAAAAAAACACATATTTAAAAGCAATTGCCTCGTAGTTGGAAATTCTGAGCTGCCATTAAATTCTAAAATCTGCTTTAAAAGCCTTTACGTTTTTTGATAAAGAAACGTTACTGGAAAACTAGATACTTCATGATAAACCACTACTAAACTTCAAAGTAAACTAAAGCAGATGACACACTTTACCGCTTAACTGAACACTAGCCTTTTCATCCAGAAATACAATTCCTGCCGTCTCACACGCGTTGGGAGCGATCCTATTCTCAGTCGGACCCACGCCTCGCTAACATATTCAGGTAAACCAGACAAATGTCTAGAAACAAGGGATGTGCTAGTTATTCGTGGCGCGCTGTTCCACTTAAATTATGCAACGTTTTAGACTCGCAGCCGTGTGGGATTCACAGACATTTATTTACATCCTAAAGTCAACTTCACGTTGGGAAGCTGTCCTTCAGGAAGAATTAACTGCTTTGATTTGTAGAGGATTAAATTATTCGTGGATTTGCATGCAGTTGTTTGATTTGTGCCTGGTGCCTTAGATTTGTAAACATCAAGTTTCTTTTGTAGGGTATTTAGCATGAATTCAGCTGTTATTTTAAAAAAATGACAAACTAGAATAAAACAAAGAGTAGCTGAAAATATTTTCAACCATATTTGAGCGCTTATTTGCTTCGATGTGTCTGTTATTTTAATTGTTTCATACTGCCAATATCAATCTACCAACCTTTTCATGTACATACTTGAAAGCTAAAATTAATAAACCATGTTACACCCACCGACATCCCTCGCAAATTTTATTCCACCCTACAATGACAGGGCCGAATAAAAACATACTCATATAGACATGCGCATATTAATTAAAAACACACTCAGAAACCGCCGCGTCACATGATTGACGCGACCATACGCGCCGCGCCGCACAGCTCCGCGCAAAGGGCTCTGATTAATTTGTTTAATTAAAACCTGATGGGATCGGGGTAACCTTCACGTGGGGTGCGACGTATTTAGAAAAATGGTCTCCTGTGTAATATTTTCTTGCAGTTTGCGATACTTAATTAGGTGCAGGTGAATTTTTATTTATTTAGATATGTCACTGGTATGAGGTAATTTGTTTATTGATAGCACATTTTTGGGCAATGTATAAGCGAGTAACTGCGGTGCTTCGCGTTGTGTGTTCGATTTCCGAACGAAACAAATATTTTTTCATACAGCATGACTGATGATTTAGTTGTTTGAGTGTGTTAATTTGAATATTTGTAAACACACCCACGGACCATTACGTGCAAGGTATTTTACAAGCAAGCAAGATGATGTCAACATAACAAGAATTTCTGTTACGCCAGTTTCAGTCCTTACCATTTGAGATACCTTCAAACAATTACATAGAGTGATCTCTGACAGGGTACAAAAAAATATAAAAAAGTATAAAAAGGAAATTATAACATCAAAGAACATTCCTTAACTAAGAGTAGAGATATAACTCACACAACACTGTACATTACTTGTTTACGAAGTAACCAGAGTAAATACAGCACCTCTTAATTCATAATGCAGGAGGCAGAGGGAACCGAACAAACCCTAATTCATTAAATAAACACAACTTTGTATTGACCTTGGTACCGTATCGGTCAGAATAAATAAGTCCAAGGTTGGAAGTTTGTGAGTTGAGGACTTATTCTGCGAAAGCCGAGCCATTTCACGAAACTTTACTGCAGTGTAAGACTTATTGTACTGTTTTGGTACATAACAAATATTTGAGAGAGACGAAGTTTTTAAAGTTGACTTTCGTGGGTTTTCGTTACCTTTGAATTTAAGAGGAGCCTAAATAAATTGGTATAACGATAGGATGGAAATGAAGATTGGTTTACGATAGGCAATTAGTCTATGTTAAATACTAGTATTTAGTTTTTTTTTTTTAAAGTTGCCCCACACTAGGAATTTCTCCTGTGTCGTGGGTGCGGTTACAAACAAATAAACTCACATACACAAACGCCCAGACCCGAAATAACTACTTGTACATCATACAAATATTTGTTCCGTGCGGGAAAAGAACCCGCGACACGCAGCGCAGCAGTCCAATTGCTCACCCACTGCGCCAAATGTGCCGTCAAGTTGCCTCCGGTTAGAATGGAAACCGACCAGATAGTGGGAAAAGGCAGGCAGTTGATGACGATGATAATCATACGTAAAATGATGACACTCTCTTTCTAACAATTCTTTCAATTGTTTTTCTCTATCATTCACCGTCTTTAGCAAGATCGAGTACAGCGCTGATAGGTAAAGCTACTCTGAATAGACCTCCCAGTACCTATATTTTCTTTAAAAATTTCAAACTTATAACTCTGTACCTGAGTACCCACAGTCGACCTAATATACAGTGAATAATAAAAGCGACGGCTTAGCTAGTGCAATTAGCTAAGCCGTCGCTTTTAGTTGGAATTCCAACTTGTTGAAATAGTAATTCATCATGAGGTTATGAAGTTTCAATAGAATAAGAGGACAGTGAGAAAGTTCTTTTGTTACTGACGTGAGGTCTGTCGTACTTGTATTATGCATCGCATATTATATTCTCTTGTAATCCCCGAAAAGTTTGGCAGCAGAGGTGTACCCCACATCTCGCCAATAATCTTTATGTCCCATATAATAGAGGACACGGTGTACTGTCATCAATCGGGCATGAATCTACGGGTCTAAAACGGCCGCTTAGTGTTTAAGACGGGGACGAGAGGTATAATGGGGACATACACACTTAAGGCATACTTAATACAACACTAACGTAGCGCAAGCGCCAAGAGGACGCCATTAGTTACTATTTTCTGAAAGAGAAAGAAGAAATGCACGAAGTGAATCAATAGGAATATTGCGTAAAATGGCCCTTTTAGACCCCATCGACCCGATGACTGATAACTTCAGAAATTTCAGGTTCAAAAATTCAACAACGTTTTACTCGACCAATGAATCGTATCCAAGTAGAAACCCAGGACTAATCGTCAGTGGGCGGTCTAAGCAGGATACCGTGGCTCTGGAACGCAAAGGTCTATCGAAGAAACTGGGTGAACTTTTACTCGTTAAGAGTCCGACTGTCCCTTCCGCTCTACCCAAATTATGGCCATTATGAAGAACCATTAATCGACTGCACATCTGCCACTACAATCGCTGTCACAATCACGACTTCACCGATAGAGGCAGGGTAGAAAGGTCCTCGTAAAGACACACCGATAGGCGGTGAAGTGGACTGTAATATAGCAGATAAAGATTATTGTTTAACGCTCACAATAGCACGAGTTATGGATACTCACAAAGGATTACAGCTTTATTGAAGCCCCAGTGTGGGTACATGGGGCTATATTTAGAATATTATCAGAAAGGTTTAGTGGAATAATAAATTAAGCTTCTAACTTGCACATTTGTAAAGGGATATTTATGGAATTACCAGTAATAGCATTTCTTGTGTGTTCATCTTTGTCGTATTTGTCATCTGCATTGTTAAAATGTGTTTTAGCTGCGGAAGGTAGGATGTTTTCATCCATAATTTTAGCTGGAGACCACATGTCTATTTAAATCTCTGCGTGTATTATTATATCATACTCCTTTGTAAACTTACCTTCAGGATTTATGATTGGTCTATTTTAATCTCATCTACTTTACAAGCGTGTCTTTGAATATCATGTCATAGTTCTTTACATGCTTATTACTCTCTCTCTCTCTCTCTCTCTTATCAACTGACATTTTCTTCCTTTTTTGAATCGATGGTTTTTACAGATGATATAACCTGAATCCAACTATAAGTGGATGAACAGTGTAAGTGGTTACACTTCTCAATTTTTTTTAAATTCGTTAATTCACTTTCCTAAATTTAAGTCTTCATAACTTTACTCAGAAATCAACCTTTTACAATCCAGTAACATAAATCAAAAGCTTGTTAAAACGAATGTTGTTCAATAACGTATGAAGGGCATGCAAACACTCCGTGATTTTCGATTCCGAATGTATTTTTTATTATTGACAGTCTTGAGTTATGAGTTATTTCTGTAATTTGGTTTTATAATTTGAACTGTAACTTTATAATACACTCTGTTCTTTTTTTGATTATTTAAGCGTTCCGAAACCAAACTATACGTAGACTGCTATTATACTTTTTTGAATTCCATACGCAACAGCTTGACGCAGCTATACTTTGACATTTTTAACACAGGTCAAACCTATAAAATAGTCTTCACAATATAAACTTCCATTTTCTCCTGTTTCCGTGAGCTGATTTACAACACGAATTCATCACTTCACATCTCTCACTATTTCTCTACCGTGACATTCCCCATCTTGGCTGCAACGCCAAACATTTCTAATAATGACATGTCTGTACAATGACACGTGTCAACACGTGTCATTTGTCACGTGTTCGAGTGACACGTGCGGGATTTGAGCGAGCGAGTTGTGTTGTTATCACGAAATGAAAGACAGAAGAGCCAGTTCTTGAGCCGTGTCATAAAAACTAACTATAAATGATGGTGTTAGTACTAGCATTGTAGTGGTCAACTTGAATGAATTTTTTTTTTTTTGGAATAATAAATAAATATTCCACAACTATCACACAAAGCCAAAGTCCCAAGTTAAGCAGAGCTTGTGTTATGGGTACTAGACAACTGATAAACATACTTATATATTTCTAAATACATACATATTATAGATAAATTACACCCAGACACAGAACAAATGATCGTGCTCATCACACAAACATTTGCCCTGGGTGGGAATCGAACCCACGACCTCCGGCATAGTAGTCAGGGTCACTAACCACTAGACCAACAGGTTGGAATGAAACATTATGCTCGCGAGCATGACTTGAACCTACGACCTTCTGATTTACTATAGTATTGTACAGTACTATAAAGCTGGTAAATCGTCTGGTGTACTGAATCAGAAGGTATTAGAGATAGGTGACATAAAACTGAAACCAACTGAATTGTGTAGTTTTTGTAGTTTAGCTTTCGTGCAGTAAATATTGACACGTGTATCTAAATTGACCTAGAATTTAATAACTCAAGCCACATATCGACACAGACAATAACAAGACTGTGTATTCAAAGTAGAGATTTAATAATATCTTTTTTATTGTGTAAAAGTTCTACGTGAACTCGTCTAATTAACGTGCGCTGGACTTCTGGTTCCATCAAATTGTTCTAATATCGAACTGTGGAACAAACGAGACTTCAGCCGGTCGCGTGATGAGCGTTGTCAGCGCCACGTTCCAGTTTATTTCCCGATTTAACTACTTTTACGACTTCTTTAGCAACCCATATAACTTCTTTAGCATTCCGAATGATGACAGCTTTATTAGCGTAAATAAAATCGTTGATAATGTGTTTGTCTTTAATACTGTTGTCAGGTTTTTTTGTTTTGATATGTAATGTTATACAAGTAATATTCGGTTTTAGACGTGTTTTATGTTTACATAGAATTTGAATAGTAGACTCTAATTTTTTAGCAGCGTTATCCTTTTAAAATGCTTTGTACTGAAAACGATTTTTGTATAATTTTTATTGATGCTAGATTGGATTGGTATTGGTAACCTTTAACTTTAGTCGGTTTTTAAATGTTTGCATAACTTTTTACGATGATCAAGAATTACAAAAAAATATTAAATTATTAACAAATATTTTAACATCTTTTTGATTCTGAGAAAACTTGAATAAGAATCAAAAACAATATCAAGAATCACAAAATTCGACGAAAAAGGAATTCGAATTTAGTAACACACAGTTACAGTTAAATAAAATAAATAAACCTTGATTACAATCACTGCGCGTCAGGCTGCGAAATTCTTCATTACTCTTAGATCGTCACATACTCTTATGGTAGTGCAACTATTGCAAGAAGAATACTTTTTTAATTTTACAACTACAATGTTTTTCAATTTTTGGTTGACATAACCACAAAATGCGATTTGCAACCGATGACAAATAGTTTTGGGAAGTAACAGTTTTGGAAGGCCCGGCCAGGACCGACTAGTGAAGGCTGAGGAAATCCAATCTATGTGAGTCGATGTGGCGATGCTAAACGACGTTCAAATCACGTTCCCTGCCAAACTTAGACCGCCTCCGAGGAGATCTAAGTTTAGCATTGTACATTATTTGGCTGATATGACGTTATCATAAATATGGTTGATCATTTTAACATTACAGTAATTGTTGCAAATAAACCGATAATTATCCCACAGGATTAACGTAATACCCGAATACAAAGTATCGTATGTATTATAACCAACTCGTATCTACCTATCAATACAAGTTCCGGGTTATAAAATATCTAGGTACCAATCCATTAAGTTGTTTTTGTGTGTGTCAATCCATGCTCACAAATAATAATATTTAGAAGATAAAACTGTTCATAGCAAGATACAACTCTACGGCGTATCTACAAACAAAAAACAAAAAGGTGAGGAAACAACAGTTGAAAAATGGTCTGTCGTAAGGAATAACCTACCGATCATATTTTATGCGATATAATTGTGGAAAAAGCCTTCCTTCTTTACATTGTTTATTTATTTGATACATTTCTTTTATTTGTAGGTTGAGGGCATCAGATGTATTTAGAGTTCAACTACATATTTGAGTTATTTTGCAGCTGATGAGCTTGTATTCAGTTTTATGGAAATAATTTCTTTGAATTATTTAACACGTACTACATCGCACCTTTAGAATTAAAGTGGCCTAACTAAAATTTTTATAAAAATCACTTTTATTCATCGAACGACTTATTAACATGTATTCTATTTTTAGAGACTATTCTATTTTTAGTTTATTAAAAATAAATCGGCTCTTCTAACCCAGAAAAGGAAAAACGCACTGTTTCCGTGTCTTTCAAACCACGCTCTTTCCTCGCGTCCCTCTGTTTTTATTAATAAATAACATTTTCCCAAAAAACTGGAAATTATGGATTACGCCACTTCTATTCTAAAGGTGCGACATATTGTTAGTAGTGGAGCCAAGCTACTGCTTAGTAGCTACTGCTAGAACTTTAATAACACAGATTTCTACAGAAATACGCATTTTAAAATAATCTTAGTAAAACAGTTAAGTCGTATTTCATTTTCAATCATTTTCTTACCTGGACCATCAACTGCACACATTTTGAATAGTGCAAAAAGGATAAGAAATACGATACTTGGCGTTTCTGCATACAAAAGGTGAAAATATGGAAGTTAGTTCTAGAAATGGAGAATAATATAAATACCTATAATGTGGTTCAATGTGGGGTTGGGATTTGATACAGACCATTAAAATATCAAACGATTTCCTCCATGGGACAGTACGACGAGTCGACAGCGCGTTGTGTTCGACGCGTGGCTCATGGAGTGTCAGCATAGTGACAGGGCCCCTGTAGAGGGCCAAAGCCTGCCGGGGTCGCGGGACTCACGAATTACCGGGACCCAGGAACGTAAAGGGCTATTGAAGGACACCGTGGAATTTAGTCAGTACGAGTCTGACAGTCTCCCACTCTACCCTGAGGACTCATTTGATGATTTTACTACGTTAAAAAAAAATGGGACAGTACGACACACCTACTCTACTACTTTACGGATGCTTCTGTGACTTAAAAGGCTTTCTCTTCGTTGCAATTTGTTCTTTATTATTTCCGTCTTTAAAATTTAAATCCATTAGTCTACAATCTTCTTCTCCCTAAATAATGCACATCTAATCTACCCCCCTTTTTACCCATAAGCAGACAAATTACAATATTAAAATTCTTGCGCCATGCAGCCCCGCATGTTTGCACAGCGAACCTCGGATCGAGCCGGTAACTTAAATTATTCAGCAACGGATATTGCAGTGCAGTAATAAGCCCGTATCACGCGAACGATTTCCTTATTTCATTTCCCAGTTAATAGTCCACAACATACCTACTTAATTTTATATCCGAAGATTTGAATCAGTAGAGTGCCTCACACCGCGTGTAAGAATTTCAACACCTATCAGCCGAAGGTATAGTTTGCCGTATATCATTCATGGTAGATGAATGATATACGGCAAACTATCCTTTACAACTAGCCTTTTCCCAACTATATTTGGGTCGGCTTCCAGTCAAACCAGATTCAGCTGGATATCAGTATTTTACATGGAGCTACTGCCTGTCCGACCTCCACAACCCAGTAACTGGGTAATACGATACCCCATGGTAAAACTGGTTGTCAGACTTTAGAGCTTCTGACTAACAGTAACGACTGTCAAAGATCTACAAATGACAACCGGGACCAACGGCTTTACGTGCTTTCCGATGCCCGGAGGAAACTCGCTATGACAGATGGTCACGCATCCACAGACCAACCTCGGCAAGCGCGGCTTAACGCGGAAGAACGGCCTGTGCGGTTGTATTTATTTAGTCACGAGCTCCTCTCACGAGCCGTATATCATTACATTCCAGAATAAGATCCTTGTTAGCGAGTTGTGCAGTTTTGTGTTTTTTTTCCAAATCCACAGTTGCCATTCCTAGCCAAGTGAATTGCTTTTACAAAATTCCAATGATTCAGTTTTAGTTTTCGTCAAAATTAGCTTCGAGTCTCCTTTCAGTATTATTCGAAATTCCTCATAGTTTCAGATGCAGCCATCCACGCCCAGTCGAAAAATTCACCCGAAATATTTATGTTTTGGTGCTTTTGTCCTCACGAAGGTTGCAACTGGCGTGCCTGCACAACAGAATATTCAAACTTGGACAGACCGAGAGGATAAGTTTCGTGTAGGCTTCCTGTACGCACGTTTGAGGCCACATATTACTAAACCCTCATAAGAAAATAAGCACACAGTGAACAATGAATTCACACATACAAAATTGCACAAATAAAAGAGACAACACCACATTAAAATGTATTTTCAACGTAATTGTAAACGTGATCTTTGACGCTGTACAGTGATCTATCTATTTAAATCATTGCTTAGAGGATTTTATTTCGAGACGCCTTGTCAACGGAAACGTTTGCCACACTAGAATGAATAGACAGATCCCTTAAATGCAGGAATCGAGAATTAGAACTGCATTTCTTGACTAAGTTGTGATGACGAGGTGATATACCGATGAATAAAAAATAGTTCAAGCTTTAAATGTTTTATTTCATTATTTTAAAGTTTTTTTTTTGTATTTAAAAGTAAAAATATAATTATTTCATCTTTTTTTTAGAACAGTGTCCAACATCATAAGTCTTTACTGTTGTAGATAAATTGCAAGCCTCAAACGCTGAACATATAACAGTGAGTTTTGGTATAGATGGGTCTATAAAGGCGATTATGTACTGTATATTACATACAGTATATTTTTATTTACTGTATATTATTTAATTAAACTTAAAGAGGTGGGAAGGGATCTCGGTTGAATAAGGGGGGCAATTGATATAGGGCACAAAACGTCACAGTTTAGTCTGAAAGCTAGTTTGTACGAGTATTTTGTTTCATGACACACTACTTGATAAATGCGGTTAGAAATCACGTCAATAGTGCTGAAACGGAGCAGTTAAATTTTCGTTTGAAATCGGTGTTGAATGTGAAAGCATTTGAAAACCATTGATTTTACCTTTACGAGTACATAGTTACGATGACTAATTTAGATGAATCTAAGACTAGTCGCTAAATAGGCATGATAATATCATCAACAAAGTTTCAAACCTATTTAGTCTGTCAGTCAGTGTTATTTCAGTGTCAGTGTATTGTAAACTAAAGGATACTTTTATATTCCACGAACATTGAAAAAAAAACACGTCATTTTGGATTTGCGTAACAAAAGAAATGATACGGTTCAAAAAAATTTTAACAATGTTACTGACGGACTAATTAAAATTAGAGTCTTTTTGCCTATTCACTCACTGACCGTCTACAGAACATTCAACATAATGACAATTACTTACTCGAGCAACAGAAAGACAACAGACTCAACACAAACACTTTCGGACCCCTTCAATCTGACTTTAAAGCCCGAATGGACCTCTCCAAACATAATTAGCGAAACGCAATTAAAAATGTAAGAACTGAAGCGCCCCTAATCTGTGTTTTATTTAATTTACTGATTACAAAGGCAGTACTTTTCTGAAAATAACGCTAACGTTGTGTTTTTTCACTCAGATAATCTGATAATGTTGGCAAACCTCCGGGGAGGTCGCTTTGTCTCTTACTTTGAAGAGTTCAATTAGAGGGCAGAAAGAGAAACCTAACGAAATTATGCCATTATATCTAAGTTATTTACCTCAGGCTGTAATTGTCTATAATCTTTTTTTAGTTGAGTTGAACTTTAAGAGGAAATTTCACTGGCATCCGTATTAATAATTTGACTTTGAAAATAGGTCTATTTGGAGGTCTATTACCTAATTTTTTTTAATTTGCTGAATAAGTTTCCTTATCTAAACGAAAACCATGATCTGACGTAGGCCATAGAACACTTTACTATTTTAGTAGTAATTCCCGTGCGATATTTTCGATATCGCGGGCGGAGTCATGGGCAAAACTTTGTTATCTTTCATCCTTTCAAACTTAAGTAGAATTTTGCAAATTTTTCACATTTTCATGCTCATAAGCACTAAGCTGACAATATAAATTAATCCTAGCATTCACACACGCGGAGAATTTTTGAGATACAAGGCAGCGCTGCAGTGCTCACGACTTGCGACTGCATCGCAGCACGAAATGAATTGACAATAGAGTTAAAAGATTAAAACTCGTGAGCTAGTGACTCGATCTATTTTAAAATTCTCTCATTTTGATTTATTACAAAGCAAAATATTAAAAAGTCTTTTTATATTTTCAGATTGAAAATATGGTGTAACTTTTGATTAAAGAAGAAAAAAAAGATCAAAGATGGATAATGGAGAATAACATTAGTAAACCAGACTAGAGTCAAGAGAAAACCCTTCTCAAATAAAAATGAATAAATGAGAAGAAATGGAAGAAAAAGTTTTGAATAGTGAAAGAAAGTTAACAGAAGAAATTGACTAAACTAAAGAGCAAATCTTAAATTTTTAAGTTGACATGGAAGAAAATGGATTGAATGATGACAGAAGAAAAAAAGAGAAAAACTCGATATATTGTGCCGACTCTAATGCCTTTGTTAAACAGACAAGCGAGTCCGAAGCGATACCGAACCGATACGAGACGTCAGTCCGATAGTTATGTCACGCTATCAGATCGCTTTCGCTTTTTAATGTGACTGGATTCAAACAATTCCATACATTACAAATAAAATCGCCTCGCTTCGCATTCGCGACGCCTGTTTGACAAAGGCTTAAGTATATAGGACACAGACAAGAAAATGATGATGAGAAGTAATAATAAGAACTAATGGATTTGAAACTTAAGTCGTACGTATACTAAACTAAATTCCTAAACCGATTTAACAACCATCTTAGGCCATTGAACAGTCCACAAACAGGCCATTGCCATAGACTATCAAAAGAATGATGTCAATTAACCATACAGCCGGCAAAGCGACAAAGTTGAGCGTCCCTCTCAAATAGTTGAGAACATCTCTTCTATCATTAACAAGTTTGATAGCGGACATCAATCTGGGCTGCGGTCGTGCGCTATATAACTTAATTACTTTCATCTGTTTCTGTGAGGAATTCAGCCAACATAGCTCGGAGATATTTTTGGAGAGCACGTGTCTGAATTACACCTTTAAAGTAGAAGCAAGAGCGCTTCAACTTTAAAGATCTGCCCAGGTCAGTTTGTGGATACGAGTAGGTGCTAAATAAAGAAAATATATAAACTTATGCGTTTAATAATCTATTAAAACATATACGCACTGTCACTATTTATGTTTTGGAAGAAACTTCGACACGTGATAATTTTTTTAATAACGTTGTCTATGACGTCTACAACGTCTTTTACTTTTAAATATCCGAATATTTTTCATAATCAAATGCAGGTTATATCAAATTGCACAAGCATTCGTACGGCGGGTAATGTGTAACTCGACGTCCGATCATGGACCATGCTCGGTTCCTCGGCTCGTCGTGTCAAAGCTCGCCTCAAGGAGCTGTCAGCAATCTGACGGGGTTTTATTAAGGTCCAAACGCCTGCCGGGGTCGCGACACTGTAAAACAGGTAACCGTAATCCTGGAACATAAAGGGCTATTAAAAGAACACCCTAGATTCTAGTCAGTACACGTCTGACAGTCCTTTCTGTCTATCCCGCCCTGTGTGGAAGGACTCATTTGATGATTTTACCACGAAAATCACACAACCGTGGACCTCCATGGGGGTCTAAACGCCTACTGGAATTGCAAAACTGTCCAAATAGGAAACCATGACCCTGCAACGTAAAGGTTTATTAAAGGAACACCATGGATTTTAGTAGCTCTCGCTCCAGAGGGGGCGGGAGGGTTAATTAGATTGTTTCACAAAGATAAAAACGTGGTATTCAATTTTCATTTTTTTCTTTTAAAAGCAACCCACAAACTCTACTTAATCTTGGTTTACCTCGTGGTAAAATAGCTTAAGACACATCATAATATTTAAAAAAATATAGTAACATTGCGTCCATTAAGTCATTTCACGCCCAGACTCGGGCGCTAATGAGTATCCATTATACTTTCTTTCATCCGCGAAAAGGAACATGACATGACTTTCACATCTAATTTGGCAACATTTTATGAAATTACACAAGAACGTCACATCAGTTCCGTACTGATTTGCAAGTGACAGGTAAATAGAATTTATCAACTGGCTTTTATCTTCCTCCTTCCAATTTCAGCGGTGAAATAAGGAAATTAAGCTTCTTTAATGCTTTGAAATGGTATCATGATGAAGGTAAAAACATGATGTTTTGATATTAGTCGGCTGCTGGGTATATTAAATATATAAATAGAAGAGGTCTTCTCCAATTTATATAATTAAACCAGCAGCCGACGATACGACAGTAAATAAAAATAAATAAAAACTAGTAATACTAATTCATAAAAATACATTAAAACTATCAAATGAATACTGTCATTTTTTTTAGCGTGATAAAATCATCAAATGATTCCACCCACCCAGGGCAGAGCGGGAGGGACTGTCAGACTCGTACTGACTAAAATCCACGGTGTCCTTCAATAGCCCCCTACGTTCCGCGGTCACGGTAATTCGTGAGTCCCGCGACCCCGGCAGGCTTAGGCCCTCTAATGGGGGGCCCGTCATTTTGCTGACACTCTTTGAGGCGCGCGTGGGATCCAACG
Source organism: Agrotis puta (assembly GCA_943136025.2). Taxonomy (NCBI): domain Eukaryota; kingdom Metazoa; phylum Arthropoda; class Insecta; order Lepidoptera; family Noctuidae; genus Agrotis; species Agrotis puta. The sequence continues at coordinate 18,440,301 of OW964176.2, read as the reverse complement.
AGCTGTCGACCCGGGCATGGTCCATGGTCGGACAGCGAGTCACCCGTTACTTGACGCCCGCATGCCCGCGCAAAGAAATACTGAAAAAACAGTCAAGTTTAATTGCATAAAATAGTAAGTGAAATTATTAAATGGCGGTTTCACAACGTGTGTATAAATTAATCTTTATACCGACGCGAAGCTCATTAATTTGTCGGTCCTTGTCTAGTACCAAATACATCAAATAGAAAATGTTGAAAATTAATTATTTTTTTCTGTTTAAACTGCTGGATTCAATCGATTGAAATTTCGTATACAGACTGGGAACGTAATAGGGTCTGTGCCTTTTATATTAGTATACAGACTTTATTTAGGCTAAGATTGTCAAACTTAAAGACGACTTCACTAAAACTTGTTGACGTTTCCCAAGGGCTGGCTTTTATCTCGGCCAGAGGCTAAGCATTGGCATACAACGAAGCAATGGAATTCTTAACGGAAAAAATCGATGCTGTATAACAGTTTGGTAACGTTAAGAAATTAAAGGATTTAGGCAAAATAATTTTAAACTCTATATCATCCTTATCTTAATAACATAAATCATATTTAAAAAAACCATCATCATTCATCTGAAGGCCACCATCAACGAAATCCCATAGTGATACCCTTGAACAAGAAACCTTAATAAATACTCATTCAATTCGCGAAATTATATTTTTCTCTCGGAAATCCTGAGTGGGGTCGTCATCAATCATTTGGGTCCCCTTTTAATTTACACCAAAGCATTTTTCAGCTACTCATCTCTGTGTCGTTTATTACATTTGCCGGCCCCTGTTTCAGTCAGCTATTGTCTTTAGATTCAGCACTGTGACCTGGTTTTGCCGTGTTCTGAGCGTGTCCCAAGTTTGCGAGAGACAGAACAAGTTTTTAGGTTTATGGGGGATTTGAGACTGAATTGGGTGCTTAGGGCTTGAATGGCTGACGGTTTTGTGTGTTTAGATTTGTGATTCAATTTAGTTTCTGAATTAAATACTTGTGTTTATGAAAACTGCTGTATAACTATGAGAGTTTAGGTAGGTATATTATAAAAATGTGTAATGCCGCTTTACATTTAAAAAAAATACTGTTTGTCATTAAAATGCTTTTTAGACCTTTTAATGACGAAAAAGCATTTTATAAAATACTGTCGCGTTTTCATCTTTAGAAGATTAATTCGAACAAAGTGCAAGTAAATGAATTTCAACTTTCCTGTGACTTACAGTTACCTTAACGCCAAAAAGAAATGAATCACAAATATTCCAAATTTAGCTACCTCCCATCCACGAGCAAAGTCGTTATATTCGTCATTACATTACACAGCCGTCGTAAATTCCTTTGTGTCTAATGTGAGCTCACCGCAAAACTTCTTTGAGCCAGTAATGGTGGGAAAGGTGAGAGCGTCTTGTATACATAACGTTAATGCGCAATTTTGAAGCGGATCCCTGCAAAGAGCGCTCCGGGATATCGTACGGTACAAGACCAAGTATGCTCCCTTGGGGGACGCCTTGTTGACAATTGTAGGTATACTTAAACCTTGATTGAGTTTTGATGGAGTAATTGCTAAGCTCGTCGCGAATAGCCCATTAGATGGTCTAATGCGAGAAGATAAGGTCCTAAAGTGCTTGTTACTTTTTATTTTATATCCTGATAGACTTTAAAATTATATGAATGTTGTCAATGGCCAATGGGAAATTACGGGTTGATGCTTTTTGCTAATGCATCCTAACAAGCTGTAAATATTTGTAGCAAAATATCTACTTACACAAAACAGATAAAGGATAACAAAATAAACCATGATGAGGTTGAATAAAAAGATCACACAAAACCCCACAATACATGAATATACTAACCCTTGAAAATTGAGAGATAGACGAATCGATTTTGCTCCATTAAAGGCACAATGCGGATCCCTTCACAATAATAAGTGTAACACAACAAATCTACATATCACACGTTCCATTACCCTCTCATCTCATAGCAACTTTGATGTATCTAACAACCCGCTGGTGTACAACAATCAACCGTATGTCAAAGAAATAAAGTTCAAAATTGAATGTGACAAGGATTTGATGTGTTAAATTATTTTCGTGTTACAATATGCCTTTTTCGTATGATAGCGAAAAGGCCTGTACGAACACTGGTAAAGAGTTCATATTGATATTCGATACAGCTCAAGTGATTCTTCTACTTTATGGGTTTGGTATTGACTGATCTTTTTGTATGGGATGAGATCCAGACCGTATCAATGCTATTAATACTATACGTCCTTCATAGATCAACAATACTATTTGAAGAGACAGGCGCACGTGGCTGGATCCGGTTCGCAAATTGAAAGAGCTACGACATTTTATCAAGGAAAGGTTTTAGAAAAACTTGCTCCAAAATAGGAATTTCTCCTGTATCGTGGGTGCGTTCACAAACATAGAAACTAACACACACAAACACCCAGACCCGGAACAACTACTTGATCATACAAATATTTGCTCCGTGCGGAAAATCGAACCCGCGACACATAGCGCAGAAGTCCAATCCTCAGCCACTGCGCCAAACGTGCCGAAAAGGTTAAAGGTTGCTCATAGAAATGTGTTTTCAATGGAGGAGATTTGTATTGTTGATACTAATGTTATACTATTTTTTTTTTATCGTGGTAAAATCATCAAATGAGTCCTCCCACCCAGGGCAGGGCGGGAGGGACTGTCAGACTTGTACTGACTAAAATCCACGGTGTCCTTCAATAGCCCTTTACGTACCGGGGTCACGGTAATCCCTTGGTCCCACGATCCCGGCAGGCTTTGGCCCTCTACAGGCCCCGTCACTATGCTGACACTCTTTGAGGCGCGCGTGGAACACAACGCGCCGTCGACCCGGGCATGGTCCATGGTCGGACAGCGAGTCGCCCATTATTCGCTGCCCGCGCTAATGTTATACTTAGACGTATTTGCTTAATCTTCTTGTAAATCTTGCTTGCGATTTTTGAGCCTATTATTTTACTATGACGGTTCTGTTTTGTACGTTATCAAAAACGTTTACTTCGCCTTTAACACCTATATCGTTAAAGACAGTATAGTGATGACTTTAATCACGACAGTTAGTAGTCACGTTCATCGGAAATCGATGGTACTCAGATATTCTGGTGCGACCGGATTTAAACCTTCAGTAACATAACATAAGTAGGTATATTGTGTTTACTACCTCTGTAGTATGAAGCCCGACATTGCTTTATTTTGTAAACAAATGTTGAATTTCACTGCTCATTGAAAATCAAAGAGGTGCGTCTATCAAAAAATTTAATTATTCTGGTTTGGATAGCAAGCGATTGACACTTGTATGCAATTTGAGATTAGTCTAGGTTGTTACGAATTCCAAATACACTATCAGTTTAACTTTTAGCAGTATCAAAGTAGTTTACTGATACTGATACTGCTAGTCTACTTCGTCCCACTGCTGGGCAAAGGCCTCTCCCCATGACTTCCAGTTTTCACGATCCAGGGCCACAGTGGACCACAGATCATTGGTTTCCAGATAATTAAAAATAATTTACAGATATCATAAATATTCAGTAACGTCGTATTTAGCTTAGCCGTGGTACACACAATATTAATTAATTGTTGTCAAAGTGTTGTTGTCTAGCTGATTTCTTTATCTTATCTTATCTTCTTTATCTTGGTCGCGGGACTGTACGAATTACCGTGACCCCGGAACGTAAATGGCTATTGAAGGACAACGTGAATTTTAGTCAGTACGAGTCTGACAGTCCCTCCCGCTCTGCCCTGGGTGGGAGGACTCATTTGATGATTTAACCACGATAACAAAAAAAAAAACTTCTTTATCTTGTCTTTATTGTGTATTATGCCATACTTTCTTTCTATAATCATATCAGCCTACATTAATCCACTGCCTCTTCAATTGCACGCCACTTTATTCGATTCTTGGCAACTCTAATTCAGTTTCTCCAAAGATTTTACCGAAACTAAAAAATATTGAAAGCGATACAAATTCGTGTCTATCCTTCATTACCTTGTCAGTACAAAGGGTTCGCAAGCTTCTCCGTGTCGTAGTAGGCAACCGATTAAAAAAAAAGACGTGATTCATTTACAATATTCTTCTGTTACATAACATTTTATTTCGATTTGAGTGTCTATTTGTAGTCAATTAGGGTATAATTTGCTGTAATTCGACTATTTTGTTTATCTTTGATGGCTATAAACATCATAAACTCCGACACCAGGCCATCAGTGAATAGGAGCAATTATTATTTATTTAGTCGATAATTGGCGGACCCATTTACCATTTATGCGTAGGCGAAGAATTGCTACCCACATTAAAAATGTTTGGAAAATCTTGAAAAGATGTCTGTTAAGTGAGGCTTTCATAGTTGCTCGTTAAATTCTATAACCAATTAATATAATCAGTGCTTTAAGAATCCTATGGTTATAATCCTTTGCACATATCACGTCATTCACAAACAAAAATTATGTATGTGATAGTGATGTTCCATCTATTTGGCCAATATTCGGTGACTATTCGGCCAAAACCGTTAAAAATCGGCTGGGGTACTTATATATGGAATTATAACTTTTATTGTTCATATACTATGAGCTTTGCATGCAACGCTTCTGACATTACTGATACCTCCAGATCCACAGAGAATGACCGTCTGGTTCGACAATTCCGTCAGTCAGCTATGCTAGTATGTAATCTTCTAAAACCAGCCTACAGATAGTCCACACCCAAACTACTTCCAATCCTCTATGTACATTCACATTTCACATAAAATGGCTGTTTCCAATACCATTATTTAGCGAACATTCGAACCGTTTCCCATCTAAGAGAAAAGAAGTAGGTACCTAAGCGAAACGTAGATACATTGGGTGCCGACTCAATAAGATAAATTACTTTGTTATCTACTTATTTACGGATCTTATTTTCTAGTTTAGCTCATGGCTTTGGACATGTTAGAAATGGTTACAGTGATCGTTTTAATGGACTTCGTGATGGGGATGTAAATTAAAGAATTGATCGAAATAAAATCATTTCATCATAAATTGAAACGTGTGTAATTATGATGTGTGATTAAGGCTCAGTTGTTTCATCAGTAGTTTAATAAAGTATTGCTATTAACTAATTGTTAGCTTAACTCTGAGCAAACAATTGGCACTAAGTAATCCCATAAGAAGTTATTTTATAGTTTAGTACAACGTTACCCAGTAAACCATTTAAAAAAACTATTGAATCAGAGCTGAGTACAGTGGATACACCTCTAAATTATTTTGCATGACATGTTTGCGTATGACGTCTTGAATTTAATATACAAGTAAAGTCCAGCTTTTCCATCTGCAATTATAATTGGTCAGGAATGGTGACGATATGTTTACAAGAAACTTCATCATAATATAGCGAAATTACATGTGCTTAACACTTCAAGGAAACGGGTGTAATGTTACGTTACATTATGTTAAAAAACTAGCTATTCCCCGTGATTTTACCCACGCTGCTCTCCTCCTATTGGTCGATTTTTTCAATTCGAAACAGCAGTTCTCGAGATTAGCGCGTTCAACCAAACTCTTCAGCTTTATAATATTAGTATAGATTGTCCTGACGGTCAAAACAATGAGCTAATACTACTTTCTCATTAAATTACACAAAAACAGAAGTTAAATGAACAAGCACACTTAACAGCTTAGGTAATCTTTTTGAACTAAAACCCTACGTCTCACAACAATGTTATCAAAGTAGAAATAAAAATTTGACCCAAAAGCATCTTTTCAGTACAATATTTGGCGGTGAAATGCCGCCCTTATCATAAGGGTCGCTTTGCCTTTGTATGTACAGAGATCGTTGCCCGTGGAAAAATGTGGGTAGCATGGAAATTCTTCAGATAAAGATATTTTGGTCTGTGGGCAAATAATGTCGTTCGTTTTTGCATTTTTCTGCTTACATTTTTTTTTTACATTGAGTTTTGAGCTAAATGATTTTGGTGTGTTCTGTATAAGATATCGTTATCAATTAACCAATGCTTTAAGTGTAACGTGTCTAAAATCACATACCAGCCCAGATCCCGGAGCAACTACTTGTAGGTCATACAAACATTTGTTTTTTGCGGGAATCTAACCCACAGCATGCAACGCAGCAGTAAATCCATCGATCGCCGCGCCGCACTATGGGCCAGATCCGTGCGTACCGTCTCAAAAATCTGTAACTTTTATGTTAATTGAAATAAAAAGCTAAAATTTGGCACGCAGTATCTCGAATGTATACACAATCCAATTATGAAACATTTTTTGTCAAATGTTGAATTTTAAATATTTAAAAAATAAAACAAAAATAGTTTTTTTTTTTTTCATATTAAACCATACTTTGTTTAGCTTATTCTATTACAATTTTACAGTTTATGATATTACTACTGTATAACATAATTTTTTATTATATATAAATCATTAAATAACACATATTATATAATAATTAATTCCAAAAATATATGTTTTAAATTAATGTAACACCTACTTCTACTTAAATATCTAAGAGGTTCTTGGCTTCGTCTAACAATTCCTTGGAAATAGTCACTGATGGTTTTCTGATACTTGATAGATAAGGATCTGATGTAAATAGGAGACCATGAAAAACGTCTTGATTCGTTGCTGATCTAGAGCATTTTCTTGCGTGAAACAATCTGAATTTTTTGTAATCTTTGTTTCGAGATTCTTGGGCATCTTCAGATAAATTACCAATAGGCAGAACAGCAAAATGTCTAATTCTGCCGTCCTCTAACTAAAAGGCCGTTAAGCCACAGTTGCTCGTTTTTCACTTTTTAATGTAGTCTTATACAACTTTCGATGCTCTATCTTTTGGTCTAAGAGTCATTTTTCTATGATTAATAGTTTAGGAGGTACAGGAAGATTGCTGTGCAGTTAAACCACATAAAATGCATAATTAAAAATTAGAAAATGAATTTAAATAAATTTAAATAAATATAAATGAATTAAACATATAACATATTGTGCAATAACACTATGCCTACATATATAATTTGCAGCCTTGTTCCTAGATAGTATATTTTTCAAGAGACATCAATTCACAATTTTAGCGTTTTCTCGAAAACTACTTTTTGCACTTAACGGCCTTTTAGTTAGAGGACGGCAGAATTATACTTTCCCCATGTATTAAGATTTTATGTACTGAAGAAGGCATATTATACCACATATATTTTGTTACGTACAGTTGTGCGGTTGTGCGAGTATATTCACCAAATTTTTCTGGATTTACAGCAATACCGGATGCCAAAGTCTGGAGAATAACATAGAACCTTTTAATAAGTTCCTCGTCAACTCCTGTTATTTCCGAAGCGCAAGAGTAGTTCACAAAAAAACGCCGAGCTGTATTGCCGTCATTGCTGTTTCCACTTCCTTGTCGAGGCTTATCAACGTGCAATCCCATTCGGATTCTAAATAAACTTTGTACAAGCTTTTTCTTGTCTTCTTTGCTTTTTTTATCTTCCGGAGATCTCGCAGCCCATTTTTTAAATGAAAGGTTATATGAAATATGTAAAATTAACTCCATGCACCTGATCCACGCATGCAACGTAGACAAACCGTATTCGTATGCATTTATATTATCTGGCTTTGATTCAATCTTCTCCAAATTATTCATTTCGCTTGGTTTAGCCCCACACACTGTACACACAGCTCCAGAACTTGTGTCAGTTAAAACTTGTGTAACTTTTCCATCCACCATAGTTAGGAATAGCTCGTGCCTTATTTCAATGACCTGTTCATCCTTGTGTATCTTTGAAGTTCGCAAATTTTCAATTTGACCCCTAATGTTACCAACGACCGATCGGGTTTTCTCAGGGGTTTCTTTAGCAAATTCCATCAGGATTGGTCGGCAATAACGAATAGAAGAACAAGCCGGATTTTTCCAAATAACTTCATTCGTTTCTGCGTCAGTCAGCTTTATCGGTACCAAAGACGCTATAAATAAATTTGCATCTGAGACTAAGTCATTCTCATCTGTTAAAACTTGTTTATACTCACTTTGTCCCGATGAACCATCACATCCCCACTTGGTAAACAGTATAAGAGACATTCTTGTCGGGACGTACACATTGTCAATCTTCAAAATGCGAGCAGTAGTGTGATCCAGTAAATCTTGTAGATTTACTCTAGCATATGTATCGGTAATTTCAATGCTGGATGGTGGAGGATAACACAGTTTTTTAGCATTCGTCAATATATTGTATGATGGCAATATATCGAAGTTTTTGTTAATCAGACTTGCTCGGAGTAATCCGTATTGTGATTTCGAAAGATCTAAATCTGCAAAAATACTTAAAGCTTCATCTGCCGTAAAATATATTTCATTGCGACTTTCATGTAACAATTTTTCCTTCATGATCCTTTTTTCATTTCTATCAACATTCCTTATCATTGAAACAACAGTAGCTTCTTCGAATTCTCCTTCAGAACGCAATCCTTGAACGTATGCATTATGTATATACTCGAGTCCATATTCTTGTACTAATTCCATATTCTTCCTTTTTTTCGATTTTTCTGATAGATCTTCATAAGACTTTGGTGGTCGTCCACGTTCTCCAGATGTTGTAGGTGTATCCATCGGTATTTCTTCGAATTTGACCCTTAATTCACCGTCCAACCACGTTGTATTTTTACTATAAAAACGTTCTTTAGTTCGGTTAGATTTGGCCCACCGATCGTTAAAAGCTGTTATAAGTGATTTTTGAATACCTCTTAGAACTAACTCACTTTTTTCAGACGACAAATGGTGTTGTTCTTCTAAGTATTTTTGAATATCTTCTGATTTCGTTCCATGGTCAATGAAAAATTCGCATAATACTCGCAGAGGTAAAACAAATTCACTCATTTTGTTGTATACGTAAACTTCTAACTTTTTTTAATGAGGATAGTGAAGACTATAATTATTATGTCATAGCACACTAAAGTACTGGTAAATGACAACGTAAATCAATTACTTTTATACTAAATACCGTGCGAAACATTTTTGTCATTATCACGTTCTTAACCACTATCAAGAAAGTTGGTTAGTAGTGCTGATATAATGTACAATATCAACTTTAACCACCATTTCCTCCCTACATGAGAAACTTGTAATTCACACAGTGATAATAAAACATTAACCACATCTGTCTTGAAGATAAAAAAAAATAAGACATTACCCATTACTCCCACCTTACCTAAATTTTTGGTAAATAGATAGTACGTTATTGAAGAATTAGAGGTAAAAAATAATATAATTGTCCAAAAATCTCATCTATCACAACTTAAAATATTTTTTGAAATATTTTGTATTTTCCCTCCATCTGTAATTTTTGATTCATTTGAAGGGGGGCAGATTCGGGCAGAATTTTTTTTTTGCCCTGACTTCTGTATAAGTTGCTCTATGTAACACTACCAAAATTACGTCATGGGCAGACACGGCTAACTGTCAAAAGTCTATTTGAAGTTTCTAATTAGGTTAAAATATCAGGCCCCAAAATAAAAGTTCTATACCTTTCCAGTTTGCACAAAAAGCTTCACTTAAATTATTTTTAATTAGAGTACTTCCTAACGATTCTAACCATATATCACACTTATACATTTGCTGTGAAATTAATGAAAATAAGATCATGTGAACTGGAGGAATTGTGTTCTACATTATTCTCATATTTTTAACCGTCAACTTGCAAGCCTTAGTCTAATAGTAAAAATCAATAAATAATGGATTTTAACTACTACGTAATATGCATTGGACATTTAGTTAGACATGTGCATTAACGAAATATTCAATATCGAACATTACCAAAACCTATTTTTGAGACGGTACGCACGGATGTGGCCCATAGTGCGCCGGTAGTGCCTTAAGAGTTTTAGATTCATACGATTTCTAATAAGAAATTCACCTTTAAAAATCTCTTTTTAAACTAACTGAAATCTCTTTGATTTTTTGAAAATAACTGTTATATGCCTCTTACATTTTACTTTTCATGTTCTTGTGCAAAATGGTCTCACTAGACATAAACTTTACTTTAGTAATTATATTATGGTGTAACAAATGACATCAAAAACCTTTTTATAAACAAGGTAAAAATTATAATTTAAAATCCGTACAATACAATTTTAGGTAAAATAAAAGAAGATTCTTCTTATTTTTGTTCTTTTATATTTTTCGTTTTCATAAATTAATTCCGGGAAAACTGCTATTTATATTTAATCATCCTGGAATAACAAACATGTTTTTCCTCATTCACTTAAAAGCCTCGCCTAACATTTTGTTAAGTATTTAATTTGAATTTATGTTATTTTGGGGTGTAAAATAATCAAAATGAGTCCTCCCACCATTTAAGGAGCGAAAAGGACTGTCAAACTCTTACTGACTAAAAACACCTTGTTCCTGCGGTTGCTCTTTGCATTCAAGAGCCGCGGTATTCTTTTAAGATAGTCTCACGATCCTTCTACTAAACATTTTAGATGTTATGAATTCTCGTAATATTATGTTTTATATCGGTTTTTATTTTTTTAACAGACGTTATACGGTGCTTAACTATAGAAACAATTATTAATAATATTCGCAGCAAAAACGGAAGCTTCACAGGCATTCTCCAAATGATGCCGTGATAGATGACCGACACGTCATAACAGTGGGGACTGAGAACGGAACGCCACTTTTTTAGCTTGATTTGATGTAAATTAATGAATGTTTTTTTTTATACTCCCTAACTAAAATAGAATACTGTATCTCAAGTAATATTCTGCTTTTGTGTAAACAAATATAATTATAATTATCAATCTAATTTTGTCTTCGCCTGATTCTATTTTGTAGCGATTTTTTCACTCTACGCTATCAACCGTCATGATTCTTTCATAATAAATTCTCACACCATCCATCCATATTTTATTTAATCTTCTCCTCCTAAACTAAAGTATACCAAATTGCAATCCTTACAAAATAATATCAAGAACAATTCCAAACGCTACGAAACCGCTGCTACGAAATGGCACTGCTACGAGTGCTACGACAGTAGCTACGCGTCTACGCGGCTACGAGCTACGAGCGTAACCAACCCTTTCACCTATACACCCGTAAATCTTTCCTTACTCACGTATACGCCGCACCTGACCTTTTTGAGGACATTACCATTGACCATATTTTGTATACCTTAGTAAAGAGTACTTTTCTTGTAGTGTCATCTCGGTTTTATACCCTAAAGAGTTCTATTCAATCATTCACAGCCTTAAATCTATGTTTACCTTACCACCAAACTGAAAAGAAAACTTGTCTATACTTTGCTCAGGTGGACAGATTCTTGTTGATTATTCTCCTTAGGAATCAACCAGATGGTATCGGTAATAATTCATTTAATTAACCCTTATGGAAAATTAATACTGCTCTTTTTTTCCTGCATTATTATCTGCGTAGCCGACCCCAATATAATGTTCCAATTATATTGGGGTCGGCTTCTAGTCTAACCGTAGGCAGCGTAATACCAGTATTTTAGATATATGTAGCCACAGGGTGTATGTCTCAGAGGTAAAAATATTTTAAATTTCCTCGCCCATATTCTTCCGTACTTACAGGGACACGCTGTACGTATAGGTACCTATAGGTATAGCGTGTCCCTTTTTTATTTTTTTATTTAATTCTCCATCAAAGTCAGTTTACCTAATATCTTATTTAAAATATATCGCAATATACGAGACAGATTGAAAGCCAGATATTTCACAAAGTCAGCCGTCCGAGCCTGTATTACACACTAAAGCGCTTAATCCTGCAATCAATATTGAATTTCGAGTATCGGTTGGTGACAAATTAGGCGTGAAATGGCTAAATAGAGTGCGCTACCTAACTATTATGTAGGTTAACTTACTTTGGAATGTTAAATGTTTAGAAAATATTATAAAAGATGATAATTTTGGCAGACGATCTCCGGCCACCGTAGGCGCGGGCATGCGGGCGGCGAGTAATGGGCGACTCGCTGTCCGACCATGGACCATGCCCGGGTCGACGGTGCGTTGTGTCCCACGCGCGCCTCAAGGAGTGTCAGCATAGTGATGGGGCCCCCTGTAGAGGGCCAAAGCCTGCCGGGGTTCCGGGACTCACGAATTACCGTGACCCTGGTACGTAAAGGGCTATTAAAGGACCGTGGATTTTAGATTTTAGTCAATACGAGTCTGGCAGTCCCTCCCGCTCTACCCTGGATGGGAGGACTCATCTTATGATTTTACCACATTAAAAAAAGATGATAATTTATGTTTTCTTCTCTCGCGTTTGATTTAGAACATTACCTACTTAAGTGGTGATGAAAACATTTTTTTTTGTTTCTTTAACTGCATTTACAAACGTGGTACATAGGCGGATGCTACAAGTCATTCTCTGACCTTCAACTTTTTCGTCGTATATTAACTGAGCAGTTTTTTGTTCATTTTCTATCGATAATATTCTTCTCGAATCGATAACTCAATACAGCAGAGTTGTTTTTGAGTCCATATTGAATTGATTGAATCGAAATTGTATTTGATATACATAGTTACATACCAATTATCACAAAAGAATGCCCTTATTTTAGTTGTTTAAATACTCAATATGCATTAAAATAAAAAAAGATAAAATTAAATACCGAGACTACTATCGTACAACAAACCGCCTAGCGTGTAACCGACTGACCGCAGGCGGTTGTCACGGCGGGTTAACCAGTAGAGGGTTAACTGGCTATAACCTTGCGGCAGGGGGCCTTGATGACACCACAACCATTTTGTTCACAGACATATAAAGGTATAAAATGGCAAATAACTCTTATAGGAGGAAAAACTCAAAAATAAATTTCGAAATTGAATGAATTTCAATTGAAAGAGATTCGTGTTTAATGCTCTGATTTTTCCAATTTTTATGCTTTTTAAGATTTTCGTTTAAGTTATTTTAACTGTCAATAAAACAATTATTTTCACTTTTGGATCACAATCGCGGAATTGATATTATATGGGGTTTGTTTTCGTATTAGATATTCGAATATTTCAAAATAAAGATCGCAATGAACACAAAGCAAAAATTTTAACATTCGTGTAGGTATCCGACACGATATATAAATTAATTTGGACTAAGTTTATCGCAGACCACTGTAAGACATAAACCTTTCGGATGCTACGCGACAATAGCCTATCCTTCGCATTTAGTCACAGCCAGCCTATTCTTTATTTAATAGAGAACTAAATATTTCACGTAGATTGTCTTATCGCTGAAAGCGATCTCTTCAAGGCAACCTTTAAATTGACGGATAAAACTATAAATAGTTTATATCAATGTTAAGGAATCACAGTTTAACAGACTTCCATTAGAGAGTTAAAATAAAAATATAAACTACCACTCACCGAAAAGACAGCGTCGTCAAAGGCCGATACGACTTGTGACTGTTATGATCCGACATTGGGGTCCCCCAGAAATCGTTCCTAAACACTTGTAGCACATGGCTACCACCATTCACGTCCCCGTTGGACACGATCGCGGGGATGTCGTCATGCACGAACTCGCCATTCAAACTGTTCGCGTACGTCAGCGCCCCCACTGATGCGACCAGCGTGTACACCGCCCACTCACTCTCGCACAATGTCCGCCACGACTTCGAGTTTGACACTTCTTCGCGAACCGGTGGTAACGGACGACGACGCATTTTCACTCACTTTTTTCCACTTTTATTTTTTTACTTTTGGTTTACAGCCCGAGAGCCTTTTTAAATATTTTATAGCAAACATTTTTGTTCATTCCTTTCGATATGAATATTGCAAATATTTATTTGAAACTGAATTGGGTAAAACTTTTATTAGAATTGGGTACTACTAACAAACCGAACTGAATAGCAGAAAGATAACACTTCTAAGAACTATATGGAATACATTAACCCACTTTACAAACAAAACCGTAATAAAACTCAAACAAACAAAGTCTCAACCGACAGAAAACCTCATCGATTCAATATATCGGTGGAAACTTCATGCATACTCAATTGGCAAACAATCTCAGTTGGATGCACAAAAGGTTGTTACGGACCGTTGTCGTGAGTAAAAGTGTGCGATGTCTGTTTGTACGTTCAGTTATCCGTAGCCGGGGTGATGGATGACCGACGCGGCATAAATCAACATTGTGGGTCAGTCCCGACCACTGATGTCATATTCATGAGTGCTCTGGATAGCTGGGTAAACGATAGTCTGCAAGAACGATGAGCGAGCGTCCTTTATCCTTTCGTTCTTTTTTTTTTAGTTCTTGGCTCACTTCAGGATGAATGCGTCCGTTTTTTATTTTAAAAGCTCGTGATTTATGTGGCGAAGGCTGCAGTGTAACCTGGAACAAAGGATGGATGTTATTTTTATTGCTGAGATTGCTCTTAGGAGTAATGAGTAAAATAAAGGGTATGTGTTATTTTATGGAGTTAGTGGAGAATTATTTTCTAGCATTGTTCTTATTTTATATACTGATTCAGTGAAATTTTCAAGTTATATGTAAATTTATATAAATACTTATATAATTGGCAACACAGTTTGTAAAACGCTTGGTATGGTAATTATATGGTTACTCAAGGCGTAAAACCAAACATTTAAAAACATATACACAAAAAATCCACACTCGTAACAAATCGGAATCAAACCCTTGACACGTAGCACAACACCCAATCGCTTAACCATTGAAACAGACATGATTTTATCGTCCCATTAATATCCCAAATACCCCAGAAAACCACGATCCCTTCCCCCACAAGGACCGCCCCATAACCTTAAGCCCGACAGGGCTAAGCCTTCACATCACTCAAAATTCTATTAACTATCCCAAAATCTCTATGGTCCGGAATATTCCAAAACTTACAGCGACTTAGTTTGTGAAAACAAACTGAACTAGCGCGTCATAACTTTGCCAAGAATCTTCGCGTATGTACCGCCTCTAATCTGAATTGCTAATGCCTCTCTTGATTCAGTTGTGGGCGCGAATTAAAAGCTCTATGAGTTAATCACATTATCTGTCTGTGTGCTGTCTTTATCCGGAGGTGATTGTTTTGGATTAGTTTTTGTAAGAAGCTGTCTTATTAAGTCTTCCTATTGTTGATTGTGTTGATATAAAGGTCTTTTATTCGTAAGAATAATAGTCTTTACTTAGTACAAAACTAAGTCGCTTCCTGCCAACGTTTAGATGGTTCAAATTTCGCATTTTTTATCAACAGACAGACAGAGTTATTCAAGGAGTATTCTATTCATTATAAAGCATGCATATTAGCAGCCGGGAAAAGTCAGGGTGGGTCCCTAGTTTAAGAATATAAGAAAATATGAAAGCAGCGCGTACTGAAAAGTTTTATAGTAACTGGTTTTCATGGTATGGTCATGATGCAGATGCATAAGAAACATCGTGTGAGGAATATGTTGAGTTTGACCAAAGAAACGCTGGATGACATGGTTAGTAAAGAGGGACTTCCGAGGTGATAACTAACAGAAAGGTATTGAAACTGGAGACATCTTGATCCATTTTTTTTCGTGAGTTTATCTAGAGACGGCCCTAATGGTGGGAATTTATTTGAAGGTCATTCAACACAATATTTGACGTTTCAATCGTGCATATTATGCTCTATTTTTGATTGGATTGTAGACAAAAATATACATCAAACTACAAGTTCACTTACTACGAAACTTTTTGGTCAAATTATCGGTAATACTCGCCTTTGTATATGATCAATGCATACATAATTATGTTTATTACCATATTAGTGTGTGATAATGAGAATACTTTTTTACCCTTGGTAACCCTGTAAGTTATAAAACACATTTTCGAGTTTGGAACTGTTGTCATAAACACAGTGTTCTATACTTGCAAACCTTTAGGAGCTTACAACAGCTAATTTCCTTACATAATTGACTTATTAGTTCAAAAAATAAAAATTTAATAAATTATGGATTCTTCATCGAAACTACTTTACACATGGAATATAAGACAAAGATAGTGATAGGTATAAATGTTGACGGATGGAGAGGAGGAAGAAGGCCAAAGAAACGATGGATTGTGTGCGGAATGATACGACTGACAGAGGAGAATATAAGAAGGTTGAAGGAATGTTGCGCTGACTCCGAATTAAATGGAATAAGGGCAGGCAGATATTGATGATAATTGTACAAATAGATCATTGACTCCGTACTAAGATTCTCTGTGTCTAGGAGGCAATCTTTTTCATCGTATCACATACCATTAACCATGTACAACCAATCCAATACCTCATTATTGAATACCACCACGTTCATCCACTCTAAATAACAACTAAGCACGAATATGCCAAACATTGGCACAAACAAGTGTCGACAAACGGCGAACATGGGTCATTAATCACGCCACAATTAGGGTTCACCCCGTCGAACACGTTGGACAAATATTGGATTATGTATGATTGATTGGCCCCAAGTTTTGTGGCCACCCAACTAATAGAAGAACCAATCGATATGAATTGGAGTTTGGGCGGACTGTCATAGATTAATGACGTGACGTGTGGGTCGAAGGGGATCGTGGGTCGCACGAGTATTGCTGTTTACTGTGTTAGATAAATTGAGATAAAATACAGTGATATTGAAGTCTATCAATCTTCTAAAAAGCACAACAAAAGAAGTACATCGCATTTCTGAAGGAGCGTCAGCGACCTGCCTTACCTATATATAGCCTTGTATATTAGTTATGGTCTTTTAACCTGACTGACAGAGATGCTGGTGGAGGGTTTGTTCCGTCACTCTTTCTCAGCCAAAACACTAGGAAGTGGTGCAGTACGGTTGCTAGGATTGATATTATAATAGTGCTGCTAATCAACCTGGTTTGAATAAATTACTTTTATTTTTTAAGACCGGATAGACAACTAAACAGAAGCCAATTCTGTACAAGGTAGCTCACCGTCCGATCAAAGACCTACGTCTTGAACAACAGAGCGTCGTGTTCCACGCGTGCCTCAAGAAGCTGACGGCAAACTGACGGGGCCCGATATACGCAATAAGGCAGTTTTAGTCAGTCAAGAACTACAGTTCGTCAGAAAAAGGATCAAATAGGTAAAAAGTGGAACAAGGCTGCCAATGGAGATGATGAATGGAAACAAAACAAAGTTGAAAGGAAAATGTAGCAAAAAGAACACAGGTCATAAATTATCTAGGCAAGAAAATACTTTCAACTCCACATTATGTTTAACACGAGAGACTAAATAGCCTCGTCTCATATTTCACGCGCAAAACCTCGACTTACTGAACCAAAAAACTTAAAGAATATTAATAGCTGATAGCGAAATTTTTACCCCGTCCAAGCTAACAAAAACCCTCGCACATATTTCGCTCAAAAAGTTAGTTAATTTATTATTCCGTTAAAGTTTTGCCTTGTATCTGTTCAGTATTACGCTCGCAAATTGTTTTTTAAAATATCACATATCAAGATAAGGTTCAAGTTTTTGGCATTTTCCTTTGCCGAGCATAAAAGTTTTGTCCCTTAGGACTTTGGTTTGAAAAATCCTTGTATAATCACGTTAGGAGTCCTTTGCTGTGTTCGAGTAACTACAGAGAGTATCTTTTACAGGGGATTTAGTTGGTAAAGGCCACATTATTATAGTTAATGGCGATAACTGACAAATGAGTTGAGCTCCTTGAGTAATTAGTCAAGCTACACGATATGCTTGCACTGACTGGACAGGTCCACTCTACGGTTCTTTCTTCAAAAGACCATCTTAGACACAAACCTGCATGGTCCTCGCATGACTTAACCAATTTAATATCTGGACTTAAAGATACGATGAGCTCTGACTTTGTTTCGGCTTTTTCTTCTCAGGTCAGTCAGGTACGAAACACCGGCCTCATCTAGTTATTAAAAAAAAAAGAGTTTTTACGTGTAAAAGTGTTTTCTAAAACCTATTTTCAAAATAAATATCATTCATCATTATCATATATAAATATCGCACAACTTTTAGTAAGGGATAAATCGGCTTATATTGTCTTTGTATAGCTTGTCTCTGTCGCACGAAGCACTAACCAACTACAACGAATGAAGAACTAGTGACAAACTTAACAAAGATAGTGTGTGACAGAGATAACGGTCTATGAAGTCTAAACTAGCCGATTATCTCTATCCGAAAATAAACATGCTTTATTATATATAACATATATATGATTGCATTGAAATGAATGCAATATATATAAGACCAATGCTTATATTTGGTTGTTTAATGGCTTTTTTACAATCATCACATACATAGTATAATCATCAAATGAAGGACTCATTTCACCCATCCAAGGTGAGACGGGAGGGACTTGCAGACTCATCATGACTAAAATCCACGGTATCCTTCAATAGCCCTTTACGTTTCGGGGTTACGGTAACCTTATAAGACGGTCCCGCGACCTTTATTTAATGACTGGATTGGTAAAATTAAAAGGATGATTCCTATTCCTAAAAATAATATTCTCTTTTTTTCTTTCAATAGTTATTATATAGCTACTCAATCTCCAGAACAATTATTTTTTCCGAATGAACGGACATTGTTAGCCCATTGAGGAGTACCAAGAAAAAGAGGATTTTTTTAACATGTTACGCAAACAATTTATAAGAGATTGTATAAAAGATTATTTTTTCTCACATATACCTCAAGTAAAGCAAAATTGTTTGCACTGTTCTTTTTGTTGAAGTAAATTAAAGCACGTCATGATAATGATGATGAAAAGCTAATGACCAACATTTCATTACTGGCGAAAGAAAAAAAAATGTTGATGCCAAAAAGTTGCATACCCTTTTATGTACGTAAAATAAAATAGGTACTATTGTAAATTCAATTTGAAGAAAAGTAAAAGACGGCACAATAGTGTCGAGAAAAATTAAAAAAAAACAAATTGTTGAAGTATCATCCTATCTTAATTTACAACTCGATCAAATTTTCGTTACAATCAGATTGATTTAATATTGAGATTTCCGATAAAACCTGGTTAAGATTTATACAGGTGAGGAAAGAATGGCATAAAAGATAGGAGCAGCTCAGCAGTGGGGGAAACAATGATGCCAATGAAAAAATTATGATGATGATGAAGATTTCTTTTGGGTTTGCGCCCATGGACTGGACAGCCAACTTCACACCATCAAAAAGGAGTTGAAAAACAACGTGCAAGCGACAGCTCTTGTGTTGGAATTGTCCATATACCACAGTGACCGCTTATCATCGAGCATGTCGTATGCTTGTTTGTCACCTATATGGTATAAAAAGTCTGAAAAAATGATCCTTGTTCCCATTACAATACAGTCACTATTGGGTTATTAGAAGTTGAATAATGTTGACTGACTATATTATTATCGTTTTCTAGAAGATATTATGTTTTAACCTTGGCCTATCAAAGCATAAACATCAGCTTATATTAATATACATACCACACATAAACGTACATATTTAACGTACCACCTGATGGAATATCACTCAGTGAAACACTTGTGGGATGTCACTTCAAATGAACAACAAATATATTACTTAGCTCGTACCCTCTGTGGGTACGAGCTAAGTAATATATTTCTTGTGACCTCGTGTACTTACTATCATTTGGTTTCCTTACTTGAAACGTGTGTGACACTTTGTTTTCCTTAGACAAAGACACGATGTTAATCCTTTATTTGTGTACCTCCCCTTTCGTATTTTATTTTCGAAACAAAAATGGCGTGCTGAATCTGACCATTATTAAGGAATTTCTTTTGTTGACCCAGTTAGCAAGGAATATAATAATACTGAAAAAAGTTTTGGGACTTATGGATCTTACAGTAATAACATACAATATTTCTTGCAATGCATTTGAAAACGAATGAGTCGTATGTGGCAATGTAAACTAAACGCATATTAAGTACTTCACAGTGTATCAGTGTTGAATTATGCAGCATGCAGCAGGAGAAACACTTTAAAAAACTCATCACAAAATCACTTCTCTACTATCGAGTTCTTCGTCTCGGTTATCATCTATTCCAATAGTAGCTAAAACCGCAAGAGGCGAGTTAATCTTCCGGCGGGTGGTTTGTAATTCGATTAAAGTTGCCAACTCTTGGCCGACTCTTAATTATGTTTTTGGTGGATTCTCTCGCGGGGCTCCGTCACGCAAACCTTTGTTCCTATCGAATTTGTTTGAGTAATGTCGCGGTAATAGATTTGTTGAAGCAGCTCTGTGTTTATTTTGTTTTAAGGTTTCCAGAGGTTGGTGGTTGAATTTGCGAGACTTTACTTTAAATGTGTATTGTTTTCATAATCTTTGTGTTCGTCAACCTGGAAAAATCTGTTCATGAAATCTTTGAGGTTTCTTTCAAGAAAATTATCTTGGCGATAAAGTCTTTTTCACAACGGATGATAAATAAAAGACAAATTTGTCTAATTTTGCGATGCAAAGGAGTCATTAATCAATGTGAACATCTATGCACAAACTTATAATGAGTCCATTCCTGAACTCCAAGGCCTTCGCCGAAAATCCTGAAACTTAGAAAGCTTTATCCCTTTATTTATTCACAATGCAGGCTATTGTCGTCGGCGAGCCTGTTCCAGCCACTGTTACTATTAACTAAAGGAGTCTTAGCGTCGTAATCTCGAACGGAATTTGCGAGACTACATTAGCATTTCAAATCAACCTCTCGCCGTCTTTTAGAAGCCTATCTTTTCAACCTTACGGATTGTGTTACTGCAGAATTTACTTAACTATCCAACTTGTGTATTCCATGTAGCTGGCGCGCTAAGAGGCGGTTCGTGTACGCTTTTTAGAACGTGGATTATAAAAGTTAATGAAGCGTCTAGAGGCTGCTAAATTCCGCATACTTAGCGTCTGTTTAGCCAATAATGTTTACGAATTGAGAGACTTAAAGTATTTTGGAGTAAATATCTCTCACCAGTATTAGCTAAGAGTCTTTAGAGCAATAGAAACTAGGGATCTTTGAAGATTATTCCAAAGCTTCAAACGGTCCAATGATTGCGGATCTTCACTCGAGTGCCGTCACTCGTTGTGGAGGCAAGAATTGTAAAAATATTTTTTCAGGATCTTCTAATCTACTTTTTGACCATTTATTTTCTTATGTAAGTTAAATATATAAGCATAATTTGTTTTATGAGGATCGTGGCGAGGTAACAACAAAAGTTAAACTTTGTAAGGATAAAACAAACTGATTCCATCTAATTACCTCATGTCTTCATTACTCGCCTTCCTTATCTGCTTTCAATCCAAACGATCTGTCGTCTGCTATAAATGGCTCTGATAACACGGGGTCCTTTCAGATCCAACTCCTATTCATCACTCTGTTTTCTCACGTTATAAATAATTTAAAACAAAGACTGGCGATATTGATCGTTGTTTACGGCAAAGATCCTGATCTTAATGCGAATAAATTACTTGTTGCAAGGATTTGTTTGAACCCCCTCCTTTCTGCTGCCCCCGGTAACGGTATCTGGGACGCTGATCAATCAAGTGTTCAACTTAATAAGTTTATTAACGCCGAATTTTGGGATTCTCGTTCCTTAATTTAATATCAGATTAATTTGTTTTGAGTAAAAAATTTGAGTAATCCCGTAGATGAGAGCACATTTTTGATACAAGTTTACGGTTATTTGATTTGTTCAAGTATATTCGTAATTCTAATAAAATGATTTCTTGAGCTTTACTCCAATTTATTCTGTATTACTGTTTAAGTGTTTATTACGTAGTGAAATAAGTACGACAGGTTCAAATTGATATTTCAACCTGTCGACTGAAGATGAATATATAAAGAACTTCCCAAGTTCTTTGTATATTTTGTTCTTGTAGAGACGAGTATAATCAGAAAACGGTGTCAACGTCAAAATACTTGACGGAGAGAAACAGAGCAGGTTATTTGCGTGGCTCCAAAACCACTCATATATTCTCTTTTACTTGATATCTTCATGAATTTTTCGATTACAGATGTAACTATTTAAAATTAATGTCTTTATTCTTCTAAGCATATTTTCTTCTTTCTATAATGATTATTTTCCTTTGGAAGTATGCTATATAAGTATATTTCAATACAGACTGTGATTCTGACATGTCACATCGATATTTTATAAAAACGAGAGCAGATATTAGTCCCACTCTCAGTAAAAGGCTGTCAACAACACAATAACAACAATATTCCATGTTAGGAATTTCAAAATCTTTGACATGAATTACTTCTTCTTCACCGTCTTCGTCTGTTTTGAAAACATTCATATATCTCACTGAACAGGGTCCTATTTCCTTTGTCATTCAATGCGTGGGTATCGAAGGGTACGAACGTCTTAACCGTCATGATTGATTATGGGCCAAGTTGCTTCGACACTTGTAATTTCCGAACTATTATGTGTGGCATTATTGTGTTTGTTAGTTTTGTCAGCATTAATAATGTGATCATAGTTTTGTTCGCTTATTGGAAGGGTAAGGGGTATTGCTTGGAATAATTCCAGACCTTATAATATAAAGTTTCTAATACCGATGGTCAGGATTCATTTATTAGAGGCAATGATGGTAGGACAACTTTGAGAAAAGGAACCGCAAGTATCAGAACTGTGACGAAAAGGAAGAAGAACACCTTTATCCAGCGGTGGGATTGAACGAACTACTTCGCGGTAAGAATAATAGTTCTTAAAACAAGGAAATAATATAATTTTTATATTTATTAAAACTTTATGCACAAAGTACATAGGCGGACTTAATGCCTTTTTTTTTCTTTTTTTTCGTGGTAAAATCATCAAATGAGTCCTCCCACCCCGGGCAGGGCGGGAGGGACTGTCAGACTTGTACTGACTAAAATCCACGGTGTCCTTCAATAGCCCTTTACGTACCGGGGTCACGGTAATCCCTTGGTCCCGCGACCTCGGCAGGCTTTGGCCCTCTACAGGCCCCGTCGTTATGCTGACACTCCTTGAGGCGCGCGTGGAACACAACGCGCCGTCGACCCGGGCATGGTCCATGGTCGGACAGCGAGTCGCCCATTACTCGCCGCCCGCATGCCCGCGCCTACGGTGGCCGGAGATAGTCTTGCAACGTCCGACGCCGTGGGCGTCCACCACTGCGGCTGGGGTTGAGGGAGAACGTTGTCCTCCCCCTCACGCGGCTCGCCTCCTCCTTCGCTAGCATGACTGCTTCGCAGAAGGAGCCGACCGCTTCCCACTCCGTCTCGCCCCGCAGCATGGCCTCGACCAATGCCGGGCGCGAGGGGTCTCCGCCAATCACCGTCGTGAGGACACGGCGGTACTCTGCCCAAGCGGGGCAGTCCTGCACCGTATGCTCCACCGTGTCCTCCGAACGATCTTCGCAGTGGTGACACCCAGGCGTTTCTTCCCCCCTTATCAGACACAGGAACCTCCCGAAACTTCCGTGTCCGGTGAGGACCTGCGTCATGCGGTAGGTAAGGACGCCGTGACGCCTATCCAGCCACTGTACTTAATGCCTTCTATTAGGCATTTTTTATCAGTCTACCTTAGGGTGATGCAGAGAAAAAAACACAATAGTTGCAGCATGAAAACTACTTATGAAAATACATAAATATTATAATAAATACATACATACAACAAATATATAAATCAAAGAGAGATAAAAATGCAAAGAAGGGAAAATTGTGACTAAGTTGAATACGCAATATCTTATAAAAAAAAGTTTTTATATCAACAAAAACAACGACTAATGATTATCTTGGGGGCAATAAACAATAGTTACAGGGGAATTTAGCAAGGGATAAATCATAAAAGATTTTCCTTGTTGTTTAAATGTTGCCGTCCGAAAAATTGCCGTTATCATTCGGAGGCTTTGATACATTTTACTAAAACGAGGTCAGAGAAAATGGTGTTTATTCGATCAATAATGTGACCAAAACTCTTTCAATCTAATTTTTATTTGCATAGCTTTTGAATTTTTGGTCGATTTGGTCAGATTATTTTAACAGCGGCCAATCTGGGCCAATTCAATGCCACCTCATTTCCTGCTCAACTTTTCCAGCCATCTGCAAAGTCCTCGAGGATTTAACAGTATAGTTGGCAACATACTAAAGCTTAATCCAACAACACATAAAGAAGAAAACTGACTACAAAAATAAACAACATTACTCAAAACCAAAATAAATTAGGACTCAGTATCCAACCTTGTGGGACTCCAATAAAAAAAAACTCGTTATGAATATAAATAAAACGAATTGTTCCCTACCCCCGTAGATCACTTTGATAATGTTCAAAATGAACGTTAACAATTCAATAGAAGTTTCGTTTATCCGAATGAACCGATTAAAATTGTAAATGAGCTTCTTAGCAGGCTTTGTTGAATAAACAATACGATGTAGCTGTTATTTCGGATGTTATTTTCATTTAATTGTGGCGTTAGATTAAAAGCTTTAGATGTTGATTAATGTAGTAGCTGTTAGTTATTATTACATTAAGGAATACTAAACTTTAAGGAATCATATTTTGAGCTTGAATTAGTTAATCACGTTAACGACTGTACTGTGTTTATTAAACAATATGCAGAGTGATTCTCTACCTAGTCTTTTCCTGCTTACGTTAATTCTACGCGAGTACAGTAACAAGTTAGCCTAATATTAATTTCTACACCTAACTTACTACCTGCACTTTTGCTTGAAAAGCAATCAAATAATCAAT
Organism: Agrotis puta; assembly: GCA_943136025.2. Lineage (NCBI taxonomy): Eukaryota > Metazoa > Arthropoda > Insecta > Lepidoptera > Noctuidae > Agrotis > Agrotis puta. The sequence goes on along the minus strand of OW964176.2, from coordinate 18,415,643 downwards.
GAAAACTGTTTTAACTTCCTTCAAGTTAAAACTGTTTACTATCTAAATATAGTTTCTTGGAAATCGTACCTAAGAATCTAACATGCAGCTCGACCGAAAAATAGAAGCAGCCTTTCGGTTCCCGTTGACTGCACAAATCATAAATAAACATCATATTTGAAGGCAGCATTGGATCTGAGATCACGATAGCCAAACTTACAAACAAAACAATAGAAGTTATACAGGGTGTATTGACGTTTGTTGGCCACATAAAATGCAACGTTCGTGGCTCGCTTAGTTTTGCAATTCAAACTTCGTCTCATATCGGTTTACGGACGAATGGTTTGGTGGTAGGACTGCGAATGGAGTATAAGCGGAGCGGGTAGCATTATTACGTCATTTATTTACATCATTAAAACTTAAAACGTGGTATGATCAAGGACAAACATGATGATGGTTGTTGCAAGTGCATACCAAATTTTTGTTGCCGCACAAGTACTGATAAATGAGAAAAAAATACAAAAGTGTGAGATATATTGCATGTTGAACCTAATCGTGGTGAACAGTGGCAGTTATCCAAGGAAGTGTATTGAAAAATATTTTCATTCATGGTCATTACATGCCTGATGAGCGGTTTGAAAATTATGCATTGCAGCCCTAGGGAGAACCGCTTTCAACTGACAGCTGCCAAATAAAAAAAAAATATTGACATTTCTATTGAACCATGTTCTAATGTTTTAAACAGCCACTAAATCATAGCGCGATTTAAAATTAAAATACATTCAGAAATATATTATTATCTATATATATAAAAGGAGAACTGACTGACTGACATATCAACGTACAGCCGAAACTACTGGGGCTAGGAATGTGAAATTTTGCACACGGCTTCCTATTATAATGTAGGGGAGCACTAAGAAGGGGTTTTTCGAAATTTAACCTTTAAGGGGGTGAAAAGGGGGAATTATGAAAGTACGTAACCCACGCGGACGAAGTCGCGGGAAAAGTGCTAGTGACTTCATATAATTTAGTTTCAACTATTTCTATAAAATAACATAGATTTCGGCAAAATCTTTACCATTTTGATTAACGATTAATATGAAAAATACTGGCTGTAATAGCTGGACGACTGCAGTACAAAAGTAAAAAAATGAGCGGGAAAGCGACAGTGCGATCATTACACATTTTTTATATAGCTAATCATTTATGTTCTTATTTTTACTTTCATCGTATTTGTAATGAAAAGCACAGTGGTTACCTCGGGTAAATTACTTCAGTCCCTCGAACTATTAGCGCCCTCACTACGTCACGGGCGCCAAACACCGTCTTGGTACTAAATAACAAATTTAGCCCCTTGGATAACAATGTACTATTCCTGTATCACAATGAAGTCTGTAGTCTTTTCTTAATATAGTAGTATGACTAAAAATACAATTTATTTAAAATCGCTCTCGCGTACACAGCACACTACCTTACGTATGACTTTCTGATACAGTGGGCACGGAACGTGAATATTTGTGTAACCGCGGTGTAAAACACGACCGCTGACCGACTACTGTTGTTTGAGTTATTTTTCATAGCTCAACCAGCTCAACCGAGTGTGCCAGATAATGCTCGCTGGAATCGCTTTCAAAGCGACCATCAATTTATTGTTTGCTGGGACAAGTTGGGTAGGAATTGTTGGATAGGTTGCTGTTTGAGGAATGGGTTTTCAAACTATGTTTTTTCGGTTTTGTAGTCGAATCATACGATTGTCAATATTTTTTTGAGTTTAGCATGGCTGCAGCTGAATTTGTTGCAAAAATTTTTTAACTTATTTTTATGGTTTGAAACAAAACTTCTGGATTCCAATTAAGTTCCGAAGCATTTTTGCTTTTTTTGGCTTCACTTTCAAACTTTTTACGTGCGTACACAATATTGCTATTGGCTATTGAAGGACACCGTGGATTTTAGTCAGTACAAGTCTGACAGTCCCTCCCGCCCTGCCCTGGGTGGGAGGGCTCATTTGATGATTTTACCACGATAAAAAAAAGCTACGAGCACTTGGACAGCTTTAGCGTAACTACCAATTCAGTTCCCGAAAACATAAAAAGGTATAAAACAAAAACATACTTTATTCGTAATAACAAAAAGAAACACTAAAGTAATTCTAGTGGTCGCGGGATTGTACGAATTACCGTGACCCCGGAACGTAAAGGGCTATCGAAGGTCACCGTGGATTTTAGTCAGTACGAGTCTGACAGTCCCTCCCACTCTGCCCTGGGTGGGAGGACTCATTTGATGATTTTACCACGTAAAAAAAAAGTAATTCTAGTGATTGCAAGAAGAAACTCCCACAAAGCGAACTTCCACTTGAAGAGCGAACTTCCTTGGACGAAAAAGGACCAAGCCAAAGCTAAACACTACATATTCGTCAAAGCGGTGCCCGCGGCTGACCTAATTTTCTACGTGACTTTACTTCGTTACCGACGAGGAACATTGGCGTCTGGGGAGCAAGGAGTAGCATTATTGTGATATACATACTACGTACACTCTACGTGTAAACTACGTGTATTATTGGGACTGGGAAAAGAAAAAGAAACATGTTGCAGATGCTGCTGATTGGGAATTATCTATATTGGACATGATTTGGTTGCATGTAGCAGCTGTCGACCCAGAGTATGTCTCATACTGTGTTACGAAGGTATATCTAATCTACTAGACACAAGTATTTTACTGCTCACAGGAATAAACAAGGCACTAGAATAAGCACTACATGTACGCATTTTAATATACAAGAAATTGTAAACAAATTGGCAGTGAAAATAAATTGAAGAACAACTTACAGCTAAGTAATGACATACAAACATGATTTTTAAATAAATAACAAATAAATATTCCACAACTATCACACAACGCCATCTAGTCCCAAGCTAAGCAGAGCTTGTGTTATGGGTGCTAGACAACTGATAAACATACTTATATATTTCTAAATACATACATATTATAGATAAATTACACCCAGACACAGAATAAATGATCGTGCTCATCGCACAAACATTTGTCCTGGGTGGGAATCGAACCCACGACCTCCGGCATAGCAGTCAGGGTCACTAACCACTAGACCAACAGGCCTGTCAAATGTGGAACAAAACAGCATTAGAACCTAATTCCCTAGTTAAGTTTTCCATGTACAATTCTACTCAGCACATAATTGCGTTGCCACTCAAATCTGCGGGTACTTACACTGAATTAATCTGTTGTTCGTAGAAGCGCAGCTCGTATGAAATGCTTCGCTGCAGAATAATTCTTGAATTTAAATGGCATGCGTGCAATGTCAGTACCTAATGTATAAGTAAACCTAACACTACTAGGATTTTAAACTAGTAAGAGCAATTTGTTACTATAGAATCTTCTATTAAAATGTAAGTAGCTCTTACTAGCGGCTTCGCAAACGTATATCTCAAAAAATTATCCACGGGAATATAATACCAGTATAAAAAGTATTTTATAATTTTTTATTTTTATAAGCTATCTGTTTATTAAATTTTATCCAAATCCGTTCAGTAGTTTTTGTGTGAAAGAGTAACAAACATCCATCCCTAGTCGCAACATTTCGTTTATTAGTTAGAAACAGATTTATGCGAGATTGTGGTTCATTTTTCAGTTTTGCCTGTATATTTTTTTTCGCAAAAACTATTCGCGTCATTAAAATTAAGATTTTTCCTAAACAATAAACCTGTAATCCATTCATAAGAACCAATAAGTAAAATATAAATATTACTGTTGAATACAAAGCCTCGTGTTAAATAGTCCCTTGCAACAATCATGCCAAGAGGCGCTTGTATATCGTAGCCAGGCACTCAGGTAGCAGACCTGAGCATCATAATATAATATTAACTTGGGCGCCACCATTCAGGTTTGACCCAGTCCCGGTTTTCGGAACAAAACCCGGTTAACCTTTTGTACGATAAATGTTTCATTTGTTCGCAAACAACCGGCCATATTCTTCTGTCTTGCTGGCCGGTGTATTGTGTTCCGTTTGAATACGTTTTAGTACAAAATAAATATTTTAGCTAAGCAAGAGAAAAGGAATTAAACCGTCAGTTAAAATATCAAAAATTTACGTCTCATTTTTTTTTGACGTAAGAGTTGCCGCTCACTTGAAACTTTTTGCCGCGGTGTCTTTTTGTCACCCAGTCCAACGTACCGGTCGCTGGAAACTATTTGTCACCATAATCAGCGCACTCCCGTGTATCGTCACAGCACTCGACGGCGAAACAAAGTCTTCGCGACAAAAAGTCACTAGTGAGCGGCTGGCCTTAAATTTGTTTTTAGTCATATAATTTGACGACATGGTTGACGCAGTGGCTATCTACTGCTGCGCAGCGTCTAGCGGGTTCGGTTCCCCGCACGGGACAAATATTTGTATGATTTACAAGTAGTTGTTCCGGGGCTTGGTGTTTGTGTATGTGAGTTTATAAATGTTTGTAAACGCACCCACGATACAGGAAAAATTTCTAGTGTGGGGCAACATCTTTTTATTTTTAAAAAAAGGAACTGTAAGATTGCTTTAAAAAAATACGCTCCCGTGAAATAATTTTTGATCTAGTTTTAACACAAAATAAATGTAATGCAAGTAGTAATACGAAACCAAATTCAAAAATCATCATCTCTTTTTTTACGTGGTAAAATCATCAAATCAATCCTCCCACCCAGGGCAGAGCGGGAGGGACTGTCAGACTCGTACTGACTAAAATCCACGGTGTCCTTCAATAGCCCTTTACGTTCCGGGTTCACGGTAATTCGTACAGTCCCGCGACCACATCAACATCTCTACCAAAACACTCTTAAATACAAAAGACATCCAACAGATTGTATTATCATAGAGTCAGTAATAAGACAAATTAGTTCTGTAGAGACGGATCGCGGCGGCTCCGTCCTCCGGGATAACGCAATAAGAGCCGTTACTTCCCTGCTAATTGATCGAGCTCTCTGCGACTCTACACAGCTCTATCGATCTCTACATGTATGTAGAGCTAATGGAGAGAATACGAGAGTGAGCAAAATTACTAATTAGTAAGAATATTATGTTTTTGGAGTCGAATTCGTTGTAAATACCTCGAAGGCAAATGCTGGGTTGTGGTTTTGGGTAAAATACAAAATCGTAGAACTCAATAGATGATTAAACTTTTTATTCCTTTAAATTCTTAGTTTTGTATTTTTTCCGACTACGGTGGAGCTTAAAAAGTAAGCTTAATGTATTTTGTATGAAATTATTTATTTTTGTAAGTAGGTTAAATTAAACACTTTTACCTACTTGTCGTCGTTTTATAATGTTTGATAGTTACACATATAGAAATTGCATTTTTTAGTTTTTCATTCTTTGGCTACTTTAATACGATTAAAACTTGCTTTGAGAAATCACTGTATTAATTTGATCGTCATCTAAATGATGCCTTTACCCTAACAAGACTGGAAGCCAGTAGCTGAAAATCAGTACTTTACATGAAGCAACTACATTTCTGACTTCCACAGCTCAGTTCAAATGAGATCTTTTACACCGTTACATAATGGCTACTCATTAATCAAACATAAACAGGATAAAGTAAATCCTAATCGAAGAAAATAAAATTTCTTTGTCTTCCTTATATTGTTCATTTTCCAAATATCATTTCACTTTCAAGTTCAATCAAAGAAATGGAAAGTAGATTGGAGTAAAGCTCTCTTCCTGTCTCTGGTCGCCATGGAAGGCAATCTGCCTTTATAATACTCGTTATTCGAAGAATATCCGACCAAAGCTGACTGTTAAAATTAATATTATCGAAAGGCACACGATACTTGGAATATAAATCTGTATTCATCGTGCCTTTTGTGCGGAAATTCTTATAAAATATTATGAAATCATTTCTGTTAAATAAGATTTGGCAGAGAAAAGGTAGGGTAAAAATATATTTCACATATAATAATCATTTATCTGATTAATCATCAATTAGAAAATGAGGATGTGCGTGCACTAAAACTATAAGTACTCAGACGTGACCTGATGTTGTGTTGTTTTACTGAATATAAGGATTTAAGTAGAATTTAAAAATAAACCAGACACAACATCTTGTCACATGCACGTGACGATGTCAAAAGGAACCCACAAAAGGCTGAACAACCCGCCATCTTCATTTAACTTGGCGACTTCATCGTCCACATCATAAGCGCAAAGAATCACTTAATTTCCCGCTCCGTGAACTGGCGTTATCGCTGATTTTCCGCCAAACCCGAACCCGGGCTTCGGTTCCCGGACATCGGGATTGGGGGGATTCGGGAATCACTCTCGCGGGATTCACACCCCGTTTGAGACGGAAAGTATCGCGCAATACTCGGCGGTGGGCGGTCGTTAGTAGACTGTAATAAAATTTAACTCTTCGCCAATCTGCGGATTGAGCATCTTAGGTCCAGATACAATGATGGTGATTTGGTATAATATTGTGATGGTATCGCTGACGATTCTACTTAACGGTGTAAATAGCGCTTCGGGCGAAAATGTGATGAGTTTTATGTAACTACCAGCAGTTTTTTTTGCTTTGAACTTCAATAGCGTGGATAAAGTGACCGTATTTACTGCTATCAATTCAAATAATTTTATAGGCATTTAGTTTGAATTAATAAAATCAAATAGATAATGATAACACAGTTTAAACACACACGTTTGTATATCTGAATTCGAGTTATGACCAATTTATGAATTTATTGGAAATACATTTGCATATGAATAAATTGCCAAGTGTGTTTACAAATAGTTTGAAACCAAGTTAATCCGTCAAGCGATCAATACAACTGAAACTACAAACGAAAGTGATCAAGCAGGACCATCATTTAGGAATCTGGGGCCCATTTAACTAGATTACAGCACCAAAGACCTGTTTCACCAACCGAAGGATCCAGAAACTTGGACAATTAAATCTATCTATTTATAAGCGACGTGCCCAGAGAACCTTTGGTAGGATTATCAATAAAGGAACGTTTAACCATCGGGGAAGTTACAACTTGTCCAATTTTGGTCACTTTATTGGAGCACCAAATGTTACGTTTATTTTGCGGTCTTATTCCGAGTTGCTGTGAAAGTTTTCTTTGGAATATCGTGAGAAATGAAATTTGAAAACAATGATCCTTAATTGTATCTACAACAGTAATCTTATTTTTGCGTAATAAGTCTAGCAAAATACATGCTTTTTAGGAGCTTAATTTTTATGTAAATTAAGAAAATGATACGAAAAGAATCTTGCTAAATTTTCTGTTGTGAATGTAAGTAATTTTATAACGTAATACTAATCTTTGATAAATTCTTATCAACACTTTACAGAGCAAACACTTTCTTAATTATATTAAACAAAAATGGCTGTAAGAACAGTAACATATCCCCCACGATAGTGCCAAATGTGTCATGGTTCTTTCTTATCCAATTATTATAACAAAAAAATCTTCAAGTTAAATCCTTAAACTCAGTAAATCGCCTTCCGATATCGCACCGACACTAGACCAAGGCCAGAATACCCTTTCATGTCCAAAAGCTCGTTACAGGCGCCCTTTATTGGCCACATTTGGTCGCAATTTGACAAATTGATTCGCTTGTGTTCTCCAGTCGTACAATTATGGGATCGGATCGGTCCCTCCGATAGACTGGACGGTATTACAGCTGTTTTGCACCGCTACGTAATTGATGCTGTTATTGAGTTAGTTATCGATCGTAATGTTGCCAACACTTATAATTTTGAAGAAGAATAAGTTTACAGGAGAACATTAAAACAGAATATAAATAATTAAGAAAACTTCCCTAAAAACTGACGACAAACAGCTGTCCTCCTGTTTCGCAGAAGTTTTGCAGTATACCATTAATACCAACCAAATTAATAAATTCATGTCGTATACGCTTAATATTTGTATTTTTTAATTGTATTTATTAATGTCATCGATCGTCTTCAAAACACTTAGCAATACACAATCGATATTTTTTACTTTTTTCTTGGGATGGCAATTATTCTATGGGAACTGACTAACAGAATAAAATCACCGCAGAACCGTGAGTCCGAAAAAGCTAATATAACTTTTGCATTTATAAAAGAGTTTACTATAAAAATAAAGATATACAAAAATTTCATTAAAGCCTTTGTCAAACAGACAGGCGTGACGAATGCGAAGCGTGACTTTATTATTTGTAATGTGTGGAATTGTTTGAATCCAGTCACATAGAAAAGCGAAAGCGATCCGATAGCGTGACAGAACTATCGGACTGACGTCTCGCTTCGGTTCGGTATCGCTTCGGAAACGCTTCGCTTTCGCCTGTCTGTTTGACACAGGCATAAGAAACAAAAATATAAACACAACTACTATGTATAATCATGTCGTCAACATACACAAGAAGCTGACAAGACCAAACTTATCAGCCCCAAGTTCAGAAGGAGCAGATCATAATGAAGTAGCCTGCAGCGATGGCCAAGATTGGAGGAGCCACTCCACAGCTCAACAAAAATTAGTACTATTGACACTTGACCCCGTTGTAGTACATTCTAGAGAGTTCTGGAGAGCCCTCGTCAAACTGTGGGGCGTATGAAAATCTGTTGTATGAAGAGCCTCCACAAAGTTTTGATGCCCTCTCTGTTACTTCATTTCTGCAATGTTTTGTCACTATGTTTATAAAACAGCTTTCTTTGAGGCTACACAAATAGGTTCATGGAACTGTCCTAATGGGAAGCCGTGATCTTGGAACTTAAAGGACTATCGAAGGAACATGATGTGTTTTAGTCACTACAACTCTGACAGTCCCTTCCACTCCGCCCAGTGTTGGTGGACTCATTAGACGATGTTACCACTTAAAAATGAAAAAAGGGCTATACAATTAATGGAATTAGTTTACTTGTATAAAACTAAAACTAGACAGAAACCGTTGTAAAAATAATAGCAGATGGATTTCTAGCCATATGCTATGGTCACGGGACTGTACGAATTACCGTGACCCTGGAACGTAAAGGGCTATTGAAGGACACCGTGGATTTTAGTCAGTGCAAGTCTGACAGTCCCTCCCGCTCTGCCCTGGGTGGCAGGACTCATTTGATGATTTTACCATATTTAAAAAAAGCCATATGCGATTATTTTAACTTATTCCTTTACGCTTGTCTACGTTCACATATCTGGTCATTCAAGCACGCCATTTGCATGTACTACGCACCCGACCTTTCTGAAAAACCACACCAATAAAGTCAGTGTAGGTATTCCTAGTGTGACCACTCTCGTCGTAATTTTTTTTTTTTTATCGTGGTAAAATCATCAAATGAGTCCTCCCACCCAGGGCAGGGCGGGAGGGACTGTCAGACTTGTACTGACTAAAATCCACGGTGTCCTTCACTAGCCCTTTACGTACTACCGGGGTCACGGTAATCCCTTGGTCCCGCGACCCCAGCAGGCTTTGGCCCTCTACAGGCCCCGTCACTATGCTGACACTCTTTGAGGCGCGCGTGGAACACAACGCGCCGTCGACCCGGGCATGGTCCATGGTCGGACAGCGAGTCGCCCATTACTCGCTGCCCGCACTCTCGTCGTAATAAAATTAATTTGCTTATTTAATCTAAATGATTGTAATTTTATTTAACGTCATTAGGGAGCAATCAGACCATTCGGACTGAACGCCGAACAGGACCCCGAAATAAGTGTTGTCATACAACGCGGTAACGTCGCCAATCTGTAGAGCACATTTAATTACCAGCTCATAGGATTGTGAAGTTTTATACTTTAATGTTTTTTAATTACTATTGCAGTTTTTTTTTTAAATTTGAAGTTATCTGTATCTTTACAGTAGCAGTATCATTTAAGTAGGTATTACCTATAGTATCATAAAATATATAAAAGTTATATATTTAAACGCAATAACGCCTGCGTCGCGTCTTCGCGATATTTTATGGATACGTTTACGTATGATATGGGTAAGTACTCCAGAAGACGCAGGTTCGAGCACCGCTCGCAACTGAATTTTTCATTCTTCAAAAAAAATGTTTATAATAATTATATATTTTAACCGACATAATCACTAACAATATCATTCAGACTTTTTAGACGACACGGTTGACTTCGGTCCCCGGTAACTAAATATTTGTATGATCTGTAAGTAGTTGTTCCGAGTCTGGGAGTTTGTGTATGTGAGTTTCCATGTTTGTAAACGCACCCACGATACAGGAGAAATTGTGTGGGGCAAATTTTTATAAAGAAAAGACTTAAAACGGAATTCACTTTAGCCTTTGTCAAACAGACGGGCGTGGCGAATGCGAAGCGTGACGTTTTTATTTGTAATGTATGGAATTGTTTGAATCCAGTCACATAGAAAAGCGAAAGCGATCCGATAGCGTGACAGTGTGACAGTACTATCGGACTGACGTCTCGCATAGGTTCGGTATCGCTTCGGACTCGCCTGTCTGTTTGACAAAGGCATAAGTTCGTTTTACATAATTATTAAACAGCTTCTAGTTAATTAAAGCTCTCAATTAACACACTCCCTCTGGCTACTTGAAATGGTCTACAAAACCAAAAATAAATACTAAATTTTTTTAGCAAAACAGCTATGTACTAATAAATGAGAGAATAGTTACTTAGATTCTATTCATAATATTGTATTAATATTAATTATATCTTTCCTTTCATATAAAGAAAATGCTTGCTTATAAAATCCCAAATATAATAAAATACCTAGTAATTTTATGAACACTGAGTAACATCAAAGTTCTCGCTAAAATAAATATTATTTCAATTCGTTAATATTTTTTACTTGACTATTGTAAGCATTATTACTCATTTATAGCAATTTCGTTCAAAATTAAATTAGACAAGTTGTATAAAGTGAAATAGATTTATTAGAATTAGAATAGAAAATAAAGTGGTTTTTTTTCTATTAAATTTTAAATCGATTACAGAGCTCCTCAAGTTGCTTTATTGAATAAAGCTGGTTTTTTTTCTTTTTTTTTGCTCTTATTAAAACATAAATAAAATGATTTTGCTTGTATTTCGGAATGAAATCCTATGAATTTATAATGTACTCGTTTTTTTTTTTTTTGAAGATGAAGATGGTTTGCAGTCCCTGGATGAGGACTGCCCAGAACCGGGATGGTTAGCGATCTCTGGGGAGGCTTACTTCCAGGAGTTGACGGTAATTGACTGAAGACAGACAGAGATTTTGTTTTTTTTTATTTTTATTTACAAATACATATCATTTTTCATCAGGTTTTGGTAAGTAAGAAAGAAGTAAAGTCGAAGACTCTTAAACTCATTACCCTTCCTTCTTTACGGTCGGATAAATAGGCGTTATTATTCATCATAACCCGGCAACACGTCACACCCAAACCCCACTATATCATAAAAATCAAACGCTATGTACATTTCAATACATTTTCGTACAAAATTTTATAAGGTCGTCAAAAGTCGGTGTGCGTAGCTCAATGTACCGCCGAACGTGGCAATAAAATTGTAGTACCGGCTTAGGGGGATTCCACATATGACGGTGTCGCAGCGGCTTTATGACGTGTAATCGTATAGAAAGTGTCTGCCGGTTAGAAGTGTGAAGCTACTCTACATTTTTATGGAGTGGCTGAATACTTCTGTGCGGGTGAATGTCAAGCAGTTGCTTCTGCTCTAGATGTTATTCTTTATTTATTTTTGTCACTGAAATTAATCACATTTTCTTTCTGGAAAATACTTTTGATATCGAAAATTTATTTTTAAAAATAATGTGATTAAGAACCTGACGGATTAGGACCATATGTCTTGTATATTTTTTGTTTGTCTTATTGTTCTCTATATAAATCATATAAATATGGTTGGAAACAGAGGTTTTAAAAAAAAATACAAAATGGTGGGCGACCGGTCCACCGTCCATACAAAATCCATACATAATCTTCAAAAAGGAGTTTTCTTTATTTAAACTTTCCATCTTTATTGGATTCCTGTACAAACAACCTTCAAAGAACAATTTCTGTTTTCCAAAACCCGTTATAGTACACCGATGTATTATGGCATTTTGGTCACAAGAATAACCCGAAAATGCCCATGGCTGCACTAAAATCCCGTCACATTTACCGGTCGCAAATTCCGCTAAAATAACCCAGTGCGGGTACAGAATACCCTCCGGCTAGGGCTGTTGCGGTCGGTATTTCATTTACGACGGCCATTTTGGAAAAGAGAACGAGTTGAGACTATGATCTTAATAATTCGATGTGTTGTGTTGTTTTCTTTTCGTCTTTGGTAAAGTGAGTTTTTTTTTTTTTTCGTGGTAAAATCATCAAATGGGTCCTCCCACCCAGGGCAGAGCGGGAGGGACTGTCAGACTTGTACTGACTAAAATCCACGGTGTCCTTCAATAGCCCTTTATGCTCCAGGGTCACGGTATTTCGTACAGTCCCGCGACCCCGGCAGGCTTTGGCCCTCTAGAAGGGGGCCCTGTCACTTTGTCGACCCGGGCATGGTCCATGGTCGGACAGCGAGTTGCCCATTATGGTAAAGTGAGTAGAATAAGTTAATGACTGACAGTTATTTTGCATCTGAAAGCACTAAGTTGGGTTTCTACTGGCTTTTTTTTTTATGGGACAAACCCACCACACTATTCCCTAACCACTGCAACTCCTGTGCGCCAGAATCAACAGTGGCAACCAACCAGAAAAGGGCCGAGACAATGAAGCTCGACGTGTCCCGGAGAATGAATTTACCTGTCTTGGATCCTGCAACGAAATTAATCAGAAAAGAATAGTGGAGGAGTAGGAAAAAAATATATGTTTCCACTTCCCTCCCTGCAAGCAGGAGACAGAACAAAACAAGGCCAATAGGCACAAAGGGACATTACAACTGGGAGAAGCCCAGTTGCCTAGCACCACGGGTAAAATGACTACTAATATTAATGGGTCCTAAATTGGCTAAATTTCTACTGGCTACTGGTTTCAACTACTAAAAAAATTAACTTGCCTTGTCTAGTTTTCTTTAACAGCATAAAATGATCCCTCTGCTGGAACACATGCCTCCCTCAGAGAGATAGAGTGGATTTGTAATCCACTACGCGAGCGCAGTGTGGATTTTATCTCATATGCAATGATGTAAAGTCAGCATATAAAACCGTTACGAAAGGATAAAATGTTATTTTTGTAGACTTTTGACATTTATTAGCTCGACGTCACGCACGTCAGATATCAATCTGTCTTGTATAAAGCCTCTGTATCCCACACACTTTTTACACATCGATAGCATAACCATTATTCATTCGGTTTTTGCCTTTTTTATAAAGTAGATAGAACCTTACTCTAACAGTCTTTTACCTATTCACGCCTTAGATTAGCGGCTGCTCAAAGAGTGTCAGCATAGTGACGGGGCCTGTAGAGGGCCAAAGCCTGCCGGGGTCGCGGACCAAGGGATTACCGTGACCCCGGTACGTAAAGGGCTATTGAAGGACACCGTGGATTTTAGTCAGTACAAGTCTGACAGTCCCTCCCGCCCTGCCCTGGGTGGGAGGACTCGTTTATTGATTTTACCACGATAAAAAAAAAGGTTAGCGGCTGAACACAGACTAGAGTGACGACAGTTTTAAGACAGACTATTGCTTTACTGAAATAATGAAAAGGTACACTCCAATTGTAACGCCTCGATGACAAAGATGTCTAGTCGAACTGCAGACTGATTAGTCGTTATTGAGACTTTTCGACAAAACTAGTGTTGGTTGTTTTGATACTGGAAGAAAATAGTTGACTCATAAAAAGGTGAACGTCTCGTCGTCGATAAAACGCTGTGTAAGACTTGTCTATGTGAGACAAGTCTGTCTTAAAACTGTCGGAACTCTAATGTAGGAACAGTTTTAATAGCATTAATGAATTAACGGTCAGACACGTAGATGAAGACTCTGGTTGAGGCAGTGTATATTTGTTTTTCCGGTAAAATATTTCCCACTTTAACGAACCTACAAGAAAAACTATCATTTTTTGTATAGGTACATTAATTTATACCAGTTGTTTACAGAACTAAAAAAGAACATTGATTTAATTATGATGTTTCTTCAAGTATGACATTCAGGAATAGAAATTTTAATGTAGTTTTAAAGACTAGACTAAGCATTTTTATAACATACAACACAAATAATGTTATTCTCATTATTATTTCACTAACATAGCCAGAACCGTCTTTTTTCTAACTAAATTAGCATAAAACTCGCCCTAATGCGGGTACTAAAAATGTTTTCTATTTTTACTAGCAGTAACGTGGGCCGCATTACTAATTTTCTCATTAGCCTACAAGAGGTTCAGGTAACAGAATAAATGTGAGTACTAATTACATGTTTATAATAATTATGTTGTAACTAGCAGGTATGAATTATGAAAAGTTTGGTGTGGGACATATTAGGCCTCATATTTTCTGAAGAAGTAACTTTGGTCTGACTAACAAACTTTCTGCTCCATGTGGGGATCAAACCCGCCACACGCTGCGCAGCAGTTGATCGTAAAGCCACTGAGCCAACTATGAAATCATATGATATCATTCTGAGTTTGCGTTCCGATTTTTCTAATTGCATTTTACTGCGGATTTAAAATTATGTGAAAATACTATTATTCTATTCAAATTGTCTTTTTTTTACAGAAAATAACTTATTTACTGTCCTAGCTCACAATTTAAAAACAAGGCTCAGAAGTTAAAAAAAACACTTATACGGCATGAAGGCCTCAAAGTGACTAAAAATCCGCTTTGACGGGCGTTTAGGGTATGCATTCACCAAAAACATTTTCATATAAATAAATAAAATAAAACAATACAACAATACTAAGTGCACATGAAAATCTAGGTGTCCCATCAGTAACCCTGCCACGCAATTTAACCCGTTCACTGACCATTGAAATGCGGGTATTACTGCGCATAACGACATCCATTAAAATGTAGTACTAATAGTGTTAAGTACATGCTACCAATTGTTGTTGGTCAGCGACTTGCATGACTTCATTTTGTATTGCCATCAATTTAAGACGATTACACACATGAGACGTTCACGGTAACGGTAGTTGCGCGCATGCGGATGGCGAGTAATAGGTTACTCGCAGTCCGACCATGGACCATGCCTGAGCCGCAGGCGTTCGGTACTGTGTTCCAAGCGCGCCTCAAAGAGCTGTCAGCAAACTGACGAGTGACGGGGCTCCCCTTAGAGGGCCAAAGCCTGCCGGAGTCGTGAGACTGTCTCATCCGGGCGTCGCCCTTCTCATTATAGGCGTCGCCCTACTCATTATTGGCGTCACCCAACTTATTAAAGGCGTCGCCCTACTCATTATAGGCGTCGCCCAACTCATTATAGGCGTCGCCCAACTTATTAAAGGCGTCGCCCAACTTATTAAAGGCGTCGCCCTACTCATTATAGGCGTCGCCATATTCAAAATATAGGCGTCGACCAACTCATTATAGGCGTCGCCCAACTCATGATAAGCGACGCCCAGCTCAATATAGGCGTCGCCCTACTCAATAAAGGCGTCGCCCTACGCATTATCGGCGTCGCCCTATTCCATATAGGCGTCGCCCTACTCATTATTGGCGTCGCCTAACTTATTAAAGGCGTCGCCCAACTTATTAAAGGCGTCGCCCTTCTCATTATAGGCGTCGCCCAACTTATTAAATGCGTCGCCCTACTTATTATTAGCGTCGCCCTACTCATTATAGGCGTCGCCCAACTCATTATAGGCGTCGCCCTACTCATTATTGGCGTCGGCCAACTTATTGAAGGCGTCGCCCTACTCATTATTGGCGTCGCCCTTCTCATTATTGGCGTCGCCCAACTTATTAAAGGCGTCGCCCTACTCATTATAGGCGTCGCCCAACTCATTATAGGCGTCGCCCAACTTATTAAAGGCGTCGCCCAACTTATTAAAGGCGTCGCCCTACTCAGTATAGGCGTCACCCTACTCTTTATAGGCGTCGCCATATTCAAAATATAGGCGTCAACCAACTCATTATAGGCGTCGCCCAACTCATGATAGGCGACGCCCAGCTCAATATAGGCGTCGCCCTACTCAATAAAGGCGTCGCCCTACGCATTATCGGCGTCGCCCTATTCAATATAGGCGTCGCCCTACTCATTATTAGCGTCGCCTAACTTATTAAAGGCGTCGCCCAACTTATTAAAGGCGTCGCCCAACTTATTAAAGGCGTCGCCCTTCTCATTATAGGCGTCGCCCAACTTATTAAATGCGTCGCCCTACTCATTATAGGCGTCGCCCTACTCATTAAAGGCGCCGCCCAACTTATCAAAGGCGTCGCCCTACTCAATGCAGGCGTCGCCCTACTCATTATAGGCGTCGCCCTACTCATTATAGGCGTCGCCCAACTCATTATAGGCGTCTCCCTACTCATTATTGGCGTCGGCCAACTTATTGAAGGCGTCGCCCTACTCATTATAGGCGTCGCCTTTCTCATTATTGGCGTCGCCCAACTTATTAAAGGCGTCGCCCTACTCATTACAGGCGTCGCCCAACTCATTATAGGCGTCGCCCAACTTATCAAAGGCGTCGCCCAACTTATTAAAGGCGTCGCCCTACTCTTTATAGGCGTCGACCAACTCATTATAGGCGTCGACCAACTCATTATAGGCGTCGCCCAACTCATGATAGGCGTCGCCCAGCTCAATATAGGCGTCGCCCTACTCAATAAAGGCGTCGCCCTACGCATTATCGGCGTCGCCCTATTCAATATTGGCGTCGTCCAACTTATCAAAGGCGTCGCCCAACTTATTAAAGGCGTCGCCCTACGCATTATCGGCGTCGCCCTATTCTATATAGGCGTCGCCCTACTCAATAAAGGCGTCGCCCTACGCATTATCGGCGTCGCCCTACTCATTATAGGCGTCGCCCAACTCATTATAGGCGTCGCCCAACTTATTAAAGGCGTCGCCCAACTTATTAAAGGCGTCGCCCTACTCAGTATAGGCGTCGCCCTACTCTTTATAGGCGTCGCCATATTCAAAATATAGGCGTCAACCAACTCATTATAGGCGTCGCCCAACTCATGATAGGCGACGCCCAGCTCAATATAGGCGTCGCCCAACTCATAATAGGCGTCACCCAACTCATTATAGGCGTCGCCCTACTCAGTATAGGCGTCGCCCTACTCTTTATAGGCGTCGCCCAACTCATAATAGGCGTCGACCAACTCATTATAGGCGTCGCCCAACTCATTATAGGCGTCGCCCAACTCATGATAGGCGTCGCCCAGCTTAATATAGGCGTCGCCCTACTCAATAAAGGCGTCGTCCTACGCATTATCGGCGTCGCCCTATTCTTTATAGGCGTCGCCTAACTCATAATAGGCGTCACCCTACTCATTATAGGCGTCGCCCAACTCATAATAGGCGTCACCCAACTCATTATAGGCGTCGCCCTACTCAGTATAGGCGTCGCCCTACTCTTTATAGGCGTCGCCCAACTCATTATAGGCGTCGCCCAACTCATTATAGGCGTCGCCCAACTCATGATAGGCGTCGCCCAGCTTAATATAGGCGTCGCCCTACTCAATAAAGGCGTCGTCCTACGCATTATCGGCGTCGCCCTATTCTTTATAGGCGTCGCCTAACTCATAATAGGCGTCACCCTACTCATTATAGGCGTCGCCCAACTCATAATAGGCGTCACCCAACTCATTATAGGCGTCGCCCTACTCAGTATAGGCGTCGCCCTACTCTTTATAGGCGTCGCCCAACTCATAATAGGCGTCGACCAACTCATTATAGGCGTCGCCCAACTCATGATAGGCGTCGCCCAGCTTAATATAGGCGTCGCCCTACTCAATAAAGGCGTCGCCCTACGCATTATCGGCGTCGTCCTATTCTATATAGGCGTCGCCCTACTCAATAAAGGCGTCGCCCTACGCATTATCGGCGTCGCCTATTCAATATAGGCGTCGCCCTACTCATTATAAGCGTCGCCTAACTTATTCCAGGCGTCGCCTAACTTATTCAAGGCGTCGCCCTACTCATTATAGGCGTCGCCCTACTCATTATTGGCGTCGCCCAACTTATTAAAGGCGTCGCCCTTCTCATTATAGGCGTCGCCCAACTTATTAAATGCGTCGCCCTACTCATTATAGGCGTCGCCCTTCTCATTATTGGCGTCGCCCAACTTATTAAAGGCGTCGCCCTACTCATTATAGGCGTCACCCAACTCATTATAGGCGTCGCCCAACTTATCAAAGGCGTCGCCCAACTTATTAAAGGCGTCGCCCTACTCAGTATAGGCGTCGCCCTACTCTTTATAGGCGTCGCCATATTCAAAATATAGGCGTCAACCAACTCATTATAGGCGTCGCCCAACTCATGATAGGTGACGCCCAGCTCAATATAGGCGTCGCCCTACTCAATAAAGGCGTCTCCCTACGCATTATCGGCGTCGCCCTATTCAATATAGGCGTCGCCCTACTCATTATTGGCGTCGCCTAACTTATTAAAGGCGTCGCCCTACTCATTATAGGCGTCGCCCTACTCATTATTGGCGTCGCCCAACTTATTAAAGGCGTCGCCCTTCTCATTATAGGCGTCGCCCAACTTATTAAATGCGTCGCCCTACTCATTATAGGCGTCGCCCTTCTCATTATTGGCGTCGCCCAACTTATTAAAGGCGTCGCCCTACTCATTATAGGCGTCACCCAACTCATTATAGGCGTCGCCCAACTTATCAAAGGCGTCGCCCAACTTATTAAAGGCGTCGCCCTACTCAGTATAGGCGTCGCCCTACTCTTTATAGGCGTCGCCATATTCAAAATATAGGCGTCAACCAACTCATTATAGGCGTCGCCCAACTCATGATAGGCGACGCCCAGCTCAATATAGGCGTCGCCCTACTCAATAAAGGCGTCTCCCTACGCATTATCGGCGTCGCCCTATTCAATATAGGCGTCGCCCTACTCAATAAAGGCGTCTCCCTACGCATTATCGGCGTCGCCCTATTCAATATAGGCGTCTCCCTACGCATTATCGGCGTCGCCCTATTCAATATAGGCGTCGCCCTACTCATTATTGGCGTCGCCTAACTTATTAAAGGCGTCGCCCTACTCAAAACAGGCGTCGCCCTACTCATTATAGGCGTCGCCCTACTCAGTATAGGGGTCGCCCTACTTTTTATAGGCGTCGCCCAACTCATTATAGGCGTCGCCCAACGCATTATTGGCGTCGCCCAACTTATTAAAGGCGTCGCCATACTCTTTATAGGCGTCGACCAACTCATTATAGGCGTCGCCCAACTTATTAAAGGCGTCGCCCTACTCTTTATAGGCGTCGACCAACTCATTATAGGCGTCGCCCAACTCATTATTGGCGTCGCCCAACTTATTAAAGGCGTCGCCCTACTCTTTATAGGCGTCGACCAACTCATTATAGGCGTCGACCAACTCATTATAGGCGTCGCCCAACTCATGATAGGCGTCGCCCAGCTCAATATAGGCGTCGCCCTACTCAATAAAGGCGTCGCCCTACGCATTATCGGCGTCGCCCTATTCAATATTGGCGTCGTCCAACTTATCAAAGGCGTCGCCCAACTTATTAAAGGCGTCGCCCTACTCAATACAGGCGTCGCCCTACTCATTATAGGCGTCGCCCTACTCATTATAGGCGTCGCCCTACTCATTATAGGCGTCGCCCTACTCATTATTGGCGTCGCCCAACTTATTAAAGGCGTCGCCCTACTCATTGTAGGCGTCGCCCTTCTCATTATTGGCGTCGCCCAACTTATGAACGGCGTCGCCCTACTCATTATTGGCGTCGCCCAACTTATTAAAGGCGTCGCCCAACTCATAATAGGCGTCACCCAACTCATTTATAGGCGTCGCCCAACTCATGATAGGCGTCACCCAGCTCAATATAGGCGTCGCGTTACTCAATATAGGCGTCGCCCTACTCATTATTGGCGTCGCCTCACTTACTCCAGGCGTCGCCTAACTTATTAAAGGCGTCGCCCTTCTCATTATAGGCGTCGCCCAACTTATTAAATGCGTCGCCCTACTCATAATAGGCGTCACCCAACTCATTATAGGCGTCGCCGTCGCCCTACTCAGTATAGGCGTCACCCTACTCTTTATAGGCGTCGCCCAACTCATAATAGGCGTCGACCAACTCATTATAGGCGTCGCCCAACTCATGATAGGCGTCGCCCAGCTCAATATAGGCGTCGCCCTACTCAATAAAGGCGTCGCCCTACGCATTATCGGCGTCGCCCTATTCTATATAGGCGTCGCCCTACTCAATAAAGGCGTCGCCCTACGCATTATCGGCGTCGCCCTATTCAATATAGGCGTCGCCCTACTCATTATAAGCGTCGCCTAACTTATTCCAGGCGTCGTCTAACTTATTCAAGGCGTCGCCCTACTCATTATAGGCGTCGCCCTACTCATTATTGGCGTCACCCAACTTATTAAAGGCGTCGCCCTTCTCATTATAGGCGTCGCCCAACTTATTAAATGCGTCGCCCTACTCATTATAGGCGTCACCCTAATCATTATTAGCGTCGCCCAACTTATTAAAGGAGTCGCCCAACTCATAATAGGCGTCACCCAACTCATTTATAGGCGTCGCCCAACTCATGATAGGCGTCACCCAGCTCAATATAGGCGTCGCGTTACTCAATATAGGCGTCGCCCTACTCATTATTGGCGTCGCCTAACTTACTCCAGGCGTCGCCTAACTTATTAAAGGCGTCACCCAACTCATTTATAGGCGTCGCCCAACTCATGATAGGCGTCACCCAGCTCAATATAGGCGTCGCCCAGCTTAATATAGGCGTCGCCCTACTCAATAAAGGCGTCGTCCTACGCATTATTGGCGTCGCCCAACTTATTAAAGGCGTCGCCCTACTCATTATAGGCGTCACCCAACTCATTATAGGCGTCGCCCAACTTATCAAAGGCGTCGCCCAACTTATTAAAGGCGTCGCCCTACTCAGTATAGGCGTCGCCCTACTCTTTATAGGCGTCGCCATTATCAAAATATAGGCGTCAACCAACTCATTATAGGCGTCGCCCAACTCATGATAGGCGACGCCCAGCTCAATATAGGCGTCGCCCTACTCAATAAAGGCGTCTCCCTACGCATTATCGGCGTCGCCCTATTCAATATAGGCGTCGCCCTACTCATTATTGGCGTCGCCTAACTTATTAAAGGCGTCGCCCTACTCATTATAGGCGTCGCCCTACTCATTATTGGCGTCGCCCAACTTATTAAAGGCGTCGCCCTTCTCATTATAGGCGTCGCCCAACTTATTAAATGCGTCGCCCTACTCATTATAGGCGTCGCCCTTCTCATTATTGGCGTCGCCCAACTTATTAAAGGCGTCGCCCTACTCATTATAGGCGTCACCCAACTCATTATAGGCGTCGCCCAACTTATCAAAGGCGTCGCCCAACTTATTAAAGGCGTCGCCCTACTCAGTATAGGCGTCGCCCTACTCTTTATAGGCGTCGCCATATTCAAAATATAGGCGTCAACCAACTCATTATAGGCGTCGCCCAACTCATGATAGGCGACGCCCAGCTCAATATAGGCGTCGCCCTACTCAATAAAGGCGTCTCCCTACGCATTATCGGCGTCGCCCTATTCAATATAGGCGTCGCCCTACTCAATAAAGGCGTCTCCCTACGCATTATCGGCGTCGCCCTATTCAATATAGGCGTCTCCCTACGCATTATCGGCGTCGCCCTATTCAATATAGGCGTCGCCCTACTCATTATTGGCGTCGCCTAACTTATTAAAGGCGTCGCCCTACTCAAAACAGGCGTCGCCCTACTCATTATAGGCGTCGCCCTACTCAGTATAGGGGTCGCCCTACTTTTTATAGGCGTCGCCCAACTCATTATAGGCGTCGCCCAACGCATTATTGGCGTCGCCCAACTTATTAAAGGCGTCGCCATACTCTTTATAGGCGTCGACCAACTCATTATAGGCGTCGCCCAACTTATTAAAGGCGTCGCCCTACTCTTTATAGGCGTCGACCAACTCATTATAGGCGTCGCCCAACTCATTATTGGCGTCGCCCAACTTATTAAAGGCCTCGCCCTACTCTTTATAGGCGTCGACCAACTCATTATAGGCGTCGACCAACTCATTATAGGCGTCGCCCAACTCATGATAGGCGTCGCCCAGCTCAATATAGGCGTCGCCCTACTCAATAAAGGCGTCGCCCTACGCATTATCGGCGTCGCCCTATTCAATATTGGCGTCGTCCAACTTATCAAAGGCGTCGCCCAACTTATTAAAGGCGTCGCCCTACTCAATACAGGCGTCGCCCTACTCATTATAGGCGTCGCCCTACTCATTATAGGCGTCGCCCTACTCATTATAGGCGTCGCCCTACTCATTATTGGCGTCGCCCAACTTATTAAAGGCGTCGCCCTACTCATTGTAGGCGTCGCCCTTCTCATTATTGGCGTCGCCCAACTTATGAACGGCGTCGCCCTACTCATTATTGGCGTCGCCCAACTTATTAAAGGCGTCGCCCAACTCATAATAGGCGTCACCCAACTCATTTATAGGCGTCGCCCAACTCATGATAGGCGTCACCCAGCTCAATATAGGCGTCGCGTTACTCAATATAGGCGTCGCCCTACTCATTATTGGCGTCGCCTCACTTACTCCAGGCGTCGCCTAACTTATTAAAGGCGTCGCCCTTCTCATTATAGGCGTCGCCCAACTTATTAAATGCGTCGCCCTACTCATAATAGGCGTCACCCAACTCATTATAGGCGTCGCCGTCGCCCTACTCAGTATAGGCGTCACCCTACTCTTTATAGGCGTCGCCCAACTCATAATAGGCGTCGACCAACTCATTATAGGCGTCGCCCAACTCATGATAGGCGTCGCCCAGCTCAATATAGGCGTCGCCCTACTCAATAAAGGCGTCGCCCTACGCATTATCGGCGTCGCCCTATTCTATATAGGCGTCGCCCTACTCAATAAAGGCGTCGCCCTACGCATTATCGGCGTCGCCCTATTCAATATAGGCGTCGCCCTACTCATTATAAGCGTCGCCTAACTTATTCCAGGCGTCGTCTAACTTATTCAAGGCGTCGCCCTACTCATTATAGGCGTCGCCCTACTCATTATTGGCGTCACCCAACTTATTAAAGGCGTCGCCCTTCTCATTATAGGCGTCGCCCAACTTATTAAATGCGTCGCCCTACTCATTATAGGCGTCGCCCTAATCATTATTAGCGTCGCCCAACTTATTAAAGGAGTCGCCCAACTCATAATAGGCGTCACCCAACTCATTTATAGGCGTCGCCCAACTCATGATAGGCGTCACCCAGCTCAATATAGGCGTCGCGTTACTCAATATAGGCGTCGCCCTACTCATTATTGGCGTCGCCTAACTTACTCCAGGCGTCGCCTAACTTATTAAAGGCGTCACCCAACTCATTTATAGGCGTCGCCCAACTCATGATAGGCGTCACCCAGCTCAATATAGGCGTCGCCCAGCTTAATATAGGCGTCGCCCTACTCAATAAAGGCGTCGTCCTACGCATTATCGGCGTCGCCCTATTCTTTATAGGCGTCGCCTAACTCATAATAGGCGTCACCCTACTCATTATAGGCGTCGCCCAACTCATAATAGGCGTCACCCAACTCATTATAGGCGTCGCCCTACTCAGTATAGGCGTCGCCCTACTCTTTATAGGCGTCGCCCAACTCATAATAGGCGTCGACCAACTCATTATAGGCGTCGCCCAACTCATGATAGGCGTCGCCCAGCTTAATATAGGCGTCGCCCTACTCAATAAAGGCGTCGCCCTACGCATTATCGGCGTCGTCCTATTCTATATAGGCGTCGCCCTACTCAATAAAGGCGTCGCCCTACGCATTATCGGCGTCGCCTATTCAATATAGGCGTCGCCCTACTCATTATAAGCGTCGCCTAACTTATTCCAGGCGTCGCCTTACTTATTCAAGGCGTCGCCCTACTCATTATAGGCGTCGCCCTACTCATTATTGGCGTCGCCCAACTTATTAAAGGCGTCGCCCTTCTCATTATAGGCGTCGCCCAACTTATTAAATGCGTCGCCTTACTCATTATAGGCGTCGCCCTTCTCATTATTGGCGTCGCCCAACTTATTAAAGGCGTCGCCCTACTCATTATAGGCGTCACCCAACTCATTATAGGCGTCGCCCAACTTATCAAAGGCGTCGCCCAACTTATTAAAGGCGTCGCCCTACTCAGTATAGGCGTCGCCCTACTCTTTATAGGCGTCGCCATATTCAAAATATAGGCGTCAACCAACTCATTATAGGCGTCGCCCAACTCATGATAGGCGACGCCCAGCTCAATATAGGCGTCGCCCTACTCAATAAAGGCGTCTCCCTACGCATTATCGGCGTCGCCCTATTCAATATAGGCGTCGCCCTACTCATTATTGGCGTCGCCTAACTTATTAAAGGCGTCGCCCTACTCAAAACAGGCGTCGCCCTACTCATTATAGGCGTCGCCCTACTCAGTATAGGGGTCGCCCTACTTTTTATAGGCGTCGCCCAACTCATTATAGGCGTCGCCCAACGCATTATTGGCGTCGCCCAACTTATTAAAGGCGTCGCCATACTCTTTATAGGCGTCGACCAACTCATTATAGGCGTCGCCCAACTTATTAAAGGCGTCGCCCTACTCTTTATAGGCGTCGACCAACTCATTATAGGCGTCGCCCAACTCATTATTGGCGTCGCCCAACTTATTAAAGGCGTCGCCCTACTCTTTATAGGCGTCGACCAACTCATTATAGGCGTCGACCAACTCATTATAGGCGTCGCCCAACTCATGATAGGCGTCGCCCAGCTCAATATAGGCGTCGCCCTACTCAATAAAGGCGTCGCCCTACGCATTATCGGCGTCGCCCTATTCAATATTGGCGTCGTCCAACTTATCAAAGGCGTCGCCCAACTTATTAAAGGCGTCGCCCTACTCAATACAGGCGTCGCCCTACTCATTATAGGCGTCGCCCTACTCATTATAGGCGTCGCCCTACTCATTATAGGCGTCGCCCTACTCATTATTGGCGTCGCCCAACTTATTAAAGGCGTCGCCCTACTCATTGTAGGCGTCGCCCTTCTCATTATTGGCGTCGCCCAACTTATGAACGGCGTCGCCCTACTCATTATTGGCGTCGCCCAACTTATTAAAGGCGTCGCCCAACTCATAATAGGCGTCACCCAACTCATTTATAGGCGTCGCCCAACTCATGATAGGCGTCACCCAGCTCAATATAGGCGTCGCGTTACTCAATATAGGCGTCGCCCTACTCATTATTGGCGTCGCCTCACTTACTCCAGGCGTCGCCTAACTTATTAAAGGCGTCGCCCTTCTCATTATAGGCGTCGCCCAACTTATTAAATGCGTCGCCCTACTCATAATAGGCGTCACCCAACTCATTATAGGCGTCGCCGTCGCCCTACTCAGTATAGGCGTCACCCTACTCTTTATAGGCGTCGCCCAACTCATAATAGGCGTCGACCAACTCATTATAGGCGTCGCCCAACTCATGATAGGCGTCGCCCAGCTCAATATAGGCGTCGCCCTACTCAATAAAGGCGTCGCCCTACGCATTATCGGCGTCGCCCTATTCTATATAGGCGTCGCCCTACTCAATAAAGGCGTCGCCCTACGCATTATCGGCGTCGCCCTATTCAATATAGGCGTCGCCCTACTCATTATAAGCGTCGCCTAACTTATTCCAGGCGTCGTCTAACTTATTCAAGGCGTCGCCCTACTCATTATAGGCGTCGCCCTACTCATTATTGGCGTCACCCAACTTATTAAAGGCGTCGCCCTTCTCATTATAGGCGTCGCCCAACTTATTAAATGCGTCGCCCTACTCATTATAGGCGTCGCCCTAATCATTATTAGCGTCGCCCAACTTATTAAAGGAGTCGCCCAACTCATAATAGGCGTCACCCAACTCATTTATAGGCGTCGCCCAACTCATGATAGGCGTCACCCAGCTCAATATAGGCGTCGCGTTACTCAATATAGGCGTCGCCCTACTCATTATTGGCGTCGCCTAACTTACTCCAGGCGTCGCCTAACTTATTAAAGGCGTCACCCAACTCATTTATAGGCGTCGCCCAACTCATGATAGGCGTCACCCAGCTCAATATAGGCGTCGCGTTACACAATATAGGCGTCGCCCCACTCATTATTGGCGTCGCCTAACTTACTCCAGGCGTCGCCTAACTTATTAAAGGCGTCGCCCTACTCAGTATAGGCGTCGCCCTACTCTTTATAGGCGTCGCTTAACTCATAATAGGCGTCGACCAACTCATTATAGGCGTCGCCCAACTCATGATAGGCGTCGCCCAGCTCAATATAGGCGTCGCCCTACTCAATAAAGGCGTCGCCCTACGCATTATCGGCGTCGCCCTATTCTATATAGGCGTCGCCCTACTCAATAAAGGCGTCGCCCTACGCATTATCGGCGTCGCCCTATTCAATATAGGCGTCGCCCTACTCATTATAAGCGTCGCCTAACTTATTCCAGGCGTCGCCTAACTTATTCAAGGCGTCGCCCTACTCATTATAGGCGTCGCCCTACTCATTATTGGCGTCGCCCAACTTATTAAAGGCGTCGCCCTTCTCATTATAGGCGTCGTCCAACTTATTAAATGCGTCGCCCTACTCATTATAGGCGTCGTCCTAATCATTATTAGCGTCGCCCAACTTATTAAAGGAGTCGCCCTACTCATTACTGGCGTCGCCCAACTTATTAAAGGCGTCGCCCTTCTCATTACAGGCGTCGCCCTACTCATTATAGGCGTCGCCCTTCTCATTATTGGAGTCGCCCAACTTATTAAAGGCGTCGCCCTATTCATTACAGGCGTCGCCGAACTCATTATAGGCGTCGCCCAACTTATCAAAGGCGTCGCCCAACTTATTAAAGGCGTCGCCCTACTCAATACAGGCGTCGCCATTCTCATTATTGGCGTCGTCCAACTTATGAAAGGCGTCGCCCTAATAATTATAGGCGCCGCCCTACTTATTATAGGCGTCGCCCTTCTCATTATTGGAGTCGCCCAACTTATTAAAGGCGTCGCCCTATTCATTACAGGCGTCGCCCTATTCATAACAGGCGTCGCCCAACTCATTATAGGCGTCGCCCAACTCATTATAGGCGTCGCCCAACTCATAATAGGCGTCACCCAACTTATTAAAGGCGTCGCCCTACTCAATACAGGCGTCGCCCTTCTCATTATTGGCGTCGCCCAACTCATTATAGGCGTCGCCCAACTCATAATAGGCGTCACCCAACTTATTAAAGGCGTCGCCCTACTCAATACAGGCGTCGCCCTTCTCATTATTGGCGTCGCCCAACTTATGAAAGGCGTCGCCCTTCTCATTATTGGCGTCGCCCTACTTATGAAAGGCGTCGCCCTACTAATTATAGGCGCCGCCCTACTTATTATTGGCGTCGCCCAACTTATCAAAGGCGTTGCCCTACTCATTATTGGCGTCTGCCAACTTATCAAAGGCGTCGCCCAACTCATTATTGGCGTCGCCCTACTCATTATTGGCGTCGTCCAACTTATTAAAGGCGTCGCCCTACTCATGATAGGCGTCGCCCAGCTCAATATAGGCGTCGCCCTACTCAATAAAGGCGTCGCCCTACGCATTATCGGCGTCGCCCTATTCTATATAGGCGTCGCCCTACTCAATAAAGGCGTCGCCCTACGCATTATCGGCGTCGCCCTATTCAATATAGGCGTCGCCCTACTCATTATTGGCGTCGCCCAACTTATGAAAGGCGTCGCCCTACTAATTATAGGCGCCGCCCTACTTATTATTGGCGTCGCCCAACTTATCAAAGGCGTTGCCCTACTCATTATTGGCATCTGCCAACTTATTAAAGGCGTCGCCCAACTCATTATTGGCGTCGCCCTACTCATTATTGGCGTCGTCCAACTTATTAAAGGCGTCGCCCTACTCATTATTGGCGTCGCCCTACTCATTATTGGCGTCTGCCAACTTATTAAAGGCGTCGCCCAACTCATTATTGGCGTCGCCCTACTCATTATTGGCGTCGCCCAACTTATTAAAGGCGTCGCCCTACTCATTATAGGCGTCGCCCTTCTCATTATTGGCGTCGCCCAACTTATGAAAGGCGTCGCCCTACTAATTATAGCCCAACTTATCAAAGGCGTCGCCCAACTTATTAAAGGCGTCGCCCTACTCAATACAGGCGTCGCCCTACTCATTATTGGCGTCGCCCAACTTATGAAAGGCGTCGCCCTACTAATTATAGGCGCCGCCCTACTTATTATAGGCGTCGTCCTTCTCATTATTGGAGTCGCCCAACTTATTAAAGGCGTCGCCCTATTCATTACAGGCGTCGCCCAACTCATTATAGGCGTCGCCCAACTTATTAAAGGCGTCGCCCAACTTATTAAAGGCGTCGCCCTACTCAATACAGGCGTCGCCCTTCTCATTATTGGCGTCGCCCTACTTATGAAAGGCGTCGCCCTACTCAATACAGGCGTCGCCCTTCTCATTATTGGCGTCGCCCAACTTATGAAAGGCGTCGCCCAACTCATTATTGGCGTCGCCCAACTCATTATTGGCGTCGCCCTACTCATTATTGGCGTCTGCCAACTTATTAAAGGCGTCGCCCAACTCATTATTGGCGTCGCCCTACTCATTATTGGCGTCGTCCAACTTATTAAAGGCGTCGCCCTACTCATTATAGGCGTCGCCCTTCTCATTATTGGCGTCGCCCAACTTATGAAAGGCGTCGCCCTACTAATTATAGGCGCCGCCCTACTTATTATTGGCGTCGCCCAACTTATTAAAGGCGTTGCCCTACTCATTATAGGCGTCGCCCTACTCAGTATAGGCGTCGCCCTACTTATTATAGGCGTCGCCCAACTCATTATAGGCGTCGCCAAATTATTATAGGCGTCGCCCAACTCATTATAGGCGTCGCCCAACTCATTATTGGCGTCGCCCTACTCATTATTGGCGTCTGCCAACTTATGAAAGGCGTCGCCCAACTCATTATTGGCGTCGCCCTACTCATTATTGGCGTCGTCCAACTTATTAAAGGCGTCGCCCTACTCATTATAGGCGTCGCCCAACTCATTATTGGCGTCGCCCAACTTATTAAAGGCGTCGCCCTACTCATTATAGGCGTCGCCCTACTCATTATAGGCGTCGCCCTACCCATTATAGGCGTCGCCCTACTCATTATAGGCGTCGCCCTACTCACTATAGGCGTCGCCCTACTCAGTATAGGCGTCGCCCTACTCTTTATAGGCGTCGCCCTACTCACTATAGGCGTCGCCCAACTCATCATAGGCGTCGCCCTACTCATTATTGGCGTCGCTTTACGCATTATTGGCGTCACCCTACTTATTAAAGGCGTCGCCTTACTAATTATAGGCGTCGCGCTACTTATTATTGGCGTCGTCCAACTTATTAAAGGCGTCGCCCTACTCATCATTGGCGTCGCCCTTCTCATTATTGGAGTCGCCCAACTTATTAAAGGCGTCGCCCTATTCATTACAGGCGTCGCCCAACTCATTATAGGCGTCGCCCAACTTATTAAAGGCGTCGCCCAACTTATGAAAGGCGTCGCCCTACTCAATGCAGACGTCGCACTTCTCATTATTGGCGTCGCCCAACTTATTAAAGGCGTCGCCCTATTCATTACAGGCGTCGCCCAACTCATTATAGGCGTCGCCCAACTTACCAAAGGCGTCGCCCAACTTATTAAAGGCGTCGCCCTACTCAATACAGGCGTCGCCCTACTCATTATAGGCGTCGCCCTACTGATTATTGGCGTCGCCCAAATTATTAAAGGCGTCGCCCTACTCATTATAGGCGTCGCCCAACTCATTATTGGCGTCGCCCAACTTATCAAAGGCGTCGCCCTACTCATAATAGGCGTCGCCCTACTCATTATAGGCGTCGCCCTACTCACTATAGGCGTCGCCCTACTCAGTATAGGCGTCGCCCTACTCTTTATAGGCGTCGCCCTACTCACTATAGGCGTCGCCCAACTCACTATAGGCGTCGCCCTACTCACTATAGGCGTCGCCCTACTCAGTATAGGCGTCGCCCTACTCTTTATAGGCGTCACCCTACTTATTAAAGGCGTCGCCCAACTCATCATAGGCGTCGCCCTACTCATTATTGGCGTCGTCTTACGCATTATTGGCGTCACCCTACTTATTATAGGCGTAGCCCTACGCATTATCGGCGTCGCGCTACTCAATATAGGCGTCGCCCAACTCATTATAGGCGTCGTCCAACTCATGATAGGCGTCGCCCTACTCATTAAAGGCGTCGCCCTACTCATTTTAGGCGTCGCCCTACTCATTATAGGCGTCGCCCTAACTCATTATAGGCGTCGCCCAACTCATAATAGGCGTCGCCCAACTCATTTAAGGCATCGTCCTGCTCATTATTGGCGTCGGTCTACTCATTATTGCTACTGCATGTTTAATTTTTACCTTAAAAGTTGCCTCACACTAGGATTCTTGTCCTGTATCGTGGGTGCGTTCTTCTTCTTCTTCTTATCGTATGGTTGATGAACAACCTGGTGTCAGAGTTTAAACCGCCCGTAGGCCTCTGACATGGCTTCACACACCGTTGAAAAATCTCTCAGGTGTGCTGGTTTCCTCACGATGTTTTCCTTCACCGTTTTTAGCAAGTGATAATTTATTTATAATACGCACATGAATTCTAAAAGACATTGGTGCGTGCCGGGGTTCGAACCTGCAACCTTTGACTTGGCAGTCCAACGGTCGCACCACTCGGCTATCACTGCATGTGGGTGCGTTTAAAAACATTGAAACTCTCATACACAATCACCCAGACGCGGAAAAACTACTTGCATATTCGATCGCTCAGCCATTGCGCTAACCGTGTCATCAAAGTTGAAATTGTTTTACTACCTATTTCAATCTCAATCCTCAAAGATATCGAACAACTAGTTCTAATGTTAAAGCAACGACCACAGCCATTAACAAAACGCCTTTAACACATTATGCACAAATCAATTTCACACACTCCACTTCACCCAATCACCGTACAAACACTTAAGTCAACACAATTTTTCCTCACACCCTCCCCTTCCCATCACCCCTCAGTTACCCGAAATGAACAGCAGAACTAAAGTGAGGTGAATTAATCTGAAAGGGAGGCTGTGCTCGGGCCCGTTACTAGAGATTGACAAATGATGCGGGCATACGTTCCCGTTTACCGACACCGCTGTTTTTAGGCAGGGTTGCTATGTAGCTTCGTTGCCCATTCTTCTTTATGCGAAGTGTACACCTAGGGATTTGATACTTAATTTGTTGAAGCAGAGGGATTAATTTCGAGTGTGTTGGAGGAGCAGATTTGAATAGCAGTGAGGTGGAATGATTACCAGGTAATGTCGTAACCTTGAGATCCTTTATGCCTCGGAGTTTAGTGTGCAAATAGTAGATTAAAGGCGTTTCCTTAGTTATCTTGTGTGCACACAAGTCACACCTTCTAGCATACAATTTTGCACAAGATTTCCTTAAATAAATAACCAAGGTGAGCACTGCGGGAGGATTAAAAAAACTGAAACAGGATACAATGCTCAGAAGAAATTCGTCAATATTTCGATTTAAAATCGTACAGAAAATTTAGATTATTAGCAATAAATCATTTTCGAAACATGGAAGAATTTTTCTGTCCGAAACAAAACAATATCAAAGAATGTTTTTGCCAACCCTCACGGTCCGTTTCTCGTTACAAATGTCCAAACAAATAGAATTCATGCTCCACGGAATGGATGGATACGGGACGAAACAGATAAATTTACAATTGATTACATTTCGCAATTAGTCAAACTAGCTTGGAGCAATGGCGAAACAATTGTGATGATAGCAAACTATTGATTTGTTCCAGACCTAATTGCTTGATTTATTGTTTGTTGCTGATTTGATATTTAATGCTTTATTTTAACAATTAAATAGTTTATTTGGCATTTTAAATGTTAAAATTAGTAATCGGCAATTTGCTTAAGATAAATATTTCATTTCAAAACACACAATGTACGCCCATTAGGATCTTCAATCGGTAACATTCCAAGAGTTCATTTTCTAGAGGGTTCATTAAAAAAAAAAGAATGATAATACAGATCTAACTCTTACATATTATTGTCATACCGTTATGTACTAAAAAAATCTGTGAATTTCCATACAAACTTCAACCCACGGCATTCCAAACTAAACTGTTCTGAGCAGTGCTCATCTTCTTTATATTAAAATCATAATTTCATGTTTTGGTATCGGTTTTGGCAGTGGCATTGCTTATCTGTCAGAGAATTTGAGATATTCATTTTCAGAATTAAAATAGTCAATATTACCGTGAAAATAGGGTTGTTAATAGAATAAAATATCATTTAAATACCGTGCCACAAATGAAATAAAAACAGGTTTTAAATGCTTTCAAAGAACAAATTAAACGTAGTAATACTCAGGGTGTTTCAAACGTGCAGCGAGCGTTATAAAATGAATCACAGTGTAAAAGAGGCAGAAGTTCCACATTAGAAATTTATAATATATAAGGCTTGACAAAGATAAAGGAATGAAAAAAAAATAATCGAAAATTATCAAGTTTATCAACAACAATAAAATTATCAGAGGCAGCATAAGTTTTCACGTTTTCACGTTTTAAACGTGAAGTTTGACGTTAATTTGACGGATTAAGTTAGTTCCTTGTTCGTAAATTAGAAGCGCTTTTTCATTTCCACATTTCATTTAACATTTCATTTAACATAAAGCAGGTCTTGAAACGTTAGTGTGTAAGATTAATTGATATAACTAATTAAACATTTACTGCAGGAATTGCTAGTTTTGCCATCAACTTGCTCATTTAATTACTTTTTCGAGCCACCAAAACAATTTACTACAAATAAAGTTCGTTTGTATTTTCGACTTGCCTTCCACGAGTTCCAGAGTCATGGAAATGCAAGAAGTTAAACTTCTGGAACTTCTTATTTGATAAACAAACTTGCAGAAATAGGTTACTGCAGTGCTCGTTAACAGTGCAGGCACGGTTTTTGCAGTATTGCCATTTTAACCCAATATGTAATGCGGGTTGGTATGCCTCTATAGTTCTGAATGGTTCTTGAAATCAGTTAGAAATGTCTTGCTAAGTAAAGGCCAGAGGTTTGATGAGTACTTAAAGTAACTAATAGTTAAATTTTTAGAGTTTCCGCCTTGCCTCGGAAAGCACGTAAAGCCGTTGATCCCGGCTGTCATTTATAGATTTTTGACAGTCATTACTATTAGTCAGAAGCTCTAAAGTCTGACAACTAGTCTTACCATGGGGCGTCGTATTACCCAGTTACTGGGTTGTGGAGGTCCGACAGGCAGTCGCTCTATGTAAAATACTGATATCCAGCTGCATCTAGTTTGACTGGAAGCCGACCCCAATATAGTTGGGAAAAGGATAGGGAGATAATGAGATTCTTTGTAACCTAGATTAACTTAAAAGTTTTTTTTATCCCGAAATAACTTTCCCTTTGGGCAATCGAAGTGGCGGATTGTCGTTCGACTCGGTTGTCTAAGGGGAAGGCCTTTGTTCAGTAGTAGACGTCTCCCGGTTGATGCTGATGATGATGAGAACGTACCCATGGGATAATAATCGGTATACATGTAGTCATAAGGTATATAAACATTTGACATTGTTGATCGAAATAAAAACCCACAAAATCTACCATGTCATAACGTAAAAAATAATATAATTTGAAACGCCATCGCGTCTTTTGACTCCTTTTATCTAAACTCAATCCATAATCTGCTTTACAACATTATTATTTAACGCCATAGCCTAGCTAAATAACCGCAGTACAACAATGGTTTTCTCATTACCATGGCCATATTACGATGGTATACAAAAGGGTTGACAGGCTTAATTTTGTAGGCTAAATTATTTACTGACGCCTTTTCTTACTGTAGGCTTAATAACTGTGGTCTTTGGGGAAATGAGTGATGGCTGTTGTAGTGGAAAAGATGACAGTAATATCAGTTGGTTTTGTGTTTCATTTGATGGGCTTTCTTTTGAGCAGCCTTTGCCAAACAGCGTGTCGGCGTGGCGGGCGTAACGCTAGCGTGGCGTGTCCTTGGCGTCACAGATAACATACTAAGCTTGGCGCCTTTACTTATTATGTCACTTATCACACAAAACACGCCACGCTAGACCCGACGTTCTTGGTTGGTGCGTGTATACCCATACACGCACCATCTAATATATCGAGTTCTTCCATGTCTCAGAGTAACCTGGAAGTACTACCTCTGAGGTTGTTATTATTGAGATACGAGCTGCTTCTCAGATATATACTACTTTTTAGGCACAGAATATTAATCATTTCAAAAAATTGCGAAGTCTGTCTAATAGATCTTACTTATTTAGTTACTTACTAAGAAACCAAAGCCATTAATTCACATTCCTTTTCTTCTAAACTTCTTGGCAATCTAATTATCATTCGGTCATTCACTTCATTCTTTTATGTTTTCTTAAGATCTCATTACCTTCTATCTATCTAATTACTCAGTTCATTTAATTCCTCAGTAGCTTTGAAATACTTTCGAGATAATTGAAGCCCGGAAAACAAGTAATAGATCAAAGGAGGTCAGATTATGAGATAAATCATTGGAAGTTTGTTTTTGGTTTGGAGGTGAAGTTTTGTATTTATTATTATTAGATAACTGGCCAGTTTTCAAAATATTTAGTGTTCGATTTCTTAGGATTTCATATAGGATTAAACAATTAAATTGATTCCAAAGAAGCTTAATTTAAAATAAAGTGTTTATTGAGAGAAATCATGATGTGGATGTAATCCATCGTCCTATCCAAGCTTGATGACATCCATCTGGGTGACAGATGTATCCCAAATTGAAAAAAGAATCGCGGAAGCGATCCAAACTCGTTCCAAAGTCACCTTAGATAGGACACTGGAGTATATATCTAGAATAGTTTTAAAATGGAATAATTGTTTAATTGCGACGAACTATCCTATTTTCTTTTTAAAAAAATAGCCTCCAGCTTATATTTCTTTGTCTCTTTCACGCATACCGTAATCATGCTTAGCTCTTTCTAAAACCCGATGTTCCGAATTAACAGCCCGGTGCTTACAGCGTTTCACAGGAATTTAGAAAAACAATACAAAGCGAAATCGTTAAACGTTGAAAAAAAAGGTTTCAAATGAAACATTTTCAGTTTCAAACTCTTCATGGAATGTGAAAACGGAACGTTTGAAAAAGTTCCTGAAATATCGTTTAATTAAACATATTTTATTGAAAAAGTATGTTATCAAGGGCATGATATAACGGTTTGAATTACTCGTATAAAGGATGAAGCTCCGCCACAGTCGTGTGGATAAATTGTTTATAAAATTGATAGACAACTCCAATTACTAGCGTTGAAGCCATTTCATGCAAATATCATTTTTCACAACATGTGCTGCAGCATTATGGTCAGTTGGTTTATCAGTAGTTAAGCTATTGTTAAAATCCCATTTATTTTTTATCAAATAGAAAAAAAATTCATGACGTGATTTAACAAATTGTTAAACATAATAACCTGCCCTTAAATGTTCCGACACACCGCAACTTTCTTCATCCACTAAATAATTCTCAACGATGCAACTTGTTTAGATGTTTCAAGAAAACACGTTCTTACCAGTTGAAATAAGACTTTAATATCCAAACAGCAGTTTATCTGGTGGCAAGGGTAACCGCCGTTATGCCATGTTCACAACCTCGGGCGATCTGACTTGAAGCAAGTGATCATTTGTTTCATCTCGTGGCGTCGCTCTTCGAATCATGTCGCGAAGAATGGCAATTTCTTTTTTTTTTCTCCACTATTAATGTCGCAACTCTTGTGGTACTTGAGAGTGCATCAGGATATTAGCTGCGTTTCCACCACAAGATGTGATAGGATATGCAGCTGTTTAAAGCTCACCAAGCTAGTTAAGTTCACGTACAGAGTAGCGTGTCGCGTGTTCGATTCAAATATTTGGCTGTTTGTGACTTAAATTTTTTATAAACACATCATTGATACACGAGGAATCGCTATTGGATGAAACATTTTTAATAAAAAGGTATAACATTTAGAAGGTACACACACATCATCAGATACCCTTCTTCGCATCTGATGGAAACTCAGCCTTACCAGAGTAACCGTCGCATCGTAATAGCGTGTTCAGACGACTCACGCAAACGATACGCACACTTCGCCGGGCTGCAGGGGATTAACTGTTTATTTACAAGTCCCATGCCATGGGTAACGAATAGACATATGGGGTTTATTCATATACCTAGACAAGATGGAGAATGTAATAAGTTTTCTTTTCAAATGATGAAAGTAAAAGTCTGTGTAAAAATTCTACGTCTTTCGTAATGTTAACAATGAAGCTATGCCGAATAGAAAAATGAACGACGGAAATCAAGACACTGATAAAATTAACCTCAATAATTGTCAAATGAAAGAACATAATCAAATTAATTTGCAATTATAATTTCAGACTTGAGTATTCAATTCAATTGACCAAATTGGAGCACGCATTTTTAAGTGACTCTATAAATTAGTACAATTACCTTTTTAATATATATTTTTTGACAGACTTACGGTTGATACAGACCATATATGGTTTCAGATAATTGGCTTGATAAATTTCCGCCATTTTTAGCTTCATAAAAAACATTCCAGACCCTGTTAATGGATGTGCGCTTGTGAAAAACATCTTAAACAGAAAAGATCTCCAGTTACATTAACTGAAGTTCAAAATGGCGTGAGAGTTAAATTAAATGAAAGTTATGTGAAAGCCACCAATATTCATAGTAAGGGTTAATCCAATTATATTTGGCGGATCCCCAATCAAGCATTTGATTGTAACAACTTAGTTTCGACACCGATGTTATTTCTAATTGTTATTGTTATATAAAT
Source organism: Agrotis puta (assembly GCA_943136025.2). Classification (NCBI taxonomy): domain Eukaryota; kingdom Metazoa; phylum Arthropoda; class Insecta; order Lepidoptera; family Noctuidae; genus Agrotis; species Agrotis puta. Next base: position 18,378,708 of record OW964176.2, on the reverse strand, counting down.
AAACATTGACCCAGTTAAACTGTTCCGAAAATTATTTCGAAATGATTTGTTTATCCGATTTGATAGTTTTACTCGTACAATTTAATTAGATATAAATAACTGTTTTACTTTTACGGAAAAACTTTAAACGTGGAATTCATTTTTTTTTTATATAGGACCGTTTCGCATCCTTCTGCGAAGCAGTCATGCTCGCGAAAGAGGAGGCGGGCCGCGTGAGGGAGAGAACATCGACCTCCCTCCACCCCAGCCGCAGTGGTAGACGGCCACGGCGTCGGACGTCGCAAGACGATCTCCGGCCACTGTAGGCTCGGGCATGCGGGCGACGAGTAATGGGCGACTCGCTGTCCGACCATGGACCATGCCCGGGTCGACGGCGCGTTTAGTTCGCGTCTCAAGGAGTGTCAGCAGATTGACGGGGCCTGTAGAGGGCCAAAGCGTGCCGGGGTCGCGGGACTCACAAATTAAGAAAGAAGAAAGAAATGAAAGAGATTTATTGACACACACAGGACAGAACAAAAAAAAATACATGAATAAAAACAGCAAAGGAAACAAAATATATAAAAGAAAAACGACAAAAGGGAAAACTAATAAAAAACAATTTAGTCCTGTGCGAGGCCAAAAGGCTCCTATCTCAGCATGTGCTGCGACATTTTTAAAATTGTCACAGCGCTGGTTTTCTGATAGGGCCCAAAGTGATGTCACGGTCAGATACGTACTATGTAATTACAATTACTAAATAATTACCGTAACCCCGGTACGTAAAGAGCTATTGAAGGACACCGTGGATTTTAGTCTGTACAAGTCTGAGAGTCCCTTAAGCCCTGCCCTGGCTGGGAGGACTCATTTGATGATTTTACCACGAAATATATATATATATATATTATATATATGGGACCTTTTCTAACTTGAGCCATCTCAAATATGAATACTTTCCAAGGTTCGCGCCTGATTTTTCACTTTTCACGTCTTTTCATGCCTACACCACTGAACAGAACAATCTGAAAATTAGTTGTCTGAGAACGTATATGACGTTCTCAGATGCACAGAAAAGGACATAGGGTTATATTCATTATGAAAATAAGTCCTGTACCCGAGGAAAACCGCGGGACCAAGGGATTACCGTGACCCCGGTACGTAAAGGGCTAGTGAAGGACACCGTGGATTTTAGTCAGTACAAGTCTGACAGTCCCTCCCGCCCTGCCCTGGGTGGGAGGACTCATTTGATGATTTTACCACGATAAAAAAAAAAAAAAAAAAACCCGAGTAAAACAACAATTATGTTCATATGATAGAGGACAATATACACTCCGAATTGACTGTCAAATATGAGCAAAGCCGAGTGTAGACGCTATTTAGATCATAAAATGTGCAAGATATAGAGACAATAAACTGGTTCCTGCAAAAACAAGACACTAACATGACTAAAATATAAGTAAACTAACACTTCTGCAAACCCCTTAAGGGAACAAGCATGATATTATTTTCCGTACAACACTGCTACCAACTATTCTCACAGCCTTCGTCCGTGTTAAATTGAGAATAGGTCTCCCCGGGGAGACGGATTCGATTCCCGAATAAAAAGTATGTTGCGTGTCAGTGTTCGGGTTGTTTCCTTTTTTTACATTGATTGAGTTCGAACCTTATGTATTTAGCATACCGTTTGAAAAGGAATGGAAATTGTTTCTGAGAAACCGTATGTACTTGAATCAATTTTCTTTGCAAATAAAGTTACCACTGAATAAAATGACTTATTGCATATCTTTCTCTCAATAAACCGATTGGTTACGCACAAATTCCAGATAGGTGAATCACTTTACCTAATTAATTTCATCAACACTGCCCTTAAAACGGTGAAGGAAATCATCGTAAAGAAAACGGAATGTCGTTCACCAACCCTGTTGGTCCGCGTGGTGGATTGCTACCCATTCCCTCTCACAAAAAGGACCCTTGTATAAATATAAATAAATATTCCACAACTATCACACAACGCCATATAGTCCCAAGCTAAGCAGATCTTGTGTTATGGGTACTAGACAACTGATAAACATACTTATATAATTCTAAATACATACATATTATAGATAAATTACACCCAGACTCAGAACAAATGATCGTGCTCATCACACAAACATTTGTCCTGGGTGGGAATCGAACCCACGACCTCCGGCATAGCAGTCAGGGCTTGTGAAGGACACCGTGGATTTTAGTCAGTACAAGTCTGACAGTCCCTCCCGCCCTGCCCTGGGTGGGAGGACTCATTTTGTAACAAGTATAAAAGTAGTTATCGATTATTTTAGACGGGTAGCGCCCTCTATTGACAAAAACGCGAACTAATAGTAAATAGTTACAGTTAATTGTGCAATAGTGATAATAGATGGCGTTAGAGAGTAACATAGGTATTTATTTTCTCGATACTTTATATTTTAAATAAAATATAATAAGTACATAGGTAAAATTCAAATAATTAATTGTGATAGATTTCAGTTGAATTGCGTTTAATTATAGATAACGCATGGTCTAAAAGGCAAAAGCCTAGAAGCTGGTCTGAAGGTGGTTTAATAGGATGACGTTGAACTTTTGACCTGGTTTCTTTTTTTCTTGGAACCTGGACACGCGATTAAGACGCGGATTGTTAAAAATAAAACAAAATTTAATTAAATAATTCATGACGCGGACAAGACGTGGTACAGCGGCTAAAATGAAAATGCACTAATTTAAAGGAACCGCATATGCGTATGTATCCATAATTATTTCCTATTTTGTTAGAATTACATGGCATCACCCGCCATGAAGGTGTATTGAAATGCTCACGGATTTCTTTCTGATATTGTTCTCAGGGTTCCATCCATCCATCCATTAATTTTAACTTAACTTAAAATATATAAATAAAAAGACGTCTTCTCAACGCTTGGCACATAATTATGAAGTAAGCTAGGACAAGCTCTGGTTCCAAGCCACGTGTTATATTCTACAAATCACACAGGCTGCGAATGCTGTCTGCGTTACATATCCACGGTTCGACCTGGATAGATGGTTGTATGTTGTACCTGAAGTAAGTGTTATATCTATAACCTAACATTGTAAGGAAGCTTGACAAGTGCTGTGATCCTGGACTTACGTATTGAAGTGTGCACCAATATTAAATAGCTGAGAAGACGGAAGCATCTCTTTTATTTCAATCGACACCTCATGCGAACAGAACCCGTTAGTCTCATGGCAATCTACGCTGGCAGCTGGTGGTAAGAGACGTAAGGACCTTACAATTGGCGCCCAACGTGGGGCATGAGGTCAGATTGAAATCTTCACTTCAAGATTAAGAGCTTGATCTAACTTAATTTGATTTAACTTAGTGTTTAGTAATTAGAGTCATTTAACTTAGTACATTTTTCTGAATTTCAGTTTTCAAAATTAGTTGATAGCACATGTTAACATTTTTATTAAAAGGTAAATCTTTCCACATTATTGATGTAGTAAAGCTTAAATGTATAGACTCCTCTTGATTTATATAAAGTCATACAACTTATAAACATCAACACTTTGTGTTAAAAAGTAAGGTTATGCCACATGTCATGTTAACATTGTAAACTTGTGCAACTACTTGAATGGATCGACTCTAATTTAATTTAATTCACCTTGATTAATGTAAAATTACTATTTACATTCACTTAACTTGGAAATTGGATTCAAAATACTTATCAAAGACTGTTTAAATATTTTAAATTCAATATGGATAAGACAATCTGGATTGACTATCTTCGTAAAGAAGAATTATTACATGAGCTTAAATATTTTAATATATCCACAGATGTAAAGGCGACCAGGGATGTGCTTCGCAGGCGGTATCGCAGTCTGTGTGGCTTGTTTAGGAGAGGCAGCATTAAACCAGAGGATTATGCAACGCCAGTAAGCGCAGAAGAGGTACGCTTATGCTTGGAACCAATTGAAGAGCTGTGCCTATTACATAGGGATTTAACCGAGGGAGATAGCTCCACTGTTAAGCGAATATTAGCTCTTTCGCAATATTACTTGATGAGAATTTCATGTGTGAAAGATAAATCACCGGAATTAATCGAACTTAAGAATAAATTGGTACCGTAGATTCATACAGGATTTTTCTAAAATTTAGTAGACCACTTAGTAAATTAACTTGTAAGAATGTAAACTTTGAATGGACAGAGGAAGCAGAAGAGGCTTTTAATAAATTAAAATCAAATTTAGTCTCAGCTCCAATTCTTAAATGTCCAGATTTTAATTTACCATTTTCAATTCAATGTGATGCCTCAGCATATGCTATTGGTGCCGTGCTGACACAGTCATATGACAGTTTTGACCATCCTGTTGCATTCTGTAGTAGATTACTTAATAAGCACGAGGTTAATTACACTACTACAGAACGTGAATTATTAGCAGTCTTGTTTGCTTTAGAGCAATTTAGAATGTATGTAGAGGGTCAAAAATGTAATATAGTCACTGATCATGCATCACTACAATGGTTTTATAAATTAAAGAATCCCACAGGCAGGTTAGCTCGGTGGAGTATTCGCTTAAGCCAATTTGATTTTAATATCGTTCATAGGAAGGGTAAAGAGATGGTTTTACCGGATGCACTCTCAAGAATTAAAATTGAATCGTTAGACATATCTGACAATATCCAGGATAAATGGTATTTAAAAATGGTAGAAAATTGTGAAAAGTTTCCCCATAAATTTCCAAATTATTCTCTTAAAGATGGTAAACTATTTCGACATTCAAAAAATAAATATAATTTAACATCACAATTCACTTGGAAACAAGTGATTCCCAGTGATGATGTGGGACCTCTATTAAAACAATTTCATGATGATCCCACAGGCGCCCACTTTGGTATATTTAAAACTCATAAAAGATTAGCATTACATTATTTTTGGAAAAATATGTATAAAGATGTCGAAAATTACGTTAATAATTGTCAAACTTGTAAAGAGTACAAGCCGGTAAATTCATCGAGACCTGGTTTAATGGGTAACCCTAAACAGGTTACAAAACCATTTGAAGCTATTTGTTGCGATTTGTTAGGACCCTTTCCTGTGTCCACTAAAAGGAACACAAATCTCTTAGTATGTTCAGACTATTTTAGTAAGTATGTTATGTTGTTTCCTATACGGAACGCGACAGGCAATGCTATTGTTAAAATTCTGGAAGAAAAAGTGTTTCTGGTGCATGGGATACCGAAATTTGTCTATGTAGACAATGGTCCGCAATTCATTTCAAAACAATTTAGAGATTTAATGTGCAAATATAATGTGCCTAATATTTACTATAATCCTAGGTATCACCCGCAGGTAAATCAGGCAGAAAGAGCCATTAGAAATGTTCTGTATGCGATTGCCTCATATGTGAAAACAAATCACAGGCAGTGGGACAATCACATACCAGAAATTCAGTGTGCACTGAACACCTCAGTTAATGAGTCAACTAAATTCTCACCTTACTTTCTTGTACATGGAAGAGAGATGTTTGTAGATGGTAAATTACATATAGACTCTGAAGTGCCACAGCCTGATTCAGATCTATCAACTGTAGACCCTAGAATTCATGGTGATAACTTAAAAGAACTAAAATCAATTTTCCAGGAGGTTAGTAAAAACTTGAAACTTGTGCACGATAAAAATAAAAAGCACTATGACTTAAGAAAGCGACCTTTAGAATTTAATGTAGGTCAAATAGTCTATAAAAGAACATTTACTTTGTCGGATGCTAGTAAAAACTTTACTTCAAAGCTAGCACCGCGCTTTATAAGATGTGTTATTTCAAAGAAACACTCCCCTGTAGTGTATAGCTTAAAGGACATGCAGGACAAAGATTTAGGTAAATTTCACATTAAAGACATCTTAAAATATGAAGACTCCTAGTTTTATACATTGTTGTTGTTAATCCAATATTTGCACGAAATTAGCAATAGCGTGCAAATATTTAACTTGAAGAGGGATGGATGCATGTTGGTAGGGTAAAAGGTTTTTTTTTCAAAATTAAATAGGTATACCAATTTTATTAATAAGGAATGTTTGCAGATGTATGAAAGGAGGCACAATAGTTGTTAAACTTAGTGGTATTCGAATGGGACTTAAAAGTGTCACCACTTAACACTTAATAAAACACATATCTACATTAATTAAAGATAGTGTTTACTTTAAAAACTACCAAGTATAATAAACCTATACTTTGTAACTTAATACTTAATAAAACACCTATCTACATCAATTGGAGATAGGGTTTACTTAATAAATTTAAAAACTTAAATAAGTATTTGCCTATATTTTGGTTTAATACTTTGTAGATAACACTTATCTAGGTTTCAAGGATAGTGTTTATTTAACTTAAAACTTAACTTAATTAGGAAATTAATTAGACTAAGGCATGACTAGTTAATAAAAATTAGTTAATTCGTTGATGTCTGCAGAGCGTAGCTACGTGCTATTTATAGATAGGCAGACAGACGCTTATTATTATATTAGTTTAGTAGATAGTTTAAGGCAGGAGCAATCAATGTACGAATTTGCCAAATAGGTTTTGTTTCGGAATTGTGCTACTAGCCATTAGCATTTAGCAATTTAGTCTGTAAGTCTAAGACATTTGGTTTCAGACTGTCTCAGTTTTCAATAGGATGATTTCGAGCTTTCAATACACATGATGCAAAAAAAAAAAAAATTTTTTCTCAGCAAAAATTTTTTTAACTGGGGAAAGATGTATTGTAACAAGTATAAAAGTAGTTATCGATTATTTTAGACGGGTAGCGCCCTCTATTGACAAAAACGCGAACTAATAGTAAATAGTTACAGTTAATTGTGCAATAGTGATAATAGATGGCGTTAGAGAGTAACATAGGTATTTATTTTCTCGATACTTTATATTTTAAATAAAATATAATAAGTACATAGGTAAAATTCAAATAATTAATTGTGATAGATTTCAGTTGAATTGCGTTTAATTATAGATAACGCATGGTCTAAAAGGCAAAAGCCTAGAAGCTGGTCTGAAGGTGGTTTAATAGGATGACGTTGAACTTTTGACCTGGTTTCTTTTTTTCTTGGAACCTGGACACGCGATTAAGACGCGGATTGTTAAAAATAAAACAAAATTTAATTAAATAATTCATGACGCGGACAAGACGTGGTACAGCGGCTAAAATGAAAATGCACTAATTTAAAGGAACCGCATATGCGTATGTATCCATAATTATTTCCTATTTTGTTAGAATTACATGGCATCACCCGCCATGAAGGTGTATTGAAATGCTCACGGATTTCTTTCTGATATTGTTCTCAGGGTTCCATCCATCCATCCATTAATTTTAACTTAACTTAAAATATATAAATAAAAAGACGTCTTCTCAACGCTTGGCACATAATTATGAAGTAAGCTAGGACAAGCTCTGGTTCCAAGCCACGTGTTATATTCTACAAATCACACAGGCTGCGAATGCTGTCTGCGTTACATATCCACGGTTCGACCTGGATAGATGGTTGTATGTTGTACCTGAAGTAAGTGTTATATCTATAACCTAACATTGTAAGGAAGCTTGACAAGTGCTGTGATCCTGGACTTACGTATTGAAGTGTGCACCAATATTAAATAGCTGAGAAGACGGAAGCATCTCTTTTATTTCAATCGACACCTCATGCGAACAGAACCCGTTAGTCTCATGGCAATCTACGCTGGCAGCTGGTGGTAAGAGACGTAAGGACCTTACAATTTGATGATTTTACCACGCAAAAAAAAAAAAAAAAAAAAAGCAGTAAGAACACTTTATGCTGATTAATATCATGGCTTAAATGAGTACAAAACTCTTCGAAACTTTAACTTATACTGATCTCTCAAATCCATAAAATAGGTTGACGTAAATAAAATAACTAAGCCGCCATTATTTTCCATAAACACCACACAATACCTACGCAAATAAATCAAAGAAAAACAAGAAACTTAGTACAATCAATTAAATAAACACAATTGCGGCAATTAATTCCGACCGTCCTAACATAATGGGAATATTCTCCAAAGCGTCTCCTTTGCCCATAACTCAAGAGGGATCAATGAGTTATTAACTGAGTAATGGCTGCTCCCTAAAACCGGGTAACCGGGTATAACAGGCCCGGACATAAAGAAAACCTATTGAAAAGGGCAGGTACGTTATAGCTTTGGGCTACGTTATGGGTTACAGAAGCATAGAGGAAGGTCAAACGGGATCTGCTCAGATTAAAATTATTTGCGGATTTTAAAGACTGTAGGGGTAAAGATTTACTGGATATTTTGGAACTAGTGTGAAGGTTCCAAGGTCAGTGACCAAGGTATAGAGCAACAAATCCTTCAATCCACGCCTTTTTTCCATCTGATACGATCCTTACACACTATTTTTGAGTCGTCTAAGATCACACATCGCGCGCCAGTTTTAAGTACAGTCACAGAGAAATTATACATATTTATATGTAACATATACATAATTATACAGTGTGTTTGGTTTCCGATTACCGATACTTAAAGGGGATATTATAGACTCAGTTTTAGTCGGAAACCAAACACACTGTATAAATTAGCAGAATCCAAGAGCAAATTGTTATTTTACCATACGAGTATTGATTAACCTTTTGCGTTTTCATTAACTTTCTATTTTGGAAGTCGTGTTATTACGAAATGAGAAGATCTATTTTCATAGTAGAAACCAGTATTTCACGAGAAAATCCTTTTAAAAAAATAACACCAATAACGTCTGTGTATGTCGTCAGCGTTTCACTTAAATACAACAATAAACCCTAAACCACCAGTTTTTTTTCCAAATAAATAAAGAGTAAACAAATAAACATCGAAAAGATATGCGAACAATCTCGCAAATTCAACCTCTCAAATACATGAATGTTGAAACATTCATGTATTTGAGAGGTTGAACGGAAAACATATTTCATTGAGATGAACTCTCCACCAGTAAAAAAACAGGTAAAAAACGTAATAAAAGCAAATTGGAAACACCACACTACGCTCCAAAACAAGCAGAAATCACTGACGTGGACGTAAAATGCTGCAGAAGTGAAATGTTCACCAGCGTGGAAAGTGAGCTAAAATTTTGTTAAGTAGAGCACTGAACAAAGTCGTGTCGGAGGAACGACCTGCGAAATGCAGCCGGCAGAGACTGGATGAGGAAAGCTCAAGACCTTGCTCAGTAGCGCACATTGGGAGAGGCCTATGTCCAGCAGCCGAAGAATACAGGCTGATGATGATGACGATGAACAAGGTCTGGTGATGTTGTGACAAAATAATACAAACTTAAGCCTGTTTCCTCAAAGGATAGACACAAGCATGTAGAAGTTCATCATCATCATCATCTCAGCCATAGGTCGTCCACTGCTGAACATAGGCCTCCCCTTTAGATCTCCACATATACCGGTTGGAAGCGACCTGCATCCAGCGTCTTCCGGCGACCTTTATAAGGTCGTCTGTCCACCTTGTTGGTGGACGTCCTACGCTGCGCTTGCTAGTCCTTGGTCTCCACTCTAGAACTTTTCGACCCCATCGGCCATCTGCTCTGCGAGCAATATGGCCTGCCCATTGCCACTTCAGCTTGCTAATCCGGTGGGCTATGTCGGTGACTTTAGTTCGTCTACGGATATCCTCATTTCGGATTCGATCACGTAGAGAAACACCGAGCATAGCCCTCTCCATAGCTCGTTGAGCGACTTTGAGCTTTGAGATGAGGCCGATAGTGAAAGACCACGTTTCAGTGCCGTACGTCATCACTGGTAACACACATTGGTTAAAGACTTTCGTCTTGAGGCACTGAGGTATGTCGGACGAAAAGACATTGCGTAGTTTCCCGAACGCTGCCCAACCGAGTTGGATTCGGCGGTTGACCTCTTTCTCGAAGTTGGACCTACCCAATTGGACTACTTGTCCTAAGTAGATATATGAGTCAACAACTTCGAGTACCGAGTTTCCAACAGAGACTGGGGTGGGCACAACATTGGCATTTGACATAATTTTCGTCTTGTCCATGTTCATTTTCAAGCCCACCCGTTGTGAAACTCGGTCGAGGCCATCGAGCATCATGCTGAGTTCCTCCATCGACTTTGCCATGACTACGATGTCGTCGGCAAACCGAAGGTGAGTGATGTATTCGCCGTTGATGTTGATGCCAAGTCCTTGCCATTCCAGGAGCTTGAAGGCGTCTTCCATTGCGGCAGTAAACAGTTTCGGGGAGATAACGTCCCCCTGTCTTACGCCTCTTCTCAATGGAATCGCCTTCGTGCTATGCTCCTGTACTCGGACCGACATGGTGGCGTTATTATACAAACACTTCAATACCTCGATGTACCGATAGTCAATACGGCATCGCTGGAGTGACTCAAGCACAGCCCATGTTTCCACCGAATCGAAGGCTTTTTCATAGTCCACAAACGCTAAGCATAATGGCAAGTTATACTCTTCGGTCTTCTGTATAACTTGCCGCAGCGTATGGATGTGGTCTATGGTACTATAGCCTTTTCGGAAACCGGCTTGTTCGGGAGGCTGGAAGTCATCAAGTCTGTGTTCGAGACGGTTCGTGATAACCCTTGAAAACAGCTTATAAACATGACTCAGAAGCGTGATGGGTCTGTAGTTCTTCAATAGGCTGTTATCACCTTTTTTGAAGAACAGCACCACCTCACCCCTGCTCCACGTTTCAGGCGTTTTGCCCTCGGACAGGACGGAATTAAAGAGTTTCTGGAGGACTTTAAGTACCGGTGTTCCACCCGCTCTCAGAAGCTCTGACGTGATTCCGTCCTCGCCCGGCGCCTTGTTGTTCTTAAGCTGCTTCAGGGCCATCCTAATCTCGTACAGACTGATGTCCGGGATATCTTCGGTATAGTGTCGGGACAGCTTGGCTCTTGGATCTCCTACCAAGCTGTCAACGGGCTTTGCGACCGAAGTGTATAACTGTCGATAGAACCTCTCGATCTCGCCTAAAACCTCTGCTTTGGTCGACGCTATGCTGCCATCCTCCCGTTTCAGCTTTGTCATCTGGCTTTGCCCAATAGACTTGTCCTTTGCGAACACTTTGGAGCCTTGGTTTCGCTGTATGGTCTCTTTAACACGATTCGTATTAAAGAGACGCAGATCGTGTCGCAAGGACTTAGATATACGTCTATTGAGCTGCCTATATGACTTCGCGTCATCGGAAGACTGCAACTGTAGCAAACGTCGTTCAGCCATGAGGTTTAAGGTTTGCTCGGTCAATTTCTGAGGTCTATCTTTACGGCAGGGTCTAAAAAACTTAGACCCTACCGTGCGGACAGTTTCCACTAGCCCGTCGTTGATCTCGTCCACTGAAACTAAGTTCTCAAGGCAAGCAAAGCGATTAGAGAGCTCGAGTTGAAAGCTTTCGGGGTTTTGAATGTGGGACCGAGTAGGTCGGAGCGTAGACTTCATCAAGCTGGACCTTTCAAGTTTAACATTGATATTCAGTGAGCCTCTTACGATTCGGTGATCGCTACCGGTTTTTACCCTGTTGATCACAGAGACATCACTGAATATCCGTTTCTTGTCGGTCATGAAGAAGTCTATCTCGTTTCTCGTGAAACCATCGGGGCTCAACCAGGTCCATTTCCTGTGAGGCGGCTTCTGAAAGAAAGAGTTCATCATGAAGAGTTCCTCTTTCTCCAGAAAGTCGGCCAGCCTCTGCCCCCTAGGGTTCCGTTGCCCATATCCAAATTGCCCCACTCTCAACTCATCACCGCTTTTCTTGCCCAACTTTGCGTTAAAGTCCCCCATAACAACAGTAAAGTGGGTTTTGGAACTATGTATGGCCCTACTTACGTCCTCATACATAGTCTCCACTTCATCATCGGAGTGTGACGAGGTCGGTGCGTATACCTGAATGACCTTCAGCGAATATCTTTTGGATATTCTGAGTATTAGGTATACCACCCTGCTCGACACACTGTCGATGGTTATTATGTTGTTTACGAGGGACTTGTGAACGAGAAACCCGACACCACCTTGGGACTGTTGGTCGCCCTCCCGGTAGTAGAGCAAATTACCAGACTTCAGGGTTACGGTGTCCTCCCCCTCTCTACGGACTTCGCATAACCCTATAATGTCCCAGTGTAATTTGCTCAGCTCCTCTTCCAGCTCGCAGATCTTTTCGTCAGTCCTCATTGTGCGTATGTTGTGTGTTACCAGGGCCAGTCGTGGTGGGTAGCCGGATCTCTTCCGGAGATTCTTCGCACCCCCTGCTCCGCCGTTACCTTGACTGCTACCCGCGCCAGGGATAGCGGAGCTGCCGGGGACTGGGGGCCTGGTTTCTGTGCTTCTCATTAGGGGGTAATTTGCCTTAAATCGCCACGCTTGGCAGGCGGGTTGGCGATCGCAGTGAGGATGTGCAGTACACGGAGGACGCTGCTGCCCGACCTCCGGTTTGTCCCTTAGTCGCCTCTTACGACACCCATGGGATGATTTGGGGGAACGCAATTCTAAGCCGGCGCCCCACGGCTAGTGGTAGAAGTTATACCACCCAAATCCCACGATTTAGAGTAGGAATTTATTGAAACACAATTTAATATAACTTCATATTGAATGTCTCTTAAAAATATGAGAAAGCTGGTGAGCTTTCAAAAAAAAGCCTAAAACATAAAAAGAGGACTACCGCTACAAAAATATCAAAGGACCTATGCATAGATTATTCGTTTCATCAATACAGGAGACTTTTATAGCTTTTTTGCTTGGAAACCAGGTAGCTATTTTATTATATGCTGATTTTTTAAAACAAAAAATAGTCGATGTCCTTTTTTATAGTGTAAAAATGAGGATATGTTAATAACGTATGCAGAAAGACTAGAACTAAAATTTTTCTTTAGGGCTTAAGTTAAAATGATACAGACACTAAACAAAATTCTTTTAACAAGTTTCTTTGATATATAAGATTTTTTGTCTGGAACAAAGAATAAAGTAGGTAAGCAATTTTTTATATTTTCTTTTATATCAATTTCAGGTTCTAAAAATGAATAGGTGTTATGACGATAACCTTGTTTGGGGAGGAGGGAATTTTCAAACGAATTCTCTCATTCATCATCGTGGAAGAAAAGCACAGATAACACACGCGCATACAAGACAACATATGTGTTCCACATGTTAGTGCATTTACCTTACTACTAAAGCCAGACGCTCACCAGAAAGTCCACTTAAGATTCTAAATTGACTCGTTGAAAAAAAATTACGATTCTATCTCTCTCTACGTGGACAACGCAAGAAGAATTGAGGTGTTAGCAAATGCACTTACTTGTGGGCCCTCCATAGATTGCGGAATCTAGAAGTTATCTATGAGCTAAAGGTAATGTGAGACTGTTCAATTGCCTCTTGCATACTGGTAACTCTTTCAAACAATCCAACAATCTCCGCCTGAATGACGATAGATAGCCTAGTGTCCTTTTTCAGACGTCGATTATTTTAAATTGCCATGTCATGAACCGATTGACGACTCGTCTTGAAATCGCATTACGTGGGTCATAGTCGATCCCCCGATGAGCATTACGGAGGCATTTGTCTACCTCAAAGAATTCGCTGAAGTCACTTAATCTAGTAGATCAAAACATCTATTTCTTTTATTCAAAAAGCTTTTAATGTATCAATAAATAAATTTTGAGAAAATTAAAAACATTTGTTTAAGCAGGATACTGTACGGATACGCAAAATGCAACTGAAGAAACTGGGTGGACTTTTATTCATTAAGAATCTGACAGTCCCCTCCGCTCTACTCAAGGCCAGAGTACTAATTTGATTATTTTTCCAAATAAAGAAACGGCTACTGAGTGTGACGTGTGACGTTATAGTATAGTTTCAATTCTGACTTCGGGCAAAATGTTGTTGAGATTTTGCATCCTGAATTTCTCAGTACTAGCCACGGAATCTAAATTTGGTTGATAGCAATATACTTCAGTGACCTTTGATTAGATTCATGTTCTCAAAATTAGTAAAACTAAACCTCGTATTGGAGCTCTATTTCTTAGAAAACGTCGTACAATTTACATCTGCCCTAAAACTTGAATTTAAGCTAACATTGGTTTCCCTGAAAACGTTACATCTACATAGTAAAACGGTATTTCAATTAAATTGATACTCTGTATTAATGTAATCCCAAGTCCATGTTTAATTGTGCCTCTAGGAATTTGCTGCTGAAACCGAATCAAAACTAAACGGTTACAGAGAATATTGAAACTTTAACACTGGCAACTGAACCAACTAAAAGAATAACAAACCAAATATAACAAAAGACAAATTACTTCATGGTAAAATAATGAAAAAAGCTTATTACCTACACCCAATACTAAGAGTAAAGATACAGAAGTATTTATTTTCTTCATCTTTGGTTGTTCAAACATTTTGCCTAGTCCCAGTTGTCATGCGGTAACTTATTCATTGGATAGGCCATATAAAACGTAGACTGAAAGGAAGATTGGGAAGAAAAGTGTTGGAGTGGAGATCACGAAGAGGAATGTCAACCAACTATGGACAATGGGAAGTCAACCAACTACTGGGCGGAAAGATCTCATTAGTAGTGTTAGTAGTAGTGTCGTGTGGGACAGCCATGACATAACCACGAAAGATCTGGCAGACACCTATACTCAACATTGGGTGACTGATGTTGATCATTAAAATTATCAAGAACCATCGCTATCGCGTAAGGTGTACAAGGACAGCCAATCTCTTAAATTATTCTATCTGGAGGGACAGGCGTGTAAATAGCCGTGTTTCTCTGCGGGTATGAGGGACGTATTACAATCAAACACCTGGATTGCGTGTTGATTCAATTGCCTATTTTTTGTATAATTTCAAGTTGGGAGTGATGGTGGTAGACGACGTATTGTGGTCTAACTCTAGCAAGTAAAGGAAAGCGGTACCTGGTTCTTCCTTGTCCGGTCTTGAGGTCTTCACAGGTGGCCACCTGCCTCGTGCTCACCACACCAATCACTTATGCTAAAGTCTTGATCACAAATTACACACGACGCGGTTAATATGGTATTATTATTAGTTCCGGATAAATCCCCAAGGCTTACGGGATAATACTTAGGATTTTACTGTCTTTGCGGGGGTGATGTTTAAAGATTTTAAGACATGCGGGAGAGATGCGTAAATGCGTGCGTGTTGCGCGAGCACACTATGGTCTCTGATCCCAGGATTGGGCTTGTCGATGGATGCTTATGTCCTTGTAAAGCCCGTTACACACGCTCGTTCTTACATGCCTAAGCCGGACACACACATACTCCGCAATACCAACCACCATCCAACTTGAGAGGCGGTACTCGCCACACCATACTCCCCGCCTTGAAAGGTCCAGAGCTTTCAAAGCAGCTAATCTATGCAGCGCTGTGCGGTTTATCAAGCGGTGATGACATGTATCTGTTGTTGGAGAATATTAAGGGAAACCTAAGCAGCAGTCCGAAACTCTATCACAATGACATAGTGCTCGGGATCAATATGAAATGCGGTTTGATTTGACTAAGTTAAAATCGAATTAATCTAAATTATAACTATGTAATGGCGTACCATTGAAAGTATACTATAAACTAATTACATTACGTAGTAATATTACTTTATTGTGTTGGCAAAGGATACAACTTAGTGACAGGACGTTTATATGTACCTGACGCGGTTTTTATTGAAGCGACTCGAATTATGCCATCCGACCCCGGAAAAACTTCCTCTATGATGCCTAATGGCCAAGTCAATGGAGGTACGTTATCTTGACCCAAGAGAACGATAGTACCGATCTCTATAGGGCGATCGGGAGTGCACCATTTCTGGCGGACTTGCAACGTGTGCAAGTACTCTACTCGCCATTTGTTCCAGTAGGATAACACAAGTTGATCCAAAAGTCTTTTGCGGTTTGTTAGGCTTATGTTTTCTTCTGTCAATTCAGAAGAAGGCAAATACGTGAGTGGACTGGACATTAAAAAATGCGCGGGCGTGAGTACCTCCGGATGCGGGTCTGATGAGAGAACACTAAGCGGTCGAGAATTTAAAAGGCACTCAATTTGCACCAATACGGTCGAGAGTTCCTCGTAAGTGAGAAGCTGTTTACCTATGACTCTAAACAAGTGAGTTTTAACACTCTTAATGTTCGATTCCCAAATACCTCCGAAGTGCGGGGCTCGCGGCGGTATTCTTGTCCACTCAATGCGTGATTTAAGAAGCTCATTTTTAATATCCGTTTGAACAGTCGAATTTAATAAGAAAGAATAAATATCATCTAGTTGCGCCTTAGCGCCAACAAAATTGGTACCATTGTCTGAGTACATGACAGACACTGGACCGCGGCGGGAAATGAATCTCTTAAATGCGGATAGGAAAGCCTCAGATGTGAGGTCCGATACAAGCTCGATATGTATGGCTTTAGTCACCATACATACGAACAAACAAAAATAAAGTTTCTGCGAACGTTGACCTCTACGTCGAATAGGTACGTAAGCAAGCGGCCCGGCGAAATCTACACCGGTGTGTACAAAGGCTTTAGCATCACGGATGCGGTATCCAGGAAGTTCAGCCATTTTGGGTATTGGATGCTTAGGATTTAGACGGAAACAAGTATTACATTTTCGGCAACGGGAACGTATGACTGTTCGGCCATCCAATATCCAAAACCGCTGCCTTATAATGGACGTCAATAACCCGGGGCCCGTATGGCAGTATGTATTGTGATAGTGATCAATAATTAGATCGACTACGCGGTCGCGTTTAGGCAAAAGCGCGGGATGCTTGGCTTCATACGGTAAGTCAGATTTCGACAATCTGCCCCCAATACGTAAGATTCCATAGCTATCAACGAAGACAGACAAGCATCGCAACTTCTTAGCAGGAAGTTTGCCTGCTTTAATTAAATTTAAATCGTTAGAAAAATGCAAACTTTGAACTATTCGAATAATAAAATTTTCGGCGATTGTTATTTTTTTAACAGAGCTATGACTATGTAGTCTGTTCGTAAATTTAAGAATGTACATAAATACACGTAACAATTTATTCCATGAGCAAACACGGTCAGCTATAGTATCTAAAATACGCGGTTCAGTATTTGAGGTTTCTACAAGAAAAACCCTTGATTTAAACTCCGGCAATGTTTCGCATTTAGTAGGCGAAAATTTTAAAGGCCACTCGCTCATGGGCTGCTGGAGCCACGTAGGGCCGTTCCACCACAACGAGTGTTCAATTAAATCAGATGGCAGCATGCCGCGAGACAGACAATCGCTAGGATTCTCTTTCCCGGACACGTGGCTGAAACAAATGGCAGGTACGTTTTCCTGTATTTGGGCAACGCGATTGCTAACAAAAATAGACCATCTATGGGGAGATGAGTGGATCCACGAGAGAGCTATGGTGGAGTCCGAGAAAGCGTAGATACCTGCAATAGGTACACGAGCGGAAAGTTTATCCTTGACCACGCGAACAAGTTTAGACAGAAGTAAAGCGGCGACAAGTTCTAATCGAGCTAGTGTTATTATTTTAGCGGGGGAAACTTTGGACTTTGCACATAAAAGCCGGACGGTGGTATCACCTGTAGGGTCAGTAATGTGTAAATAAATACAACAACCATAACCACTAAAGCTGGCGTCACAAAAGGCTACGATATTCACTACAGCTTCTCTAAAGACGCCAATGTGGCGAGGAACCTTTAGAGAAGAGAGTGTGGGAAAATCCCTCGTAAAAGCAGAATACCGATTGGTGATGGAGTTCGGAGGAACTTCATCCCATCCTATTTTAGCTAACCAAAGCTCCTTAATTAAAATCTTTGCGTACAGCACAACGGGTGCTACGAGGCCAAGTACGTCGAACAAGCGGGCAACTAGCGATAGGATCGCGCGCTTCGTGCATTTATTATCTACGGCGACTGTTGTCAAGGAAAAATAATCATGAGCGGGATCCCAGGTTAATCCAAGGATTTTAAAATTATGGACATCATTATCCATGCCAGAAAAATCAACTGGTAAGCGGTGAGACTCTGGGAGAATCTCCAATAAAGCGGGTGAATTAGTAGCCCACTTGACTAAGTCAAAGGAACCTACTTTAAACAAATCGATTAAATCGCGGGATAGACGCATAGCAATCTGTTCATCAGGAACAGAATAGACATAGTCGTCCATATAAAACTGAGTTTCTACCAATTTAGAAGCCTCAGGAAAGCGGCCGCTATGCTCACACGCCAAGTTACGCAGTGTGCGCATCGCTAAATAAGGACTAGGCTTTAGTCCAAAGGGAACGCGGTTAAAATGAAAGGTGCGTACAGGCTCATTTTTGTTGAAACGATACAAGATTCGTAAATATTTGCGGTGGTGCTCATTTACACCGATACGTAAGAACATTTGTTTTATATCCGCTGTCATCGCGACAGGGAACGTACGAAAATCAAGTAATAACAAAAATAAGTCAGCTTGTAAATTAGGTCCAACATGCAGAATGTCATTGAGCGACAACCCCGAGTGCGTTTTGGCGCTAGCGTCCAAAACCACTCGAATGTTGTCTTTGTCCGGTCTAATGACGGCGTGATGCGGTATATAGTAACCCTCTTCTGTCAATTCAGAGTCCGGTACTTCCGATAAATACCCCTGAGTTATATAATCCGCGATAGTTTTATTATAATTCTCGCGTAGGGTAGGCACCAACGTGAATTTACGCTCAAGCGCGAGTAACCGCCGGTGGGCGACACCACGTGAATTGCCTAACTCGGAAGGAGTGCGCGCGAAAGGTAAATCGACAAAGTATCTGCCGTCTTTAAATAAGACTGAAGAATTAAAACTATTTTCACACTCTAATTCGTCCGGACTAATAAAACGTTGAGATGGAATTTCTTCTAGCTCAAAAAACTTCTGCAAACTTGACTCGACTTTAATGTTTGCAAGCGCGGTAAACGAAGATGTAATGTGTGTTATATCACTATTATAACAATCAATATCACCCATCAGTACATAACCGAAACTAGTCAATATAGCTGGGGGTGCGCGGGTGCCTGAGTCAACCCTATCTCCGAGGTAAATAAAAGGAAACAGCTGTGCTCCAAGCACAACGTCGATCCCGCCTGGTACGTTCCAGGTCGGGTCGGCTAGCGGTAAGTTATTTAAATATGACATGTTATTTTCGTCATTTAATCTGATGAATCTAGCGGGAAGTCTATCTGTAATGCAATCAACAACTAACGCTTGTATATAATACTTAGTGTGAGGATTAATCCGAGATTCTATATTGAGATGAATAAAGCCATGTACAGGTTTTGAGCTCATACCAACACCTTGTAAAGATGAATGGCGTAATTTAATTATGTGTAAGTTCAAATGTTTACAACAGTCCACAGTAATTAAGTTATTTTGCGATCCGTTATCTAATAAACACCTGATCATTACCTTATCTCTGCTATCCCTATTATATGCATATACCTGCGCGGTCGCTAACAAAATAGTTGACTCGATCGGTAAACACGTCTTGATCGCGGCGCTGAGTGAAACAGAGGTACTTGTAGCAGGCTCGGGCGATGATTCACCTTTTACTTCGGAGAAATGCAACAAAGAATGATGCGTCTTTTTACAACTTTTACAAACGTTTCGTGACTTACATTTAAGTAAAGAATGAGATAGACTTAAACAATTAATACAGCCACGTTTATTTTTAATAAATTCGAAACGAGCTTGCGGTGTGTTTATATTTTTGAATAGCGGACAGTCAAACAGTCGATGGTCGACGTCATTCTTATCACATAACGGACATCGGGTATTCGAAACTGGTTCGTTGCGTGACACAAACGACTTGGCGGTACTTTGCAAATTACTTGTTCGACTATGAGCTAAACTAGACTTAGCACGCGGTTCCGTCTGTGAATTACTAGCGCGTGAGCGCTGGAGTACCTTGACATGATCTTGCATAAATGCTATAAACTCCGTATATGAAGGTAATTCTTTCCCACTCACACGGCTTTCAAATTGTTGAACAATTTGCGCATCAACTTTTCTTAAGCTACAGTGTAATAACACAAAATCCAGCAAGTCTGGAATGTCTAACTGTTTTAAGGCAGCGACCGACGCTGAATATCGTTCCACAAATGTATTGAGACTAGCAGCATTGCCGGCGCATCCTTTAATGTCCAGTATATTATTGAGATAATGAATACCTAGACTACGCTTATCTTGATACCTTTTAACGAGACTGTTCCACATAACACTGTATGTATCACCTGTGGGAACAATGCCTGCAGTTAGTTTTAAGGCATCATGAGTCAATTTACTGACCAAGTACTGCACACGCTGCGAGTCCGTCAGATCAGTGTTTAAATGAACATTGCTGCGAAACATTTCATAAAATATGGGCCAATTCTCCGTTTTACCGTCGAATGATGGCAGTTCTATGGGTTGTAACTTTATGCGACTACCTCCTTTCTTATCTGATGTTTCGCTGCTCGAAAGTATGAGATTACGCTTGTATTTAATATAAGAATATAAGTCTTCAATAGAATATAGACTCGAATAATCTGGTGCAGTTTCGTCAATCTCAAACTGCAACTCATTGATCTGTTCAATTATTGCTTCAAATGTGCTGTATTGTTCACTTAACGTTTCAGACTGCGCTAGGAAAGACTCATTTGAACGCGAATCAAAGTTCGAGATGCTTCTGGAAGCATTATATAAGCGATTAAATCGCTCGAAAATCATTTGCTTTTTAGCTGTAAGCTGAGCTAATTTAGCTTCTTGCTTGCGGGTGGCCATTTTATGGTACTAATGGAATGTTATGTACCTAATGTAATGACTTGTACGTATTTGTACTTTATTTTACTGATGCCTATCTAGGCTCGAAAGGACCATCAAATGGAGGGACAGGCGTGTAAATAGCCGTGTTTCTCTGCGGGTATGAGGGACGTATTACAATCAAACACCTGGATTGCGTGTTGATTCAATTGCCTATTTTTTGTATAATTTCAAGTTGGGAGTGATGGTGGTAGACGACGTATTGTGGTCTAACTCTAGCAAGTAAAGGAAAGCGGTACCTGGTTCTTCCTTGTCCGGTCTTGAGGTCTTCACAGGTGGCCACCTGCCTCGTGCTCACCACACCAATCACTTATGCTAAAGTCTTGATCACAAATTACACACGACGCGGTTAATATGGTATTATTATTAGTTCCGGATAAATCCCCAAGGCTTACGGGATAATACTTAGGATTTTACTGTCTTTGCGGGGGTGATGTTTAAAGATTTTAAGACATGCGGGAGAGATGCGTAAATGCGTGCGTGTTGCGCGAGCACACTATGGTCTCTGATCCCAGGATTGGGCTTGTCGATGGATGCTTATGTCCTTGTAAAGCCCGTTACACACGCTCGTTCTTACATGCCTAAGCCGGACACACACATACTCCGCAATACCAACCACCATCCAACTTGAGAGGCGGTACTCGCCACACCACTATCTATACCAAAATAAAACATGAACACCTGTCAACAGTTGAAAACAAAGCAAAGCCTCACACAACGTAAATCAATGATCGTTCAAAAAGTTCGGCAAACTATTCCCAATTTGAGTCACCTCGTTGGAATAGTGAGAGCCAAAAAAACTTTATACGTCATCGTTTAGTGGTCGATCAGGGAGCGCGGTTCACGCGTCATTTGGCCTGCTCCCCCCTACTTCGGGGGGAAGGGAGGAAACTTTTGCTTTTCATCGTTTTTGCGGCTCAATATTGTGTTTTACGAACGCTTGGCTAAATTTCTGAGGATCACCGTGGAACGATTTGATTTGAAGATGGATTGAATGGTATGAAGAAAGCCTCTTTTTTGGGATACAAAGGTCGTTATTGTTAGAGCGATGGCAAAAACTGGAAAGGTTTTATCTTATGAGTAGCTTATTCGATGCCATGCTCTGCAGAATGAAATGTGTACTGAAGGTTAAAAAGAACTTTGAAAACTACGAATCAGAGTTAACACTTTTGATACTATTCAATTTCTAATAACAATAAGACAAAAAATATTACTTAAATGACCTCAAACTTTTCGCAGTTTCATACATGCCATCCAAAATAAACGAGAACTGTTTTTTGCTAAACAGTTCTTGTTTATTTGTTATCGCTAAGTCCTTATTTAGTCCTGGTCGCGGGACTCACGAATTACCCCGGTACGTAAAGGGCTATTGAAGGACACCGTGAATTATAGTCAGTACGAGTCTGACAGTCCCTCCCGCTCTACCCTGGGAGGACTCATATGATGATTTTACCACGTAATAAAATGTCCTCATTTAGTCCTAGCCTTTTCCCAACATGTGAGAAATAATTTTCTTTCAATTTGTCGCTCTCAGTAACACAACACCATCTCAAACGCCTGAGACAAAACAAAATCCTTCATCAACATTCCTCCTGCTATCTCTAACACAATCAACATGGGGATTATCTCCATCCAAAGAGCCACCTTCTTCCCTGTATATTAATCGTATAAGATCAGTAGTAACGCACTAGGCAAACATATCGAGTGTCCCATTAGCGCTGGCTTCACAAACAATGGAATCTGAGGGTCGGCTGTCGGGACCAATATTGTATGATGAGGATTAATAAGTAGGATGTTTTCGTCGGGATAAGTGCGTTTCTATTTTCTTATCTGAGGTTTTGTTAGTGTCACTTGTTGTGTAGATTTTCTTGATTGGTTTTCCTACTATAAAGCGTTTGTCAAACAGACTGGCGAAAGCGAAGCGACACCGAACCAAAGCGAGGCGTCAGTCCGATAGTTCTGTCACGCTACCGGACCGCTTTCACTGTTCTAGGTGACTGGATTCAAACAATTCCATACATTACAAATAAAAACGCCACGCTTCGCGTTCGCGAAGCCTGTCTGTTTGACAAAAGCTTAAATGTTTTGGTGTTTGGAATTAATTAGTACCTACCAATTGCAAAGCCGGATAGAGAGGCGTAAAATTTGATACGTTTTGAGTAGACAGAAAGTACTAGTTAACAAAATATTAAATTAAGTACATCATAGAGTTGATTAATCGACAGCTTACCATAATTGAAACTGTCACAAACCATGCCAACCAACCTGAAACAAACAAAGTCTTTCTTAGTTTAGAATAACATAATTGTTCATAATATTTTTAATGTAAACAAACTTCTCAGTCAACTCTCTCAAAAAAAACATTCATAACACACAAAACTTAACGACGACAACGTCTACTTTTTTATTTACTCAAGTTTATTTTGTATTAAAGTGAAATCAAACGGAAAATCAAAAGCAAAGGATTTTGCTTAGCTTCAAGAACACTTACTTAAGAGTTCGTCTGATAATTCACTTTGCGATAAGAACAAGAAACGAAGTGAATTCTGCTATTGACGGGGACTTTTGTGTACTTCCAGTTATTTTATTTGTGACTTCGCAAATCAAAACAAATTTTATTAACCTAAGAATAAGATGTGTGTAAAATGCAATTCAATGTAATGGTGATCGATGTGTCAGAGTCATCACACAGTGGGTGCCGAACGGGCATCGCTGCCGAGGAAGGCCCACAAAATACTGGCGGTGACCCAGCCGCGTTTTTGAGAGATTGGCCAGAGAAAGACGCACAAACAGAAAAGCGGAAGGTTATTGGGGAGACCTTTGCCTATTAATGGAACAATATACGTTTCAAATAATTATGTTCTGCACACATAAATTACCTAGAATTACAGTGAAGATCAGCAATCTTACTCAGAACAATGAGAGTAAGATTGCTGCTATTTGTCTTAATGTCCTAGGTTTTGCAGAGGGTGCTTCTCTGTCGCGTTCTGTCCAGGGTTATGCGTTTCACCTCGAGCCACGTTAATCCGTTTTTTTTTCTACTCTGGCCTCATTGAATGCGTCCAAGTATGTTTCCAATTCTTCTATAGAATCCCATCTAAACCTTGCCATAGGATGGAATTCTTCCGAAGATCAAAAGGTTGCAGCTATTTAAAATAAGTAACTTAAAATGGATTTTTAAGTTAGCTAACTGCGACCCCTTTACACTCTGTGGTGTCGAAAGCTAAAAAGCTAAAAACACGAAGCTTTTCTTTTGGCTTCACACTGCAAAGTTGTGCTAAGTTCTGTGTCAGTGGCTGCGGAGACGCCACCCTGGTTAGTAAACTAACCGTTTATCATTGCTACTTTTCAGTGGAACAATTTTAGTTGAAACTTTTCTATTAAGTTGCTTTTATTACAAGCTTTTATTTAACTTGCAATGTTTGTATGTTTGTTTAGATCAAATCTTGCAAGTCAAATTAGAATCACTTCTAATTACTCAATTGATCTGAAACTTGGTATTAATATGGAACCTCGATGACAATGCAATAATATGGTGACAGCGACCTGGTGCTGCAGCCAGGATCGTCTGCTCACGAGAGAACTCCTCAATGGTTAATAGTACACAACTAAAACTTGAAATATATATGGAAACCCGGTAACAATGCAATAATATGAGAAGTGCGATCTGGTGGTGCAGCCAGGATCGTCTGCTCACGAGAGAACTCCTCAATGGTTAATAGTACACAACTAAAACTTGAAATATATATGGAAACCCGGTAACAATGCAATAATATGATAAGTGCGATCTGGTGGTGCAGCCAGGATCGTCTGCTCACGAGAGAACTCCTCAATGGTTAATAGTACACAACTAAAACTTGAAATATATATGGAAACCCGGTAACAATGCAATAATATGATATGTGCGATCTGGTGGTGCAGCCAGGATCGTCTGCTCACGAGAGAACTCCTCAATGGTTAATAGTACACAACTAAAACTTGAAATATATATGGAAACCTGATAACAATGCAATAATATGATAAGTGCGATCTGGTGGTGCAGCCAGGATCGTCTGCTCACAAGAGAACTCCTCAAAGGTTAATAGTACACAACTAAAACTTGAAATATATATGGAAACCCGGTAACAATGCAATAATATGATTATAACAACCTGTTGGTGCAGCCAGGAACATCTGCTTACGAGAGAACTCCTCAATGGTTAATAGTACCGAGCTATAACATTGAACATAATATATCGCAACCCAAATAATAATACAATAATATGGTGACAGTGTCTTGGTCGTGCAGCCAGGATCAGCTGCTCCCGATAGAATATGGTTACAACAACAATGAAATCTATTTACGCTATTAATAAAATTAATTATTATATTAATCTATTTTGTCGTGCTCTGGGATCTGGAGGCGACTGCCCTCCAGCGTGTCTATGAGTGGCGCGTGGAGGCGCAGCGTCGGGGCGTATCCCCGCTGAAGAGGGAACCCCGGGGGAAGAGCTCCGGCGTGATCTCAGGGCAGTATGGAGGGAGCGACTGTCGCAACCGAGGTCCGGGCACGCCGCAATCGCGGCGGTAAGAGCCCTCTTTGAGGAGTGGCTGGATAGGCGTCACGGCGTCCTGACCTACCGCATGACGCAGGTCCTCACCGGACACGGAAGTTTCGGGAGGTTCCTGTGTCTGATAGGGAGGGAAGAAACGCCTGGGTGTCACCACTGCGAGGATCGTCCGGAAGACACGGTGGAGCATACGGTGCAGGACTACCCCGCTTGGGCAGAGCACCGCCGTGTCCTCACGACGGCGATAGGCGGAGACCTCTCGCGCCCGGCATTGGTCGAGGCCATGCTGCGGGGCGAGACGGAGTGGGAAGCGGTCGCCTCCTTCTGCGAAGCAGTAATGCTCGTGAAGGAGGAGGCGGGCCGCGTGAGGCAGAGGACAGCGTCCTCCCTCCACCCCAGCCACAGTGGTAGACGCCCACGGCGTCGGACGTCACCAGACGTCTCCGGCCACCGTAGGCGCGGGCATGCGGGCAGCGAGTAATGGGCGACTCGCTGTCCGACCATGGACCATGCCCGGGTCGACGGCGCGTTGTGTTCCACGCGCGCCTCAAAGAGTGTTAGCATAGTGACGGAACCTGTAGAGGGCCATAGCCTGCCGGAGTCGCGGGACTAACGGATTACCGTGACCCCGGTACGTAAAGGGCTATTGAAGGACACAGTAGAAGTCTGACAGTCCCTCCCGCCCTGCCCTGGGTGGGAGGACTCATTTGATGATTATCCCACGATAAAAAAAAACTATTTTGTCGTCTATCTAGGCTTAAAGCTCTTCGCTGCTGGCCAAGCATACGTGGCCTTAAGTAGAGTCAAATCGCTAGAAGGTCTCCTTATTGAAGAACTTGACTGTACGAAATTAACAGGTAAACGACCATGCAATAGTGACGCACTAAATGAAATGGAAAGACTGCGAAATATGTCCAACAAAAACTAAAAATTTAAAAATAAAATAACAAAAAAAAAAAACAATTTTAAAAACAAGCTTTTATTTAAATGCTCTAAAAAGGACAAAATAAACTTTAAATTAAATCAAACATATAACTTAAGTATAATATAAAAGCTTGTCGCGAGATTTACTTGTCACAAACAAAACAAACAAATAATTCAACGACAAAATGTATGTATCATAACATACTTTACACAGGTAAATCTCGCGACAAGCTTTTATATTATACTTAAGTTATATGTTTGATTTAATTTAAAGTTTATTTTGTCCTTTTTAGAGCATTTAAATAAAAGCTTGTTTTTAAAATTGTTTTTTTTTTTTGTTATTTTCCAAATATTACAATTAATGATGTCTTGTTCTAGTTAAGAAGACTTTTTGTTTAGGCTTAGGACCGGATAAATGCGGATAAGCTTGAGGGAGGCCTAAGTTCAGTAGGGGTTTCTTTAGGATGATATGATAATGGTTAGTACTTTAGCATATATTATTAAGTAATAATTGACAGGATCTGATGGACGTCACTTCTGAAGGTGCCGAACTCACCACCCAGAACCCAGTTCAAGGCAGACTCATGTAGATTGCCATCGAAAACTCAAAATTTTAACATTCAAACATACAGATTTTATATATATTTATATTTGTATATCTATGTATATCTTGGATAACAAAGTAACAATATTAGTTCGAAGGAAATTCCATTGAGACATGATGTAACAATATCCTTTGATCCCAAATTTATCAAACTTCGAAAGAATGTCAAAAAATGACGAACATTTTCAAGAATGTATTTAGGTCCCAAGGACACTACACCTAGCGCTAGGCAAACAAAATCTAATTTACAGACAAACCGTTTGTTATCCCGAGAGACCCCGGGCCAGTAAACAGACCATCATTTATTCAGCCCCCTTTCTACTAGATATAAATCTTATGTGCTTTCATTAGTCACAACGTTGCTTGAAAATAACTTTATTAATACGGAGGGTGCATGTGTTTGTTCAAGTAGTAATTAAATTAGTTACTAAAATAAAGACGTATATTTCTTCAATCAATAGAACGCCAGCCTGAGGCCAGAGCACGAGCTCGCGGGACTGCCTAAACTGTGACCCTGGAACGTTTACAGCTATTGAAGGAAAACCTTGTATTTTAGTTAGTATGAGTCTGACAGTCCCTTCTACTCCAACCAGGGTGGACTTATTTGATGATTTAACTATATTAAAAAAGCCCATGATTTTTCACGTCTTTGTGACGTAAAGTAAAGGGGGACTTTGACGTGAATTTAATGAAAAAAAATAGTTCTTCATTAAGAATGCAGTAGAGGCAGTTTTTTATTTTCCATACAATCAACGCCGTAAATACGTCAAGTACGCTGTACGGCGGGTCGACGGCGCGTTGTGTTCCACGCGCGCCTCAAGAGTGTCAGCATAGTGACGGGGCCTGTAGAGGGCCAAAGCCTGCCGGGGTCGCGGCACTTACCCATTACCGTGACCCCGGTACGTAAAGGGCTATTGAAGGACACCGTGGATTTTAGTCAGTACAAATCTGACAGTCCCTCCCGCCCTGCCCTGGGTGGGAGGACTCATTTGATGATTTTACCACGATAAAAAAAAATATACGCTGTACGGTTAAATACGTAGAATTCATATTAGAGCCTCTGAGCGTACTCAACAGCTGTCAGTGTACACACTTATTTCACAGTGTTAACTTTCATTGATAAAATTCGGGCAAAATATTTCACAATATCTTTAACTATAATATTATTAACTAACTTAAACATATGGAGGTATATCACATATAAAACAAAGTAGCGATCATTTTCTTTAGCTAAACCAGGTTTTCAGTTGAAAATAAACCTAGAACTTAAACAAGGTTGTCTATTAGTGGTGCATACGTAACATACTAATAAATAGTTGCCTAAAATAGAACCAATTAAATGCTTTACCTTAAATAACATTTTCATAGAATTATAAGCTTCTATTTATAGTTCTGGTTTTATGAATAAAATAATATTTAAATACACAAGTACGTAGTTGTTCCAGCTGTGTTTGTTTGTGTGAGTATATGTAAACACAACCACGATACAACTGAAAGTACGGGTAGAAAAAAGACAGATATAATTATAATTAATGTACTTGGTAGGTACTGAGGCTCAAAACTGGGCAAGTACCAATATTTCTTCTTCAAGACATGATTTTATTTTAGACAACATTGATATCGGAAAAGGAAAGCATCGTAATAAAACCTTGACTTACATTTATCATTAATTTAAATAAGTGTCCAGTTGTGTTAGAAGACTATGTTTTTTCCAGAGACAGCTTAATTTATTTTAAAACTACGAGATGGCCATATACTCTTGTATACATCAAAACTTTTACACAAGTGTTTTCCAATATTATAGCTAATTCTATATCAAAGGCGATCTAAGTCTCCGAAGAAATCGTGACTGTCCATAAATAAACACCAATCACGGACCGACCATTCCACATTGGTTGTTACGCAAGACATCCAGACACGGCTCATAGAATCAATGTGTGAGAGAGAATCAATCCATTTGGCTACTACCTACACTGCTCCATAAAGTACAAGCCGCTCTGTTACAAAATGGACGATTCATCCAGTGCGGATGTGTAGATGTCGGGTTTATTGTGTCTTAGATTGATTACAGCTAACATATTCATCTGACAATGGATGAAACGTCTTGTGGTTGTTGAATAAGAATAATACCCTCTCATGTTTGGATGTTATTTCCTTAAAGAAGAACATGAAAAGAAAAACATCGAAATAAGCTGAAATTTAAGCTTATTTCGATCTTTTTTCGTTAATAGTCGAAACACTGGTGGCACAGTGTTATTGGTTGAAGATCCGTACCCAGTCAATTGCCATTAATTAATGTAATTTTCATCACCACTGCTCGCAACACGGCGAAAATTTTGAAGAAAACAGCATCTAGAACCATAATCTTGAAAGATGTGACACATCACGACGTTTATACGGGTCACGCCTAATAATTGGGCGTGATGGATTACAACCCGAACTATACAGAGATTGTAGAGAGACCCAACAGTGTAAGTAGTAAAGACTGTAGAACTGCTTACGCCAGAAATAGTTACTGCCCTAATAACTAAGCTTTCCCACGCATTAACACACTGCAAGTTCCTACACACGCCATAATTCCACAAGTATTAAATTTGCTCCCAAAACTGCAACAACTTTAAATCACCCAACTTTACTTTGAAGCGAAACCAAAACACTAGCAAGCCGAGCACTTGAAACGTCAAAACATTTAAATGTTACCCCCAAACAGCTAGAATTTAAGACACTGGATCAGATTAAGCCGAAGCAACACGTTGAAAAGTGCCCGAGTTTTAGTGGCAACGACAAAGTTGCAGGTTTTACTACATTTTAACGTATCTCGTGGCCGGAGTAATGGCTAGTGCGCCATAATGTGGGGAGATTCAATTTGGGTATAAGTTATTTTGTAAAGTGTGAGCTTTAAGTGGACTTTGTAAGGAGTGGATAGTTTTAAGTTTTAAAGGATTGCCGGAAGTAGATAAGAGTGTGTTTGATTGTGTTTCTTCTTATTCAGTGGCGTTAGCACAAGATTTCCTTATTTTACCTACAGCGAACACAAAATATTGTGGCAAAGTTCCCGTATACGTCACAATAATATGAAAACTCGTGATAGTCTTAGCACATCCTGTTTCCCAGAATTAAATGAACTAGTAAATAAATTATACAAGCCGCATAAAAGAAAAAGCAAAGGCGTTCTAGGCCAATTTACCAGAAACTAAATTAATGCTATAAAGACGAGTAGGTACTAACCATAGACACGACCGACCAGTATAGATAGACACCTGTTCAGAGAAGCTCACATTCAATTGAGTAACCTATAGATTGGTAAGTAAAGTAAATTATACTATCCTTGGAGCCGAAATCTGAAAGATATAATTCTCCACATCAGGGGTCGACGGCGCGTTGTGTTCCACGCGCGCCTCAAAGAGTGTCAGCATAGTGACGGGGCCTGTAGAGGGCCAAAGCCTGCCGGGGTCGCGGGACCAAGGGATTACCGTGACCCCGGTACGTAAAGGGCTAGTGAAGGACACCGTGGATTTTAGTCAGTACAAGTCTGACAGTCCCTCCCGCCCTGCCCTGGGTGGGAGGACTCATTTGATGATTTTACCACGATAAAAAAAGGTACTTGAAAGGCACTACAAAAGAAGTTTTTAAAGAATTCTAGTCGCATTTCAAAAGTGGAGCATGTGTAGAAAATAACTGTATTTCTTCCGTAAACGAAGGAATCTTTGAAGAGCTTTCAAACCGCTAAGCGTTGCTCTGTTACCTACATACTAGATGCGGGCGATGTCTCGTTTACGCTCATCGCGACTATTGCTGTCATAAAATATTAAATTGATATTAAAGTTGTTGAACTATGATTTATCTTAAAGGTACAGTAAACATGGAGTTGTAAATAATTTCTTTCAAAATATTCTACAAAATTCATCTTCTAGAATATTCGTGATTTATGTGATTACATAAATGAAACTTTTTTACTAATTTCAAAGGAGATTCGTTCATGTAGAAGAACTTGAAGCAGATGTTTTAAAAGAATCACAAAATCACTGTATTTAACTATATTTAAATGAAATTTCTTTATTTTTTAACGTGGCACTATAAAATGAGCCTAAAAAGCTTTGAATTCAATTCACTAGCATTGTAGTAACTTTGTAAATCTTGCATTTTCATTAAATTGAAAGCCACTTTCCGACTAGTTATGACCCAAAAACATAAACCACATCGCCAAAAACACTAGCCCATAAAAAATCACAAAAGAATTTTACTTCAGCGCTTTAAGCAAGTGAAATAGCCCATTCAAACGCTCCACATGCTCGTAGCAACAATAAACTCGACACTTTATTTGTACTAGCCTGCCCGCATACCTCTTACAAACTTCGTTCACAAAATCTACATACACTGCAGACTGAGAGTAATCAAGAATACTTTGAGGCACTTATGTAACTTGTAAATAAAATGTTAAATGTATTTTATATACTTTATATTTCCTCACGAACGGATGTATTACGGAAACGGAAATCTGATATTTTATTTAAGGGAAATGACTGAGGAAATTGAGGCGGAAAAGTGAATTTAAGTAGCCAAATCTGTAATTTCTTTTGTTCTGTTTACATGGAATCGAATATGTTGTCTTTGTATTATGTTATTGAATTTCAGGAAAAAAAGCGAAAATGTGATCCTGAAGATCATAATTCCTCGCTCTTCATAATCTGTGATCATCCTCTGCCTAAACTTTCCCAACTGAGTTGGAGCTGGCTTACAGTCTACCCGATGGAGATGAGAACCAATGTTATATTACTACAACAGGTAAGCTAAGACAGAGAGTGACACTTTTTCGTGTGTGTGTGTGGTCGGACTTCTAATATAATTAATCGTGTTTCTAATTTACCTCCAACTCATACCAAACTTAACCATAAACCACCTCAGAGCAAACAATAGATAATTAAAACAAAATTAATAAGCTCCAGTGACGCGAGCGCAACGCGTCATTCTGAAATTCATCGTGTCACTTCGGAATGCGCCGTGTCACTTCGGAATGAGTTGAGTTACTTTGGAATTTCATTAGCTCAAGTCCCAAATACTAATCTAAGTAATAAACTGACAGATCTCCTATGATTTATACGCCATTTCTATTGTTATTAAATTCGGGATATAATTGCGATTGTTACGCTGCTAGATCGTTTTGCGAATATAGATTACGGCAGTCTATTGAGGGATTTCAATTATCTGGAAGTTTTCTTGTCTTGAAAAGGCAGCAGGTAAATGCCTTGTGAATTATTATGCTGTGCTGAGAAGAAAATATGTATGTGAAAGGAATATGTACGATCGCAGCATGTTTCTGTCATGCTGTGTGCTTACGCTGAAAAGACTGCCTATTTTTCAGTCAACGGGGTTGATAACTTCGTGAAGAAGTATGTCTGATATAATGAAGAAGCAACTTAAAATTCAGAAAATAGAATAGATGGATATATTTCGTACTGTGATTCTATAAAAATTGCCCTTATAGACAGGTCAATTAAATCAGTGTTAATTGTCACCAATTATGACTAGCTCAGCTGTCATCTCTAAGAACTTCATAACTGACACTGATTAAAACATTCAATAATTGAGTCAAGAAAAGAAGACGATAGTGATTTTAGTGTCACTATCTTACAATAAAAGGTTTTTTTATAATCAAAATTGCAGACCTTTCTTTCCTTCGGCTGAAAAATCAATCGCAATCAAAGCTCTCAGTTTAATGATATAGGGGAACAGTGTAGTAATTTGCAAGCGGCTATTAACAAATGGCGTCCTGTTAACGCTTCCGCTTTTTTTTTTTTTTTTTTAGCGTGGTAAAATCATCAAATGAGTCCTCCCACCCAGGGCAGGGCGGGAGGGACTGTCAGACTTGTACTGACTAAAATCCACGGTGTCCTTCACGAGCCCTTTACGTACCGGGGTTACGGTGATGGGTAAGACCCGCGACCCCGGCAGGCTCTGGCCCTCTACAGGCCCCGTCAGTTTGCTGACACTCCTTGAGGCGCGCGTGGAACACAACGCGCCGTCGACCCGGGCATGGTCCATGGTCGGGCAGCGAGTCGCCCATTACTCGCTGCCCGCATGCCCGCGCCTACGGTGGCCGGAGATCGTCTGGCGACGTCCGTCGCCGTGGGCGTCTACCACTGCGGGTGGGTCGGAGGGAGGACACTGTTCTCTCCCTCACGCGGCACGCCTCCTCCTTCGCGAGCATGACTGCTTCGCAGAAGGAGGCGACCGCTTCCCACTCCGTCTCGCCCCGCAGCATGGCCTCGACCAATGCCGGGCGCGAGAGGTCTCCGCCTATCGCCGTCGTGAGGACACGGCGATGCTCTGCCCAAGCGGGGCAGTCCTGCACCGTATGCTCCACCGTGTCCTCAGGACGGTCCTCGCAGTGGTGACACCCAGGCGTTTCCTCCCTCCTTATCAGACACAGGAACCTCCCGAAACTTCCGTGTCCGGTGAGGACCTGCGTCATGCGGAAGGTAAGGACGCCGTGACGCCTATCCAGCCACTCCTCAAACGTTAATATTGTGTTAAGTTAGCCTTAATGGGCGACTCGCTGTCCGACCATGGACAACGCCCGGGTCGACGGCGCGTTGTGTTCCACGCGCGCCTCAAGGAGTGTCACCATAGTCACGGGGCCTGTAGAAGGCCAAAGCCCACCGGGGTCGCGGGACTCAGAAATTACCGTAACTCCGGTACGTAAAGGGCTATTGAAGGACACCGTAGATTTTAGTCAGTCAAGTCTGACAGTCCCTCTCGCCCTGCCCTTGGTGGGAGGACTCATTTGATGATTTTGCCGCGATAAAAAAAGTCTTTTCTCATCATACCCCGCGTCCCCGTCTTATACACTGTTCTCTTAAGACACAAAACCAAACCGTCCACTCTTTCCAAGTATTTTGGTTGAGGAGAAAAAATTGTGAAATAAACTCCCCACTCTCATTGAACACTTCTAGTTCAGTGATTCAAAAAACAAAGATTAACCACACTGCTACATCACACACAGATTTATGCATTCACCCGTTACTGGACACCACACCACACTCCATTAAGACATTCCAATTGACTCCCAAATCCAATATACACTTAAACTAAACGATGGTCCAAACAGTTTGCCTGGTATCGGTCTCCGAATCGATACCGATACCGATACCGAGTGGGGCAGTAATTAACCCCGGCGTGTGGTCGCGGACAGAATGTAATCACAACAGAGCGATAACTGTCAGCGTGATGTGTATGAGGACAGGCTGTTGAGCGAATTAGAATTGTGATGAGATGAGGATAGAGTTAAAAATTGGATTGTATTTGGTACTACTGGCAAGAATTGGGAAAGTGGTGATACAGAGTGTTGGTGTACCTATGAGAATGCCATCATCAACATCATAATCCTGCTCTTATTTATCAAAACATGATAAAAAGAAAATGTGTTGTGCAAACCTCTAGTAAAAGTTAATTGTTCAGTTTGCACAACACGTTTTCTTCCCTTCTTAAAAAAATAACTCTGCCCACACTTGAATTTTCATTGTGAGTGCTATTACAAACATTTAAACTCACATACACACACTCAGACCCGGAGCAGCTACTTGTCGATCATCAAATAAATCAAATATTTGTTCCATGCGGAAATCGAACCTGCGCCACGCAACGCAGCGGTCAACACTTTAGCCCCTGCATCAACCGTGCCATCAATCAATTATCAATTTGGAAATTAACAACGTTCATCTTGGAGCAGGATAATTCTCGATTTTTCAAGTCTTTTTGTGTCCACGACACATCAAAAATCCTAGAGTAGATCAACATTTCAACATCAAATTCATGTCAGTCATAGATAAGTTATTTAGTCAACTGCTAAATCAGAAAATACCCTTCATTTCAAAACTCCAAAACCCTGACCACAATTTCAACGGGCAGCACTAAACTGCACACATTCAAGCAAATCAAGATCAACGGTGAGCCAGTAATGAAAGCCGCCATTTCGGTCGCTGTTACACGAATTTAATCACAACTACAAGCAATAACTGTCACGTTGATATATTGAAGCCGAATGTGACAGCTTATGGAGTAAGGAGGGTTTACTTTAGTAAGAGGAATTCAGGGTTTATTGTGACATTAGAACCATTGGAATGTTTGGATTTCTTCAGTCTGGGGAACCACATAATATTGATCCTAAATTAGGTTTTTTTTAGTCCTCCCACCCTAGGTGTAGTGAAATTAACTGTCAGACTCGTAATATAACTAAAATCCACTGTATTCTTTCAATAGCCCTTTAAATTCTGAAGTCACGGTTACCTTTACAGAAGACCTCGTGACTCTAGTTTTAGACATCTTCTATACTACTATTTTAAAGCCGTCAAGGCACGTTTGGCGCAGTGGCTGAGCAATTGGACTGCTGCGCTGCGTGTCACGGGTTCGATTCCCGCACGGAACAAATATTTGTATGATCTGCAAGTATTTGATCCGGGTCTGGGCGTTTGTGTATGTGAGTTTATATGTTTGTAAACGCACCTACGATACAGGAAAAATCCTAGTGTGGTAACGTTTATTTAAAAAAAAAGAAAAAGAATTGTGATACGCAACACTACGTGACACAATGTAAAAAATATGTAAGCCTAAATAAGACTTCAAGAAGTCCAAAGAATCTGAGACCTCCTCATTCCTCACTCGAGCCAGCTACAGTGATTAATGAGTCCTCTCAAGATGAGCACCTCGTCACCGAGTCAGTGTGTGGTTGTGTGACGCGAATGTAATCACAATACGAGTAATAACTGTCGCGGTGACAGCGAGGAACACTGATTAATTGTTTGTATAGTATTAGATGGCATTGTCACGAGACGAGCTTAGTTGTAGGGTTGATCTCGGCTGCCTAGATGTATTTTCTTGATTTTGTCGTGACGTTGAATTATAATGGGGCTGTTTTTTTGGGTGATAAAATCATCAGATGAGACCTCCCGCCCTGGGTGGATCGGGAAAAACTGTCAGACTAGTCCTGGCTATAATCCACGTGTTCTTTCAATAGTCCTTTACGTTCTGGTTTCACGGTTTCGACAGTACCTTGACGCCTGTCGGATTCAAGGTACTGTCCAAACGGGACAACTTTGTGACTGAACTTGTTTTTTATGCTCTTTCACAAGAGAAGATATGGTTTTAAAGAAAATAAACGTAAAAGCCTTGAATTATTCCAACTGTAGAATCTAGATTGAGCCGTTGAAGTGATAACAAGTTGAAACAAGTTTTCTCCGTAGTTTATAATTATATCAGCACATCTCATAAAGTTTTTCTTTCTAATATTCCGTTCGAGTTTTCCGACTAAGTTTTATCTACTTTGCAAGGTCTTATACCGCCTTATTACAAAAAGGGGTTTAACTAAAAACCCAGGTTTAATCTTGTAAAACTACGGTTTAAACAAAGATTATTACAAATCGTGGTTTTGCGATAAACCATGGTCTAACAGTAGTAGCTGTCAAAGGTATGTCAAAGTTTCTCATAGCAAATTTTTCATTGTGTTGTAGTTTTTGTGTTATTTTCACCCAAAATGGATTGAAACAAGGTAGATTTAATTGTTATTACTCATTGTGGATTTAATTGTATAGACAATCGTTCAAATGGCGGTACTAAAGTCGACGTTTTATCTTAGTTTTGTAATACGGACAAATTTAAACCATGGCTCTGCAGATAAGCCTGGACTTGATAGACCAGGTTTAAACCAAGGTTTATTTAGTTTTTGTAATAAGGCCGATAATGTTTACTGATGTATAAAAATTCGGTCACTACCCAGCTTTTAAAAATATATATTACTTTGATAGGAAAGGTGTAGAAGTCTTTTGTCTTCAAAAATATTTTTTTGTAAATGTCCAAAAATTTGATTTGTAAGCGAATATACGGAAAAAAGAATTATTTCTTTTTCTTGGGTGTGTTTACAAACATTTAAACTCACGTACACAAACAGCCGAAATCGGTACAAGTACCAGTAAGCCATAAAAAATATTAAATTTTGCTTCATGCTGAAATCGAAACCACGACACGCAACACAGCTGCAGCCTTTTGAATGATTCGTCAATCTTTGGTAGAAAATCAGAAATTCATTATCATTATCATCTTCGTGTGCCTTACCTACAATAATGGGATTAAATATCAGTAAGTATTTACGGAGCAAAAACAAGGACTATAGGCACTTGAAAACAAAAATAAAATTGGTTCACAAGTCAAATATATGGTGAATGTAATAAATAAACATATACCTACACTCTTCCTATTTTGAACTCAGTAAATTGGTAATTAATTCAGGTCATTCCCCTACAACCAGAGAAAATACAAACAGGTGTCAATATTCTAAAAGTAAATCACGAAACTTTCCTTCGTCAAAGCCGCCGAGCATACGGAACTTTCGACCGACACAGGTAACTAAATTAAAAACTTCTCCGTTAACATTAAGTACAAACTAGGTATACAGACAATTCATGAAATGTTCAGCTACTCACTGTCTTACTTACTGAGCATAAAAAATAAGCACTCTCCACTAATCTTTGAGTGAATCGTAAGTTCAAAGTTAATTGGCATTTCAGTCAAAGTGAAAGAATTACCTTGAAGACGTTTCTGAGTGAGGGCTTTTTAGGAGATGCGAACTGGCTTTTTTGAAGTCTAGACGAATTTGTAAGGTCCTACTTTAATTTAAGTACGTTTTTGCGTGATGTAGGTTGAAATGTCGAGTTTTATCACTTTTTTGGCTTTTCGTTTTATATAGACACTTGACATTTGATCTCCTATTTCTATTGAATTAAGAGTTAATATTACTCGTACCTATTCCTGTCATCAAGTTTTATGCCGTGTATCTATGTTTTGAAGGAGCTGTCATACCTTAATCATGGTATTCCAATTAACGTATGATAGAACGTGAGCCGACCTATCTATACACAGTTTATTATTACTTCCGAGGAAGTACCTACCACACAGAAAATTCGTATTAGTCGAACTTACTTCTATTATATTTACTGACCCTGCCGGGGTCGCGGGACCAAGGGATTACCGTGACCCCGGTACGTAAAGGGCTATTGAAGGACACCGTGGATTTTAGTCAGTACAAGTCTGACAGTCCCTCCCGCCCTGCCCTGGGTGGGAGGACTCATTTGATGATTTTACCACGATAAAAAAAAAAAAAAAAAAAAAATATATATTTACTGACAAAAACTCACACCTAAAATCCCTGAGTCTAAACGTTTACAGTTCAACATTAAAGAAAAGATTTTTGGAAAAGGGTTGAAGTCTCAAGGGGTTGAAAGTTCACATATTTTTCCAATGGAAACGGCTTGTCTCACTACGAAACTCAAAAAAAAAACGATCCTGAATTCCACCAACATCAATATACCTAGCATACGCCACTAAAATCCGCATCTCTCAACCGCTCCACAGCGCACCGCCACAATAAGAAGTGGTCAGCTGTAAAAACTTCCCAGTCCATTTAATTGAGTATGCAAATCGGCTAGCGGATTCAGCGCCTTTGAAGTGCCCTCCTTTTATCTGACGTCAGTGTACCGTGGAGCGTATGCTATGTGTGTCATTGTTTTATACGTATTGGAAGTTATAGATGCATTAACAAGGACTTTTATTGCACAGTTGCGGTGACAGGAAAAATCTGTAGTGAGGAGTGTGAAAATAAATAATTTACTACTTTTTCTTACTAAATACTGGCCACTTTTTGTCCTGGATATTAATTTGACTAAAAGTTAAAGTATTGAAGTCAAGGTTAGTCTGCCTGCCGAGGTCCCAGGACTCTCTTAAAAACCTGTCACCATCGTGGTGACACATTATGTTATTGGTAAGGCCACTCGTCGAAACTGACGAATATGAAACTGTCTGTCGATGAAAATTCCGTTTGTAAGATTCTGTTGATGAAACGGACAACAGTGAATCGTTCTGTCGACGAACAGTCCAATGATGAATCGATCATCGGTGAATGGCTGTTGAAACCGCATCATCGTATCACATCAAGCGAGTGTAGCCTAAGTAGAAATCCTCAATGGATGCCCTTCTGTCCTTGGGTAAGCGGCAGACTCCTTCTGATTTAAACCACAAAGTATTATTCTTCGTCACTCCTTGTTAGGGTACGGAGAAACATCTGCATTTTCTACCGTCACCTTAGCAGAGGCGAGTCATGACTCATGCCTGACGCAACCCTATAACGTATTAAAAAAAAAACGTAGACATATCTCCAATATTTCCTTTTCTACATTTATCATAATTATAGCATGGCACCGTAGAAACGGTTTTGTCGACTAAGAAAAGAAAAAAATGACAGAACTTAGAAAGATTTTTGCCGTAATAAGCGTGGCAATATTTAAAATATAGAAAATGTTTCTATTTTTTAATGATATACGGATTTGATTTGTGAAAAAAAAACAGATGAATTGTATAGAAATAACGATGATATAACTTTGTCTATTTTTGGTAAAATAGAGGTAGAATTAAACATGCTACGCGTACTGTTTTTACTTCTCTCGCATGTCTGGTTTATTTCTTCAAATCTATTATTAACTAGTAACTGTTATACAACAGTAGTAACCTAGAAATAAACTGAAACAAACCAAGACACATGCGGAGGGATATGTCAAAATTATTAGGGTCCCTAATAGTTGGGCTCTAAAAGAATATAGCTCGTTTTACTGCGCAACTCGTAAAGTAAGAGAGAAATAGTGTATAGGCTGGACAGCTGCTCATCCCTATTTTATGCACCATTGCAGTCTTTATGTCTCACCACGAAATTAGAGGAGCAGAAGGTTCAATCTTGTAAGACAATAAAAAGATGATGAAGTCTGAGACAGAACTCCGATTTTAAAATTCCTATCTTTCATTATTTGGTCGCGGGACTGTACGAATTACCGTGACCCCGGAACGTAAAGGGCTATTGAAGGACACCGTGGATTTTAGCCAATACGAATCTGACAGTCCCTCCCGCTCTGCCCTGGGTGGGAGGACTCATTTGATGATTTTACCACGATAAAAAAAGTTTTTTTTTTTGTTTTTTCTTTCTTTACTTTAATAAGGCCGGGTGCGTAGTATTCGCAATCGGCGTGTTTGTATAACCAGATGTGGATAACGAAAATCAGTATGTATAAGGATCATAGTAGGTGACGTTCTGTTTCTGCCTTCTCCCATGGGAAATAGGCGTGAGTTTAAGTTATATTCTTTGATTCACTAAGCATAATACAACTAAGCCTAATTACAACGAAGCATAGCTACAACTAAGCATAGTTGTTACACCGCAATCAGTAAATGTTAAGAAATTAATTATTATAAAAGTGAGTTTACCTAAACAAATATGTATGCATTTCGTATAATTATCTGAAAAACCTTTAAGAACTCTAGAACATTCGTTTTACTTCGACACTCACACGGCGACGCGATAGGTTCTAAGCAAGGCATTTATCATTACGTACGATGCTTTTATCGGGTCCTCTGATACTAGCAATAATATTTCATAATATAGTGAACCTTCTCAATATCCTCGCGTTACATCCTCCACTGACAGTGCAAGTGTAACACATGGCGCCATTTGGGGGCTGGTTACGGACGAAGTTAAACTTGTGAAAAAATAAAGTCGTCAGCTCGCGGGAACACAGAAATACGGAACATTTCTGTCTGGTTTATGTGCTATACAGTTTTATATCCTTCTAGATCTTCTAGCTGTAAGTTTTTAATGAAAATACGTGAGCAGCTATTTCATACAGCAAACAAATACTTACTTTAAAACAAAGAAAATAAAGAACACTTTGATACAACATTTTTGAAAAGACTGTACAAGATATAATTTATGCTGTCTCATTATTTTCAGATCACAACGAAATTATTCACACAACAAAATTAATCGTTGCCAGAACATCAGTAACTTCATACATATTTCATTAGACCTTTTTGTGGAACAGAAATAAAGGGAAACATAATTATCTTGAATAAAAAAAAGGAATTATTTTCTTTACTCCCAACCGCAATGTTTTTTATAACCGCGTCAACCCTGCAAATTACAACCACCGTAATAAAGATTGAAAGCTGGTTGTACGCTGCGACTTTGCGACAGCTTGTCGCTCTAATGACCCTAACACGACCATAGGCGATGTAACATGCGACACGTTGTTTTCTTAGGATACTTTTGTACACGATGTGCTATTCAGTTATGTTGCGAAAATGTGAAAGCTTAGCTACGAAACAATGCGACCATTTCCACTGATGCTAAGCTAAGTATTGAAGCGAATAAGATGTGCTATCAAGATGCACCGCCTTATGGTAAATGTGCGAGGAAGATGCGCAGCTCAACCTATGCAATGTATGAGCAAGCCAACACACGCCACTTGCGACTGTCGACAGCAAGCAGCCATAGCTTGCGTCTTTCCATTTCAAAACATAGCTTAGTTGAATCCATTACTATCCAAGATTAATTGGTGGATATCAAACACATCCGTAGCAATGTGAAAAAGCATAGCACATCTAAGGTGGAAAATTAATACAAATTGCATAAAGCATGTTTATTTATTTATTACAAATTCCACGGCTCTTAAAAATATTTTGAAATATCAGTGTCGCATAACGCGTGTAGCTCGTATTAAAACTATACATAATAAATAATGTTAATATCTATATTCATCTTTCAACTTTTACCTCAACAAAAATTAGTTTAGAGTTAGTGAATTTTCACAAAAGTTATGCATAAATTAGAATCCAAACAAAGGAATCCCCAACTTGAACAGTAACTAAGTTTCAATACAGACATACATTTATAAGACTCAATCCTATTACATTACGAGTTGATAACTTTATAACAGAATCGCCCACGACTTTTATACTTGCAACCAAATCGTCGTTGTATAGCCAGCCTACGCAATATTTTAGCGCTGAGTCTATGAGACACTTAGTTATAATATTTAAGCATCGAAGTCGTAATTAAACAAGCAAAGTAAAGGCTTTATGGGTGCTCTGTAATTATTTATGCTGTGCAAATAATAGGAGTGTAAAGTTTTGTTTTAGTAGCTCGAGTTAGGGCTGACTCTTTTGTCAAAGGACCGATGAACTGTAAAGATTGTATTTCATTATTAGGCGGGCCAATTCACCGTCAACACTTTGAAATTCTTCGTTATTTTGTTTGAAGTAATACTTCTGATTAGGCCCATGTACTTAAAAAAAAAAAAAAAACTGTTTTGCACGTGGTTACGCTCTCTGCTCTTCTTTCGCTTCTCATTCCTTGCCAAAAACCTTCACCATCTTCAGGGAAAAATCTACCTTTGTACCATAACAAATAAACAAACTCACTTTTCGCAAAACATCCAAGAGAGAAGAACTGCGCAGGAGATCAGCTGTCAACACCGTATCCTTAACCGTTTTCCGTTCCTTCAGTATATGCAAGCCTAGTACTTTTTGTTCATTATTCTCCAAAAAGACGATTTGGTGACAAGCATTGTTTTACGGAAAAACAATAATTTTTGAATACGC
The DNA here is from genome assembly GCA_943136025.2 of Agrotis puta. NCBI lineage: Eukaryota > Metazoa > Arthropoda > Insecta > Lepidoptera > Noctuidae > Agrotis > Agrotis puta. The sequence continues at coordinate 18,336,379 of OW964176.2, read as the reverse complement.
AAGCAATTGCGCACAATATGAAAGTGCTTCATTTGTAAAGAAAAAATAAAAACATTAAATGTTTCTTCAGCCTGTTTCGACTGCGTGTATATAAGCCTGATACACGCGTCCTGCCATCGCATATGTGGTCTCCTTTAAGGCGCTTTTCTCCCCACAGTATCTATTTTAGAAGATATTTAACTCCTTAACTCTTACATAATTTTAATTATTCTACGATTCTGTTATTATTAATTAATTATTATCGAGTTGTATGTAAGTACTCGCGCACAATTTGTTCCGTAATATCTATAAAAAACGGAAAAAAATCACGTTAGTTTGATCCCTCCTGTAACATATAATTTATTCTGTTTTAATACCTATTTTTTATTATAGCGGCAACAGAAATAATATCATCTGTGACTCTCTAACAATATTTTTTTTTTTTTAAACTTTCACACAACGCCATCTAGTCCCAAGCTAAGCAGAGCTTGTGTTAGGGGTACTAGACAACTGATAAACATACTTATATATTTCTAAATACATACATATTATAGATAAATTACACCCAGACACAGAACAAATGATCGTGCTCATCACACAAACATTTGTCCTGGGTGGGAATCGAACCCACGACCTCCGGCATAGCAGTCAGGGTCACTAACCACTAGACCAACAGGCCTGCCAAACTATCACGGTTCATGAGATACAGCCTGGTGACAAACGGACGAACAGATAGGCAGACAGATAGACAGACAGAAAGACGCACAGGTAGCGAAGTCTTAGACATAGGGTGCCTTTTTACCCTTTAGGTACAGAATCCTAAAAACCTTATGGAAATTACTGGGCTTTTTGGTCAGCAAAAATATTACAGGTAAATGGCCAATTTTGAAATTCTCTTTAGAATTGATATTTAATTAAGTTTAAGCTTATTTTACTGAGAAGCATTTCAGTACAGTTAATTAAATGAAAACAGGCCGGTATGTTTATGGTCTTACCGAGGTAAGTCTGATCTTGATTGTGAATTTAGAGTAGGTAACCCCACGTGTAATTCTAAACTTAGGTTTCCTATGAAAGCTCCAATTGAAGACGCCATCATTTATCTCAGGAACCATATGTGAAATTGCCTTTTAAGAACTGGGTTAAATTAATTTATACCATTACTTTTGTTATCGTGTGTTTTAGGTGGCGTTTTGTACTTTCTGCGTACCCCTATAAGAAAAAGGTGTGAGTTTAATAAAAATGTTATCCATCTGTAATTAAACGATCATACACCATGTTTATATTGAACTGATTGCACGTGGTGAATCGTAAAACGCTCCAACTCATAAGGCCAAGTCTTGTCTAAGCTGTAAGCACATTACATTCTGGTACTAAACGAGACGACATCTCAAACAATTTTGTTTCTTATAAAGATAATGACGCACTCCAAACCCCTTTGAGGCAACTCTCTTAAACTTTGTCGAATAATAATATTCTGACGTTTGACAAATTGTCTGGCTGTCAAGGCCTTGAAGATTGTCGTGAAAGGAAACAAATTAGAAGAAAAAATGTAATCTAACATACATTCAGCCTCATGTTCCATGAAATGGTAGACAGTCGCTAGTTAGATTTAGTTCTACATTTACGTTATATGGAAAAAAAAACTTGAATATAGCGTAGATCGGTATAATTTGCGCGAACATATTTGAACAGTTATGATCTTTTGTGCCCATGGATACTACGCTTTGATAGGCCGCAAGGAATTACGTCAGGGGAACTTTAATGCCTTTGTCAAACAGACAGGCGAAAGCGAAGCGAGTCCGAAGCGATACCGATACGAAGCGAGACGTTAGTTCAATAGTTCTATCACGCTATCGGATCGCTTTCACTTTTAGTATGTGACTGGATTCAAACACTTCCATACATTACAAATAAAAACGCCTCGCTTAACGGAGGATGAGCTAGTAAGCTCATCGTCTGTTCTGTTCAGTTCACTTAAGGGCTACTGCCCTTAACTGAACAAAAAATGTATACTTGGCATGTGTATCTCGTGTACACGTGGCAGCATAACATTATCAATCTTTTAGATTCCCACTGCTGTAACACGGTCACAGCCATTATCTATTTGAGAGCAAATAGTTTAGTTTGAGTTAGTAGATTTCATATGCCTTTTTTTTTTTATCGTGGTAAAATCATCAAATGAGTCCTCCCACCCAGGGCAGGGCGGGAGGGACTGTCAGACTTGTACTGACTAAAATCCACGGTGTCCTTCACGAGCCCTTTACGTACCGGGGTTACGGTGATGGGTAAGTCCCGCGACCCCGGCAGGCTCTGGCCCTCTACAGGCCCCGTCAATTTGCTGACACTCTTTGAGGCGCGCGTGGTACACAACGCGCCGTCGACCCGGGCATGGTCCATGGTCGGACAGCAAGTCGCCCATTACTCGCTGCCCGCATGCCCGCGCCTACGGTGGCCGGAGATCGTCCTGTGACGTCCGACGCCGTGGGCTTCTACCACTGCGGCTGGGATGGAGGGAGGACGCTGTCCTCTCCCTCAGGCGGCCCGCCTCCTCCTTCACGAGCATGACTGCTTCGCAGAAGGAGGCGACCGCTTCCCACTCCGTCTCGCCCCGCAGCATGGCCTCGACCAATGCCGGGCGCGAGAGGTCTCCGCCTATCGCCGTCGTGAGGACACGGCGGTGCTCTGCCCAAGCAGGGCAGTCCTGCACCGTATGCTCCACCGTGTCCTCCGGACGATCCTCGCAGTGGTGACACCCAGGCGTTTCTTCTCTCCCTATCAGGCACAGGAACCTCCCGAAACTTCCGTGTCCGGTGAGGACCTGCGTCATGCGGAAGGTAAGGACGCCGTGACGCCTATCCAGCCACTCCTCAAAGAGGGGTCTTACCGCCGCGATTGCGGCGTGCCCGAGATTTCATATGCCTTTGATTTTTTTGGTTCTAAGGCAGGCAGGTTTCCTCGCAATGTCTTCTTTCACTGTATTGAGTGTAACGCCTCTGGATTTGAAACTATAAACTACAGGCCACCACTGGGCCGACTGTAACCATAAGGTACCATTGGGCCGACACAGCTCCGTGTCTTGTAACAACTTGCAAAATCAAATTTTACCTGTAATGATAAATTTCTAATGATAATTTAAGTATATTTGATTCAATTGATGCGAAGACGCAATCGCTGCACTTATGCAGCTAAAGAAATATAATTATAACCTTAATACGATTTAAAGAAGGTTCGTTATTGCAAAGCCATTCAATAATTCAAGTATGTACTATGAAATTATAGCATAAAACTAGCCATCAAGCGAAAGCCAGTTCAAATTCTAATAAATAATAATGTAAGTAGTTATAATTAATGCTCTGAACTTTTTGATAGTTTCGAAATGCATTAACACACAAGCATGCGTTATTAACTTAGGTTGGGTGGATTATCGTGCATTTAATACCGAAAGCTAAAACATTTGGTCAATTTATAATGCATAACATTTTTTTTTATCTTTTAAATAAAATAAAATTTTATTTTCTCTTTATTCTGTGGTGAAACGATTAAAAATTTCATTCCATCTTTTTCAGTTGATTTTATTAAGACTCTTTTTAATTCTGGCTATGTACTTACAGTCTATGACATATTTTCTACAAACTTGTTCCAATAGAAAGGACGGCAAATCACAATAAAGGAACCAACCAACCCCATGATATCGTAATAAACCATTACCCATTCACCACTAACAATCCGTCTTTAAAACCCATCCCATAAAATATCGACACCTACACGGGAACCGATAGAACCGTTCTCTCTCGTCTACCGAAAACCACAGAATCACTCGATTCGATTCACCTATAACCGTTCAGCCACGACCTATACGGTCAAGCGGTGTTGCGATAGCGATTACGATGGAAGCAAAATTAAAGATGGCGCTTAGAGTACTTATGCAGTGACTGTGACGCAACGTGAAAGTTAAAATAAAAAATACCTACAAAATAAATGTGAAGAACGCACTTGCCGCATCAAGTTACCTCGCTAGTCGCATCGCTTATGTCATAGATGTTACGAGTACGCAGGTTGAAGGTAATATTCGTTCATTCTATCATTTAAGACCATTTTTGATCACAATAAAAAATAAAGAATTTTATTTATTTTATTAATAAGGTCGAGTATTTAAATCAAAGTATTTGAACTTTACGTTTAAACCGTGCAATCGTACTAACACCTCTTAACACCACACACAAGTCACTTTTTTTTCTACGCATGATTACTTATCGAATTGCAAGACGTTCCGTGGCATACACTAAATAAATATATAATTATATATGTAAAATTTCTTTCCCTTATTTCCCCCACAGTCGCAACACGCGTGTCCTTTGAGCGCCAAGGTTGTGGCCAAGCGTAACATTACTGAAACGTCTCCTAGCAGCGGTAACGCGCGTTTATCGAATCCGTATCGTTGACCGAGCGCCTCCTTGAGCCCTGACCCAAGGAAAGGCCAAGACTTTTTGTTTGTGACATTTTGCGAGCAAGTCATTATTGTTTCTCTTGATATTAAAATATTTTTGGGTTAGTTATTTGTACTTGAAAGGTTGCTCTCTCTTGAGGGACTAAAATACATGTATTGAGAAATGAGACAGGAGTATTTCTCCTTTGTGAAGTGGAAAGTTTCAACATATTAGGTATTACACTATTTTCTGCCAAAATTACGTCAAAAGCTTGTTGAAAACATTCTAAACCTTTGTCTGTGCAAGATCTTTATTTTTTAATTGCTGCATAAGGTCAATGCAGCGTTGGAATGTCAAGGCTTTCAATTTCTCTGAACAAAAACTCACAGCAGATAAATGAGATAAAATGAACTAAAATCTAGTAGCAATGGCATTTTATTTCAGAATTTACTTGTAAGCCCTGAAAAGCGACGTCTGACAAAGCAATGAGCTATCAGTTCGTCTTACGACTGCAATTATTTCAGGACTTCAATAAAATATATACTATTTACGTTATTAATGATGCCGTCTAATTGAAATAAAAGGATTAATTGAAAGATCTAGGAGAAGAATAAGAAGACTGTTAATATTCTCAAAAAAATACTTTTTATTAAAAAATGTTACCGACTTCAAAAACAACCACAAAAAGGGTAAATAACCTACAAAACAACTTTTCTTTCAGAAGTGGAAGGTGGCTTTGTTTTTTTTTATTGACTTTTTGAACACTGACTTCCGAAAGATTTTATTTTTAAAGTTCCCTTTAGTTTAAATGGTCAGCCCAAATTCTTGTGAAATATTTAATTTTCTTACATTTGTACGAGAATTTTGAAACCCGTAGCACCGATAATAACATCGCCCATGTACAGAATAAGCTAAAAATGCTAATAAATAAAATAAAAACTGCAGTACCTAACTAAATGATTTTTATGATAACCATAGCATGTATACTGCATCGAACAAAAAAGAATCACACAAATCAGACCAGAATCGTCGGAGTAAAAAATTATCTATATAATCAGTGTATACAACACCGATTATGTAGATAATTTTTTATTTTTAGTTGATTTATCAAAAACTGCTTGTCCGATTTCGATAAAATTTTCATGGGACCGTTTGGGAAGTATACCTTTTCTAACAAAAAAAAATATTTCAAATCGGTTGGTTAGCGACGGAGTTATGCGTGAACAAACATAAAAAAGAACATCCAAATTAAGAACCTCCTACTTTTTGAAGTCGGTTAAAAAATAAAAAGTAAAAGTTTGTGGTACTGTTAATAATTATGATGTCATAGTTCGTAATACTACCAGTGGCATTTTAACCATATACACACATCAAAAGTGTCTAGGGATCAAGCATTTTTATGCGGATTTCTTGAGATTGAGATGTGGCTTTGTAATAAATTTATGATTTTATAAATTTATATGGATCCTTTTTGGTGCATTTCATAATTTGAATCAGGAACTGTGAATCAAATTCGAGTAAAAGAAAATCAGTTGTCAATATTTTCCCTATAAAAACATACAACGCATTGAAGACATTATTAGTGCTACTGTTTCCCTACTACTGATTAAAACCAACGTTATTATGGAGCGGCGACGTCATTTAAGCAGGGAAGAAATGCTCAGAGCCGTGAGAATGATAGAAGCTGGTTCCCGGCAACGTACTGTGGCTTTAGCTCTGAATACAAGTCAGAGTATTATCAGTCGACTTTGGACACGTTACCGAAGCACTGGTACCGTGGCTGAGCGCCATGGAGGACGGTATCGCTGCACCACACGGAGACATGACCGATACATTCAAATCTTAACTCGAAGAGCTCCAACAATAACTGCCATGATGTTAGCCGTGAGGCTTCATCACTCTTCAGGGAACTTAATTAGCGACCAAACAGTCAGAAACCGCTTGCATGAAGTGAACCTTCATTCCCGAAGACCGCTACGGGTACCACCTATAGCAATGCACAATCGTAGGATTCGATATCAATGGGCTCTTGAACACAGAAATTGGGCAGAAGAACAATGGCGTTTCGTGTGCTTTTCTGATGAGTCTCGTTTTGGTATGAGACCGGATACAAGACGTATACGACACTGGAGAAGCCCTGGACGCCAACAGCGATTAAAATCCTGCCAGGAAGTCCATCCTTATAGTGGTGGAACCATCATGGTATGGACGGGTATTTGGATCGGCGGAAGAACTGAGTTGATTTGGATTAGAGGCAACCTCAACGCTCAAATTTATGCTGAGACGATTGTATCAGACGTCATCGTTCCTCTACAAGTGCAAATCGGTCCCTTATGTCAGTTAATGCATGATAATGCACGACCGCACACCGCAAGAGTTGTAAGACAGACTCTCGCCGCAGCTAACATCAATGTCCTGCCCTGGCCTGCTCAGTCGCCAGACTTGAATCCGATTGAGCATGCATGGGATATGCTACAGAGAAGAGCTCTGCCGAATATGGAGGGTATCCAGTCGCAAGAAGACCTTTTTTTGTTGTTGCAACGAACATGGGCGGCCATTCCACAGCGTGATTTGGATGAACTCATTTTGAGTATGCCAAACCGATGTTCTTGTGTTGTTAGTGTTCGCGGTAGAAACACGGATTATTAATTGTTTAAGTTACCCAATAAAATTTTAAAGAAAACGGTTATTTCAGTCTTTTTTTCGAACTTTTGTGTTAGTGGTTCAAATGTCAAAAATCCCTTTATTAGGAAAATGGCAAATTTCTTTATTAATGCAAAGGTGACTTGGTTTATCGTTACTGTGACAAACGAAAACACTTTATTTGATGAATCCTTAAATTTTTTTTAATTAATATCAATCAGGAGAAAAGTTATTGCAAAAATATATGTTGATCCCTAGACACTTTTGATGTGTGTATTACAATACCTATACATAAAAAAAAAACATTTTTTTTAGTAATATATCTGGCGTGGTATTTAATAAGATAGGTCGAGTTGTATAGAACACCACAAACAGCTACTTATAATAACAGGTCATAAAACAGAAAAAAAAACAACGAAAAGAATGAAAAGAAAAATTCACTAAAAAATTCAAAACTCTAAAATAAACAGTAACCAGGTTTATATTGTGTTTAAAGCAGAGCAAACGAACGCAAATAAAACTGTACTAAACACAAAAGAATTTTAACAGCGCACGAAATAACTGTACCTATAAACCAAAACAAAAACTAATTCGCGAAATAGCCACAGTGTAAAAACAAACAGTAGATCGAAAACAAAACTCCGAACTAAAAGCATTACGTACAAATCACCTGTTTATTGCTTCCAAAAGATTCGATGCAAATGTACACACGGCAAAGTTTCCGAATAAAGTGGGGTCTCTAAGTCCCCGACGATAGATTCGCAAATATTGTAATCGGATTGTGCATGTCATCTGAATATGTTGGGGGCTTGGGGGAGCCACTCGAGATTGATGCGGCTCGTAAACGATAAGAAACTTGTAAGTACTTTTTAATTTTTTGAGGTTATGTAAGGCCATTTATCGATAACGTTATTTTAACGGGCGTGTTTTTTTCTTTTCTGTTTTATTAGTTGTGTTTGAATGTGTATCTACTGGTTTTGTTAGTATACTGTGCGGTTTTGTGGGTAAAGATAATTTTGTTTGATTTACTCTGGTACTTTACTCTGTTGGTAGATAGGTACTTATATTTTCATGCCTGAGTTAGTAAAGAAACGGTCAGCGAATAATTATTTATTTCAACTTTATAAGATTCAAAAGATTGGGGCAGGACTCGCAGATCAGGGAAGCATTGGAAATGACGCACAAAAGGGAGGAGGCCCATCCCCACCGGTGGGTTAAAATAGAGCTGTTGATGATAACGAAATCTTTATGTAGGTACAGAGTGCGTCACGGTGTGAGTGGGGTACTCTCATTGGAAAGACCTGCGTTCGTTACTGGGGTAAGCAATTAATGAAGCGAACCATACCTATATTACTCGATAGCATTGTTCGTATAATAATGCTACTGTTATTACAGAATTTATGAACGGAATAAAACAATCTAGAAGTCAATTTAATCTTTAACACCAAATGTTACTTGTGACTCAGTACCCTTCAGCCCTCACGTACAAATTAAATGTTAGTAATTCCTAAATTATTTAACGGGACCAGTCGTTCAGAATAATGTCCGGTTGTTATTGTTTGACTACCACTTTCGTTGTTCACAAGGCCGCTTCAAGAGTGCCTTTGAGATTGTACGAAATTGTATAGGCCTTGTATTCTTGAGAGGAATAATTCAAAGCGAACCTTGGAGGGGGAGGGACGTAATTCACGAGCATTTCGTAAATGAATCTTCACAAACTTGAGACGAGTTTATAAAGGGATACGGAATATGATTGTTTTTTTCTTCGCGTGATCCTATTTCCTTTCCAACGATCTGTCGGGCATGCAAATTGTAAATTTCGTTTAATGCTTGTTCTGGTAGTAAGTTTGGGATGCGGTGTTTCTGCCCGTAATGGGGAGAATATCTCGTAAAGAGGAGGCTTTAAATAATGATCGAGGGTGAACATAAAATAATGTGAGGATGTTTTTGTATTAAAACCCGCTGTAGATGGCAGTAAAAATACATGGTGTATGACTAATATTATGATGTTGTTAAGGTGTAATGTTCACTTGAATTTTTATTTATTAATAGTATAGTATTCCCGAGACATAAAATGGCCGTCGAGGTCGACAGCGAGCGATTGGAGAGGCCTATGTCCAGCAGTGGACTTCTTCAACATTATTTTTTGTTTATGCGAAACCCGATACACCTGTCTAGTATTTTTGTGTAAAGAATCTATGTACAAAATTTTAAAACCGTATTATAAAAAATAACAAGGTTATAAGTTTGTATATTACCTGGTTGTCCGTTCAAAAACATGTTCATTTTGCGGTACACCCACGTAAACCACGTCTCCTGTGTTATACACTCGTGATAATAGCTTGGCAATAGGTACCTAACCGTACGGTGATTGTATTGTAATTTACGGGTAATAAAATCTAATTAAAATATTTTTGAAAAAAAATATAACATGGTGTAAAAATTATTGGAATCGAATCAGTTACTGATTCTGAACAAACTATATTCAGGTTTCGCATATACTAAAAATAATAAATGTTGTATATACTGATGATGATAATGGCGAAAGTGAAGTGACGATCTGATCATGTTTGTGAGATGAAATTGCAGAAAATAGATAGGTTTGGAAGGAGAAAGAGGAGACCTTTGACAGGCAGTGGGACACATTTTAGGCAAAAAAATGTGATTTAATTGACCTCAAAGCCACAAGATCCCTCACCTAAGATTCCCACTAGAACTATTTTGCAATCTCCCTAAATGCCAAAATAATTTTAAATAAAACTAAAGGAAGCCTAAATCCAACAACCCTTGTCTCACGTCTTGGATCCTTTAGTCAAACATGCTGAAACTCGCAGTTGGGTCTAGCCTTTGAATAGGTCACCATTGTTTGCTGGAATTATTTAGTTCTGAATTAAAACAGCCTTTGTGAGTCCAAGTTCTGGTGCTACAGGCTTTAGAGTAATTACGTGTAAAGAGCCGTTCACGACCTGGCCACTGTGAGCGGTGACTTAGCGCGGGGCAGCGAGTGGTAAGATCAAATGTATAGAAATGTTTGAAACACGCCTCGAGGCGACGGCGACGCCAGTAGCGAATTCGCGAACTTCCAAGTAATTAATGTTTTAAGTCTTTGTCAAACAGACAGGCGTGACGAATGCGAAGCGAGGCGTTTTATTTGTAATGTATGGAATTGTTTGAATCCAGTCACATAGAAAAGCGAAAGCGATCCGATAGCGTGACCAAACTATAGGACTGACGTCTCGTATCGGTTCGTTATCGCTTCGGACTCGTCTATCTGTTTGACAAAGGCCTTAATCCAGGCGTCCACGCGCCCGTCGCACCGTGCGACGCTAAGACTGAAGTCGTGAACACTAGCGCACTAGCCATCTTTCGGACAAGAAAGGATTATTCGTACTCATAATATAACTTATTTATTATATTCTTCCCAAAGCTAGTTCCAAGGTCAATTTTAGTAGAGAATATAGAAAACTTACTAATGTTATTAAAAAAGTTTGTGATATGCAGAAGTTTTTGCAAATAAAAATCGCTTCATTTGGTGTGAAAGTTATGCGATATTTTTCCATATACTGAAAGGGAAACTTAAGATTCATAGGTAGTTACAACATTATAAGCAAAGTTAAACACATGAGTTATTTAGAAAACTTACCTCGGTAAAAATATATGAAACAAACTTTTTTCTACGGAAATATCTGACGAAAACGTAATGTTAACAATAAATTTAGATTCAGATAAGTTGCTACAAAGATTATCCCTTACATTCAAATGTTAAACTATTAATGATCATAATTATGAATTACTGTCTTATGCCTGCAGCGTTACCCGCGTAATTATGTCCTGGGAACGTCATTCCGACATAAAAGTACTCTGTGTGGTAATACGAGTGGTCGCCGGACTAACGAATTACCTTAGCCAGGAACGTAAAGGGCTATTGAAGGACACCGTGGATTTTAGTCAGTACGAGTCTAACAGTCCTTCACGCTCTGCTCTGGGTGGGAGGACTCATTCGATGACTGTACCACGTTAAAAAAAAAACAGTACATTTTGATTAAAAAAATAATTAATATCCATCCATCCTCACAGTCGCGTATAATTACCTACATAAAAATGGTATAGCTTCCAAACAGAAGCCATACGACCTATAAGCTTTAGCAAACAGCAGTACATGTTTGGTGACAGATGGTTAGCCCATCGCAAACCACAATACTCCACTACTCGACTCGCGTAAGTCACATTTTGTACATTTATTTTATTTGCAAACGGGAAAAGAATTCCTCTTTGTCTAAGGTAGACAATGGATATTATTCAGAAAGATAAATCCATTGCCATTGCAAATGTCAATGTGGTTATTGAAATTATATTCGAAGACAACTCAAATGATAATGCTCAAACTAACACAATCGATCGTGATAAGGAAATAGATATAGAAATAATCGAAGAAAACATTTATCTCGAAGTCAATGACGATGGTGGTAAGCAGTAAAGCAACCGACCTCAACAACAATAATGACTATAATGATATAGCCATAATTTCCCATGATAAACATCTATAAGAAACTACAGAATACACTAAACACTAAGGCTGTATAACCCACATTCTACAAATCAGAAAGCTCTAACATCAAGATAAATATCGCCTATCAAATAAAACTGAAGCTAGTCATGTGAGCAAACATACGACGATAAAGTAGAATAGAAACAGAATAGCAAACATATTGTTTACTTTTATACTTCTGGAGTTGCCAAGTTATTTACTTAAAGTACGGAAAACGGTCGTGTTATGTAAGTAGTGCTTGTATGTGCCATATTGTCATGTTGGATATGTTCTCTACGTTGAATACATAGTGAGCATTTCCAACATAAGGTATTTGAAGTTTTTTTTTTAACGTGGTAAAATCATCATATGAGTCCTCTCATCAGTTAGCATTATCATAGATAAAATTAAAATCAATTTATTAGAGTCTTTTTCCATTACTAGCATGTTCAAGTAACTCTTTATGCCAACTACATTATAAAGCTGCTGACTAGCTAAACCTTCTACTGCTACATTAAATGATGTCTTGTGTGAAAGTGAATATTCAGGCCAACGATAGCAAGTTTGATTATAATAACCACCAGACGTACAAGATGAGGAAAATAGACTACAATAATTCGAGCAATAAGAGCTCTTTACATTCTTTTCTAATTAGCAACTTAAGATTCTGTTACTTTGAGCCACTTCAAACTTTTTGCAAGATATTTAAAAGGTTAGGTAATTGTTAAGATTCGTAAAAAATAAATCCTGATTGAGCACTTGAAGACCATAAAATAACTTCTGTTAAAGAAGATCATAACATTCACAAGATAAAAAACTTGAAAATGACACAGAAAGACACTACTGCAGTACTATGAAAGCAAAAAGTGCACAAAGAACCAGCCACTCAGAAGTCTGTCTCTGTATTAATGAATAGAATCATCATACATAATAAGCAATAGGAACAAGAAACGGACATGCTTATGTTAATTTTAAGGTAACTTTTATTTTGTTGAGAACGGAAAAGGAATGTTAATTTTGTTCCGGTGGGCTGTATTATCGCAATATGGCGAGTAAGATGTTGGAGATTTTAATTTAATGGACTTTAATGGTTTTTATTTTGAGAAGTAAGAAAAGATTGTCGGGCTTCGTGTTTCTTTTTCTTGTTGTTTTTTCTTTGGAAGTTTTGAATATGAACTGATTTCTTCTCGTTTTCTTACAATACGGTATTTAGCAAGCGTACAAGCGTTACAAAACTCATAACTACTAAGTGAAAAAAAAAATGCTTTTCAACACTTTCTTGTACGAAAAATATCCAAGACATATATACCTCATCACCTTCATCCCCATCTGCCTACATGACATATATAACATAACTGTCTTGCCACTCTCTCCTACCATTTGCCTCTCCTGTCATTTTCCTCCCCTGTCGTTTGCCATGCCGTTATCAGCGAACCACAACTGTATCTCAGCGTCACCAACCCGTGAAGGAGGCGGTCGGCAAAAATTGAGTAATTCACAAGGTCCTGCCGTGTCTCGGAAGACCCCAAATAGGCTTTTAGGAAAAAGGGTGAGCGTTTAATGGCGTGTTAATTTAGGGACCCGGGTGAGTTTCGCCCTGATAAGTATGTGACAGTGGGTTCATTAGGCTGTGCTATAGGTACTTATGCACCTATAAGTCTATGATGAATCTCGAGGTGTGAAGGAATTTTGGAAGTTTTCGTTTGCATGGACTACAGTCTGCACTACTTCATGAACTCAGATTACGCATGTGAACTGCTGGAATACCTGGATTCACTAAACTGTTGTCTTTTGCATTTTATTATTGAATGAGCAATATAAAACAATTTATCATGATTATGTGAAAGTATAAGATAAGATAAGATAATAACTGCCTAACCCTTACGTATTGTGATACAACATAACTTTTGATGCTTGTAACCTAAGTAGCTGAAGCTATTACAAGACCTACCTTCCAAAAGTTTTTCTTTACAAAGCCACAAACTGTTGAAGAACTTTCAAGGTTTTATGGCGATTTGAAATCTAGTCACTAAATCTGTGACAATATTTCTAATATTACTGGTTCATTTTCTTTTAATATCTATATAACTTCGAAAAGTCTGTTTATGTACAAGCAAATTATGTTTTATCTCGTAGGTATAATCTTAATCAGGGTTGTAATACTTTTTTTTTTGTGCCTCGTTTTATTCCCATTTTGGTGGAATAAAAGAAAATGTGAGTAATGGCTGTATTTACTTTTTAAGTGAACGAAGATGCGAGACATGTGATAGCAATATAAATATTTTATTAAAGACTCTTTGAAAACATCGTCTACATTAAATATTATTACAAAGGCAGCATCTTTCTTGGATACATTTTCGTGTATAACGGAAAAAGCGTATTTTGTATGACATGTGTAAGACTATTGTTATTTCTTCATTTCCTATAAGGTAGCTTGTATTAACACTTTGATTTTTATTGTTATAATTATAACAATATAGATTTTTAATGTTACAATTATAATACTAATATCGTGAAGATGAAATTGTTTGACGACACGGTTGTCGCAATGACAGCGATCGTCTGCCGCGCCGTGTGTCGCGGGTTCGATGCCCGCACGGAACAATTATTTGTATGGTCTGCAAGTAGTTGTTCCGGGTTGTTTGAAAAACTGATATTCAAAGTTTACCATATTACTTAGGTAATACGTGTAGGTAATATTTATATTTAGCTGCTTCCAGTTAGACTGAAAGCCAAACCTTTCGAAGCTAAGAAAATGCCAAGCAGATAATGATAATATAATAGAAAGAACTAACTTTTCAAAATGAGACTTTATCACATGATAATCACGATCACATAAACGTTGCTAGTAGTGCCGACGCAATGAAGGACCTAATTACGACCCTTGGGCCACACCATATAAATTAGCGCTAGAATGGTGAAGTTCGGATAAATCGAAAAGCAATATTTTAACTGTGTTAGCTATTCGTATTATCGTAAAAGAATAGTCCGTCACAGAAAATATGTCAGTGAAAAATATTCAACTTATACAATAAAACATGAATAATAACTTTATTGAAAGCTTTTGAGAAATCGCTTTGTAAACAAACAGTATATTTCAATAGAATTTGTTGATATAACTAAAATATAAATATTATGCATGCTCACATTTCATCAATACGATTTAGTTGGATAAAGCAAATATGAAACAAAATATTTATTCAGTAAACTATCTATGCGTGGCTGATGAAAGAATATTAATAATTATTAACTGACACTAATATTATTAATAAACAGTTGGATTGATTGAAAGTTGATATTCTATATTACGTGTACTAAAATTGTAAAAGGTTTTGTCTGCAAATTACAGATAATGATGTAAATTTAATATGTGAGGCATATGTATATTCGAGGAACAAAAGCCAAAATAGTATATTTTAGGATTATATGTCTGTCTGTAGGTTTGTTCACGCATTACGCAAACACTTCTAAATGGAATCAAACGTAGTTTTCCTTATAATAAGTTAAAACATCACACATTTTACCGCAGAATAAAAATCTCATTCCGATAAAACAAATAGATACTTGATTCAAAATTCCACGCTTTTACGTCACGGGCAAAGCCAGTGTAATTATAAAAGAATAATTGCTAAAAAGGTTCTCATTTTCATTGCCATTGCTACAGAAAAAGAGGAAAACCAAGGTTCATTTAATTACATAGAAAAGATTATCATCATAGGAGATATCACCCCGATGTGGTGGTTTCACGCTTTGTTCTAACTATTTCCTCTCTGTTATCCTGCAGATAATTTTCACGAGAAGGCCGCTATCTATTCACCTTATACCCTTAGTTGCCTTTAACGATACCTATGGGAAGGAAAGGGTTCGCCTATTCTAGCCGAGGGCCTAACCGAAACATAAATTCGAAACCAAACTCATGACGAGAACAAATTAGTATTAGAAAAGTTACGTCATCTACATAATTTCCTTCTCTAAGTTAGAACTAGAGACTATTTAAATTAATGAATAAATTATTAAGACAAAAGAGACTTCATTCTTTAACCATTATGAAAAATAAAGGCCTAGTTGGGAAAGACCTGACCAAAAGTTCAAAAACTGGTAAAGAATCAATGTAAATGTTTAAAAATGAATTAATTTCGGATTCAATAAATATAATACTTACACGATTCAAGATACGGCATTAAACAACATGATATTTAAGAAACCATTGGAATATCACTTATTTTCTTACTTCAATAAATCAAAATAAGAACGTACTACTCGTGTCAAGGTAATCATTATTAAATATAATAAAGAGTAAAAGCTGTAATCTAATTCCAAGCAACGCTTTTCTCAGAACCCAATTCGCTAGAAAAGATAATATAAACCGTTCACGTACACAAAAAACCCTCACTCAAAGATGTCTTACAGTATTAATTAAAACTTAACCCTTCAAGGATGACACACAGAAATACATACGTGATTTCGTACATAAAGCTGGAGCTTTTCCCTGTCATTGCTGTTTACATATAACAACTCGACGTTGGAAAAGGCAAAGGGGTTTCAGATCGTATCAGTTAACACGCGTTTGTCTGTCAACCTTATACGTGACAGGCCTGATACGAACAAACGTGTTTATTCACACACATTTAACGTGAAAGCTGAAATGTAAGAAGAAATTGCTCCAGAAACGTTTGATGTAATTCTCTTCGTAGACGTAATATTAATTGAGGATAAAATATAAAAGTTTAATCAAAATTTTGTATCGGTGACTAAAGAATTTACTAGTATCATGAAATATTGTAAAAAGGGAAATATAATGACTATCATGAATATAAATTTAAAAATCGTTACATTTATTTAAGTACCAATAAAACCGTAGTAACCGTAGAGCGCTATAAAATAATAATAATTCGTATCGTGTTAAAAACTCACCTTATAATAAGTTATTCTGAAAGAAACTCGATAACCAAGTTCACTTTTTGTTCTAAAGTGACATTACCATACACAACACATGGGATCAAGTCAGAAAGTATTCGCACAACCGCATTCGAAATACGACGACCGGCGCGACGAAGGGACGCAAAACGCCCACCCCTGGTGACATCCAGCGGCGTACTGCAGAATAAATAGGGTTGGGAACGTATGTAACATCCCGCATCAGAGATACGGCGCATGCGTGGGACGGACACCGAAACGGGATGTCAGCTGACGGGCGGTAACTAAGGTCACTGTGTCACTGTGGGACGGATTCTTTTTTGAAATAGCACTTAAGGATATAAAGAACCCTAGCGTTGGAGGTGAGCGGAAACATGCCGACCGTGAAGATAAAATAGACGTATGACTGAATAAAGTGTCGGGTATGATGGGTTTGTATTGAGTCCTAGTTGATAGGGAACGTTGAGCCATACAGAATGTTTGATAGCATTTAAGAAACCTTTTTATGACTTATATGTACGTAGAAATAGACGAGATCTTGGTTGTTATTATCGAAAAGAGATCTAAATAAAAAGGAGTGCAATGACTTTCAGAGAAAATCATCGCAACACAGGAGAAATTAATATAATATATAAATAATTAACTATTGTGCGGCAACTTTTTTCTTTAAATCTTCACCCTGCCTTTTAATTGATAATCTAGTCAATTCTAATGATAGCAACAATTATCCCGATTGTAATCATTTTTTATAAAAAAAGGGCTGTGTTTCTGATAAAAGATGTCTTCGCTGAAACGGATACTTCAGTCCATTCCAAATATCAGTTAACCAACGTCAGAGCTACTTGATATTCGATCTTGGAGGATGAAGTGGTTCTGTCTATACTATTAGTTAGTGTGATGGACGATAGAGGCGTTATCATATTACCCACAGACTGCCTTGAGGCAGTGGTGTTGGATTGAGATGGTTACTTTGGATCTTATTTCACGAAATATATCTACGAAAAGGCACATTGACGTGCAAAAATCATAGTAGGTAGTGTCTACTACTGTATGAAAAAGTATTTTTTTTTAAGTCATCATCACGCATACATTTACATTTGACGGGGCCTGTAGAGTGCCAAAACCTGCCGGGGTCGCAGGACTAACGAATTACCGTGACCCCGGTTCGTAAAGGGCTATTGAAGGACACCGTGGATTTTATTCAGTACAAGTCTGACAGTCCCTCCCGTCCTGCCCTGGGAGGGAGGACTCATTTGATGATTTTACCACGCTAAAAAATAAAAACATACATTTACATAATATTGGGGTCGGCTCCCAGTTGAATCGGATTTAGCTGAATATTAGTTTTTTTTTGTTTTTTTTTTAATAGATGAAAGAAACTTTCTTTACTAGAGGGTAGAATCTTGTACGAAATTGATAGTTGTCTAGCCGTTTATTTCCTTTATGACGTATCGCTATCTAAATTGAAAAAGTGGCATACCTATATCAAAATGAAATGCTTAATAACTCAAAATGGAAGTTTTAATCAGCAATAAATATCTCTTTGAGTTCAAATCATCATTAACAATTTCAATTTTGACACACATTTACCTTCAATAGAAAGATTAATAGTATTCAACTAATCACATGAGCGTTTTGAATATTAATAAATACCATGCCGTGCCACAACTAATCAACCAATAATAGTTTCTGAAATTACGTTATGTAGTTATAATTAAATATAACAGTTCATCATCGATATACAAGTAGTAATCTATTGAATGACAGCAATTATGTTTTTTTTTCATTTGCGACCTGTAGCAAAGACGAGAATTTAAAGCGAGCTCAGCTAGAACGAATTAAATCCTGCGTACCGACGGAACACAGTCAAAACTATTTGGCGCTGGACTCGATGGTGGTCCTGGCTAGGCGACACTGGTGATACCTACTACCGCCAGTCGTCAACGTGGTATCATAAAACGAGGTGAAATACTAGGAGGTGGATCCCACCCACTCCAAAAAATCAGGGTGAATCTAACGATGTTTGCTTTCCTAATGAGAAACAACGCAGTAACACTTTTCTTAACATTGTAAAACAGTGACAAGTGTAGGTACGTAAGGAAAGTTTGAAGGAGGGTTTCCATTGAAACTTATCTTACCTTTCAACAGAAACAAGTAATCGTAAACAACTTTGGAGAGACAACACAAGTTAGCTCAGTCAAACACAAAAGGGCTACTAAGTCCAAAACTAATAAAAGTATCTCCGACCTAAATTGGTACGCAAATAACAATGTTTCTAATTATCTTCAACAAGAGGTTCCAGTACGAATGTGCAAACACGTGAAGGGGTAAGCAGTCCCGATAGTGCTATAAACTCAGCCCGGTTTACGATCTTCTCACAGTGCTTAGCTATAATTAGAGTTGGGACGCTATCCCGCCATGTATTCAATCACGGGATTTAGTGCCGGAACCGGAGTCCGGGATTCCGATGTGGGGCTTCTGGCTTAGTCTTTAAGGGGTTTGGGACGTGCTTTGAAAGCGGAAGAAGTTATTGGTCTTGCAAAAAAAGTGCTATCATAATACACGCTGTATCTCAGGCATATCAACACGCACGTTGTTATTTTGAATTCTGCATTTTGCGGTAGACTTCTCGCTGAACTACCCACCACAAAAAAACACAGAAAAAAAAAACTTACATTTCATAAATATAGACCAAGCGAGTCTTGTCTTATCGGCTATTGCCCAAAAATTGCGTAGAATTTTCTTAAAATTTAAAAAAATCTCGTTATGCAAAATTTTAACTTTAGATCTTTTTTTTACTCAACAAACAAAATATCAGTGATATGTATCGATATTATTGTAATGATATCGCTGGTATTTTATTTGCTGTCGTTTTAATTTTGTCGGCTACCGAACTATGTTCAACTGTGAACGGATTTGGAATACTACTCGTACAGCAAGTTTGGAGAGATCCATCAAGTCTAAGAGTTACCAGCTTTGCCGTCATTAAGCTGCTTGTGCTCTGTGGTAGCCATAATGATACAGTGACGTCTTCAAAACTAGTTTGTGAAATCCTGCTGGTTTTGTTCTTATTCATTTAGATTTTTGTAATTGTTGCCAGTGACTTCTCCTGCGTCTATGTTGATTATCCCACGGGGTTATATAATATCGGAATGAAGACTATCACTTAACCAAATGTAGTTTAGATCCATTCAGCCGTTTTGTGGTGATTGAGTACCAACATCCATCCATCGAAACTACCAAACCTTTCGCATTTTGAATTAATACCTACTAAGTAAAGATTAAGCATGCAAGCTTTTTATAGTAAGAAAGTAGACCAATAAATGTCACATGTGTCTGAATTTTCGTTTCTAGGTCATTCATGTATCTGTTTCACTTTATTTATGATTAACTTTATTTTATGAAATTCAACTTTCATCAGTTTTAACACACCAGTGCGGTAGTTCTCACGGAACCTAATATCATTTCCTAAAATTACCTGTGCGAACACCAAAGTCACGTGTGCCGAGTAAAGAATTTTATATACCGAGCAATATGAGCAAAAATAATCTAAAACACTACGGAACGGACTAAATTGGATGCTCCCGGGCGAATGAACCAAAATATTTTTTGATATTTTTTTAAGTCGTAATAGTGTTACCTGCGTGTTTTCTGCGAAGAATTACACAAGGATATGTGGATTTAAATCATAGAGTCGCCATACCGCTCAAAATACTCGCGTTTTTATTATTCGTTGACAATGAGATTTAGATAGTGTTATTTCGCTCACTCATATTAAACACCGTATCTAATGTTTCAAGTATACTGTGTGGGTTGTCTCAATGTAGACTTATCGTACAACGTCAGTTCAACTAAAGCATATCTATGATTTTACATCTATGCACAAATAATATTATGTAGGAATGTAATAACGCAGGTTTGACAAAAAGTACAAAAAGGTGTTTTGCTCTTTAAATTTATTTAGTACCTATTTTAAAATTGCTCTGCCTTTACATGGTTCTTGTTAAGTCATAATATTGTAATGCTTTTTTTTGTTGTGGGCTCGCGTTTCACCTACTCGCCTGGTGGTAAAGACATGGTGAGGTCGACGGTGAAGCACGTTTCCTTGCTTCACTCTTGAATTGAAAGACCCAAGGTTTACACTATCAGGCAATAAAGACTCTGACATGGAATTTTAACCCGCGCAGAATGAAAGTTCATGAAGTGAATGTATTAAACATTTAACTTGAACTTTGCTGTGACAATACGGTCAGAAACTCTTAGATCTTTCAAGTATTTTTCTTAACAATCCAGTCTATTTCGGTACAAATCTACGCCGACTTTCATAAAAACGAGTTTAAAATAGCGTAAACAAAAATGAAACATAGGCAGCACGAATTGAATTTCGGATATTCGGCGGCCATCCTTGTTTTGTTTGTGCACAATCTCTGTCCAGCGGTGGCCGTTATGAAATTTTTCATTAAGCCCAGTGTCAACTAGTGCCGCCTTTACTGTTCCTCCTGACTTCGGGTGTGGCGCTATTGTTCGAGGGGAAGAATTCTACGAAACCGGTAGCAATAAGAACTTAGCGGGAAATTTTGTGAATTTTGTCACTTAAGCCTTTGTCAAACAGACGCGTGGCGAATGCGAAGCGTGACGTTTTTATTTGTAATGTATGGAATTGTTTGAATCCAGTCACATAGAAACTCGAAAGCGATCCGATAGCGTGACAGAACTATCGGAATGACGTCTTGCTTCGGTTCGGTATCGCTACAGAAACGCTTCGCTTTCGCCGTCTGTTTGACAAAGGCATTAAAGCTTCCAGAAAACTATTGAAACCTGAACTCTTTAAATTATTTTTATTACATAAATGGTATGTTGTTGAAAGGTCAGAGAATTTCATACAATTGAGTTTCCGAGAAACTGAATTTTAAAGACTTTCATGAAATAACTATGGAGAGAAGTTTACCCAAGTAACTTTATAACTATAGATCAATTAAGAAAAAAAAATGTTTTGGCTATTTCACAAACCATTTGTTACCCAAAATTGCAACAAAGTACCCACCGAAACTAGATTTGTTTATTAATTGTTTTATGTACTTTCACGACTAAATTTGGAGAGGCTTTGGCCCTCTAAGAACCTAAGTAGACAGACACGACAAAGCACGGAAGTTTCGGGAAGTACCTGCGTCGGAAAGGGTAGGAAGAAACTTCTGGGTGTCATCACTGCGAAGATCGCCCAGAGGAAACGGTGGATCATACGGTGCAGGACTGCCCCGCTTGGGCAGAGCACCGCCCTGTCCTCACGACGGCGATAGACGGAGGAGACCTCTCGCGCCCGGTATTGGTCGAGACCAAGCTAGCGGTCGCCTCCTTCTGCGAAGCAGTCATGCTCGCGAAGGAGGAGGTTGGCCGCGTGAGGGAGAGAACAGCGTCCTCCCTCCACCCCAGCCGCAGTGGTAGACGCCCACGGTGACGGACGTCGGTAGACGATCTCCGGCCACCGTAGGCGCGGGCATGCGGGCAGCGAGTAATGGGCGACTCACTGTCCGACCATGGACCATGCCCGGGTTAACGGCGCTTTGTGTTCCACGGGCGCCTCAAAGAGTTTCATCAAAAATGACGGGGGCCTCTAGAGGGCCAAAGCCTGTCAGGGTCGCGGGACTTATGATTTACCGTGACCCCGGTACGTAAAGGGCTATTGAAGGAAACCGTGGATTTTAGTCAGTACGAGTCTAACAATACCTCCCGCTCTGCCCTGGGTGGGAGGACTCATTTGATGATTTTACCACGTTAAAAAAAAAGTAGCTACGCCGAACTTTGAGAGATTCTTATCTGTCAGAATTCGATATCCAGAGCCGAGTCTTCCATTTTGTTCGTAACATCGCTTCGCGTGCAGTGGGTCGCAACCTCTAATATCGTTAGCGAGAGTTTTCATTAGCACGCCGTTGGCGCAACGTTTAGTGCTCGTTACGCTTCATAGTGGACAACACGCTTTATTGTTATTATTTTTACCGTCAAACGAGATTGGATGGTATCCCTAATATTTTGGCTTACATTGTTTGCTTTCGCAATTTTCATTGTTATTAATTTTTCGGTAACATTTTAAATAAGAGTATTTTCTGTGAATTTTGTTATCTTAAAATATATTTTTAAATTCTTTAACATCTTGACATTATGAACGTAGGGCAGGTATTGTTTAGTGAAAAAAATATTTATTTTTAGACAACTTTATTAAATTATGTTGCCTTTACAGCAAGGGCATAATCTAAACATCGAATTTTATTTTTAAGACATAACAAAAAGTAATCCATTTTTTCTAGAAAAACTGAACGCGTTCAGTATACCTGGAATACCTATTAGATCACTTTCTCACGATAATTTATTGTTTGTGTTCTAATAAAGTATTAACACTGGCAGGTCTTGAACACAGTTTAAAACTAATTTTAACTACATATTATTATTAATGCGAAAGTAAGTTCGTTTATTCGTTATCTTTCATGCACAAACTACTGAACCGATATTTCTGAAACATACACGTTGTCAGGTATACAAAGATGGACATAGTATATCTTTAATCCCAAAAAAATGTACTGTTCCAGAAAAAAAAAACGTTTAAATGATAGATGGTACCCACATGTACGACCCGAATCGATTTTTAAATTCTAAATTAACTTGAACAAAATCGCTGACAGAAGCAAGTTTATGGGTAATATTCCTATTTGACGGGGCTTCCCTTTGAGGACTAGAGCCTACCGGGGTCGCGGTACTGTCTGATCAGGTAACCGTGACCCTGAAACGGAAAGGGCTATTGAAGGATACCGTGGATTTTAGTCAGTACAAGTCTGAAAGTCCCTCCTGGCCATTCCTGGGCTGTGAGGAGTCATTTGCTGATTTTACCAAGATAAAAAAAGCCGCTGTCAAAAGCTAGTTTATAATATTTCGTTTAGATTACCGTCTTGTGAACGAAGTCTACTTTTTCCCAGTCTACTAGAGTCATACTCATACGAAATTCCCTTCCACCCGAGGTGCGTGAGGCAAAGGCAGGCAATCACTTAGCACCTCGTAAAACTTGCTTCATTTCGACCGGCTGAGTGACAAGTTACTAGTTTGCTTACAATTACATAAGTTGAGCCGTTACCCTCGCTTGTCGCTTATATACTTACGACTAACTTTGAAAAGGGGTTCTAAAGGTTGGGCAAACCTAGGATCTCATTTTACTATTGGAACAATATTAAGAAAAATCCAACTATTTTTGTATTTGGCAAATAATATAACGCCTGTATAGTTGAAAATGTACGGATATGACGGAGTACTAACAGACTTTTGGCCAATTCTGTTGAAGTCTCACGTAATTAGGGTGAGCCCATTATCGTCAAATGGGTAATACTCCCTCCAGGTTTGTAATACTCCCTCCAGGTTTATCCACATGGAAATATTCGATAGTACTGTGCTCGAGGAATGTAAATTCTGTGCAAAAAAGATTCGTTGATAAAAAATTCTTCCTGCTTTTAATTCAATTTTCATACTCATTTTCTTACTTTGGAAATGAAAACAAATGACTTCAGCAGAGAATACAAAAAATCTTTTGAATCCAGGAACACTTTTAAAAAAAACCTCAGACAATCCTAATTACTTATTCCAAACACTACCCCGGAAAGTCTACACAGAAAACAAAAAACAGTCGCCAAAAAAATAAAAATAAAAGGGTGCATCCACACTGCACCACTAAAGCAGCATCACAGTGAAGCACAAATTATACGAATTGGAAAAAAGAACCGGTCGGAACTGGTTGATACCGGACAAAGGCGCCAGGCGAGGCTAATCGAACACGAATGGAATGGAAAATTTCTGCATGCCTTTGTTGTTCTTCCCTTGCTCAGTGAAACTCGTTTTCTTTCAGCGCATCCGACGCTGTTAGTGTATTTGGGTGATCTATTGGGAAAAACGAGAAAAAAGCTGCTGAATTTATTAAGGATAGTCTTTTGCAGAGTTCTATGTTTTATTTATAAACTTTTTTGTTTCCACTCTTGTGCTGCAGTGTCGGTTTTCAGATCTATTATGTTACTCGCTATTTGTTTGAGAGAAATTGATTTGGGAATAAAAGAGAAACGGAGAATGAATGGCCTGATTAAATTCTCTTCGTGCTATAAAAGTAGATGTGTCTATTGTTCGAGGACGAGTATTATATCTTCTTGAACACAACTAACGGCCAATTACTATTAATGTTAAGGGTTAGTAACATAGACTTCTTTTATAGTACTTATTAGGTCCAAATTGCAATTTTATTTAATTTTGAGAAATCATGACCGATATTTATGCATTTATGCTCATTGAAAATTTTATTGAAGAAAAACAGGAATAGGTTTTGTAGCTGCCAATCAATCAGTGACCTAGGAACGACATACTCAATGTTTTTATTTAACAACGTTAAACATTTTACTTTAAACTATTCAGATTCTTACTGTTTTATAGGAAAGAGTCTCTCTTTAAGGAATACATAAGTATAAAGAAATGTTTTACGAAACTGTATTAAATCACAACAAA
Source organism: Agrotis puta (assembly GCA_943136025.2). NCBI lineage: Eukaryota > Metazoa > Arthropoda > Insecta > Lepidoptera > Noctuidae > Agrotis > Agrotis puta. The sequence goes on along the minus strand of OW964176.2, from coordinate 18,311,359 downwards.
CTTAATTTAAATAGCAAATATTTACTGTGATTAGCTGATTACTCAGATCTAGCATCAGCAAATATTTTAATCTCATCATCACAAAGGTTAACCAGAGATTGTCATGTTAATTCCTTTTGTACGTTCAAATTAATAAATTCATCTTTTTTTTTAATAAGTCCTTTGTCCAAACATTTCAAAAGTTCTCCAGAAATATACTCGAGCACACGTTCACACTGCAAGTCAAAGCGTCCCACTTGCCTCCCACAAATCACACGTGCAGGCAGCAACTCTAACAAGCCGCCCTTACGTTACGCTGCAGTGAGAAGAGGCCCTTATGTGGCAAATCGTCGCCTTACTGTTGAGGCCACGAAGAAGACATAATCAGAAGAACTTCATGTCAAGGAAGTTGTTGTACCTAAACTTTTTTGGAATGTCGCTATCTTTTTCATGAGTTATTTATATAGTTAGAGAGAAGTGGTGGCCCAGTGGTATCGGCCCTGACTTACGAGTTGTGTAGGTCGTGTGTCCGAAACCAGCCAGGTGCATTATTTTCGCATCGAATACATGTGACATCCACCAACCCGGATGGTGGATTACAGCCCACTCCCTCTCACAAAGAGGAGGCCTGTGTTCCAGCAGTGGGAACATTTATAGGCTGATGATGATGATGATGTATACAACATTATTTCTAGTATATGCGAAACCTGAATTTAATTTGTTCAGAATCAGTACCTAACTGATTCGATTCCAATAATTTTTACACCGTTTTTTTTTTTTTTTTTTTTCAAAAAATGTTTATTTAAATTTTATTACCAGTTAATTACAATACAATCAGCGTACGGTTAGGTACCTATTGCCAAGCTATTATCACGAGTGTATAATACTGGAGACGCGGTTTACGCGGGTGTACCGCGAAATGAGCATGTTTTTGAACGGACAACCAGATAATATACAAACTTATAACCTTGTGATTTTTTATGATACGGTTTTAAAATTTTGTACATAGATTCTTTACACAAAATACTAGACAAGTGTATCGGGTTTCGCATAAACAAAAAATAATGTTGTATAGTTATAAATATTATGAATGTAGTTATATTCATAAAATCATGCCTGTGATCCCTGAAGGGTTAAACAGAAGTGTACCTGATGGTATACCCATATTTCGCCAGTTACTACTTAATCTAAACTCCATGAAAAAGAGTATATAAATAAATAATACAAGATCATGGCTGCAACTGAAAAATTCTTAGTGGAAAAACCTAATACCATACCCGGGAATCAAACCCGAGACCTCATGCTCCGCACTAGACAAGGCAGTCTCACATTCACTCACATTTCATCAGGGACAAATACAGGTTGCGAATGCCACTATGATGCCTTTGTCAAACAGACAGGCGAGTCCGAAGCTATACCGAACCGATACGAGACGTCAGTCCGATAGTTCTGTCACGCTATCGGATCGCTTTCGCTTTTCTATGTGACTGGATTCAAACAATTCCATACATTACAAATAAAAACGTCACGCTTCTCATTCGCCACGCCTGTCTGATTGACAAAGGCTTGGAAAGTTCTAGACTCGGTTAACTTAAACGGGGTTTAAAGACTGAACCTTCTATACCTTTCTATATGATGCTCAGGGTTGGAAATAATGAGCCATGCTCCTAACGGTTAATGGCTTAAGAGCCAGCTTAAAAGGGCCCACAAACATGTATAGTTTTACACTTGGCTGCAATTCTCACGCCCTTTCCAACATCTTGAGTTTTCACACATGCGTCTCTGCTTCTTATTATAATTTGGGGCTATTTTCTTCTCAGACGTTAAAGTCTTGTTGCAGGTTACATACTTTCTACAGTTTAATGCCTTTGCCAAACAGACAGGCTAAAGCGAAGCGTTTCCGAAGCGATACCGAACCGAAGCGAGACGTCAGTCCGATAGTTCTGTCACGCTATCGGATCGCTTTCGCTGTTCTATGTGACTGGATTCAAACAATTCCATACATTACAAATAAAAAAGTCACGCTTCGCATTCGCAACGCCTGTCTGTTTGACAAAGGCTTAAACGTTTTCAAATCTATATATGAGTACCAATAATAGAACGCCTGCAACTGTTACGATTTATACATTCTTCCTTCGCCTCATCTACGTTATTTTATTTCGGAACGCCACTCCAGTTGAGAGTTTATAGCACCTGACTATTTGAAGAATCTTTTTTTAGCGTGGTAAAATCATCAAATGAGTCCTCCCTCCAGAGCAGAGCGGGACGGATTGTCGTACGCGTACCGACTAAAATCCACGATGTCCTTCAATAGCCCTTTACGTTCCGGGATCACGGTAATTCGTAAGTCCCGCGACCCCGGCAGCATTCTGGGGCGTCTATCTACCTCACAGAAATCTTAATAATAAGGCAATAGAAGTCGCATAGACGCGTGACCTTGTCGCCGCGCATGTGTATCGTAGGTCACAAGTGCACGAGGAGCGTTTGTTGCGGTTACTTGTGTTATTTGAGACGCGGAGAGGTAAACATAGTGTTTTGCAGCGTATCCAACTGCGGAAACTCGTCCAAAACTTGTAACTTAACATATAAAGGAATAAAATTTCATATGTAAGTACTTAATTTTTGAAATATTGTCGTTTTTAGTAAATATAAACAAATCAAATATTTTTACCACCGCTACAACGATTTATCACGAAAAACGTTTTTTTGTCAATTCAATAACCATCAATGCTTAAGCTTGTCCATGTCTACTATTACAACTGCTAAAAGCAGCAATGGAATTATAGTCATGCGGACTCAAATGACAATTCTTGGTACAAGCCGCATGAGTTGGCCGCAATTTAGTGACGTGCCACTACTATTCTGTATCGATAAATTAATTACGTTCAGTTTGATTCTTAGTTTTACCAAATTGGAAAACATTATGATTTTATGGAAAATGTTTAAATATGAGATGTATTTTCAGTTTTCAAAATCAAAATAATGTAGAAGTCCCATACTTTTTCATTTTTACAAATTATTTGCTTAATCATTGTTCAATGTGACCCATATTAGGTATGTATTTATATTTATTTATAGTAGATCATTAATATTCTTACATATTTATGTATTGTTATTTATATAAAACTTAAACAATTTCAATTATGTTATTTTAGTTTATATTTTAATTTCAATTATGTTAAATTAGTTTAGTTTATTAAGTACTAGCACTTTGCCCGCGACTTCGTCCGCGTGGGTTACGTACTTTCCTAATTCCCCCTTTTCACCCCCTTAAAGTTTAAATTTCCAAAAACCCCTTCTTAGTGCTCCCCTACATTCTAATAGGAAGTCGTGTGCAAAATTTCACATTCCTAGCCCCAGTAGTTTCGGCTGTACGTTGATATGTCAGTCAGTCAGTTCTCCTTTTATATATATAGATTTGTAGTCCACCACTACACTAGCTACCTCCCCACTTTTATCTAAGTTCGTACATAGTCCGTCCTATTTGGTCATTGCTTTTTTTTCCATAAGGTGAAGTATTGGAGAGCCTTTGAGATTTAACTATATTATAAACTAAATGTATCTACTTACACTTATTGTTTTATTGAATCCCTTTCAATAAAATTAGTTATCTATTGTTGCTAGATTCCTTGGCGATTAACACTCAACGGAAAATTATAATTTATCGACATGAGCTCGTAGTAGTTTGCACTTGCACTGCACTATTCCTACGTGAGAGTGAGCGCGCGATATAATTTTCTGCTTTTCGCACACGTTTTTTATTGGCTGCAAGAGTCACGTGACCTGAGATTATACGTTTTTAGAAAATGTTGCGTAATGTCATCGCAAAAAGGTTTGGTTTTGTTGCAGCAATGCAAAGTGCATATGTAGGCGTTATTGTGTTTCTATTGTTTGTTTATGTGGTGGTAGCTGTGACCCGGCGACACTCTTCCCGCTGTAAGGCCTCGGCCTCGAATTTTGCGGGCAGCGGGGCGGCGGCGGCGGCGGCGGCGCTCGCAGTTCGCGCCCGCCCCGCTGCCGCGCCGCTGTTTCCGAGGGCCGGTCCATTTGAATGTATGCCTAAGATCCTGCCGCTCCCGCGCCGCCGCCGCCGCCGCCCCGCTGCCCGCAAGATTCGAGGCCGAGGCCTAAAATGTAGTACTATAGCATTTCTATTACCTTATTATTAAGATTTCTGTGATCTACCTCCATGAGAACAAAGCTCGCTGTCTAAAACAATCACATAAATAGCTATACCATATTTAGATTCAATCTGAACTCTCATTCTTCAACAATGATTTATGAAAGGCTATAAAACAAAAGGAAATTCATGTAGGTTGTGAATTTGTTTCAGAATTGATTTCCCTGACGGTGCTTATAAATGTATTGGAGGAAATGCTTTGTATCGTTACGAATATGTGTATGAAGTTGACAATACATACTGCCTATCCTTTCACGACAGTTATATTCATACAGTTATGTTCATTAAACTCCGTCTATATCTACCCACACAACTATTCAAAAACTACTTTCCTGATAGTTTTAATACTTAATAGGTACACAAACTATAACACATTATGTGGTTCAGCGGAATAGATTACATTGTTAACTAACTTACAGTATTGTTGAGATCCTCCGCCAAGAATGTTTTCGAAGTTTACAACATGCCTAATTATGAAATCTGAGCTTCGTTATTTTCATTTAGAGCTCCTTCACGTATAGTGTTTCTTATTCAGGAGTCTCCCTTTCTGATATAAATCTACTAACTATTGTTGGTAGTAATTAATTAACACGACAGAGCCACTGGGCGCCATCCCCGGCCAGGTTGGTCTGTCAATGGCACTCGTGGCATCAACCTGAGCGGAACAAAACGCCTTTGTCGCTGACGTGACGTCCACTATACGTGAAAGCGTGAAAGTGATCGTGTCTTTGAGTAATTTAGGTCAATATGCCACATACATCCTCTGCTTCTATTATGCAAGTGTTGATAAAAAATAGGAGATTATTGACCGGTAGTGTCTTCAGGGAACAAATTCATTACAATATAATGTGATGTGCTTCGCTGTAAAACATGATTTTAGACATTATCTATATATATAAAAGAACAGGGTTTTTTATTAAGACTCGACTACAGCCGAAACCGCTAAACGCAGATACTTGAATTTTGGACAACAGTTGCAGTCTACCATGTAGGGGGGCAATAAGATGGGATTTTGCGAAAGTCCTCCTCTAAGGGGGTGAAAAGGGGTAAAAACTGTTGTATGAAAAATCTTATTCCTTGGGTTTATAAACTTCAAACTGAGTACGAATATGAGTATGAGTAAATAAAAATGATTGACATTAATAGTTTTTTAAAACTACCCTCCATTGGTAATCTAGACGACGTTAAAGTTTGTATGGGAAAATCATAACGCGTTAACCGATGTATTTGAAACTCAGTATATAGAAATTAAATCAAGAATAATTGAATACGTGTCTTTGGATTTTTCGAAAATCACCCCACAAGTTGATGAAAAGGGGTATTCAAGTTTTAAGGTAAGGATATTAAACGCTGGGCACGCCGCAATCGCGGCGGTAAGACCCCTCTTTGAGGAGTGGCTGGATAGGCGTCACGGCGTCCTTACCTACCGCATGACGCAGGTCCTCACCGGACACGGAAGTTTCGGGAGGTTCCTGTGTCTGATAGGGAGGGAAGAAACGCCTGGGTGTCACCACTGCGAGGATCGTCCGGAGGATACGGTGGAGCATACGGTGCAGGACTGCCCTGCTTGGGCAGAGCACCGCCGTGTCCTCACGACGGCGATAGGCGGAGACCTCTCGCGCCCGGCATTGGTCGAGGCCATGCTGCGGGGCGAGACGGAGTGGGAAGCGGTCGCCTCCTTCTGCGAAGCAGTCATGCTCGTGAAGGAGGAGGCGGGCCGCCTGAGGGAGAGGACAGCGTCCTCCCTCCACCCCAGCCGCAGTGGTAGACGCCCACGGCGTCGGACGTCGCAGGACGATCTCCGGCCACCGTAGGCGCGGGCATGCGGGCAGCGAGTAATGGGCGACTCGCTGTCCGACCATGGACCATGCCCGGGTCGACGGCGCGTTGTGTTCCACGCGCGCCTCAAAGAGTGTCAGCATAGTGACGGGGCCTGTAGAGGGCCAAAGCCTGCTGGGGTCGCGGGACCAAGGGATTACCGTGACCCCAGTACGTAAAGGGCTAGTGAAGGACACCGTGGATTTTAGTCAGTACAAGTCTGACAGTCCCTCCCGCCCTGCCCTGGGTGGGAGGACTCATTTGATGATTTTACCACGATAAAAAAAAAAAAAAAAAAAAAAAAAAAGGATATTAAACGCTAAACGTAGAAAGCTGACTTTTGGATGGCAGTTGCCGTTAATGATGTAGTTGAGGATTAAGAAGGGATTTTGCAAAAATCCACCTCTAAGGGGGTGAAAAGGGGTGAAGACCTTTGTTTGTAAAATCTTATGCCTTGGGTTTATAAATTTGGAACTTGGCAGGAATACGAACGTGAGCAAATAAAAAAGATTGGCATTATTAGTTTTTTAAAACTACCCCCCTCTGGCGATTTAGATGATGTTAAAGTTTGTATGAGAAAATCATGACGCGCTAACTGATGGACTTGAAACTCAGTATATAGAAATTAGATAAAAAATAATCAAATACATGTTTTTGGGTTTTTCAAAAATCACCCCCTAAATTGGTGAAAAGGGGTGATTAAGTTTTAAAGGAAGGATATTAAACCGCTAAACGTAAAAAGCTGACTTTTGAATGATAGTTGCCGTTTATTATGTAGGTGAGCACTCCGAAGGGATTTTGCGAAAATCTTCCTATAAGGGGGTGAAAAGGGGTGAAAACGTTTGTATGCAAAATCTTATTTTTCCTTTGGTTTATACATTTGAAACTTGCCATGAATAAGAACACAAATAAATAAAAAAGACTGGCACTATTATTATTTTTAAACTGACCTCCATTAGTAATCTAGACGATGTTAAAGTTTGTATGGGAAAATTATAACGCCCTAACCGATGAATTTGAAACTCAGTATATAGAAATAATCAAACACGTGTTTTTGCGGTTTTCGAAAATCACCCCCTAGATTGGTGAAAAGGGGTGATTAAGTTTTAAGGGAAGGATTTTACTGTTTACTTCAATAAACTCAAAACTTGGCATACATAGTTTCCCAATCGACAAAGAACGCGTAATTATCTATATTTAAAAAATAAATCTAGCGGGTGAACATCATCGGGCACGCCGCAATCGCGGCGGTAAGACCCCTCTTTGAGGAGTGGCTGGATAGGCGTCACGGCGTCCTGACCTACCGCATGACGCAGGTCCTCACCGGACACGGAAGTTTCGGGAGGTTCCTGTGTCTGATAGGGAGGGAAGAAACGCCTGGGTGTATCCACTGCGAGGATCGTCCGGAGGACACGGTGGAGCATACGGTGCAGGACTGCCCCGCTTGGGCAGAGCACCGCCGTGTCCTCACGACGGCGATAGGCGGAGACCTCTCGCGCCCGGCATTGGTCGAGGCCATGCTGCGGGGCGAGACGGAGTGGGAAGCGGTCGCCTCCTTCTGCGAAGCAGTCATGCTCGTGAAGGAGGAGGCGGGCCGCCTGAGGGAGAGGACAGCGTCCTCCCTCCACCCTAGCCGCAGTGGTAGACGCCCACGGCGTCGGACGTCGCGAGACGATCTCCGGCCACCGTAGGCGCGGGCATGCGGGCGGCGAGTAATGGGCGACTCGCTGTCCGACCATGGACCATGCCCGGGTCGACGGCGCGTTGTGTTCCACGCGCGCCTCAAAGAGTGTCAGCATAGTGACGGGGCCTGTAGAGGGCCAAAGCCTGCTGGGGTCGCGGGACCAAGGGATTACCGTGACCCCGGTACGTAAAGGGCTAGTGAAGGACACCGTGGATTTTAGTCAGTACAAGTCTGACAGTCCCTCCCGCCCTGCCCTGGGTGGGAGGACTCATTTGATGATTTTACCACGATAAAAAAAAAAAAAAAAAAAAAAAGCGGGTGAACATCGGAAAATCAGTTTGTCTACACTAATATTTGGAGTTCGAAGATAGAAACACGCGCTGACGAAGTCGCGGGCGGAGTGCTAGTATATTCATGAAATAGAAGTTGAACTTGTTGCTTCATATAATATACTTGATGCAATAATACTTTGCTTTACCTAGAAATCAAACTCAAAACCTTCAAATGCTCAGTAGTTCCGCTTATAACCAGTAAACTATAATGAATTAATATTACGACGAGTATATTGCGACACCCTATTTCATAATTAAGTAATTGATAGGCTCGATAGATGGCTTTAGTTCTTCAAACCACCTTTGTGGAACAAAACGTCTTTGTCAGTAGCCACGAACGTCACTTCAAGGAGTGTCAGCATAGTGCCGGGGCCTGTAGAGGGCCATAGCCTGCCGGGGTCGCGGGACTTTCCCATTACCGTGACCCCGGTACGTAAAGGGCTAGTGAAGGACACCGTGGATTTTAGTCAGTACAAGTCTGACAGTCCCTCCCGCCCTCAGACTGCACAGAAGTCCGCCCTGGGTGGGAGGACTCATTTGATGATTTTACCAAATCTATATATATAAAAGGAGAACTGACTGACTGACATATCAACGTACAGCCGAAACTACTAGGGCTAGGAATGTGAAATTTTGCACACGGCTTCCTATTATAATGTAGGGGAGCACTAAGAAGGGGTTTTTGGAAATTTAACCTTTAAGGGGGTGAAAAGGGGGATTTAGGAAAGTACGTAAACCACGCGGACGAAGTCGCGGGAAAAGTGCTAGTATGAAATATTAGGGAAAATCTCTTCTCAGAATGCATGCAGCTTCAGTGAAAACTTAACTTAGTGATAACTCTCCTTACTTTCACTTTTTAGGCATAAATTATTATTAATGTTTCTGGCATCAATCACATCATCGAGGTAAACCACCAAATATTATTACCCCAAACATACGTCGCCGTCGTGATCAATCTGTGTGGAGTGGCAATTTACATAGAAATAGATACCAGATGCGAGTCCAATGGAGTTAGTGAAGTGCTCTCCAGTGCTTTGTGAATGCAGCCCCTGGCAGCTAACATCTTCAGAACCTGGTGAAATGTATGCGGGACCTCCAAGTGGGTCACAGATGAAGTATGAATATTATTATGGGAAATTTGACAACGCGTATTGTTACCTCCTTGACATCGTACGGAATGATTCATAATTACAATTTTAACACGTTGAGTGTGATACCAGGTCTAAAACATCTTGTATTACGGTCACAGTGCTGCTAAGAAAAGTATAGACTTCCTTGTCGTGCAGAAGGAATAACTTTCAATTTGATTCGGTGTAGGAAAGAGATGAATATTATATTAGCCAAGAAAAAGGATTTATTTTTCTTAAATGTTACAGGGTCTATAAGCCTTATATCGCCACTATTGATTTTAAGACCAGGTATATAGACCTCTCGCGCCCGGCATTGGTCGAGGACATGCTGCGGGGCGAGGACGGAGTGGAAAGCGGTCGCCTCCTTCTGCAAAGCAGTCATGCTCGCGAAGGAGGAGAAAGAAGGAGGCGGGCTGCGTAAGGGAGAGGACAGCGTCCTGCCTCCACCCCAGCCACAGTGGTAGACGCCCACGGTGACGGACGTCGCAAGACGATCTCCGGCCACCGTAGGAGCGACTCATTTGATGATTTTACCACAATAAAAAAAACGGTATACAGACCTTGTACTACAGGAATGGAAAGTATAGAAAAATCACAGCCGCAGCGAACATGTTAAGGAGGTAAAACACAATTGGTAAAATAAACCAGTGTTAACAAATGTAAAATATAGATTATACAAATAATGTCTACTGAGCTACGAGCTGGGTCGTCTGTTCATCGTGGCAAAAAGTTCAAATATGTTTGACCTAAAATTCAACTGAACTCTGCTTGACGCCAGCTTGACGACAAAATATAGAATATCTGTACATTAACTAATGTTTAATTGTTTTTATCCATATTAACATGTTCTAGGACACTTGAGTTTTTTTAAATATCCCAATATGACACTTAAAAATTCCATTCATTTTATCATACCGCCTATAGCCGTACTACCATATTACACATATTTTTAATATTTTGTTACGACAAATACGGCCATAGACGTTGACGCCTATGGGCGGGACGTCATATCAGTAGTAACAATAAACAATGAAATGAGAGTGTGCAACAAAGTGCACCGCCCTTAGCCGGACTGTCACGTAGGTAAAGGTATATCGAGTTAACGGCGAGAGGCGGTCTGTCCCGGAAAGGGTTAAATAAGACTGTTTATTAAAATTTATTGGGATTCCCGATTTTTTATGGTAGGATTAAATACCGTAATAGAAAAAATGTGCTTGTTAAATTGAAAAAATTAAATTAAGTTTAAAGCGACAAAAACGTAGCATGACGCCTGCAATCCCTGTTTTAGTTCTTTAAACAGACCCCCTAAAACAAACCTTATTGTCATCCACCAGATATAAAGACTGACTGTCCCTGCATTTGTGAAATATCGATAGTATTTCACCTGATCTGGGAATGGAATCTAGAACCTCAAGCTCAACAGTATTACTTGTGAGCACTGCTAAACCAACGAGGCATTTCTCCATCCGAACTCGAATTCGTAAACTTCTTAAACATTTTAACAGCTGATAAAATGGCCCACTTACACACTAGACGTCTACACTACTACCGACGTGACGGTGCGATCAACATCGCCACCTACTAGGCTCCAGAAGTTTAATAATACGTACCATCACTACTAGAGAAGAAGTACAGAATAGAAATAACACAATAGGTCACCAAAGTGAATTCTTGAAGAAACCGTCGTAAGTACAGTACCACTGATGTATACCTCCATTACAATGTACATACAAAATGTAGCCATTGACCCAGTTACCGCCAGGGCTGCCGTGCACCACATTACATGTAACTCTGGTAAGCGCTCTTTAATTAGCTACTAATGTTTTTTTGCGAAAATATTTTTTTATAAACTGATGCATTCCGTTTTTCGTAAACGAAATTGCGCTGTCACGGCCTTTTTGAGATGAGAGGTTAGAGCAACGACTATTTTTTTTGCTTTTTTTTTTAGTGATTCACCCTAGAAGCATCCTTTGACTGAGAATTTTAGGAGTCTCTAAATACTCATGTATACCACCAAAGGGTCAATCATCTGTACTTTTAATTTCAATGCCTACAACCTGAATAAAAAAGTTAGTGCCTTCACCAGTCATGACTTCCAAATTATCACATCTTCTAATATCTGTCTCCATGATAACCCTGCGCGCATCGCAATTCCGCAGCCCTCGTGGCGAGATATCGAGAGGTTCGTCGTCGAGTGATCGCCGACCGCTCGAGTTCAATACTCGCTGCTGCAAATTGTTTCCAACTACTCGATACCTAAGTTTTTGCCGACAACACACGAGTAGCCGAGACTATTGCTATTTGAGAATGTGAACACTGGAATAAGAATATTGGCGAAAAATATATTTTTATATTTTAAGTTTATGCTTCATGTCTATACTTTCAACTGGTCATTGAATCCTAGTACTTTTCATGGAACGACTGCCGATCTCATCACTGATCATAATAGTTCAATCGCTTAATAAAGCAAATTATCACTTGTTGTTTCACAAGTTTGATGAGCTAGATATTAAAACAGAATAGTAGAAGTCACTGTAACCCATTAAGCAGTAATTCCAACATCGTACGATTCCCGAAACGATTCCCGCTAATGACAATGCTGAAATTTAAGGATTATAAACATCAAGATTACAAAATTAATGAGAACCTGATGACAATTTTATCCCTAAAACCCTTTGCAGTGTAAGCAGAAACACAAAACCCGACAGAGCTACGTCTAAGGCCCTTAACGACATCGCCTGATGAAACTAATTATAGTCGTTAATTATCAGCTTTTGTTCCAATTGTTAGACCCGGTCTATTTTTATTATTTTATCTTCGTACTCAACTGTATTGGCGAGTTCCTATTCATATAACAATGGGTACTCTACCGGTTGTATAACAGGAGTATTTCATTAATTTGAGTTCTAAGAATAATTGTTGAGGTTTCAATTTGTAAGGATTTCAATTTACTTAATATTCCATCGTCGACCTTGTCTTAGTCACTCCTGTCGTAGACTAAGGTCAAGAGCAAACCCATCGAACATAAAAAAAAAAAAAAAATTCATTTTATAACCCTGTACTTTGTTTGTTTGAATGCTGCGATCCTTAGTAGCCGAGCGGCAAATGAAATTACTAGTTCTAGGAAAGCACCAAAAGGAGTCTTTGTTGATAATAATAATCTGAATGCTGGCTCCACTTCTCTTTGTGAGTGAATTCACGTTAACTAACTTTTTCTACAAAGCCGACTCAACAATTCAATACATTACAATCAAACTCGAAACAAGGCTAAAAATACGAAACTAACTTTTATTAACGTTTAGCGCTCGCCCGACTTTTGTTCTTACTTAGTTTGCAAACTGTTGCGTTCCGTTCGCTGCATCAAAATGGTAGAATTTTGTTGAAAATTTAACTGGAAGAGTAAATGAAAAGAGTATGGATATATGCGAAAAGAAAAAAAATTCATAATTTTGTCTGAATCAGTCCAAGCCAAGATGAAGATGCGAAGACTTGCTGCCGATTATGTTACTTCCCTGCGATATGTTTTAGTATGAATTTTATGACTGGAAAAAATATTGATCATTACAATTGGAGAGGGACTGATTTTGTTTCTTTAATAACAGCAAAGTATCCGCTTGACCAAAAAATCTGAAACATCAAAATCAAAATCAAAATCAAAAGTTTTTATTTCACATAGGCCCATGAGGGCACTTATAAAACGTCGACAGCAGGTGCACGGTTCGGGTTGGTCGATTCCATGGAGAAGAACCGGCAAGAAACTCCATGGTTACTCTTTTAAAATATGGTATAGTTTTACAAACAGATTGTTACAATTTTTCGATGCTTAGATATGTGAGAAAAACGTAGGCCTGGTAACAAGGGGGAAGTCCTAACTAAAATTAGTGCTACAAAAGAAGAAATATATATATATATACACACGACTTACAATGTTCTCACATTCACAAACAAAGAGTAAGAAAGAATCTACACAAAAAAGAAAGCTATAAAAGCTGGGTTAATTCTATAATGTCTTACAAACTGCAACAAATCTGGACTGGTATTAAAACTAAGGCAATATAATATTGCAAAACGAACACAATAATAAAAATAATAATAAAAAATAAAAAAACTATATACAGAAATAAAATGGAAGAATCCTATTATCCTAACACGTGGAGGAGAGAAAATAAGTGCTGCTGCTGAGCTGCCAGGGAAGCCACATGTGCAGAAGAGAAGGAACTATTGCCACACATCCTTGTCTTCAACGTAGTCCTTAATTTTGTAATATGCTTTTTTAATAAGGACACGTTTAATGTGGGTTTTAAACTTTCCCTCAGTTAGTCCAGTGACTGACTTAGGTAATTTGTTGTAAAAACGTATGCTGTTTACAAGGAACGACTTGCTCGTCTTTGCTAATCTGAATCTCGGTATTACAATTTCGTGTTTACTGCGTGTATTGATATTATGAAAATCGCTTCTAGTCTTGAAGAGTCCTAGATTTTTGCGTACATATAGAATGTTTTCTAAAATGTAATGTGAAGGCAGTGTTAAAATATCAATTTCTTTGAATTTCTCTCTAAGAGACTCACGAGGGCCCATTTTATAAATTGCGCGGACCGCCCTCTTTTGTAATATAAAAACTGAATCTACGTCCGCTGCGGAACCCCACAGCAGAATGCCGTATGACATAATACTGTGGAAATAAGCAAAGTATACTAGCCTAGCTGTGGCTATATCAGTTAGCTGTCTTATTTTCCTTACCGCATAAGCAGCAGAGCTTAACCTACCCGAAAGAGTTCTAATATGGGCGCCCCACTGTAATTTGGAATCAAGAGTAATACCCAAGAATACAGTTTCTGCAACAGCATCGAGTTTATTGCCGTCAAGTTTTAAGTTTAGACCCACTTGTAGAACATTTGGTAACGAGAACTTAAGACACTTTGTTTTGTTCGCATTCAGTAATAGATTGTTAGCTGCAAACCATTTCGAGAGAACACCTAGACTTTCGTTTACATGTAAAACATCCGTATCTTTTCTATCTATTTTAAAGATGAGCGATGTGTCATCAGCAAAAAGAATTATATCCGATAAGTTGGCCATCATGAATGGAAGGTCGTTGATATAGACAAGAAATAAAAAAGGGCCAAGAATTGAACCTTGAGGCACGCCCATCTTGACCAGAGACCCAGATGACGTTGCCCCATTCACATTAACTTTTTGCTGCCTGTCTGATAAATATGAGAGAACAAGGCCAGCAGCTTGATCACGTATTCCGTAATGATGTAATTTACAAATTAGTGTATTATGATCAACGCAGTCAAACGCTTTGGAGAGGTCACAAAAGATACCAATGGCATCCTGAGATTTCTCCCAAGATTCCAGGATGTGACTGATAAGTTTAACTCCCGCGTCAGTCGTAGACCGACCTTTCGTGAAACCAAACTGCTGACCATGCAGAATTCCATTTGAATTAAAATGTGACAACATCTGATTCATCGGCATTCAAATCTCAAAAGAGCATAAAAATAATTCCCCCGCAACTAAAGCACCCTATTAAACAAAAGATCTAGGCGAAAAATTCTTTTACAACGAGTGAATTAAAAATGAATTCAAAATAGTCCGCGTTGTCACATTTAGCGGGAAATTAAATACTTTCAACGGCCGACCGACTCAACTTTTGATAGAAAAAGTTGGCCTGGGGTGAGAAGAGAGTGATAAACACAATTAAGGCTCCTTCTCACTCGATCGAGCTAAAACTTTTTAAATTCCCTACATCTAACCTTCAAGGCCCCACCTTTATTAATCAGGAACCCAATTAAATATCTTTTTCACGCCAGTCTGAGTACATTTTTGTTTACTTAAAGGGGATGTCCGTTATAGCGCAGGATTTACATATTTTGATGAGGGGCTGAACAAATACAGGCCGAATGAGTTGCCACGCTCGAAGGGAAATGAAAGAGCAAAGTTTTGAAGGCCGCTGAGTATTTTGTTAAACATTTTTAACTAAATACAGTAGCTATCAACTTTGTTTCAGGTTTTAACTTGTGAAAGTATAAAACAAATATTGTTAATAGTTGAAGCAACATGTTTATATTTGCTGTTGGATTTGTAAAACATGTTACGAAAAAATTTAGTTTTAATTCCAAATTTTTTTCTGCATCCGAGCGCGGTCTAGTATTGGCGAAATTAAAACTACATGACATATATTTGCAACAACATTTTGGATGGATTTGCACAAAGTAACGCATGCGTCATTAACTTATGTTGGTATTATTTTTATTTTGGAAATGTAAAATAGTTGCTATTAGTCCATTGTGACTAAAATTTCAAACAACGTTATGTATGTCGATTTAAAGGACGATTTTAGTATCCAAAACATAGGGGAGAAATATGAAGGTTTTACCTAACTTATCTGCATATAACAGGAGGAAAAGTATGCAGGTTTTCCGAACATTAGGATTATAACACCTTTTCTGGGTAGCACCTGTTAAAAACAAGGGTACGCAAGTGGGGAAAAACTGTTACTTTAGAATCGTTGGAATTCATCAGTTTTATAAAATGGTTACCGAGTAAAATTTTTAACGAAATACCTTTTTGTTCAAAAGATGCCAAACACAGAAAGAGGTCTTAACTGGTCTTAAAGTTTGATAACTTTCCTTACTAACTTTTCTTGCAAGCACGTGTAAGCTTTAATTTCGTGAATAATAAAATATAAAGTGAATTTGGGAACAGTACAAAATCTTTGATTCCCATGGAATTCCAAATAGTCGCTTTAATGTAGTAAATATTTCAGTATTAGCAGTTTTTAAGCGAGAGATGGAAAAAGTTTTACTACTTAACAACTCAATTTGAACCCTAAGAGTAGGGAGGGAGTCGCGAGGGCTGGCGGAGGGCAAGTATCGACCTACCCGACCCCGTACTCGCCGTCTGATGACGGAATAGTCCCGGGTTGACGGAGCGTCATCTGACGAAATGTCAGCAAACAGACGGGGCTATAGGGCAAAACGCCTGCAAGGTCACAGGTTGTGCTAAACAGGATACCGTAGTCCTGAAACGCAAAGGACAACAGAAGGAACAAGGTAATTTTTAGTAAGTGAGATTCTAGCAGTTCTTACCGCTCCTCACAGAGCGGGACTCAATTGATGATTTCACCACACCAAAAAAGTATTCAGGAATCAAAATCATTTCAATTAGCTAGAACATCAACTATTTAATTATTATCTATCACCTTTCGACCCGACTTCAGCAGAATTTTGATACTATTTGTATACAATTAACTCCAAAATTCTATCAGAAGGATCCGTCGACAGCCTGCATATGTTCATTTGCCTTGAAGCACTCCATTTGATTCGATTTTCCAAGCTATGGAGCCCGTTAATGCACGTCCAACACACTTAGATCAATGCTACAAGACCGGGCTGGCTGAAATTGGATTGGCTGGCTCGTGTCATGAGTGATAATCCTTACTGATAGCTGGTGAGATGGAATGATCTAATTAGCTCTCTTGTGTGGCAGAACAGACAGTTCTATTATGACTGCTGTCTTCATTTAATGTAGGATTTAATTTTGACTGCTTTGTTAAGTCTTGCGGTCGCGAGGTTTCGATGTTTCCACTCCCAGGTCGAGCAGTGTTGTTGGGTTTTTCTATTAGGAAGTCGCAAGACCATCACCGGCCACCGTAGGCGCGGGCATACGGGTGGCGTGTAATGGGCGACTCGCTGTCTGACCATGGACCATGCTCGGGTCGACGGCGCGTTGTGTTCCACACGCGCCTCAAGGAGTGTCAGCATAGTGACGGGGCCTGTAGAAGGCCAAAGCTTGCCGGCGTCGCAGGACTCACGAATTACCGTGACCCCGGTACGTAAAGGGCTATTGAAGGACACCGTGGATTCTAGTCAGTCAAGTCTGACAGTCCCTACCGCCCTGCCCTGGGTGGGAGGACTCATTTGATGATTTTACTACGATAAAAAAGGCATATTGTTCTAATTTTAGGCGAAATATTGCAGATCAAAAAAAAATTAAAGATCGAGTAAATCTTCTATGGGCAACGAGTACACTTTTGAAATTGAAGTATTTCCTTTACGTCACGCACTGGTTTGAGCGCCTCCCGATGTAAATATATCTCGGATAAACATAACTAACACTTGGTACAAGGGACCTTGTTGGCGTGAAAACTGTGGGCGTTTATTGTCTTCATGACGAACTAAAATTAATTTTAAGCCTAATCTTGTAATGGAATTTCCACCCACTTACTCCTTGTGGAAATTTTGTGATTATATAATTACGATTATTATAATTAGTTCTGGTGAGAATTTATCTTTTTATTAACTAGGAGTTTGCTATTGACTTTAATCTAGCCTAGAAGCAAAAAAAGCAAGCAAACAACCGTCGGTGACTTTCTACCTAAAGAAAACATACAACAAGGATTTTTTTCTTGACCAAATACGATTTAAAAAAATATGCTTATACTAGTAATCCCAAACTTGCTTTGATGTGTGATGTTCTTATAAACTTGAGAGCATTTGACTCTTTGAAATAACAACAGTCTCTGGTGCATTATAGATAGCTTTTGATAAGTGGAAAGTATAAACTAGAACAGTTAGATGAAAATGCAATGCATTATGCTTATGAAACTGCCTATCAAGATTCTGCAAAATAAATGCGATCTTTACTATCTAGATCACGTACAGACTGAGACCACCAGACCTCCACCAACGTAACACGTTCTAGGCCAAACACAGCCCTTAGCCGCATTTTAATGAAAGAATCCATTTTGTGATGACCCCAAGTCAACGCTTGGCCACGACCTACGCGCTTCCGCGGCACGCACGTTGTGAAAGGCGACAGAGGCAAAAAAAAACGGTTTGCGCAGTAACAACGATTGGCTGCTGCGCTGCAAATTCGATATGCTGCGGGTTCAATTAAGGTTTAATTCACGGAACTAATAACAGATGTTTCGAGTCTGGCTATTAGTGTATGTAATATTTCTAACTCTTAACAGGAGAATTTCTACAACCTAAAAGGTTTCTAAAATAAAAAATAAAAATGCGTACACCATAAGTCACTACGATACGTTTTTAGATTACAAACTTTTTACACCGGTAGAAGATGGCCAGGCCTAAAATTTAATCAGCCAACAGGTCCGTTGTAAGTTATATAAATCTTACAATACACACGCGAAAACAATGAACGAGACGTGCGGGTCGCTTGACGCCAGTCGCATCGTCTGAAGTCGTAGACGAGGCAGGTTTTAAAAATGCGTGCTATTTAGGCGACGCAACTACACAGGTCGCCTTACAAACGTTGGTAACACAGGTTTTTACAAACGAATTTTTTGCTGACTTTGAATGGGCTAATGTAATTTTTTTGTAACCACGACGGTTTTTGTTTATGTCGGTTCTTTTCATTGTAGAAAATATGTGAATCTTAAAATGTGAACTGTTTGTTGTTTTTTCAACCCTTACGAAACGAAATACCTCTATTTATACAATAAGTAAATACATGCCCAAACATTATTTACTCTGATGAGATTTTTAAGCATTTTATTTACATAACCATAATAATTAGAGTTTCTTCATGACTTTTCCTTCACTGTTTTGAGAGCAGGGGTGATGAAAATAATTAACACAAAGCAAGGTGTCTGTCTGGGTGCAAATCAAAGACCATTTTTATTGGGATATTCAAAACTGGTATCTAATTATACTTTATTAAAAATGGACTTGAAAGATAAAATCTTACTTTTATGGTAGTGCAGATTTTCTGAACATTCCATCTTAAGAAAATCCAAGTCATTAAATTACTTTGGATATATAAAACAAACGTATCTCAAACGGTAAACAATCATTTTAAAAATCTCTTCCGCAGCGGTACCGCTCTGTACTAGTAATGTGCCCAAGAGACTGGCGACGTTGCCACTTTCTATGGCAACGTTTAGCCTCTGGCCAAAGTAAATTATGTACATTTCTTACAACTTGAAATTTTTAGCATATTATTTTAATAGCTCAAAATATTAGTACAGAACTATCTATTAAAAATAAATAAAAATGGGTTCTGTACAATTAAAAGTACATAATTATGTTTAGTTCATTTTCATCTTCAAAAAAATAAATTTTTTAAATAAGATTCACTATACATTTTCAGTCACCATATATTGATGCACGGTTAGCGCAGTGGCTGAGCGATTGGACTGCTGCACAGCGTGTCGCGGGTTCTATCCCCGCACGGAACAAATATTTGTATGACCTATAAGTAGTTATTCCGGGTCTGGGTATTAGTTTATGTGAGTTTCTATGTTTGTAAATGCACCCACGATACAGGAAAAAATCCTAGTGTGGAGCAACATTAAAAAAAAAACAAACAATAAAATTGGTGCAACGTGACATCAATATACTGTGACTGAAAATGTATAGTGAATCTTATTTAAAATTTTATACAAGCAACATTTAATTATTTTTTTACCAAAAATTCATCCAATACCAAACGCTCAGTTGTTTTCAAATCCAGGATTAAAATGTATGAGTCTGAGGAATTTTTAATTTCAGCCTCGAGCCCCGGACACTACCGGACACGTCCGGACACGGTCGCCTGTCCAATGTTTGCGAGGCCTTCTTATATATTAGGAACAGTATTGTGTCTGAACCGTTTGTATTAGATTTATGTAAAACGGGCTGCGAAAGAGACATGGGATTAAGTTATTGTGAAGAATAGTTTTACATGAAGAAATAGCTTGTCTTGCGAGCTCAACGAAAATAAATGTGTTTTTCTGAACATTTTAGATTCAATTTTTATTTTGAATGGGGTTTAATTTTTTGTAAGTTGGTGGGACGGCTGAGCGATTCCGCTGGCGGTGGTACTCACCACAGCCGCTTGGCTCGCGACCACCATCCTGTCGGAATTCAGCGCCAAGGTCTCATCTATGCTTTTGGGCTTGATTAAGACCAAGCACAAACCAATGTCATCATCATCTGCATCAGTTCGACGATGCAGTTGAATAATATCAGTATTTTACATGGAGCAACTGCCTATCCGACTTCCACAAACCAGTAACTGGGTAATACGACATGCCTTGGTAAGATTCGTTGTAAGTACATAAAAAATGTGTTGCATTCGATTTCAAAATAAATTATTTAAATATTTTGCAATATCAATAATAGGTATGTTAATTTTATGCAAAGATCGAAGTCTAAAATAAAAATATAATAGGACTCAAACTCAGAAAACAAAATGAAAAAAAAAATGTTTTTGGAAAAACTTGTCTTAAATTTCTGTCCACAGATTCCTTACATTATTAAACGAGCTATTATTTAAACAAAGTTCACTGCCCTTCACCAAAATCAAAAACAAACAACAAAAGAGGATTAAAGAAAAATCCACTTTGTAGGCACCAGAAATAAACCACTCTCGCGCAATTTAGCGTAGCACGAGGATGTCAGGGGGTGACAGCCGTCATGCCCTAATCCCCCCTGTCCATCACTGGGGGTTCACGCTAGGCACTGGGTAAAAGCTACGTCCATCTGTATATATGGAGTATGAACGAATTAAGTATTCATGATGGATGAAAATAAAAGGAAGGGAGTTACACGAAAATTTGACGGGTGAAAAGGTCAATTAGAATTGACTGGGTTACGTTTTATGAGAGATAAGTGTTTGATTGGGCAATTTAACGATTGTTATACTATTATTTATATAATCAATTTTAATTTTTATAATCAAGAACGAATTTAGTGGTCTAGTACATAAATAGTTTATAATCTAGATTAACACTTAAGATACTTGCCAGGTAATGTCACCTTAGGATCATTCTCGAGGTGAAACGTTGGCAACAGCTACGACACATATACGCAACGTATACGTGTGAATTAAATAGGTACTAGTGTTTATTTAATTGCTGCATTACCGCTGTTATTTACAGTTAAATTTTCCTAGCAATAATCGTACACACGGTGGAGCATTCGGTGCAGGACAGCCCCGCTTGGGCAGAGCACCGCCGTGTCCTCACGACGGCGATAGGCGGAGACCTCTCGCGCCTGGCATTGGTCGAGGCCATGCTGCGGGGCGAGACGGAGTGGGAAGCGGTGGCCACCTTCTGCGAAGCAGTCATGCTCGCGAAGGAGGAGGCGGGCCGCGTGAGGGAGAGGACAGCGTCCTCCCTTCACGGCGCGTTGTGTTCCACGCGCGCCTCAAGGAGTGTCAGCATAGTGACGGGGCCTGTAGAGGGCCAAAGCCTGCCGGGGTCGCGAGACTCACAAATTACCGTGACCGCGGAACGTATAGGGCTACTGAAGGACATCGTGGATTTTAGTCAGTACAAGTTTGACAGTATGGGTGGGAGGACTCATTTGATGATTTTACCACGAAAAAAAAAGCAAAAATCGTACATAATTATGAGGATAATTTGCAACCTGTTTATCTTGAATTATTGAATCCAATAAATAGGTTATATTTATTTTTCCTTTTTAATTCACTCTTGTACAATGTATTTTTTTATTATTGTTTATTACAATAAACGTATCAATATATTACCTAGATATAGCTGATAAATAATCAATATAAAAGAAGAACAAAAACCTAAAAGCCCATATAATGTAAATGGTTCTGATTTGACTTCATAATTTCAGACTTCATTTTCAGTTACCAAATTGAGGTAACTGAGTACCTAAAAGAGGCCTCAAAAATGTAATTCATTATTAAAATAACCTCAATAAAAAACTCTGCTTGCGAAGCCCCAAAAAATATCGAGTTTCGAGATATCTTTGCTATTACAAAAGCTTATGTACTCCGAAATGTAATTGTGTTTCGCGAACAAAAGAAACCACTTGGAATTTATAACAATAGGAATATTTAAAATCATTACCTAGTGGAAAGTTCAAGGTTCACACGTTGTATTGTTAAAAGAAAGCATTATCTAAATGGAAAACAAAACTAGAAAAGGGTCAAGATGAAGGTGCTTCTTGAATGATGGAACAACTGTGGCAAAATACTTTCTTAACAATACTGCGGGATTGGCTGAAAAAAGTGAGGAAATCAAGTTTTAAATTCCATTTTTTTTTAGAAATCCCTGCCGCACACTAGGAATTTCTCCTGTGTCGTGGGTGTATTTACAAGCATTGAAACTCATATACACAAACACCAAAACCCGGAATAACTACCTGTAGGTCCTACAAATATTTATTCCGCGGGAATCAAACCCGCGACACGCTGCGCAGCAATCCAATCGCTGAGCCACTGCACTAACCGTGTCGAAAAATACAATATTCCAAAGTTGCAGGGTTGGCAACGCGCAAGCGACATCTCAGGTATTGTGGGCGTCAATAGACAACGATGACCGCTTTCCATTAGACGGGCCGTATGCTTGTTTGTCACTTATATAATGTAAATGTATAAATAAAACCGTCAAAAATTACCTTTTAATAGTTTAAAAGAATAAGAAGCTCTGATAATGCATACATAATTGCAAAAATCAGATAAATACAACCAGAAAAAATGGCGGAACGAATAAAAATAAATAAAATCCGGTTTCATAAAGTTTCCAAAACAAATGACGGCTTTGTGTATCAATTGACAAGCTTTAGCGACGGGGATCACCACAAAATACAGATAAAACAGGTAAATCCTTCCCATTGGTCGCGTGATTGCCCGGCTGATGTTTTAAATGCTATCCATAGAATTGAGGATTGCCTTGTTAAGGTACGGTCAAACTGGTGCGAAGTAAAATGGAGAATAAAGCAAGGACTGGGATACTTATTGTACTTACTAAATTGTCGGACTGATATCAGCAGCTAGTTCATAACTTCACAGCTAAATTTACAGACGTACTTATCTTAATGTAAATCAAAACCATAACGGTTTTCCCACTCGTTCTCTATTGTTTTTTAATTTTCTAATATCTTCACCACCTTTCATTGCCGTGGAACTTTTCTTTTGATCAACCGTTGACTCTTCCTTTCAAGAGTTGTCCTCTCAAATAAAACATGATTATACCGTAGAATTACAGTGAAACTTTAACCATTGTATATTATCGAAAGTAAGCCTTTAAAAATCACTTTAGAACCTCGAAATTTAAACTAAACTAAAAATAATTGATTCTACACTAGTTGTAGACAAAAAATATTACATCTGTCGATGTCCTGGAGCTGCAACCAGTCCGCAACTTATCCGCAGCAGTTAGATTCAATCCTTAATCCCATACGGTACGGTACGGTATCGGGGGACGAAGGATTTAAAATTATTTCTTATTTTTGATGAACTTTACTTTGTATTTTTTTTCTTTGTTTATAACAACAAAACACTAATACTAACAGAGCGTTAAGAACCTAACCAAATAATAAACTTGCGACTGAAAAGAAACATAGATGAATGTGAATATTTGATTTCTTGCAAGCACATTCAAAGCATTAATGGATGTAATATTTCTGTTAGATTTTTATATAAAATCATCACAACTGTAATATGAAATGTAGTTATATGTAACGATCTACTTTGGTTACCCTATTTCATCAACGCAGCACAAGAGCTTGTTCTCATAAAAACATAAAAACGAATGAGTATTTACACTTGTTAACTACGTGTTACGACAACTCGAGGCAAACAAAACAAATATTGTTAACTCCCCTTAAACCAATAAATCTTTATCAGATTACGTAAACACGATTCCCCAATACAGTACCCATTTGATTGTACAGACTAACAAATGAAACCTTAAAATTGCTGGAAAGGCAGTAAATATTAGGACAAAATTGCTTTTCAGGATTCCGTAGCTAGAGGGTACCAATGGGGAAGCATTATTATAGTTTATCTATAGGTTGTACCTTGGGCATGCGGGCGGCGAGTAATGGGCGACTCGCTGTCCGACCATGGACCATGCCCGGGTCGACGGCGCGTTGTGTTCCACGCGCGCCTCAAGGAGTGTCAGCATAATGACGGGGCCTGTAGAGGGCTATAGCCTGCCGGGGTCGCGGGACTTTCCCATTACCGTAACCCCGGTACGTAAAGGGCTAGCGAAGGACACCGTGGATTTTAGTCAGTACAAGTCTGACAGTCCCTCCCGCCCTGTACTGGGTGGGAGGACTCATTTGATGATTTTACCAAGATAAAAAATAAATAAATAGGTTGTACCTTTTCCTGCCGAGGCCACGGGACTGTCAAAACAGGTATCCAGGGTCATCTTGGAACGTAAAAGACTTTTAAAGGAACACCGTGGATTTTAATCGGTATGAGTCTAACAGTCCCTTTAGCTCCACCCTGGGCGGGAGGACTTTTTTGTGTCTGTGTGGTCGTGATAACAACTAAAAAAAAATACAAATGTAATAGTAAAGGCCTACCATACATCGCAAAATACGACATGACATAACATATTATTTTTTATCTATTTAAAATTAATTGTACAAAAGCCTTAGCATGAATTCTACGTATACAGTTTGAAGTAATAAGACGTAAATTATAAGTAAAATAAAAACCGTCTCTATTGCACGAACGAGGAACTAATTTAATACATTAAATTAACGTCTAAGTCTCCCTCACAAAACTGAAAACTCGTGATAAGGCCTCGGTAGTATAGAACGGAACCTTTTGTATGCGAGTCGGTCTCGAACTTAGCCAGTTTTTTTTTCAAACACGTTGAATATTCAAACAGGCATTGCGGCCATTTTAATAATATGCTTACGTAAACCGGTTTCATATTACATATCCCGTTCAATTAATTTTACAATTCTGAATGAATTGAATTTTCAGCTGTATTCATATATAAAACTGATATTCAATAGCTGAGTTTAGTTGAACTGATATTCTATTATTTGATAGTGAAAAGTACAGTTTTTCTGAAATTGAGTATTGAGATACGAATTTGAAGATAGTGTTACATTAAAAAATAGGAATAATTGTAAGGTCCATACGTCTCTTACCACCAGCTGCCAGCGTAGATTGCCATGAGACTAACGGGTTCTGTTCGCATGAGGTGTTGATTGAAATAAAAGAGATGCTTCCGTCTTCTCAGCTATTTAATATTGGTGCACACTTCAATATGTAAGTACAGAATCACAGCACTTGTCAAGCTTCCTTACAATGTTAGGTTATACTTAGATATAACACTTACTTCAGGTACAACATACAACCATCTATCCAGGTCGAACCGTGGATATGTAACGCAGACAGCATTCGCAGCCTGTGTGATTTGTAGAATATAGCACGTGGCTTGGAACCAGAGCTTGTCCTAGCTTACTTCATAATTATGTGCCAAGCGTTGAGAAGACGTCTTTTTATTTATATATTTAATTTGAAATTAATGGATGGATGGAACCCTGAGAACAATATCAGAAAGAAATCCGTGAGCATTTCAATACACCTTCATGGCGGGTGATGCCATGTAATTCTAACAAAATAGGAAATAATTATGGATACATACGCATATGCGGTTCCTTTATATTAGTGCATTTTCATTTTAGCCGCTGTACCACGCCTTGTCCGCGTCATGTATTATTTAATTAAATATTGTTTTATTTTTAACAATCCGCGTCTTAATCGCGTGTCCAGGTTCCAAGAAAAAAAAAGGAAACCAAGTTCAATGTCATCCTATTAAACCACGCTCAGACCAGCTTCTAGGCTTTTGCCTTTTAGACCATGCGTTATCTATAATTAAACGCAATTCAACTGAAATCTATCACAATTAATTATTTGAATTTTATCTATGTACTTATTATATTTTATTTAAAATTATAGTATCGAGAAAATAAATATGTTACTCTCTAACGCCATCTATTATCACTATTGCACAATTAACTGTAACTATTTACTATTAGTTCGCGTTTTTGTCAATAGAGGGCGCTACCCGTCTAAAATAATCGATAACTACTTTTATACTTGTTACAATACATCTTTCCCCAGTTAAAAAAATTTTTGCTGAGAAAAAAATTTTTTTTTTTTATCATGTGTATTGAAAGCTCGAAATCATCCTATTGAAAACTGAGACAGTCTGAAACCAAATGCCTTAGACTTACAGACTAAATTGCTAAATGCTAATGGCTAGTAGCACAATTCCGAAACAAAACCTATTTTGGCAAATTCGTACATTGATTGCTCCTGCCTTAAACTATCTACTAAACTAATATAATAATAAGCGTCTGTCTGCCTATCTATATATAGCACGTAGCTACTCTCTGCAGACATCAACGAATTAACTAATTTTTATTAACTAGTCATGCCTTAGTCTAATTAATTTCCTAATTAAGTTAAGTTTTAAGTTAAATAAACACTATCCTTGAAACCTAGATAAGTGTTATCTACAAAGTATTAAACCAAAATATAGGCAAATACTTATTTAAGTTTTTAAATTTATTAAGTAAACCCTATCTCCAATTGATGTAGATAGGTGTTTTATTAAGTATTAAGTTATAAAGTATAGGTTTATTATACTTGGTAGTTTTTTAAAGTAAACACTATCTTTAATTAATGTAGATATGTGTTTTATTAAGTGTTAAGTGGTGACACTTTTAAGTCCCTTTCGAATACTACTAAGTTTAACAATTATTGTGTTTCCTTTCATACATCTGCAAACATTCCTTATTAATAAAATTGGTATAGGTACCTATTTAATTTTGAAAAAAAAACCTTTTACCCTACCAACATGCATCCATCCCTCTTCAAGTTAAATATTTGCACGTCTATTGCTAATTTCGTGCAAATATTGGATTAGCAACAACAATGTATAAAACTAGGAGTCTTCATATTTTAAGATGTCTTTAATGTGAAATTTACCTAAATCTTTGTCCTGCATGTCCTTTAAGCTATACACTACAGGGGAGTGTTTCTTTGAAATAACACATCTTATAAAGCGCGGTGCTAGCTTTGAAGTAAAGTTTTTACTAGCATCCGACAAAGTAAATGTTCTTTTATAGACTATTTGACCTACATTAAATTCTAAAGGTCGCTTTCTTAAGTCATAGTGCTTTTTATTTTTATCGTGCACAAGTTTCAAGTTTTTACTAACCTCCTGGAAAATTGATTTTAGTTCTTTTAAGTTATCACCATGAATTCTAGGGTCTACAGTTGATAGATCTGAATCAGGCTGTGGCACTTCAGAGTCTATATGTAATTTACCATCTACAAACATCTCTCTTCCATGTACAAGAAAGTAAGGTGAGAATTTAGTTGACTCGTTAACTGAGGTGTTCAGTGCACACTGAATTTCTGGTATGTGATTGTCCCACTGCCTGTGATTTGTTTTCACATATGAGGCAATCGCATACAGAACATTTCTGATGGCTCTTTCTGCCTGATTAACCTGCGGGTGATACCTAGGATTATAGTAAATATTAGGCACATTATATTTGCACATTAAATCTCTAAATTGTTTTGAAATGAATTGCGGACCATTGTCTACATAGACAAATTTCGGTATCCCATGCACCAGAAACACTTTTTCTTCCAGAATTTTAACAATAGCATTGCCTGTTGCGTTCCGTATAGGAAACAACATAACATACTTACTAAAATAGTCTGAACATACTAAGAGATTTGTGTTCCTTTTAGTGGACACAGGAAAGGGTCCTAACAAATCGCAACAAATAGCTTCAAATGGTTTTGTAACCTGTTTAGGGTGACCCATTAAACCAGGTCTCGATGAATTTACCGGCTTGTACTCTTTACAAGTTTGACACTTATTAACGTAATTTTCGACATCTTTATACATATTTTTCCAAAAATAATGTAATGCTAATCTTTTATGAGTTTTAAATATACCAAAATGGGCGCCTGTGGGATCATCATGAAATTGTTTTAATAGAGGTCCCACATCATCACTGGGAATCACTTGTTTCCAAGTGAATTGTGATGTTAAATTATATTTATTTTTTGAATGTCGAAATAGTTTACCATCTTTAAGAGAATAATTTGGAAATTTATGGGGAAACTTTTCACAATTTTCTACCATTTTTAAATACCATTTATCCTGGATATTGTTAGATATGTCTAACGATTCAATTTTAATTCTTGAGAGTGCATCCGGTAAAACCATCTCTTTACCCTTCCTATGAACGATATTAAAATCAAATTGGCTTAAGCGAATACTCCACCGAGCTAACCTGCCTGTGGGATTCTTTAATTTATAAAACCATTGTAGTGATGCATGATCAGTGACTATATTACATTTTTGACCCTCTACATACATTCTAAATTGCTCTAAAGCAAACAAGACTGCTAATAATTCACGTTCTGTAGTAGTGTAATTAACCTCGTGCTTATTAAGTAATCTACTACAGAATGCAACAGGATGGTCAAAATTGTCATATGACTGTGTCAGCACGGCACCAATAGCATATGCTGAGGCATCACATTGAATTGAAAATGGTAAATTAAAATCTGGACATTTAAGAATTGGAGCTGAGACTAAATTTGATTTTAATTTATTAAAAGCCTCTTCTGCTTCCTCTGTCCATTCAAAGTTTACATTTTTACAAGTTAATTTACTAAGTGGTCTACTAATTTTAGAAAAATCCTGTATGAATCTACGGTACCAACCAGCCATTCCCACAAATCTTTTAACTTCTTTGGGTGAGGTGGGTGTGGGGTAATTGAGTATAACTTCCACCTTAGAGGGATCGGTACGAAGACCCTGCTTATCAACCATGTAGCCAAGATATTTAAGTTCCTTTCTACAGAATTGAGATTTACTCATATTAATTGTTAAGTTTGCGTCTGCTAAACGTTGACATACTTTTTCCAACAACTTAACATGTGTGTCAAATTCACTGGAAATGCATATAATATCGTCCTGAAAAACAAATACTTTATTATCAAATTCAGGACCAAACAATTTATCCATAAGTCGTTGCATAGTGGCAGATGCTCCTACAAGACCAAACGACATAGTTGTATAGTGGAAGAGACCACGTCTAGGGACTGTAAATGCAGTTTTTTCAGCAGACTCCACACTATCATATTCAATTTGCCAATATGCTGCACTCAGGTCAATTGAAGTTAAATATCTTGCATCTCTCAGGCTATCAAGTATTTGATGGATGTATGGCAAAGGATAAGCATCAGCCTTAGAGATGGCATTAAGTTTTCGACAGTCTAAACAAAGCCTTAGTTTACCATTAGGTTTGGTTACCATGACAACTGGGGAATTCCAAGGTGAGTTAGAGGGCACTACAACTCCAAGTTGCAGCATTCTATCGAGTTCCTGTTCCAATGCTAATTGTTTCGAAGGTGACAAAGGATAATATCTTTGCTTAATTGGTGGGCTATTACCTGTGTCTATTTTATGAGTAATTAGTTTTGTCCTACCTAAACCTACTTTTTCAGTATTAATCTTATCAAATTTATCAATGACCTTCTGTAGAATTAATTGTTGTTCAGAAGTCAATGAATCAAAACATTCTAAACCTTGGTCCAAGCTAACTGAATTAATATAATTGTCAGGTATACTAAAAATCTTATTATTATTTAATGTGCTGTCTAAAGTTATCAAAAATGCTTTGCAAAAATCCATACCTAAAATGATTGGAGTAATTATGTTGGGAACTATGTAGAATTTTATAACTTTAATTTTATTTAAATAATTAGTGGGTAACTGCATAAAACCTAAACATTGAATTCTTGAACCATCTGCAGCCCTTACATTTTGACCTTTTGGTAATTTTTTTTTTTTTTTTTTTTTTTTTTTAATTATTATCTGCTATCAGTCAGCCCTGACTATGATCAGATACGCGGAGAGAGGCTTTATTTGTAAAAGATTCAGACCAATGTCCAAATCCTTTTTAATCAGGCAGCACAATATCGGCTTTCTTGAGTCTCCCAATATTATTAGGGATCAATAGCGATAGTGTAAGGGGATTTGGATGATTAGTCAATCTATCTTTATATTTGCCAAGGTAGAGTTCCAGTTCTTCTTGGATTGTTGGGATTTCCAGGTGCTCATGAATTTCCGTGTTGCGCGCGTACCAGGGCGCTGCTGCTAGGACCCTCAGGATTCCATTTTGACTTCTTTGGATGCTTGAGATGTTAGATTTGCTTGCAGAAGACCACAACTGGATGCCATACGTCCATATTGGCTTTATGATGGAGCAATAGACTCTAAGTTTGTTACTCAGGGTTAGTTTAGATTGTCTGCCTAGTAACCAGAGCAAGTTCTTAAAGCGGTAATTAATTTCTGTTCTTTTTTTCTTTAGATGGTCCTTCCATGTCAATCTACGATCCAAGTAGAATCCTAGGTACTTAACACATGTTGATTGTGGTAGAGTGTCCTGACCCAATTTGACTGGAGCGCAATTTCCATGTCTGAGTGCAAAAGTAATGTGTTTCGATTTAGGTGCACTTGCCCTTATACGCCATTTATTTAGCCAATCGTAGGTCTTGTCAAGTTGTTTTTGCAGTATCCTGCTCGCTGTGTTCGGATCTTGACTACAGGCCAGGAATGCAGCATCATCAGCAAAGGTTGCTACAAAAACATCGGGGCATTGTGGGAGGTCGCTGGTAAAGATGTTATACAAGACTGGGCCCAGAACAGACCCCTGGGGTACACCTGCTAGGCACCTGTAGAGAGAAGATCTTGCATCTCTTAACTTTACTTGAAATTTCCGATCACAGAGGTATGATTTCATTAGCAAGTAATATGAATGGGGCAGGAGCAGCTTTATTTTGCATAGTAGACCCTTGTGCCATACTCTATCAAAAGCTTGTTGGACATCGAGGAAGGCTGCCGAACAATACTCCCGCTTTTCTAGGCTAAGCCTTATTCTGCGGTAGACTCGGTGGACCTGTTCTACGGTGGAATGATGCTCGCGGAATCCGAATTGGTGGTCAGGTACAACTTGGTTTTCTTGTAAGCTTGATTTCAACCTATTCAAGACTATTCTTTCCCATAGCTTAGATAATACTGGAGTAAGGCTAATAGGACGGTAGGATGAAGCTTCGTTTGCCGGCTTTCCAGGCTTGTGGATCATTACGATTTGTGATATTTTCCAGAGAGCAGGCACATAAGAAGTTCTGAGAGAGGCATTTATGAGAATTGTGAGGAAGACGATTCCCTTTCGTGGCAACTCCTTCAGTATTTTCGGAGTCAGCAGGTCAAATCCGGGTGCCTTTTTAGAGTTCATCGTAGAAATCAGTCTAGACAGTTCGCGTGGGGATGTTGGTCGGAGAGGGGCGCAAAGTTGCAGGTCCTGGTTGAGAATAACATCTATTGCAGGGTCATCAGGAACTGAATATTCGTTAGGTTTGAAGACATTGGCAAGGTGAGAGGCGAAAGCTTCAGATTTTTCTTGATCAGAGCGAGCCCATGAATTGCCTGATCTAATAGGTGGAAAGCATTGTTGAGGTTGAGGTAAGTGCTTAGTTGCTTTCCAAAGAGAGTATATTCCATTGGATTCAGGGGTTATTCTCTCTAGCCTGTGTTGTAGTGCTTCATTCTTACAACGCGCAAGAAGGTCTTTGAGTTCCTTAATTGCACGGTTAAGACGGGTTTTGTCCAATTCATTATGTGATGACTGCCAGATTCTACGTAGTCGTCTCTTTTCGGCAATTTTATTTCGGACTTCGATCGGAGTAGGTGAGTTATGTACAGAGCTTTTTAGCTCAGGGGTGCTGATCCAAGCTGCAACTTGTATGAGATTGGTGATGTACAAGCAAGCATCGTCTACGTCTTCAGGGGATTTCAGTCGTATGTTTAGGTTGATGCTGTCTTCTAGGTACTCTCTAAAGTTTTCCCAATCGGTTTTGTAGTTGTAGAGTATGTCATAATTTGAGTTGAATTTTACAGCCGTTTTGCTCAATCTTAGTATGACCGGGGTGTGATCAGAAGACCCATCTAGGCTGGACTCTATCTGGATAAAATTGTGGCATACATTTTTTGTGACAAAAAAGTCAAGGAGGTCAGGGATTTTGTTGACATCCGTAGGCCAATAAGTAGGTTCTCCAGTAGACAATGTTGACATATTGTTTGATTCGATACATTTTTTGAGTTCACGCCCCCTCGTTACTGTGAGTCTGGAACCCCAATCCGTATGTTTGGCGTTCCAGTCACCACCTGCTATAAAACTGTTACCCAGCGTTTTAAAGAACTCGTCAAACATTGCTTCATTGATTTTGTGCTTAGGAGGGCAATATACAGCAGAGATGTTAATAGAACCTGATCGATCTTCAACTCTTATAGCCGTGGATTGTAGGTGCTCAGACACATAGGGTTCTAATAAGCAGTGTCTTATTGTGTTTTTGATTACAATAGCACTCCCTCCATGTGCTCGACCGTCCGGGTGAGAGGTAAGGTATACGCAGTAACCTGCTATACGTATATCACTTCTTGGTGTTGTGTGTGATTCTGATATCAAGCAAATGTCAATTTTGTTTTCTTTCAAGAATAATTCCAGTTCATTTGTGTTGGGTGCAATGCCATTGATGTTCCAGGCAGCTATGAACAGATAAGTCATTTTGTAAGTTTAGTGACGAGGCTTGTGATAAGACTCACTAAAGAGCCTATTTGTTGAATTAAGAGGTCCATCTTTTCGCTTTGTTTAATGAGGATATGCTGTAGAGTCTGATTTTGTTGTGGGTTAGCTTGTGATTGGTCTTGAGTTGGAGATTTTTGTCCAGATGCTATTTCTGCATACGATATTTGATGCGCGTGTGAGGAGTTCCGTATGTTGAGGCCGGACGAAGTAAAAGGAGCGGCCGAAGGGTTGTTAAAGGTTTGGGTATGAATCCTTTCTCTTGGGGTTCGGCTTTTGTTTCGCCGAGCTAGAATCTCTTTATAGACCTCACATCCTTTATAGTTGGCTGGGTGGTCGCAAGAGCATAGTGCGCATTTGGCGGGTGTGGTTCTATCTTTCTTTAAACATTCTGAGCTTTTGTGACCTTCTCCGCATTTGACACATCTATGAGGTCTCATGCAATTGTTCTTAGAATGCCCATATTGTTGGCATCGCTGACACTGAACTATGCTTTTAGCTTTGCGGGGGTCTTCTATTTTGACTTTTTGATTAAAAATATATTTGATCTGCTTCACCTCACGGTTGTGAATACTTTGTTTAACATTCACAAAGAAAGTCGAAGTGGGTCTCTTATCCGGGCCATAACGAGCATTTATTATCTCGCCAACAATTTCATTGTTAGTTGCTTCAACTGCTTCCATTATAGCTTGATGAGGAGTAGTGTGGTGCAGGTCTTTAATAACGAAACGGTAGCACTTAGCGTCTTTTGGTGTGAAGGTGTGCCCAATAAGTCCATTTTCTCTTATGATATCAATGGTTTTCTTGTAGCACTCTGTTGTGTTTGTCATAACACGTATGTTGTTCTTATTGACTATTCTGTATTTAAAATCACATGGGCTAATGACTGTTTCAATCAGTTTAGTTAATTCCTTAAGATCTTCTATTCCATAGAGTACGATCGGTGGCGGCTTACTAGCTGGCTTGGGTTGGTCTGTTTCGTCCTCTGTCAGGTCGACAGGTAAGCTGGCAAACCTGTTTTCCGTCGTGGTTGTGGCTGGTGGGGGTGAATCACAAGTCTTTCGCTTTTTGATTGACGGGGCACGCTGCCATGCAGGTGGCTGCTTTTCTGTAGTTGGCTTTTGGAAGTTTGATACAGTTGAATTCACTGGTGGTGCACCTTGACTAAGCATGATAGGAACGGTCACTGTACTACATGCTTTGGGCGTAGGCTCCGTGAGCGAGTTAGCTCTCTGTCTGATAAAGAGAGAAGGATGAAATACTTGTTGGGTCATAGCCTTTTTGTTGCTTGTGGAGGCGGTGTCACGCACTGGTTTCTTAGGTGAGAGCGCTTCATCAGTTGTATTGACTTGACTAGGAGTCTGATTCTCCACTCCCGTCATTATTACACCATTTCCGCTACTCATAGTAGAATTTAAGATTTTATAGTAGCAACACCTTTCCAGATGTCAGGTGGCATATTGACATGACAATTGACAAGTAATTATTAATCATGAAAAAGTAAATAATATTGTGGGTAGGTTGCGAAATTTGGAAAATAACGATTGTCACTTCCTAATTTTGATCACTTATTTCTTTTTAATTCACTAACACTTTTTGTCACGAACAATGTCACTTATTTATCACTAACAAGAGTACATTATTATTGCGTTTTCACACACTGTTAGAGAGTTTTACACTTGAAAGCATGAAAATAACCAACAGCACTTTTTCGCGTGTTGACAGTTGACAACTTACTTCTACTTTTGGTAATTTAACTAATTTAAATCCATATTTCATAAATAATTTATGTGAATTATCCCCCAATATTGAGCAAACTGCTCCAGTGTCTAGCAGACCATAAACTTCCAAATCTAAAACTTTTACCAATAAATGTGGTCGAATGTCATGTGTCTTAGCTTCAAAGTGAGCCACATCAATATGTGATGGGAAAGATGTTAAATTAATCACTAAGTTTTTGTGACTCACGTTAATTAGTTTTTTTGAGCACTTTGGGCAGTTAATTCTTTTAAAGCCTTTTTCACCACATTTAAAGCAGACCAACTCCTTTGAAGTTTTACACTTGCTTGTGAAATGATTTGTGCTGTTACACCTAAAACATTTTTTCCCCTTTGCTTCTGAAGTAGAAGGAGCATTAACGACAGCAACTGGTTCTCCAGACCTATCTGACCTTGGTTTATGATCAGTTTTCTTTGTGGGCTGAAAATCCTGACTAAGTTTCGCTTTTGAGAGGTTAGGTTCCACAAATTGTTCTGACCTAGCACGAGCAAGTTCTAATTTCTTACCATACAAAAGTAGATCTTTAATTGAATTAATATCTAGTAAAGCCATTTCCTTCATATACTCAGGTCTTATGTTGTGCATTAGGATTTCTAATTGTTCATCATCAGAGAGAGGTCTAGACAATCTATTAAACATACCCTGCATAATTGACAAATATACTATTATTGTCTCTTGCTTCGCCTGCGTACGGGAGCGTATTTCCTGAGTCAACCTATAATCAAGATCAGGAATGTCGAAATCTTCCCTTAAACGAGCAAGTAAATGTTTATATGACGTAAAGGTTTGTTTATATGACCTAAACCAATGTAATGCAGACTTATCTAAAAGATCTGAAAAAGCAATCAATGCACGATCTGCAGATATACCTCGAGCCTGTCTCAACTCTTCTAAACGTTCAATGAAACTCCTAACACATGTAGTACCGTCATACTTTAAATTTAAAGAACACAGATTAATTGGTCTATCTTTAACTACTACTAATTGTGTTTTTTCTGCTGATTCATTTTCAGAGGAGGGATCATGAGTAGACTGCATCTCCTCTTCATCAGAGCCATCCTCTAAAGATGTTATCAACGTTACCAATTTATTCTTAAGTTCGATTAATTCCGGTGATTTATCTTTCACGCGTGAAATTCTCATCAAGTAATATTGCGAACGAGCTAATATTCGCTTAACAGTGGAGCTATCTCCCTCGGTTAAATCCCTATGTAATAGGCACAGCTCTTCGATAGGTCCCAAGCATAAGCGTACCTCTTCTGCGCTTACTGGCGTTGCATAATCCTCTGGTTTAATGCTGCCTCTCCTAAACAAGCCACACAGACTGCGATACCGCCTGCGAAGCACATCCCTGGTCGCCTTTACATCTGTGGATATATTAAAATATTTAAGCTCATGTAATAATTCTTCTTTACGAAGATAGTCAATCCAGATTGTCTTATCCATATTGAATTTAAAATATTTAAACAGTCTTTGGTAAGTATTTTGAATCCAATTTTTAAGTTAAGTGAATGTAAATAGTAATTTTACATTAATCAAGGTGAATTAAATTAAATTAGAGTCGATCCATTCAAGTAGTTGCACAAGTTTACAATGTTAACATGACATGTGGCATAACCTTACTTTTTAACACAAAGTGTTGATGTTTATAAGTTGTATGACTTTATATAAATCAAGAGGAGTCTATACATTTAAGCTTTACTACATCAATAATGTGGAAAGATTTACCTTTTAATAAAAATGTTAACATGTGCTATCAACTAATTTTGAAAACTCAAATTCAGAAAATGTACTAAGTTAAATGACTCTAATTACTAAACACTAAGTTAAATCAAATTAAGTTAGATCAAGCTCTTAATCTTGAAGTGAAGATTCCAATCTGACCTCATGCGACACGTTGGGCGTCCAATTGTAAGGTCCATACGTCTCTTACCACCAGCTGCCAGCGTAGATTGCCATGAGACTAACGGGTTCTGTTCGCATGAGGTGTTGATTGAAATAAAAGAGATGCTTCCGTCTTCTCAGCTATTTAATATTGGTGCACACTTCAATATGTAAGTACAGAATCACAGCACTTGTCAAGCTTCCTTACAATGTTAGGTTATACTTAGATATAACACTTACTTCAGGTACAACATACAACCATCTATCCAGGTCGAACCGTGGATATGTAACGCAGACAGCATTCGCAGCCTGTGTGATTTGTAGAATATAGCACGTGGCTTGGAACCAGAGCTTGTCCTAGCTTACTTCATAATTATGTGCCAAGCGTTGAGAAGACGTCTTTTTATTTATATATTTAATTTGAAATTAATGGATGGATGGAACCCTGAGAACAATATCAGAAAGAAATCCGTGAGCATTTCAATACACCTTCATGGCGGGTGATGCCATGTAATTCTAACAAAATAGGAAATAATTATGGATACATACGCATATGCGGTTCCTTTATATTAGTGCATTTTCATTTTAGCCGCTGTACCACGCCTTGTCCGCGTCATGTATTATTTAATTAAATATTGTTTTATTTTTAACAATCCGCGTCTTAATCGCGTGTCCAGGTTCCAAGAAAAAAAAAGGAAACCAAGTTCAATGTCATCCTATTAAACCACGCTCAGACCAGCTTCTAGGCTTTTGCCTTTTAGACCATGCGTTATCTATAATTAAACGCAATTCAACTGAAATCTATCACAATTAATTATTTGAATTTTATCTATGTACTTATTATATTTTATTTAAAATTATAGTATCGAGAAAATAAATATGTTACTCTCTAACGCCATCTATTATCACTATTGCACAATTAACTGTAACTATTTACTATTAGTTCGCGTTTTTGTCAATAGAGGGCGCTACCCGTCTAAAATAATCGATAACTACTTTTATACTTGTTACATAATTTAGAAAGGTAAAAACACTCAAGCAGAATTAAAACAATTCATGTTATGATACTGCTAAGGCCACGTTTTTAGACCCCAAAAGTCCATAGACTCCTTTAAACCTTAATTAAAGACTTTACATATCATACATATTACCTAAATACTAAAAGGGTCGTGAACAGCAGAAACGCAGTTGTTCCATATACAAATACTGAAAAACAGCTGCGTTTTCACTAGAATGGCACCCTAACAGATGGCTAGGCAGGTGATGACGATAGGGTCCAGGATCACTGGGATGATATCCAATAGTCCATTCTCACAATGTTACCAAAAATGACAGTGATTAAAGTAGCTCCCCGATTAATTACGCGAATAATCTCATGTATATTGGAGATTAGTGACGTCACCAGCGCCCGTGTCGCATGCGACAGATTACGGCGGATTACCGCCAGTTGAGATACAAGCATTAAAATATACTTTATAATAATAATGTTGGATATATTAACGAAATACTCTGGAAATAAAACTGGCTAAAACAAAGGTTACGAGCACATTAAGTGTAAATTATTTTTTTAAAGAAACATTGCTCCACACTAGGAATTTCTCCTGTATCGTGGGTGCGTTTACAGACATAGAAACTCACACACACAAACACCTAGACCCGGAACAACAACTTGCAGATCAGACAAATGTTTGTTCCGTGCGGGAATCGAACCCGCGACACACTGCACGTCAGTCGATAGCTCAGCTACTGCGCCAAGCGTGTCGTGAATTATTTGGAACATAACGCTTTGCCCGTCACAAAAATTTCAGCCGCTTGCAAAGGTTTTAGTTTGTAACTAACGCGACAACGGAAAAATATCGCACTTGATTTGATGTTCCTAATACTACCAACCATATTTCGGCACTTAAGACTTTGTCAAACAGACAGGCGTGACGAATCCGAAGCGTGATGTTTTTATTTGTCATGTATGGAATTGTTTGAATCCAGTCACATAGAAACGCGAAAGCGATCCGATAGCGTGACAGAACTATCTTCGGTTCGGTATCGCTTCGGAAACGCTTCGCTTTCGCCTGTCTGTTTAACAAAAGCATTATAGTAATATTCCAGAGCCTATTTCCGTCTAATGATACCCCAACCTAAACTCCATGGTAATACCTTACCAACAGATTGACACAGCTGGGAATAGAACCTGGGAGGGCAGTCATACTTACGACCATCAGACCTAGACCCAGACTACTAATTAACAAGATAAACCAAATCCACACATACTCGTAGCACCCTAGTTGAAAGTCTCAACCAACTTACACGTGCACAACACTAATGAGTGCCAAAAGAACAGCAATAATTGCCAGATTGCCAGCAATACAAATGGCGTTGCCAATAATTATGGCATGCCAGCATCAAAGCCTGTTAAAGCCAGATGGGTGGAACGTACAAACATCGATTTGTTTTGCAAACAGTGTTTTGGCAAGGACTGGGGTTACTAATGGTAAAAAAGAAAATAAAATGGCCCTTTCATGATTTTGTTTCGTGTCATTTGGATGAAAAATCTACAATTCTCATTGATGAATGTAAAGCAAACTAAATAGATTAAGGTTGAATCGAGTCTAGCTTAATGAAGCTGAGTAGTTGATTATATCATTAAAGCCTTTTTCAAACAGACAGGCGTGGCGAATGCGAAGTGAGGCGTTTTTATTTGTAATGTATGGAATTGTTTGAATCTAGTCACATAGAAAAGCGAAAGCGATCAGATAGCGTGACCGAGCCGATGCGAAGACGTGGCGAAGACGTATTTGCTCTGTTTGACGTCGTTCATAAAAAGCCAGCTAATGCAAGTTCCGCGCCTTTGTTTGCTGCACCCAGTTTGACGTCTCGTATCGGTTCGTTAGTGCTTCGGACTCGGTCCGCCGGTCTCGCCTGTCTGTTTGACAAAAGCTTAAAAGATAGAGCGATGCCAAAATTATATCGCGCTGAGTACTGGCGATGCAAGTTGTCCGGCGCGCAAATACGCAGAGATGAACTACATTAACTCGATAGACTACGAAGACGCCTAAGAGTATCACCCAATACCCTTTTCTTTAAGCAATTAAGCAGTAGTTTTATCTTATGTAAACAAGTAAGATAGTAATTAAAATTAGAAAATAAAATGAGAATGGCTCATCAGCTGATCTAGATAGGTATGTAGGCAACTGTACACTTTATTCAAATTATTTACACATATTTATCTATTACATATAATCTAAAACTTAAAACTAATATTTACAAACAAACACATTTACAATTAACAATACAATTTATATACACTTATTTACATTTAAACACCATCATATCTACACCCTTACCAGTTGGTCGATAAATGTTCTATCGATAGTCGATGGTCACTGAACTATCGACCGAGCCGTCATCACTAATGACCAATACCTTTATAACCATCAATAGCCATATACGGCCGGCTACAGCTGCGCGGGCGCATGCCCTTTCACCGCGCAATTCTTAAACACGCGGTTTTGCGATTTAGCTTTTTCTCTCATTGTTATTAACCTGAACTATACTTCTATACTATCATTCTTCTACTTTCATCCTTCCGCTAATCTATACTGTGCTTGTTGCTTGTGCTTGTGAACTCTTCTCCATTGTGCCTTCTGAACTTAGTGTTTACGGTGTACGACTGTGGACAATAAATCTTGTACAACGTGAGTTACGTATTATTTCTACCACACACAACACCCATACATATCTATACTGGTGACCCCTACAAGAACGATGGAAGGAGATACGTTCAAAGACGCACAAGGCGCGGCAACGTTGCCACCTAGCACTAGTGATGGGGGGATGTCGATAGACCCCAGCAATGTCTTCAAAGTCGGCGTACGAGTGCCTCCATTTTGGGCTGAAGAGCCGGAGATTTGGTTTGCCCAGGTCGAAGGCCAATTTAATATAGCCGGAATATCCAGCGACGTCACTAAATTTAATTACGTCATCGGACACCTGGACAACCAGTATTCCAGAGAGGTAAAGGATATAATTATTAGCCCGCCTGCCAGTAATAAGTACGAGATACTGAAGAACGAGCTTATCAAGCGACTCACTGCTTCCAACGAGAAGAAGATGAAGCAATTATTGATGCATGAGGAGCTTGGCGACAGAAAGCCGTCACAATTTCTTCGGCACTTGAAAAGCCTGGCAGGGTTTTGCGATTTAGCTTTTTCTCTCATTGTTATTAACCTGAACTATACTTCTATACTATCATTCTTCTACTTTCATCCTTCCGCTAATCTATACTGTGCTTGTTGCTTGTGCTTGTGAACTCTTCTCCATTGTGCCTTCTGAACTTAGTGTTTACGGTGTACGACTGTGGACAATAAATCTTGTACAACGTGAGTTACGTATTATTTCTACCACACACAACACCCATACATATCTATAGGTACTTGTTAAGACAACATAAAGTTGTTTTTGTAAGATTGCACATTTCTTCACCTAATTAAAATTGCATGTGTACAACCTTAAAACAAACAAACGATGCAAGTATTTATTTATTGCTTGCGTAATTGTTTAGAATAGTCTTTAAACCTTTGTTAAACAGACAGGTGTAGCGAATGCGAAGCGTAAGGTTTTTATTTGTAATGTATGGTATCGGTTCGGTATCGCTTCGGACTCGCCTGTCTGTTTGACAAAGGCATAAATGTAAGTTTAAACTGCATTGAAGTGATGGCCTGAATCACAGGTTTTAATTAACTTAGTTCAGGCAGATCGCTATATATAATTGAATCCGCTAGTTAAATATCTTGTACCTATATATTCTTTAGTTATACACTTTTTTTATTTATGCACTAATTAAACTAAGTATATGACTTTAATATATTACATTTCTGTGGCTATAAACACCCATTTTTGTAAAACGTTTTATGATTAAAAAAATAGTAATAAAAAAATATTTAATAAAAAGTATACGCTACTACGCTAGTGCGCTGAGTTACACGGTTGGTCTCAAAATTGGTACTGGAATTACAGTTAGGCGTCTATTTAAATGCTAAAGGAAAACATTGAGATGAAACTAATACTTCCT
This sequence comes from Agrotis puta, assembly GCA_943136025.2. Classification (NCBI taxonomy): domain Eukaryota; kingdom Metazoa; phylum Arthropoda; class Insecta; order Lepidoptera; family Noctuidae; genus Agrotis; species Agrotis puta. The sequence goes on along the minus strand of OW964176.2, from coordinate 18,270,091 downwards.
AGCGTAGTTGTTAAGTGATTGACTACCTGCAGTGTGTGTCGCGGTCCGATTCCCACACGAAAAAAATAATTGCATATTTGTTTTTGCGTTATTGCGTTTAAAAATAATTCATAAACATTTGCATACCCGGGGGTTTAAGCATGTGAGTTTAAATATTTGTAAACGCAGCCAAGATACAGGAGAAATCCTTAATTGTATTAAACTCGTGGTGTATTGCAGATTAGCAGCTCACTGCTTCGCAGAAAATCTATATCGTGGCAGAGGGAATATAAAATACTGCTTATTGTATCACGTGGTTTATTGCTGCTGACTTTAGTGCTTATCTGAATCTTTGTCATCCCATAGTGACACAAATTCTCATCAGCCAAATAGTGCAACGATGATGTCACTGCAATCCAATATGGCGGACATGGTCCCGCCATCGCAGAATCATACAGTCACACAATAAAACAAGGCTGCTTGATTGGACGCCGGCGACCGACCACTGTCGGACATTATTGCTAACTAGCTTCGGAATACTTACTCGATTGAGATCATCTTCATTTTATCAGAGATAATAAAGATCTGATTGGTTATGGAACTTGTGATAATAATGAAGACGTGAACACATCAGTGCTGCGTAAGTCGTGTGTATATATATATATTTCTTCTTTTGTAGCACTAATTTTAGTAAGGACTTCCCCCTTGTTACCAGGACTAAGTTTTCTCACATTATCTAAACATTGAAAAATTGTAACAATCTGTTTGTAAAACCATACCATATTTTAAAAGAGTAACTATGGAGTTTCTCACCGGTTCTTCTCCATGGAATCGACCAACCCGAACCGAGCACCTGCTGTCGACGATTTATAAGTGCCCTCATGGGCCTATGTGAAATAAAAACTTTTGATTTTGGGCCTAATATTTCTCGCTGACATCGTTGCGGCAGACTATACGCAACTGACCGTGCCTAAAAGGAATTCAGGCCCAAGAATTGATTTTTAGTGTCTTCTTTTACATCGTTTGAAAGTAGCGATGGAAGAGGATGTATCTATGTATCCATCTCTTTTAAATCACAATTACTGTTTAGCACCACTTTGATAAGGAGAAATATTCAGAGTTGATAGCCAACCTGTACTAACTGGTGAAGCGCCAGAAAAAGAAGAATATATCTCTGATTACATTTGTACACCTGTTAGATAAATGATGAGCCAGCAACAACGTTACGCTAACAACCTTTATATTTAAATTCAAGATGGAACTCCACACTTTACTCCAAAGTATAATCTAAATTCATTATTTTCTTAAACTTTTACATACTAGTAAAGTCCCAACTAATATTAAAGCAAGAAAATAAGTTCAAACATCTCAAACGAAGCCGACATTTACTTACAAACTCCACACTCACTGGGAACTTGTGCCATTGCTGGCAACACTAATAATATCCTCGTTACCAAGGCAAATCGAATCGCTGCAAACGAAACTTTTCGCTTAAACTCCTTGTACGTTGTACACTAGGTCCAATCTTATTTACATGCATTACGCATGCAGATTAGTTGCCAACTTGCACACAAGTCAAAGAAAAACTTGCCGGCTCCCTAAAGTAATTTTAAAGTTGACTTCGGACAAATTTCTAATGAAGTGTTCTGAGGAGGTTTGCCCATGTTGTATGTGGGTTGTGGGGTGCATTTTATATTTCTTTTTCAACGACTATTATTCTAAATAAATAAAAAGGAAGGAATTGGATAACTTCTAATAAATTGTTTGTGTTTCCTACAGCGTTGAAGTTGAAAATCCATGTATTCATTGTGATATTATAAATAAAAAGGCGCAACATGTTTTTATGTCTTAATAACCTGTTTCGAATTTCAACCAATGTTAATGAGATATAATTATAAGATATATATATATATAACATTCAGACGGTTTTCATTCTCTCTTTCGGTAAAAAAACAAATATTGTCAGCAATATTAGTTTTCTCTCTAAAAAGTCATCTCTAATAAGATAATATCGTTATTGTGTACACCATCGCATTAAATAACCCTGTGATGGAAAAACAAAGTACTATAACAGTGTTTTTAAAACAAAAACTTAAACTTAAACTTAAAATCATGAATTTAAAACGGCAGACAATAAGAAGTTGTCGTGGCCACAAATTGGTTGTATTATTTACCACTCGCGGAGTTCGGAACGCCTAACTGGTCCTTTGAAAAAACTTTAAGAGCCTATCAGGAACTTTTCCAAAGGATGAAAACTAAAAGGGTCTCAAACTTCGCTTAAACATAAGTTGGTATAAACAATGTACTAGTACTTTAGACTTCTAATTTTTGAATTCCTAGTACACAAATTAGTCATCATAATTTTCAGTCTTATTTCAGAATTTGGTAAATATTTTTAGTATTTTCTTACAAATTTTATTAAATTATGCTCAAGTCTGTATGGCTTACTAACGAAACTCATTTAACTACACATCTGGGGAGTCTTCAAATGACTTAATCATAATTATGTCTTGATTTTAAAAGTCTGCTGATGCTGGCAGGGAGACTGTCTAAGCAACATACAGTAACCCTGGAAAGCAAAAGGCAACCAAAGGAACAGTGTATTTTTATAGTCAGTAAGAGTCTGACAGCCGCTTCCCCTCCATCCAAGGTTGGAGGACGCATTTGATGATTTTTAAATATAAAAGCAGCTTCTTACATCCATAAGCTCTAGATAAATCTATCCGTTTTTACAAACACGACTCTTCAGCAAACTTCGTGGCTGTATTATATAAGAGCTCTGCCCACCCCCGCTGTGTGAAAGCGACAGTGCGCGCCGAAGGCCGGTCACGGCGCGTTGACGGACGGTTCCATTAGACCCTTTGTTCAGCCGACGTTTATTGTCCGAATCTATCGCATTTTATTGTTATAGATTGGGATTTTTTCTGCCACCCATGTTTTGTGGGAACAAGCATGAATATAGCTGTTACAGCCTTGTCAAACTTCATTTGTATGGACTATGTTTTTCGGATATTTTTACTAGTTTATTTGCAGAGTATTTTTTATTGGTTGAGCTGTTAACGTTGTCAGCAACGCCAATTGAAATGGCTCTGAATAACATCATATTGCTTCATTAGTCTAGTAGTTGCAAGAGCTGCAGCCGACCATTAAGGTGCTGGAGTTGTTTTCCAGGTTAGACAAAATGTTATTGGATTATTACATCTCGCCTTTTATTACATGACACTTAATTAAGTTTCGCAATAATTGACGTCTGCACAAATTCGTTGAGAAAAAGGAATATAAATATAATGCAAAACAACTCCATCAAATCATTTTAATAACAAATAAGTTTAATGAACTACTCGTAGCAGATGCTACGACAGCGTAGTACTGATTGCATGGCGTAGCGTCCTCTCGTAGCCAGCTACGCCGTAGCAAGCACATGCTCCACTTTACTTAACTAGTAAATTCATTCCCTTAGGAATTCCAAGAGTCTTAGTTATTTAAAATATGAGTCTTCATAGCAAGTTATGCTCTATATTTAGCTTTAGCGAATTATAGCTCGATATTTTGAAATAACATAGAAGCCATCTAATGCAGAATTTAAACTTAATAAAGATAGATGGATAATTATAATTATCATTTGCTTGACAAACATTAAATTTGCAGACGACCTTGTCATGCTTCGTTATTATTTAGACAAAATGCTTGCTAGTTTGTAGTTTGTAGTTTTTTCTGTAGTAGAAATATCATCAAAAATGAGTTTTCCTGTCCCTGGTGCAACGATAAGAACGGTCAGACTCTTACTATCTAAAAGCCCGCCCTATTCCTTCAATGCGTTCCAGGAGCATCATATCCTGCTTAGACAGTACCGCGACCCTGGTTGGCGTTTGGCCCTGATACCAATCTTACAGTTCCATTAAAAAAAAATGTTGCCCCCCCACTAGGAATTTCTCCTGTATCGTGGGTGCGTTTACAAACATTTAAACTCACATACACAAACACCCATACCCAGAACAACTACTTCCAGATCATACAAATATTTGTTCCGTGCGGGGATCGAACCCGCGACACACAGCGCAGCAGTCCAATTGCTAAGCCACTGCGCCAAACGTGACACCACACCTTGAGACGCAACTGGGACAAAACGCGCCATTGACCCGGGTTTAGTCCTTGATCGGACCACGAGCTACTCATTACTCACAGTCCAAAATACCTGGTACGGGCAACTTAGGATATTCCAATAAGTGCTGTTCGCAAATGACTGCTAAACGACTAGTCTGGAACTAGTTAAGGGTCCAAGTTAGTAAGCGTTGTATCATGCATGCGGTATGTGTTCGTAACTATTAATGCAATAAACCCATATCGACACAGACGGTCGCCGGCTAAACTGTTTTGAAGTTCTCATTGAGGCGGTCCCAGGGACTTAAAGTGGTTCTAAACGTGAGAGAAATTAGAAAAGTCATTTTATGCGTTCTAAGGGAATATTTTAACGTAAGTACGACGGAAATTTATCTCATTTAAAAAAAAAATATGTCGAATTGTGATTAGAAAGTAAGCTGTATTTAAATTCTATAAATTGCTGTTCTTTGTCACTTTCATACTACTGGGTACGAGAAATAAATGTTCAAAAATTAGCATCAACTAATAAAAAACTGGTGGAAGGAATTCCCAGGCCCAGGCGTGGGATGAGCAGTCTAGAGAAAAAACATTTTAAACAGTTTTTATGATTAGAATATCTAATCACCCAAAATCAGTGCCCACGACTAATTTCATTACTTTGGCTTAAAACAATAACGCTTTTTAAATTTCTAATAAAAAAAATGACAAACACAATTTCTTCCAGAAAATAATACTAACAATCAATATACGTAAGTAAAAATGACAATATTATTTCAGTCCGGTTGCCGCCCGCGCGCCGTCCGGCAGCCGGCCGAGCCTCGGTTAATCCCATGAATATTCACCTTGCCGCTGATCCCGGTAAACCGGACCGCGCGCCCGGTTCGTGTATAATAGACCTTAAGTACCACGACAAAATGATCTTGATACTTGAGTTTTGTAAGAATTTATTTCACTTATAGTTTTTATTGAGAATAAAGAACCTGTGTGCCGTTTAAAAAAGTAATTAAAAACTGCTAATTATATCGTTTAACAAAAACAGGCTTTGACAATAGTTGGTGATCGGCTTATATTTATTTAAGTGCTTCATAATGAGCTTACATTACTTAAATACGATGAAACACAAAAACTTTTTTCAAACTGAATTCTCCTTAAAAAATTGTTTCATATTTGCACAGGCAAGAAAACTGTACTTGTATGTAGAAGACCCGTCTTAATATTAATTTAACTTAAATGAATAGATGTGAAATTGTACATTTGAAGATAGACGAGATAGACTACATTTATCAAAACATAGAAATAAACTAGATGGTGAAAATGTGTGTATTTGTATTCGCACAGATACATAATGATATAAAAGTGATAAAACATAATGTTTTATAAAGTTTGTATTATTAATGTATAAAAAACTGTAAAATACACAAAAATAACCTTAGCAGACTTAATAAACTCGTATACTAGGATTTTAGAAAGTTAACAACCGAACATATAGAAAATCCAGCTGCCACAAAACCCGACTTGTCGGAGGATCATCACATAATCAACGGAGAAATAGGAACTTTACACCTTGTGTAATATTCCAGAAAAGTACAACTTACATTTATACATCACTAGATGCTGTCCCGTGCGAATTTCGTTAATTAACCCACGGGACCGTTACACCACGACAAAAAGCAATCTATATACCAAACATCCAAATCCGTTAAGTAATTTATGTGTGAAAATTTAAGACACATCCATCTATCTGTGATGTAGTATGTATTTGATATATGTATGCTTGTGTGCGTGCTTATAATAATGTTTAATGGACCAAATATACGCAGTATTCAATCAGCATTACAGATGTTTTATTTTGTCTAAGTCCCGTCCTTATATGGCGACCGTGACATTTGATCGGGATCGACTTAATCATGGCCGCGATTAGTCCGGATTGTGTCAATTTGTGTAAAAGTCGTCTAGTTACGTACTTTATAAAAGACAATCATCATCATGTGTCAATCTAAGGTGCAAAGTGAGGAAATCTTTTTAAACCAAAACAGTGCCAGTGGAGGCAAAAATACAGCCACAGTGGAAGACGTTAAATTCCACCTGTCAGCAATAAGCATAGTGCTGATGGTCATATGTACAATATTGTTCCTCGGATTCTTGTATATTGGCTACAGGCTATATAAAAAATGCCATCAAACTTGGATGAGAGACCAATTAACGCGTCATGTTCTGAGACGTTCTGATCGAACCAGGCATTATCGGAGTCCAGGAGTACCAGAGATACGCGAAGATTGTAATTGCAGAGCCACCAATTCCTGCAAGGGAACTCCAGTTAAGTAACGAGTGGGAAGGCTAATCTAAAACGAGAACCAGATGACTACGGCTAGAAGATTTTGTGTGAATGAGAAATAAAAATCCTTATATATCCTTGAAAACTTTCAACTTTCTCGTTCCAAGTACCAAGACCATTTAACCGCACTACATTTCAGTGAAACCGCGTCGCTAATGTATACGTGCTATGATGATAATTGATACTCGGCGAATTTTCAGCCACCGCCAAATTTAAGCGGCGTCAAATGTAAAGCTAAAATATTTGACGACATTGTTTCATTAGCTAGCGCGGTTTACCGAGTCCGGTTTATAAATTATTTACAGGCAAACTGGCTGGTTTTGGGAACATGGTATTAGGTTATTATTTAAGGCTGAAATTGATTGCGATGGCTGAATAAAACTAATACCCTAGCTGTATTACTAAGGAATAATTTCCCGAAGGGTTTGGTAAATGATTTACTATTGTCGATTTAATCATAGATGCCTAAAATCCTTACTATGCTATCCTGAATATTATTGAGGATCTTGTAAATACTTACAAAAAAAATTGATGTTCGGATGGGTGGACGTTAATTTGAAGAAAAAAATTAGTTCCTCGTTCGTCCACGAGAGGTGCTTTTACGTTTTTCCATACAATAAACGCAATAAATACCTCAAAAACACAGAAATCTTATCATAAGGCCTCATATCAAGATAAATAACGCACATTATACCGTTTATCTCAATATTACCTTCTCGTAGGATAATTATCGAGTTAGACGCAGTTAAGGCAACTAGCAACAGCTAGTATAGCACCTATAAAAATAGCTTATTTTTATAACCATAAAGGTGACGAATAGCAATACGGCCTTTCTTTTAGAAAAGCGGTCACCGTATCCTATGGACGTCTGTAATACCAGAGGAGGTATCGCTTGCGTTTTGACGACCCTGCAACTATTCTACCCTTTTTGAAGGTGTGAAGAGAGAAGAGCTAGTTTCAGTGAAATGTGTTAATACCGTGTCTCTCGTTCTACTAGTGGGCTCTAGTCATGCTTTCGGGAACACAGATCCAGGTAGTTAGTTCTACAGTTTTCCACTCATTTGCTGTGCGCATTATAAAGAATTGGAATCGCTTAGTGCAAGTTGGTGGAATATCAACTAATTATGAATGATAATTAGCAGGACATCCAATATACCTATGAATTTCCCAATATCTAATCAACTTTAGACCACAACTTTATCCAGCTCCAAATTCCAGATTCTCAGTCCACCGTGAGAATTAAACTGATCTTTGAGTTTATAGCCTGGTCCTTAACTCCGGCTATTACAAAAGGCATTCTCTAAATCGACATCAACACCGTTTTTACGACTATAGCGCCAATTCCACAATGTTTACTACGGCCATCGACATCACTTCGCCTAATTCCATTAAGTATTTCGAGACCTCTTTTTATTGCTATTGCTATGATACGTAATTGAGGAGAGAGTTTCTCTGATATATCATGATATTTATTGGAAATATAATTATGTATGTCACCAATCAAATTAACCTGCAAGAAAAATAATAGGTTTTTTGAAAATAATGAAACTAAAATTATAAATAATGTAACGGTACTAAGTAAGGGAAATTACGTGCAATGAAGGCGTCCTACACTCAGCATTCGATGGATGTGAGTTGAAGAAGAAGACGAAGAGTGGTAGTTTGTAACTTCTGGTATTCATCCAGGTGTTACCAGTGGCTTTACCAAATACATTTGTGTCTCGAAAATTATTCCATGGAATTAAATGTTGAAATGAAATCAATATCGTTTCTGCTGATATCTTTTATTGTAAGTCAGATAATAATTTAAGCTATAATTTAAATGGGGTCACAGGACTGTTTTGTTAAGGAACCGTGACCCAGGAAAGTAAAGGACTGTTGAAGGAATACCGTAGATTTTAGTCAGTTCAACTCTGACAATCCCTTCTGCTCCACCCGGGGCAGGAGGACTCATTGGAAAATTTTACCACGTAAAAAATATATAATTTAATAATTCTTCTAAACAAGTAACAAACTCTTCTGGCATATTTCAACACTCAAGGCTATAATTTTTACACCAAAAAAACATGACACAACAAAAATAAATTCTCACTTCCATCTTTATTCATCGAACAAAAAATCTTTTCAGAACTTAGTAAACACGCCATTTCCTTCACAAATCCTACATTTTCATAATAAGTTTAATGTCCTATTCAAGTAATATTTGCGTCAATAGGCTTCCATTGATTAAGCAATTAACGCATCCATTTGGTATTCATAAAGGCTTGCTTTTGAAAGAATATAAAGCGTTTAATGAATCATCTCTCCAAACTAATTGATGCCTGTTGGGTGGCGGATGTTATGGGAATTAAGTTGTTTGGTTTCGTTACTTTAATAACGTATTGGAAAAAGATTAAGGGAGCTGCTTTATATGTATATACTCCTGAGCTCAGTTAACACAGTGGCTGAGAGATCGACTGCTGCAGGTGCTATCGCGGGTTCAAATCCCGCACGGAACAAATATTGCTCCGATTCTAGCTATTTAAATGTTTGTTTAAACCCACGATATTGAGAAATTCCTAGTGTGGGGGGGGGTAACGTTTATAATCGGCTGTGAAAGAAAGAAAGAAAGAAAAGAGATTTATTGACACTGTGCAGAATCTGTGTAGCTAATTACCAAAACGTTTTAGTGTAGTGGCAATAGTTAGGAAATGTCGTGTAGGTCGGTAGTACGGTTGACCGAACTATGCAACTTTTTATGAAAACTCTCTAGAGAAAAAAAAATGCACTTTTCCAAATTTTTATCAACTGAACTACTGCCACTACAACAAAGTTTTTCAAACTTAACCCTCAAATGACAGGTGTACCAACCAACAAACATGAAAAAGAAATATGGGAAGAAAAGGAAAAACTCGTGCCGTTATCTCTTACATCCTGATCCACCGTTTACCAGATAAACCCTAAGCATTGCCTGAATAAAGAGCCTCTCCCTACTAATCTCTTTATCAAAAGGGGGTTGCGAGCGGAGTCTTTAGCTCAGCCGTTTAAGGGTTGTTTTTCTTAAAGATAAGGGTGTTTTTAGGGTCCCGTAGCCAAATGGCAAAAAACGGAACCCTTATAGATTAGTTATGTCTGTCTGTCTGTCCGTCCGTATGTCACAGCCACTTTTTTCGAAAGTATAATAGCTATCCTGTTGAAACTTGGTAAGTAGATGTAATTTGTGAACCGCATTAGGACTTTCACACAAAAAAAATACAAATTTTGGGAATTGAACCTCAAAAAAAAAACACCAAACCCATACGTGTGAGGTATCTATGGATAGGTCTTTAAAAATGATATTGAGGTTACTAACATATTTTTTTTCTAAACTGAACAGTTTGCGCGAGGGACACTTCCAAACTGGTAAAATATGTCACCCTCCCTGTAACTTCTAAAATAAGAGAATGAATAAACTAAAAAAAAATATATGATGTACATTACCATGCAAACTTCCAGAGAAAATTGGTTTGAACGAGATCAAGTAATTATTTTTTTTAAAACGTCATAAATCGTAAACCACAATTTACCTTGTGTTGCAACCAACTACAAGAACCTTTATATTATGCTACTTGCTGCTACGGAACCCTTTATGGGCGAGTCCGACTCGCATTTGGCTGGTTTTTTTAGAATACGATTTTGAATTGAAAGGGTTCAAATAAAAGGATGATGGTGTTTGATTAAATTTTATGGGAAAAGCGGCCTTAAGTAAAAGAAACGCAATTATTTTTTCTATAAAATGTAACGTTCTGTAAAACATCTTAGTTCACAATGTTGTTTTGTCATTGTGCAAAAAGTCGCGGGACTGTACGAATTACAGTGACCCCGGCACGTAAAGGGTTATTGAAGGACACCGTGGTTTTGATTTTTGTCAGTACGAGTCTGACAGTCCCTCTCGCTCTGCCCTGGGCGGGAGGACTCATAAAATGATTTTACCACGATAAAAAAAAAATGTGCAAAAGCACGTTTAGCGCAGTTGCTGAACAATCGACTGCTGCGCAACATATCGCGGATTCGATCGCCGAACAAAACAAATAATATTTGGATGATCCAACATTCTTTGCCAATAAAATTGTATATATGTATGTTTCTATGTTCGTAAACGTACCCACGATACAGGAAAAAATCATAGAGAGAAAAAAAAATCATAGAATCTCTATTTGCCCTAATAAAAAGATACGAATATAGCTATAACAAAGACAGGAGCCTTAACTATCCCACTGTTGGGACAAAGGTCTCGCCAATTCCTACCATGATAATTTTTCTCGGGCCGCACACCTCTTTCTAGGCCTTCGGCCTTCCAGTACCCATAGTGTGGAGACTTTTGTCCAGCGGTCATCTTACATGCGTGTGACATGACGTGAGTAAGATCGGTAGATCACCCTTCAAATATTTGATCTTTCAAAATTTAACCCTAACCCAAAAAAACAATGGTCGCGGGACTGTACGAATTACCGTGACCCCGGAACGTAAAGGGCTATTGAAGGACACCGTGGATTTTAGTCAGTACGAGTCTGAGAGTCCCTCCCGCTCTACCCTGGGTGGGAGGACTCATTTGATGATTTTACCACGATAAAAAAAACAAAGAGTAGCCCAAATAAAAGCTTGTAATAAAAAGCTAGTAAAAATAACAACTACAAAGATTTTCTGTTGATTATATTACATTTTAGGATCAGTACCAACTTGAGAGAAACGATATCTTGCCTTGAAATTCCAATACTACTTTATAGTCATTGAAAACGCTTTCCAACATTTCGAAAATACCTTTAACATTTTACACTTCCAAAACACGAATGAAACACGTAACTCCTAAAATACTGCGTAATGATTAACTCAAAAGTAATAAAACCGGCGCCATTTTAAAGCATTCTTTTACGATTCTACCCTCATCTCTTGCGTAAAGTCAGTGCGCTTATAAAAATAAATCGACAAGTCTTTGAGGCCTTCCAAGTGTATCGCTGTAACGGTATACGTGAGAAGAATATTGAGTAACTGTTCGCTTGTAAATTACCTTCCAAATGGAGTATAGGCAGGAGTCGTGACGGTGGGTGGGTTTAAAAAAAAATCTACAAAAAATAAATTTTCTTTGGAATTTCAAAAACGCCAGCAGAATAACATTCTAGCTGGCCACCTACTCAAAGGTCTGTAGTTATAGGAATGGTTTACAAAACAACACAAGCACGACGGCACGTTTGGCGCAGTGGCTGAGAAATTGGACTCCTGTGCTATCTGTCGCGGGTTCGATTCCCGGACGGAAAAAATATTTGTATGATCTGCAAGTAGTTGTTCCGGGTCTGGGTGTTTGTGTATGTGAGTTTCTATGTTTGTAAACGCACCCAGGATGAAAACCCTAGTGACGTTTTTTTAAACAAAAAAATAAAAATAAAATAAAGCACACGGTTACATTAAAGCCCTATTACATAACAATCTGAAGGCTTACAACCTAGTTCTGGTAACAGGGCAGGCTTGTTATAGCTGGATGTAATCCAGCGTACCATCCAAGGTGACCTTGCTTGATGCCATCCATCTAAACGAACGATGTAGTCAAAATTGAAACAAAATTCGTGGATGGAATCCAAGTTAAGAACATGCTTTAATTCATCTATGACATAACACTTTTTTTTTTTTTTGCGTGGTAAAATCATCAAATGAGTCCTCCCACCCAGGGCAGGACGGGAGGGACTGTCAGACTTGTACTGACTAAAATCCACGGTGTCCTTCACGAGCCCTTTACGTACCGGGGTTACGGTGATGGGTAAGTCCCGCGACCCCGGCAGGCTCTGGCCCTCTAGAGGCCCCGTCAATTTGCTGACACTCCTTGAGGCGCGCGTGGAACACAACGCGCCGTGGACCCGGGCATGGTCCATGGTCGGGCAGCGAGTCGCCCATTACTCGCTGCCCGCATGCCCGCGCCTACGGTGGCCGGAGATCGTCTGGCGACGTCCGTCGCCGTGGGCGTCTACCACTGCGGGTGGGTCGGAGGGAGGACACTGTTCTCTCCCTCACGCGGCACGCCTCCTCCTTCGCGAGCATGACTGCTTCGCAGAAGGAGGCGACCGCTTCTCACTCCGTCTCGCCCCGCAGCATGGCCTCGACCAATGCCGGGCGCGAGAGGTCTCCGCCTATCGCCGTCGTGAGGACACGGCGGTGCTCCTGCACCGTATGCTCCACCGTATCCTCAGGACGGTCCATGACATATCACTTAGACAAAATGTTGCTGGTAACAACTGAATACAATGCACGATTTTTATATGATTTAACAAAGATACAACTGTAGATTCCACTGCACCGATATCTTTTTTTTCTTTTATTTTTGTTTACCTCTCACAAATAAATATAAATGCTAAAATAAACACGCTAATATCAGGAACATTTGGTTTAAATTGAAAAAAATATTTTATTGAATAGTCCATCTAACGAGGAAGGCTATAGGCATCACGCAACGACCAATAGGAGCCGAGCAGTGTGGGTTAAGTGACGAGGAACAGCTAGTTTAAATATTAAAAAAAAAAAACCTCAAAATAACATACCCATGTCTAACATCCAATAATCTGGACACGTGACATCTTAGCTCTATAACCTAATTCTTAAAACAAACACACACACACACATACACCCCCCACATATAAATTATTCACGTACACTAGAGGCACCACAACATCAGTCACACGTCGACCCGACTCAGCCCTTAAATATCCGCACGCACAGTCATATCCGCAAATATTCGGACATATCCGCGACACACGGACTTTGGAATTAGGTTGCGGTTACGCCTCCATTCCGTGATTCGTCCTCCATTATAGTCCTTTTGGAAATACGCTAGGTATTTGGAGTATCTCGGTTAGGTAAACGTACGTTTAGTGCTACAAGGTGTGCAATCATTTATATGGGACTTTTGTCAATTTTGATCAGATTGTAGTTGGATGAAAAATTACGAAAACAGAGTAGATAATTTAAGAAAGAAAGTGTTTATTCAACATTAATGTTCTTACCCACTATTGGACACCGGACACGGATGTTTCGGGAGGTTCCTGTGTCTGATAAGGAGGGAGGAAACGCCTGGGTGTCAACACTGCGAAGATCGTCCGGAGGACACGGTGGAGCATACGGTGCAGGACTGTCCCGCTTGGGCAGAGCACCGCCGTGTCCTCACGACCGCGATTGGCGGAGACCTCTCGCGCCCGGCATTGGTCGAGGCCATGCTGCGGGGTGAGACGGAGTGGGAAGCGGTCGCCTCCTTCTGCGAAGCAGTCATGCTCGCGAAGGAGGAGGCGAGCCGCGCGAGGGGGAGGACAGCGACCTCCCTCCACCCCAGCCGCAGTGGTGGACGCCCACGGCGTCGGACGTCGCAAGACGATCTCCGGCCACCGTAGGCGCGGGCATGCGGGCGGCGAGTAATGGGCGACTCGCTGTCCGACCATGGACCATGCCCGGGTCGACGGCGCGTTGTGTTCCACGCGCGCCTCAAGGAGTGTCAGCACAGTGACGGGGCCTGTAGAGGGCCAAAGCCTGCTGGGGTCGCGGGACCAAGGGATTACCGTGACCCTAGTACGTAAAGGGCTAGTGAAGGACACCGTGGATTTTAGTCAGTACAAGTCTGACAGTCCCTGCTGCCCTGCCCTGGGTGGGAGGACTCATTTGATGATTTTACCACGATAATAAAAAAAAAAACCCACTCTTGGACAAAAGTTTCTTTTTTTTTACTTTTTTTATTTCCTTAAACCTTTCCAATGAAAATGGTATTTTAAAATGTTATACGGTTTTTTTCTACTTCTTCCAGCTGCTCTTCTCACGGTACAGCAGATATGTCTATGAAAACCAGAACCTTTCAGAAAAAAACATCATCATCATCATCTCAGCCATAGGACGTCCACTGCTGAACATAGGCCTCCCCTTTAGATCTCCACATGTACCGGTTGGAAGCGACCTGCATCCAGCGTCTTCCGGCGACCTTTATAAGGTCGTCTGTCCATCTTGTTGGTGGACGTCCTACGCTGCGCTTGCTAGTCCGTGTGTACAGATAATATAGAAGTATATTAGTGGTGATGGCACTATTCTGTCCGTTGTTTCAGTTATATTAAACCTTCTACGTTTTTTTTTTACCATACTAATAAATCCACAGACTTTTGAGAGTCGCTCAACGCCTCTTTATTCTTTTTTGAAGGGCTTCAAACACACTACTTTTACGAAGTCTATCACTTTTATCCACTGCTCCTAACATTGCCGGGCGCAGTCATTAATCTAGCGGAATTGGACTGTCTCAAACACAATTGCCTTTTAAAGTCAAAGAATTGAATTTTCAAATAAAATGTTCTGTGTTTATGTAGGGCAGCTATTTGCAAAGATTTTAGGGATATTATGGAGCAGTGGTTTAATAGCAATTGGGTGTCAGCCTCTACTTATAAGTCGTGAGTTTGAACCCAGACAGGCGGTTTAGTTTGTGGAACGTGTTTCATCACCACTGCTCAGAAACATCATGAAGAAATCGACATATTCTAGCAACAATAAATCGTAGACATCTACCAACCCACACTAGGCACGCGTGGTGAGTTACAGCCCTCTCACACAGAGGAGGCGTCTTTACCGGCTGTAGAAAATTATAGGCTGATAATACTATGCTTTCTAGATAGCAGAGATAAACAGCCGCTCCATAGGCAGGCCTGTTGGTCTAGTGGTTAGTGACCCTGACTGCTATGCCGGAGGTCGTGGGTTCGATTCCCACCCAGGACAAATGTTTGTGTGATGAGCACGATCATTTGTTCTGTGTCTGGGTGTAATTTATCTATAATATATAAAAGGAGAACTGACTGACTGACATATCAACGTACAGCCGAAACTACTGGGGCTAGGATTGTGAAATTTTGCACACGGCTTCCTATTATAATGTAGGGAAGCACTAAGAAGGGGTTTTTGGAAATTTAACCTTTAAGGGGGTGAAAAGGGGGAATTAGGAAAGTACGTAAACCACGCGGACGAAGTCGCGGGCAAAGTGCTAGTCTATAATATGTGTGTATTTAGAAATATATAAGTATGTTTATCAGCTGTCTAGTACCCATAACACAAGCTCTGCTTAGCTTGGGACTAGATGGCGTTGTGTGATAGTTGTGGAATATTTATTTTATTTATATTTATATAAAATCCTGGTGTCCACCTGAATCCAGTTAGACTGGAAGCCGACCCTAACTTAATTGAGTAAAGGTTAGACAAACGATGAAGTCCAACAATCTACATATACATAATCGGTGAAGGAACCAGATTGGTTCTGACGGAGCCCCCACAGAGGGTCAAATGCTTGCCGGAGCGCTAGACTACGAAGGAATACCGTAAATTTTAGTCAGTACGAGTCTGACAGTCCCTTCAGCACCACTCAGGGCTGGAGGACTCATTTGATGATTTTACTACGACAAAAAAGGACCCAGACTGGTCTCAGTATCTTCTCGTGTCCCATTGTTGTTCGACAAAGTTATTACGCGCGTAATTCGCCCAAACGCCCACTAACGGCTGTAATAACTGCGCGTATCCAATAAGTGCCGGCCGAACGTTGGGACCGATAGTGAGTGGTACTAGATGCAAGTGAGAGCGATTTCATTAGAAATTATATCCCTAATTATTGATTGGTAACTTTATGGCGTAGCTGCTGTTGTCAGAGGAGCTCATAGCTAAATGTTAACAGCCTTCTTAGCGGATTTCTTATGCACCGTGGCAAGAACGTAAAGCCGTTGGTAACGGCAGTCATTTATAGATCTTTGACAGTCAGAAGCTCGAAAGTCTGACAATCAGTCTTTCCAAGGGGTATCGCATTAACCAGTTACTTGGTCATGGAGGTCAGATAGGAAGTCGCTCTATGCTATTATGTATCCGGTTTGACTGGAAGCCAGCCCCATCTTAGTTGAAAAAAGCTTGGCAGATGATGAGCTGCTGTTACCAGAGGCTTCACCCGCAACTCAATAATTATCACACGGGAATGTAGTACTGAAATAAACGGTATCCTGTGTATTATTCCAGACTGTAACCTATCACTGAGCTAAATACCAAGCAAGATACATTCAACTGTTTTGACGTGATCATCACGCAAAACATCAACATATAATATAAACTTTCGCACAAACGATAATAGTAAGTATTGGAAATCGCGGCATCACCATAAGCTTCCAAAGTACGACAAGCTCCGTTAACCTTAAATAAAATTGGATTAAATTCGGGTAAATGAATGAAATATGTCTTTCTCACACAGCAATCCTTCAAGAAGTAATAAGTCACCGGCATACGCAGACGAAACACGACGAGCCTTACGCGAGTGGGTGGTTGCCCACGCTTCTTACGTCAGGTATTTGTTTCGTCTTGTGGAAGGGATATATTGTATTCTTTGTAGATTACCCCCCATGGCACACGTCCCCGTGGGACTTCCATGAAAGCTCATTAATTTTTTTAGCTAAATATTACTGGCGCCATTTCCTGTAACTTATCCCACATAATACGAGCAACACTAAATCATCGAAGACTTAGTGGATCTCCCACTAATTGTTAGAGCGACACCGACATATTGAGTGTGCCATAATAACAACTGTTTATTGGATTACTCGCCAATGTTGTTGCCATATTGGTTCTTTGTTGCTACTTTGAGGACATGGTGAACATAAGTGATGAGTAAGGATGATAAGAGAATCGTGTTGGAAGAAATAAAAACATGTAATCAGGCCAGGCATGAAGAGTTGTACCTTTTTTTGTGTGGTAATATCATCATATGAATCCTTCTGCTCTAAATGGAGTGTAAGAGAAGGTCAGACTCTCGCTGACTAAAGGTCCACTCTGTTCTTTCGGTTGCCATTTCCCCAACCCCTGGAGCCTATTACTACACATTTATCCAGTTACGTTTCAGTGTCCAATGTTAAAATGTGAGAACATTTTAGCATAAATCGTGCAGACAAATCTGGACTCCGTGCCATAATATGTCCGACCTGGCAATCGAACCTGGGACCTCATGCTCCTCAGTTGCGCTTGCGACCAAAACGAACGAGGTAGATAAGCCGAACTGAAATATAACTATATTACTAGTCATGAGAGTCTTGGGTTCAATTCTCGAGCCAAGCAAAGTATTATGGGTTTTTGCAGACCTTTTTAAGCCCGAAATTGAGCATTGTATCCGGTTTATACAAGTAGCAACAGGCTGGACACTTCATAACACGTCGTAATGACTGAACTAGATTTACTTTCTGTAAGCAACTCTCCGGGAATTACAAGCGAGAAGTATTTTTCTTATATTAACTCCTCTCAAATTAATGTAGAATGACAGGATTGTTTTCGCAGTAAATATTTGTGTAATCAATGAAGTGAAACGCTTCAGTTATAACACCAAGAATAATTAAAATAATAAAATGTTAATGAGAATCGTCATGAATATACATGATGATGACAAACAATATTATGTCCACTCCAGCAGTCATGATTCATCGCTGTATAAATTTGTTTACACTGTAGGTTAAAGAAAATTGTAAAACCTGCAAAGCAGTTGGGATACCAGAAGCTGAAGTTTTTTTAGCTTGTTTCAGTCTTCACGGAGGCGATAGATGGTGACCTCTCCCACCCGGCATTGGTCGAGGCCATGCTGCGGGGCGAGACGATAATGAAAGCGGTCGCCTCCTTCTACGAAGCAGTCATGCTAGCGATGGAGGCAGCGGGACATGTGAGAGAGAGGACAGCGTCCACGTCAAGACCCGGCCGCCTCAGGAGACGCCCTCGGCAACGGTCGTCGCAGGAGGATCTCCGGCCACCGTAAGCGCGGGCATGCGGGCTGCGAGTAATGAGTGACTCGCTGTCCGATCATGGACCATGCCTGAGTCGACGGTGCGTTGTGTTCCACGTGCGTCTTAAAGAGCTGTCAGCACAATGACGGGGCCCCTTTGGAGGGCCTAAGCCTGCCGGGGTCGCGAAACTAACGAGTTACCGTGACCCCGGAACATAAAGGGCTATTTAAGGACACTGAGGATTTTAGTCAGTACAAGTCTGACAGTCCTTCCTGCCCTGCCCTGGGTGGGAGGACCAATTTGACGACTTTACTAGGCAAAAAAAAGTTTGTTTTAGTCTCCTTAACAGTAACTGTAAAAGCTAAGTTATTTGTTTTCATTAGTTTCAAGAGTTTTAATGTATTAAAACGTTAACAGTTTATTCTACTTTAAAATTGAAACCCACGACCCCATGCCCAGCAATCAAACTTGCCTCCACTGCATCTTTGAGGCAGTCCAAGCAGAAGTCCAGTTAAAAGCACCTCCGGAACGAATCATACGGCGGGCGAGCTGTGTGACGAAATGCGAGAAGGAAGATTGCATTCGGGAGTACGTTTACGAGGCCTGTCCCGATGCTGTCGATGTTTTACTTTCAAAACGTGACCTGTGACCCAAAACGTTTTCGCTATTTATCTACATGTGTGCAGATACATTCCTTTTACAATCATTAATTCATCAGATACTTTATTAGTATAAACATACCCTATCTTTTTCTGAAGAATATTCAGATAACATAATACTTTTTACTAATTTACATTTTTTGCGTGGTAAATCATCAAATCCTCCCACCCAGGGCAGAGTAGGAGGGACTGTCAGACTCGTACTGACTAAAATCTACAGTGTCCTTCAGAAGCCCTTTACGTTCCGGGGTCACGGTAATTCGTATAGTCCTGCGACCCCGGCAGGCTTTGGCCCTCTAGAGGGGGGCCTCGTCACTCTGCTGACACTTTTTGAGGCGCGCGTGGAACACAATGCACCGTCGACCCAGACATGGTCCATGGTCGGACAGCGAGTTGCCTATTCACTATTTTACATAGACTTGCGAATCTGACCTCCAGAACGCAGTTACTGGGAACACGAAACCTTGGTAAGAGGGACAGCTCGTGTTCAGCACATCCATTTCGTTATCTATTCGATTACAACCTGATACTGTTCTTGTATCTTCTTATCTTCTTCTTCTTCTTATCGTATGGTTGATGAACAACCTGGTGTCAGAGTTTAAACCGCCCGTAGGCCTCTGACATGGCTTCACACACCGTTGAAAAATCTCTCAGGTGTGCTGGTTTCCTCACGATGTTTTCCTTCACCGTTTTTAGCAAGTGATAATTAATTTATAATACGCACATGAATTCTAAAAGACATTGGTGCGTGCCGGGGTTCGAACCTGCAACCTTTGACTTGGCAGTCCAACGGTCGTACCACTCGGCTATCACTTCTTATCAGTCACTGACGTAACACGGGGGAACAGGTTCTACTCCGTCTACGTAAATCTTATTTTCCTTGAGTAGGACTCCCCAGTGTATTGTTCAGTATGTTTTCTTTATTGCGTCGTGTTTACTCAGTTGTGTTCTTATCAATCGGGCTTCGAAGCGCGTTGATTGCAACTGTTCTGTTTTTTTTTGTGAAAATATTCGCAATGGATTTTTCCTGAGAGAGAATATATACGAGTAGCACAATCGTGCCGGAATAATGGTACAGTAGACGTATACCAATAATTGAATGCCTGGTTATGAAATGGCCCAAAGATTATCACCTCGTCTGTCATGAATTGCACGCGGTAGTCAGCTTCATAATTAAGTAATGGTTACTTGTAAAATTAAATTTTATTAAATTCAAAAGTAAATATAAAGGAATTCAGATTTAACAAGGTTCGTTTAAGAATAATCGTTTATTGCCCGTGGTCCACCCGCTTGGTTCACCTAGGTGTAAAATGGTCGTCTCGTTCTGCGCTTGCCCACGCTGGTAACCTCCAGGAATTGTTTACTCCAACGGACTTTCAACAGACATGGCCAGCCCAGAATCTAACATCGTCGGTAGATAGGCCAATAAAATTCAAGTACATAATGATTATGGTAGACAGACGCAATCAAAATCATCCCAGTCGTAGTAGAAGTCAATACTGGCTTTCACCCACCCCCACTTGACTTCTACTCGCTCAAGATTACGGCCAGTTAAGGCTACTTAAACATCTGAGCGGATAGCGATTTCACACAATTCATACATGTACCTCGACAATTTAGGTCTCAAACTGTGTTAAGCGGATACCCATGCATTCCCATGATACAAAATTTCTTCGCATTGGGGATCAGTCGGGCCGCCGCTTGTCGTCACTTCTGGGCCTCCCTTCGCTCATCTTCTTTTGATGAAACCGCGCGTCCTCTTTCAGTTCTGATGAAACCCGTCTAAAGGTCAAAAAGTCTATGTCAAAAAGTCGATGCGTCGGCTATAGCGATAGATCGCTATGGCCGACGTGTTACTACGGATCTGGGGTTTAATCACTAAGCACGAAACCCGTGGATTCGACCATAGTTACGGGCGTTTTGAAAACGAGCCCGAACTATTAATGTTCAGACAGACAGTTCCTTAGAGTCCACGACAGCTCTCATGAGCTGCGAAAAATTCATGTTACTACATTTTTTTTATGCAATTTGACGTTATGACATCACTAGCGCCGTGTCAAAAGTACTTCAGTCATGGCGGTATTATCCGTCCGCAAGTTTGATTTTTACGTTAGCTACGTTCGTTTAGTCGCACCAGGCGGCGGCCGACGTGGCGACGCAGGCGGTAGCGACAGTCGCTGATAGGATCCGGCAGTTGGGACTCGACGTGGCGCTGCACAAAACAGAGGCCATGTGTTTTCATGGCCGTCTGAACGCGCCACGTTCAGAGTCCCACATTACGGTGGAGGGGGTTCGCATCGGCGTCGGGAGGACGATGAAGTACCTGGGACTCGTCCTCGACAGCCGGTGGAACTTCAGGGAGCATTTCCTGCATTTGGCCCCAAGGCTGAACCGGGCAGCAGCCGCTCTCAAGCGGCTCCTGCCCAATCTCGGCGGGCCAAATGCCTCCTGCCGGAGGCTGTACGCCGGTGTCGTGCGGTCCATGGCCCTCTACGGGGCCCCTGTGTGGGCCCTAAGCATCCGGACGCGACCACTCAAGCTGGTCGCATGCCAGAGGGTCATGGCTATCCGGATGATCCGGGGATACCGCACGATCGCCGGCGAATCAGCCAACCTCCTTGCGGGATTGCTGCCCTGGGATCTGGAGGCGACTGCCCTCCAGCGCGTCTATGAATGGCGCGTGGAGGCGCAGCGTCGGGGCGAATCCCCGCTGCCTCGACAAGTCGAGGCGCGGCGGGAAGAGCTCCGGCGCGATCTCAGGGCAGTACGGAGGGAGCGACTGTCGCAACCGAGGTCCGAGCACGCCGCAATCGCGGCGGTAAGACCCCTCTTTGAGGAGTGGCTGGATAGGCGTCACGGCGTCCTGACTTACCGCATGACGCAGGTCCTCACCGGACACGGAAGTTTCGGGAGGTTCCTGTGTCTGATAGGGAGGGAAGAAACGCCTGGGTGTCACCACTGCGAGGATCGTCCGGAGGACACGGTGGAGCATACGGTGCAGGACTGCCCCGCTTGGGCAGAGCACCGCCGTGTCCTCACGACGGCGATAGGCGGAGACCTCTCGCGCCCGGCATTGGTCGAGGCCATGCTGCGGGGCGAGATGGAGTGGGAAGCGGTCGCCTCCTTCTGCGAAGCAGTCATGCTCGTGAAGGAGGAGGCGGGCCGCCTGAGGGAGAGGACAGCGTCCTCCCTCCACCCCAGCCGCAGTGGTAGACGCCCACGGCGTCGGACGTCGCAAGACGATCTCCGGCCACCGTAGGCGCGGGCATGCGGGCAGCGAGTAATGGGCGACTCGCTGTCCGACCATGGACCATGCCCGGGTCGACGGCGCGTTGTGTTCCACGCGCGCCTCAAAGAGTGTCAGCATAGCGACGGGGCCTGTAGAGGGCCGAAGCCTGCCGGGGTCGCGGGACCAAGAGATTACCGTGACCCCGGTACGTAAAGGGCTAGTGAAGGACACCGTGGATTTTAGTCAGTACAAGTCTGACAGTCCCTCCCGCCCTGCCCTGGGTGGGAGGACTCATTTGATGATTTTACCACGATAAAAAAAAAAAAAAAAAAAAGCTACGTTCGTTTATCTTTATTCGTACCCTCGGTTTCCTTAACGGACTTAGAAAGTAGACCCCCTGTTGGGGTGGTGAGGCAACACTGCTGCGCAGCAGGTTCGGTGTCCCTGGGTGTCTCTTGAATGGTGTCATCGCGCCTCTCCGATACAGAGCAACAGCTGAAGCCCCCGCTCCGCTAACTCGCTCCGCTTCACTGAACAAGCGACCTTAACCCCAAGTCCCTAAGGCGATGTTATTTATTGGATTAATACGAGATTGTAACTATATTGTGTGCTGCCCGAGATTTGTATTGACACTTACTAATATTGACAAGTTGCGGTCTCCAGAGCTTAGCGAGTTGTGTCTCAGAAATAGTTGCGCGGAGTAGATTGAAATATTATTAGATGCATTACTTTCGTAATTACTAAATTGACTTTGTTATGCATTGGTCTCATAACAAGGCAGCTACCAATATTAATAACAAATAAAAAACTTGGTAACAATGTAAGGATCATAGCAGCGTTCTCCGGATCACTGGAGAAAGGCTCTCAGACCAACAACTATAGGCCATCTAAAAGAACCCAGAACCGATTGCGAAGTTAGGTCACTGCAGGTAAAACATGGTCCGGTGGAGGTATATGGATGAAGCTGCAAAGCCCAGTACAAACGATGGCCAGCCTCCTGTCCTGTACTTTGTGCTAATCCACCTGCACATGTACTGCTGTCGGCGCAGCTCCAACCGGACAGGTCCGTTAAGTACACTGTTAATGTGACAGACCCTAGTACCGATCGAAACTCATAAGGAATAATCGAAACGAAGATTAAGAAAAATTATAAGAAGCAACGTTCTGTAACTTCTGGCAAAATATAGTCCG
Organism: Agrotis puta; assembly: GCA_943136025.2. Classification (NCBI taxonomy): domain Eukaryota; kingdom Metazoa; phylum Arthropoda; class Insecta; order Lepidoptera; family Noctuidae; genus Agrotis; species Agrotis puta. The sequence continues at coordinate 18,246,838 of OW964176.2, read as the reverse complement.
TTATGTCACATTGCATTAAGCCACATTATTATTATACGTTGAGTTTTTTATTAGCCTATCTGTCCCACATCTGGGCAAAGGCCTCCCAAAATTTTTTTCAATAAACTATTTCCTCACATCGCTTTTAACCAGCCCTCGTGGGGTGCACATCACCATATTACGTTTCAATAATTAAAATCACATTAAATTCTGAGTTTTCCTCTAAGATTCGGTCCAGTGCTATCAAGGTCAGTGACGACACAAATTATACGGAACCTTTGAGCCAGGGCTAGCTGTGTCACGCTGCGGCCACGCGATCCATACATTTGTCACGCCTAATGCGCTCTGCACCTCTCCTAGGGCTGGCAAACCTTTAGACTTTATTAATAATTAATATTGTTTAGATTTCTGTTTAAGTTCAGAGTAAAGAGTCGTTATTACGCTCACTGTTGAGGTTTTTCTTCTGAGTAAAAAAGCTTATTACTTGTCTTGCAAAATAGATGTAAATCTTAGAAGATGGTTTTACTGAGAACCCAAAACTTTAATAGTATTTCTGTCTGAAGACCTAACTTCTTCAGCATATTCTTCAACATATATAACATAAGGTAGAAGTCGGTATGAGTAAAAAACATATAAATATTTACCGTACCGTAAATATCTGTCGAGGTGAGAAGACAATTAGTGTTGTTTTCAATCATGTGCGTACTTTAAGAACTCATTAGTTATCCCTACTTCCTTACAAAACCATTCAAACAGTTTCCCAAACAAGAAAACCTTATTCCGACCAGGTAAAGATTGTAACAACAACTAGGTGGAAGTAGTGGCACCCCTAACAACGTACAAATCGTCGGTCCGATACGATCGGAGCGGATACAATTAATTACGCGAACAATAGAGCCTGCCGTGAAAACTACTGATGATGATCGCGTGAACAATCCCTTGTACGCGGGACTGCGGGACTAGGTGTCGGCGAATTACTTGCTGTTTCACGCTTTCACGTAATTTGGGGGTGGACGTTGATGTACATAGATTTTAATGAATGAAGATTTCTTGGTTGATTGGAATATAGGAAAAGTCATTTGATTTTTAGGTCATTTCGAGGGTTATGATTGCTTACAACCTGCTGTTTAAACATGATACAGTGACTCTGCACCACAAAGGGCAACCGAAGTGTATTTTTTGTCATAAAGTGTCTGACAGTCCCTCCGCCCCACACAGGGCACGAGGACTAATTTTTAGATAAATAAAAACCTTTCATGAAATTTATAAAATATTTTTTCCTCGTAGTAAGAAGATTTTCCTCAAACAGATGGATTGATATTGTTTGAAAGTTACGTTCTGCCATAGACATTTCAAAAGCATAAAAGATTAGCAATGCGGACAAACCGGTTTCTTTACTATACGTGACAAACACACCCAACCTATCCCTCATTCACTCTTCCACAACACACAGACATACCCGATACATTCCTTCAACTCGAAGAATACCATCGGCGTTTACGAAGTGCTCAATAAACAGACCATTCCGGAGTATTCCCAGTTATTGTGCTGCCTTTTATCAAGAGATACGACCATGTACGGAGCCCGCCTGGGAAATAAAATAAAGAAATACGCGTGCACGCGACAGAACGGGCCCCGACATAAATATTAGAGTCGATACGGACTTTTATGAGACTTAAGCTTATGAAAATATATGTGCTGAGATGTATTGTGATTCGTGTTTTAAGGTCTTGGTGGTAATCTACAGGTTTCTGTTGGCTTTTGTTCTAGAATTTAACTTGTTGCCTATGTTTATAACCTCCAATTTTTGCCATTATGTTGCTATTTGAAAACACAACTCAGTTTTTCAAATAAACAAAGCAAATATTAAAATTCAACTCATAAAATACAAATGCTAATAATCCAATAACTTTAAGAAAACAATTTTACATTTTTATAGCCCTATAAAAATCAATATTTGCACATCAAACAGGACCCAAACTCATAAAACAATGAAATCAGCGTTATAAAAGTGAAACAATCACTAAAAGTATAAAATTCAATTTAATGACGACGACCGTTGCGTTTGAGCGCCAATAACCAAATGACCGAAAACAATGAAACATGAGTTTAAGTGTGTATGAAAGAGACGGATGTATTCCTCTTCTCTTTTCCATCAGTTTATCGTTTAATCAGGATTCAGTTTGAGTGCACACATAAATGTTTAGTGGCTGTATGTGTGTCTATTTACTTTTACAATAGTCGTATAATGTCCAATCATGGGCAATAGTCGTAAAAGATAATCGGTATTTTTGCTTCCTGATTTCAGCTTCGTCGAGGTATTAAAACCCGTCTGTATAGTGTAAATACACAAATGTTCTACACCGTATCAGTAACCGGTAACCGTTTGATATGCGATTACGGGTGTAACACCCATCGACGCATAAATGGTTCACGTATCAACATATTGTTGTTCTCATAAAACGGTAACATAAAGAAAACTGCTGTTTTCTGTAAAAGTGCTTCTTGAAATATCAACACTAAAAACTGATGGGGCAGGAGTTGTCGCTTACACTTCAACTACCTTAATGCCTTTGTCAAACAGACAGGCGAAAGCGAAGCGTTTTCGAAGCGATACCGATCCGAGACGTTAGTCCGATAGTTCTGTCACGCTATCGGATCGCTTTCGCTGTTCTATGTGACTGGATTCAAACAATTCCATACATTACAAATAATAACGTCACGCTTCGCACTCGCACCGCCTGTCTGTTTGACAAAGGCTTAAATGACGGATTTATAGCTAGTGGTTTCACAGTAGCTGAATTTGGACCATAGGTAGTTCATAAAAACATGATCTTTGTAAAAAAAAAATGCACTCTCCATTCTTGTAAACTATTTTTTATCATAACTAAAATTTAGTTCTTTAAACTGAACACAACGTTTTTGTATATGTGGATAACAGTTATTAATAAAAGTCTGGTAAATATTGACAAAATTCACGAATATTCCATTCGGATTCATATCCTGTTAACTACTCCATAAAATATTACTCTCATGATATTGCAATATGTTCAACTTCCGGGTTATACAATAACTGAAACTGACAAACAAACGGAAGTATTTTAAACTGAGCATAATAATAAATGTATACTACGAGTATAACATAACAACGAATATACTTACTTCCTAAGCGGACTATGCTTGAAGTTTATTTGAAGCATAAAATCAGGAATTAAGTTATCAGAACATGAAACGGAGTAACCGAAGACTGGCTGGCCGTCTTTGTTGAGGGATCGATGGCCGGTGGAACAGACGAGTCCTAAAGAGGAGCCCGCGTATCGCCAAGCGTAGGGTGGGACGCCCCCATCTAGATGGACCGAAGAAAGTGGCTAGGACAGACTTGCTCCGGAAGGGAACAGTGTGATGTGGCGCAGCCTGGGTGAGCCCGATGATTGTGATGGAAGCCCAGACATATATCCAGCAGTGGGCTGCGACTACTAGGCTCAGTTGATGTATTGATACTACCTAAACTTTACAACTTAAAAGTTCACCTCGTATTACTTCTGACTTTAAAATGCACAAATGTAAGCTACCAGTGCACCTGTGGGTGTTGTGAAATAAATGTTCAGTAACAGCTTTTTTACGACTACTGCCTAAGACACATAATATGGATCCCTTTCCAGATCAGATTACAGTTTAAGATTCAAAGACTTGCCGATTACGTCACGGTATTTTTCTTTGACAACAAAATAACTTGTACAAAGTAATTCAACTCTGAAGAACCGATAAAAAAAAAAGAGTTTGTAAAATTGTCTGCATTCGGTGAAAACGACTAAGTTTAAGTGTATTCCTGGATATGAACCTACGATTTACTAATTGCCTGCTGGGATCTTGGAACTCTCTTAAAAGGGCACCTAGGTCTAGAACCCTGAGGGCAACAGAAGTAATAAGGATCAGGTTGTTTCATTCTCCAGGACACGAGCTTCATTGTTTTAGCCCTTTTCTGGTGGTCGCCACTGTTGATCGGTGCGGTGGGATTGTCAGTCCCTTCCGCTTTCCCAGGGCGGGAGGAATTTTTTAATCGTTTTATGGGCCACTAGTAACCTATAACATAGCATTACATCTTTTGTCGTTAGACCATCCAGCATAGGTGTTTCCAAAATACACCCACATTTTGCCAGCTCAGCAACAGCAATAATAATAAGACTAAAATCCTTAACCTACCTCAAAAAGACTGGATAAACCGAAGCATTATAGACTCAATCAATTTACGAAATCAACTATGGCAACAAACAAAATCCTACCCAAATGACGATAACCTACGAAGGAAGTTTAATGAAGAACAGCTGAGAATAAAAAACCTAATCAAAACAGAGAAGGAAACCTATTACCACAATTTATTTCATAACAGTTACAAATATCCAAAAAAAATGTGGGAAATAATTAATAACTTAGCAGCGAATAAAATCAAATACAACAATGCTCCCCCCAAACTAATTTCTAACTCAGAAATAATAACAAACGGTAACGACATATGTAACGTACTTAACTCATTCTTTGCATCTATAGGCGCAGAATTAGCCAACCAAATACCCTACATGTACCACAACAATTCAAATAATATCCTTACATACGATAGTAATTACACACACAACATAACATTAGACGAACTTTCCCCATGTAATGCAGACGAAATATCAAAAATTATTGACCACCTCGACTCCAACACTAGTACAGGCTTAGACGGCGTCAGCACAAAAGCTATTAAATGCCTTAAAAACATAATTGTGGAAAGATTAACGAACTGTATAAATATTTGCTTAGCACGCGGCACTTTCCCCGACTCACTAAAAGTTGCAAGGGTCAGTCCTATTCACAAATCTGGAAGTAGAACTGACCCCGGCAACTACCGACCAGTATCAGTCTTACCCGTAATTTCGAAAATATTCGAACGAGTATTATACACCCGCCTAAGCGAATATTTGACCAAGAAGGATTTCTTAATTGATCAACAATATGGCTTTCGCCCTAAATCAAGTACTCTTACTGCCACAGTAGATTTAATAACGAAAATTAAAACTAATATTGATAAAAAAAACATTGTTGTGGGCATTTTCATTGATCTAAAAAAAGCGTATGATACAGTTAGCCATCAAAAGCTATTACAGAAGTTAAACAACATAGGTATTACCGGCAGCGCCCTTAGTATATTTACTTCATATTTAAAAAATAGACGACAACTTGTTAAAATAGATAACTTCACCAGCTCGATACAAAACATAATATATGGCTGTCCGCAAGGCTCAATTATTAGCTCACTACTGTTCCTAATATATATAAATAACATTGATAAAATAGGATTGAGAGGACACCTAACGTTATACGCGGATGACACTTGCCTTTTTTATTTCGGTAAATCATTACAGAACATTATAACTGATGCACAAAAGGACCTTGACCTCCTCAGTGATTGGTTAAAATATAACTTACTGACTATTAACACCTCAAAAACATCTTTTATGATATTCGCCGCAAAAAATAAACCTTTACCTGATTTTCCACCTCTTACGATCAATGGCGACAAAATCAATCAGTCTAGTCACGAAAAATATCTCGGTCTGTGGGTAGATGACAAACTAAGTTGGAAGCTGCACATCGAAAATATTAAAACAAAATTAATATCACTATTAGGAGCGTTACGTAAAGTTACAACATGTATCCCGAAAAAAGCACGTCTAATTATATATAACTCCTTAGTCAAATCAAAACTAGAATACTTGATCGAAGTGTGGGGATCAGCAGCTAAATCTTATCTTAATCCACTGCAAAGAATACAGAACAAAATTATTAAAGTACTATTCCACTACCATTATCTATATCCAACAAAAAAATTATACAACAAAACTAAACTTCTAAATCTCAAACAGCTTTACACCTACTACACTTGCATTCTCATAAAAAAAATAACCACGAATTCCATACAATCAAATATACAACTACACAAAAAAATACCATTATATAACACAAGAAGTAAAAACAAATTCCAACTAATGACCACCCGAGCACGGACCAATTATGGTAAAAAAACAATATTAGTGGAGGGAGCACAACTGTTCAATAATTTACCAGAAGATTTGAAGAAGTGTGATAGTATTAACATATTTAAGCGTAAGTTGAAAAACCATTTAAATAATAACAATATAATGTCGCCATAGCCCCAGAGGCAAATATTATGTTAAGAAAACTATTAAGAAATAACATTGTATCTCATTTTAAGTGAACTTTATGTTTTTATGAGAAATAAATGTCTTTAAACCTATAATACAAAAACAAATAAGAACAGCAAACAGAGCTTTACAATATTTCTCATGTTATAAGTCTTTGTTACGGCATCTATTGAATATTTCACCACGGCCCGGAACACAGCTATCAGAATAAAAAAGTGAAGAGCGTCCCGGGGGCGCGCAATTTGCCTACTTAGCTCACACATAAGGAAAGAAAACGTAACACTGTGTTAAATAATGGATAAAGCGATTCTTTTGGAACGAACAGCCGTTACGAAGTTTTTCTTCTTTGTAATCTTTTATTTCTTGTTTTTCTTTCTTCTGATTGTTTGTAACGCCTGGCTTTGTAATCTTTGTGTATTTGGTGTTACATCTTTAAACATTTATAGGAGGTTTTGTTTGAATGTTGTGAATGATCTAATTAAAGATCTAATCAGCCATTCTGAGGTGATGACCAACATCTAAACCGTCTCATTTATAATATTAGTTACATTACTGAATAAACACTCGTCGAAACTGTGTCACAGAAATGCATCATATATTCATATTTATACTGCATCCATATACTATTCGATATTTCCGGACGTCAATAGTTAAAATAGTGGAAATTATTTAGTCCAGTAAAAGCGCTCGTACAGTAGTAGAATATTCTATCCAACTTTACTTGCTCGGATGCAAAACTACTGTATCATCAGCAGTGGTGTGCAACATTTTTAGACCAATATTTCAGGATAAGAAACTTACACTCAACATTTGTGGTGGCTAGAGAAAGAAGAAAAATAATAATGTATTGTAGTAAAAGGATATTTTACGAATAATATGGTGGGCTGAGCTGGAAAAAATCAACGACATGTAGTCTAACTTGATTTGGCCCCGAATCGAAGAAGCTGAAAGTTTTGGAGAGATATCTTGCCCAGTCGAGCGATACTGGCTCAATCCTTTCCATTCCAATCAGGGTCTAGAATAATAAAAAAAATAGTTTTAACAACGCTTTTTTGGTGGTAAAATCATCAAATAAGTCCTCTTACCCGTGGTTCCCTCGCCAGGGTATCGTTTACAGACTGTCCCGCGAACCCCGTAGATGTAGATACATCTACGGGGTTCGCGGGACAGTCTATAGTCAGATAAACAACCCTGAATGAAAAGGTTTGCAACGCCTGGACCGGCTCGGTGCATTAACGGTCTCACTTTGGCAGTTTCAGTTTAAAGGTTCTGAAATCGAGACTGTACTTATTTTTGCACTCAATACCCATCGATGCTTGAATATATTATTTTCTGCATGTACTCCATTCTCGTTTGTTACAACCTCGCTGAATTAAAGTCAACAAACGGTTATAGATAAAAGTGGCTGTTTTAATGTTCAGAGAAAAAACTGTATCATTGATGGTTTGTTTTTGCTGTGTTTTATGTGCCAGTTATGTCACCGTATGCTAATATTAGAATTGCATTATTATTTATGAATTCAGAACATCAAAATGATTGAGCGGTGATGTCTCTGGGAAAGCTGTTCATATACTTCTTAAAATGATGAAGAGAAAAATCGGTAGGATACCGACATACCCTATAAACAAACTCGAAGAGGCCTCACTCCTCTAATCCGTCATAGACTTGTGTGGTGAAATTACAGCCTACTTTATTCTTCGCCAGACCGGAAATTTTACCAGCATTAGTATTGAATCTGAGGGCTACCAATTTTTTTCTTTTTTATAGTGGAAAAATAAATCAAATGAGTCCTCCCACCCAAGGCGGGACAGGAGGGACTGTCAGACTTGTACTGACTAAAATCCACGGTGATCCTTCAATAGCTTCGTTCCAGGGTCACGGTTACCTGATGAGATAGTCCCGCGACCCCGGCGGGGGGCCTGCCTTAATGGGCCAAAGCAGGAGTCCGCGACCCTGGATACTAAAGGGCTATTGAAGAATCATTATCAGAGGAAGTAAGTAAAATGTTGTAAAGTGACATCCACTAGCCTGTTTGTAAACCACAATGACAATGTTTAATTTACTTTTACATTTGTATGCAAATAAAGGGGAGCCATTAACGGCTGTGAAACATAAAACCAAATAGGCTATCAACAGACCGTGTGGAGTTGAAGTGGGGCAAACCATAAAACATAAAAACGGGTAGTTTTTCACCGAACACTCGTAAATGTCACCAAGGCTGTAAAACTATGGTTAATTATGAGCCAACGATATACTTTACATTTACATAAATTAAAACTAGGAAAACTTTGTCATGTTATCCTCATATTTACTTCTGTGGTACTCACATGTCTCCTATTGGAAGTGCAAGGAATTAGAATATGCATCTATATTTCTGTTCACAGTACTGCAGACAAACAATTAATATTCATAAACATGCTCCTCTAAGATTAACTTCCATGATTAATATTTTTTGGTCAGCTGTATTATTTACACTAACTGACACAATCTACTAAGACCAAAGGCGACTCACATTAATGCCTATGTCAAACAGACAGGCGAAAGCGAAGCGTTTCCGAAGCGATACCGAACCGAAGCGAGACGTCAGTCGGATAGTTCTGTCACGCTATCGGATCGCTTTCGCTTTTCTATGTGACCGGATTCAAACAATTCCATACATTACAAATAAAAACGCCTCGCTTCGCATTCGTCACGCCTGTCTGAAAGAAAGAAGATTTAAAAGAAAATTCTTCAATCATCTGTCAAAAGTACGTACGGAATACAAATTACATAGAAGAAAAAAATCTTGACATAAAAATACTTAAACATCTAAAATACTAGCAAAAATATTCGGAATCCAAAAACTAATTAGAGCAAAATTGGTCTGTGTGTGAACAACCAACACAATCTGTTTGACCGATTGAAACTCAAAATATAACTGTACTGTGGTATTGTGATTAGCAACCCTAAGTAGGTACTAATCTTTGCTAACAGCTCCGGAATGTTTTAATCTTTTCAATGCTGTAAACTGAACATAATTATGAAAATATTTGTTTATTAACGAAATCGGAGGAAGATATATAAAACTGGATGACTGTTTGTCTGTTCTGTACGCGTTCCTAAATCATCTATCCGATTTTGATGAAGCTTTGGTGTAAACTGTTTGTAACATACGAATTCTTAAATGAGTCCTCCCCAGTGCAGAGCGGCAGGGATTGTCAGACTCGTACTGACTTATATCCACGGTGTCCTTCAATCTGCTAGCTAGCTTTCGCCCTCTAGAGGGAGGCCCCGTCATTTTGCTGACACTCCTTGAGGTGCGCGTGGAACACAACACGCCGTCAACCCGGGCAAGGTCCGTGGTTGAACAGCGAGTTGCCCATTACTCACTGCCCGCATGCCCGCGCCTACCGTATCCGGAGATCGCCTGCCAACGTCGGTCGCCGTGGGCGTCTACCCCTGCGGCTGGGGTGGAGGGAGGACGCTGTCTTCTCCCTCACGCGGCCCGCCTCCTCCTTCGCGAGCATGACTGCTTCGCAGAAGGATGCGACCGATTCCCATTCCGTGTACTTTAGTTGACTTCTGTGTACTTTAGTAGACTTCTGTGTACTTTAGTAGACTTTAGGGTTTAATAGGTTATTTTACAGCCGGTAACAGCTAGTTTTAAATAAAATTCTGACATATTAAATTGCGGTCATCCAGTTTTATTCCATCACCACGCGACACTATACATAAATCACACGCAGTCATAAAAAACTGATTAACAATAAAACGAGGCAGGAGCCCGATAGCATCGCAGTTTATTGTCAAAATGATTGATTCACTGGGGGAGTAATAAAATTAATTTACCCCTTTTTGATTCGGAGCGCAGTCGTCGAGTGTACCGGGATTAACGTGATACCGTAGACGATTTACGCTAATCATAAAATATACTTATGTGTAGTATACCTTATGTTGTATAATGTTAAAGTTTTAATTATACTGTACAGGTGATAGGATTGTATCACCATATCTTGGGCACTCAAACATTTTAATCTTGCTTTAGGACTATTGAAAGTATCTTTCTCCTAAATCGATGTTAGCTAAAGTGATAAAGGAATACTATGTAGCTCAACTAAGTCACGCTGAAATGAGCTGCTGAACTCTGAATTGATATAGTTCTGGCCGTAGTCTGTTTGTACTCTAATTTAAAGTTTTAAATTTATTCAGAGTTATAACTGTAAGTGGTTTATTCCATGTGTATCTGTTTCTGTAGTAGTTTATTTTATTAGTATCGAACTGCAAAGGAAACAACAAAAAAATGAGGATATCTTTTTAAAATAATCATTGAGTACGTAGATCCTTTTGAGCAATGAAGATGACTCCAATGAAACTTTTGGGACACGCGCAATTCCATGGCGCAAACAGACTTGCTGACAAATCATCCAGGTAATGAATAATCTAGGGTATCTAAGCATGAAACCCGTAGCTTCGGTCAAAGTTTCAGGCGTTTCCTACTCTTTATTACTTACGGTCGCAAGATTTCATAATGGTACGAACTAAAATTGATGACTACATGATTGGGCTGTTGTTCGGACTCCCGATACATTGTCAGAACTTATGAATTCAAAACTGATAGGAAGTAAGATTCACTCAAAAGGTTTTAGTTACTTCCGTACGGGCCGGTCCGGTCCATCTTTGTTGACAGACTAAGAGAATAAATCCCCTGATACATAATGTTATGGCAATATAGTGATAGGAAACTATTTTAACAGTGGATGGAGAAAATAGTTCTGGAGCTTTGTTTTTAAAATACTTTTTTTATTTAGTCATCAATATCCCACTGCTGAGCAAAGGCCTCCCACATTTTTCAAGTAATCATTTCGTGGATACTATTAATTGTAAAAAAAAGTAACGTCCTTTTGAAAATTAAATGCGATCTGAAACACTTTAAAAATAATAGATGATTGTCTTTATTCAAATAGCGGCCCTTATTCATCTTTTGTAAGAAAACAGTATTCTTTTCTTTCAAGAAAAGTGAAAGTTTTTGTGAGTGAAAAATGCGTCGTATTCAGACTTCAAATAAAATCAATTATGTTCCAGATAGTTAGCTTCACAGATGTTCACAAAAGCTCAGGGATTTATTCTGTGTAGATTTTTATGGGTCTGGCCTAATAAACCTGATTAGTTGGTGATTGGTTCTTCTCGAATTCTTTTCTAACAAAATTGAAAGTGACTTCCTCTGTTATTTTATTGCTATTCTTAAAATCGTACTTTCTCAATATAATGTTTTAAGAAACCCATTGAATTAAATATGGTGTATAAATTACATTTTCTTGACGCTTCTGATAGCGTCGCTGCTGACTATTTTTGACTAGGTAAAAACTGACCAGTTTTATCCATTACGTCAATTTGATTTTGACCAACCAGTTCTCATTTACGCCAAAAAGACAGAGACAATAGTTACTGTTGATCAATTAAATATTTTCTTGGACTATCTTAATTTATATTATAATGCAAAAGTGAGTTTGTTTGTCTCGTGAAAAAACAGCAGCTTTTCTAGCCTAAAATGAACGAATCTTTGTGAATTTGTGATTGGACCCTGGAGAAGCCTTCTTTTTAGATAAAAACAATTTTATTAGAGAGACAATAATCCCTCTCTAATAAAAGTGAGCAAAGCCGCAGAAAAAAACCAATAACTTATAAAATGTTATTATAACATCAGCAAATATCTGCTGTAACACATTGAAAAATTAAATACTGTATATAATCTCACATTTTCCAGATGGTTCTGGGTCCCATCCCTGCTGATTCTACTAGGCCTAGCCATCACGCTGGTGATGCTGACTGTCGACCGGTATCAGAAGAACCCCACCTATATGGTGCAGGTAGAAAGGGCACTCACCATCAAAAGGTTCCCAGCTGTGGTGCTGTGTCCCGAGGTCAACTTCGTGGAGGAGAAAATGGATGAGTTTGTGAAGAAAATGTACGAGTTTTATTATACTGTAATGTATCATAGACAAGCAAGCGATGTGCAAATGGTGTGATCATGCCAGGTTTATTAAAATTAAAATTCAAAGGTTTTAATCTTGGTCTCAATCTATTCCTGAAGCAAAGACGAGACCTAAGAACGAACGAGCTTATCCAGAAGAAACTGGAGTTTTTTTTTTCGTGGAAAAATCATCACATGAGTCCTCCCAGGGCAGAGCGGGAGGGACTGTCAGACTCATACTGACTAAAATCCACGATGTAAATCATGAAATTGACATAACTGACAGCTTCATTATTATCACACAGCAAAAACTGTCCGTTGGTGCACAGAAGTTCCAAATCATTCTGGGCAACCCATTCCATCTTTAGTCTTATCTTAACTTCTCGGCAAAAATTGACACCAAGGGCAAACCAATTGTGCATAAAAAAACTTAAACCCAATGCTAAGCAATTTTACTAAGAGACCCAAAAAAAGAAGAAAACTTGTACTATATCAAACACATAATGTCCCTTTCAGACAATATCCTCCAGGCATGAACGCGACCAAAATGCGCGAAATCCTGCCACAACTAGCTGCCTTCTATTCCCTCGACGTGTTGTATAGTCTGCAAGACCTGCTTCGTATTGAACAGCTCCTGGACTACAATGGAATAGACGTGGAAACAGCTGGAAAATTACTCACGGCCACCTGCGAGGAGACAGCGATCAAGTGAGAAGGATTCACTTGACGATATTTCTCGAGATGTTTGATTTGATAGTCAGGGAGTCTATAAAAGTGGCATAAGATGTACAATAACCCTCTGTAGTCTTTAATAGACTTTCAACTTTATGACAGAGAGCGTAAGGGTGAAAACTGATTAAAGACAACAGAGCATTTTTGCTAGAAATTACTGTTTAACTTTAATAGATTTTCAACTTTCTGCACTAGACTATAAAGTTGAAAATCTATTAAAGACTACAGTTTCCATTCACCCTCTGCCACTTGTGTTTGGCCTAAATCTAAGGCAGGGCATAAATATTGGATAGTTTTGTGTCTTGTGTCAAAGACAACCTACCATTGAATATTTGATTTCTATAGAACCAGGATGACATCATCTACTGCCTGTGAATACGTAAACATTTGTGTCCAGTTGCTTCTACTTAACACATACTCATGAACTACGGTACCCTGTGATGGTGTGCCGTGTCGGCAACAAAGTGTCTACGTTTGCGCAGCGTCCCACACACACGTTTCTGACATACATTTAAACTTCAGGTGCCGTTGGAACCGCAATATGGTAAACTGCTCCGATATATTCCGAATGGAGTTTACTGGTGATGGATTCTGCTGCGTATTCAATGGAAGGTCCTTGAAAAGGCAAGGTTTTACATAAAACTTTATTACAGTAGGATTAGAAGAACAAAATTTAACATTCCAATTCCTAGTTCAGGCAGAGTGTTTTGCGCTTCATATTTTTAGATTATTGTTATGTATTATCAAAAAGAAAGAAATGGTAATATTTATTTACAAATACCTCCAAGCAGTCGAACTATATAAAAGGACTATTTTTATTTACTCCACGATTTGAAACTACTTACTTACTAATATTAACTTCAATTTAGTTTTGACTTGCTTAAATATTAATTTCTCTAAAGTTACGTGTAGCGACTCGGTAACTTAGCAAAGTACGAGTAAGTAAGTTGTACACACATACGAAAGTTAAACATTAATTGTGCAGATACGGGGTTCAAGTAAATAGTACTCAGTAAGAAGACCGTGTTTATAAACACGACTTTATTTCAGACAACGAACTTAAAATCAAAAGAATTAAGCAGTTTGACTTCGAGAAAATAGAAGTCAATAAAACTATATTAGTTATGTCTATTAGTGTAGAAGATCAAAGAAACGATGAATAGACTTTATGAATGATGATATGCCGATATGATATGGATAGAAAGGAGTGTGTTGAAATTATGATGAATAGAGAAGTTACGAAGAAGAAAAGGAATACCGACGATAGAAAAATCAGAATAGGAGAGGACATGAATAATGATGATCATCAGGAAAAATACTGCATTGATAACCAAAAATTTTAACAACTAACTATCGAAATTTTAAATTTGTTAATTTGATTCTTAGAGAAATGGAAAAACATGGAACAGACATAGAAAAAACCCAGCCCCACAGACACCATTATACGAAATTTTTCGGTTACACCAGCGGCCTGATGATAGCCGTCAACCAGAGCCAGAAACCAACCAACGTCGATCTTTCCTATAAGTGGGTGAGTATGAACAATAAGGCCAGTCGCTCACTGGTGACTTTTAGCCGCGGATACTTTTTGTTTCCCCATTGAGTGCTATGACGATATAAGGAAGTGTGCTTATAGATGATAAAAAGCCACCGCGACCAAATTTTCCAGTGAGTGGCAACACTTCTCTGCCGCATGCATTTGCCACACACACGACTTGTACGACCATTGACGCTATTTTATCTCAGGTTATATGCGCGAATTGTGCGCAAATTGCGAGTAACGTGTCTCACGTGGGGAGTCCACGGTAAGTTCCGGAGTTTTCACTCAATACAATATGTGGCGCACGTTTTTTTTAACGTGGTAAAATCATCAACTTAGTCCTCCCACCCAGGCAGGCAGGACGAGAGGACTGCCAAACTTGTACTGATTAAAATCCACGGTCTCATTCAATAGCTCTTTACGTTCCGAGGCCACAATTACTTGCTAAGACGGTCCCGAAGCCCCGGTAGGCTTTGGCCCTCTAAGGGGGACCCCGTCATATTGCTGTCAGCTCTCGTGGAACACAATGCGCCGTTGACCCAGTGGCGCGTGTTTAACCCGAAACAATCTTGCTTGAAACCGATCTTGCTCAGTCCTTAAAGCTTCCAGTCGTTAGCGTTGGTCTGAATGGAAGTAAGGTTTCAACGTCCATAGTAGACGACGTCAGGCTGACAGTGGCTTAGGAAAGAGTTCAAAATATTGTAATGTTGAAAAACGATGATGATATTCAAAAGATAACTTAGGATTATCATTTTCATTGTTCTCCATGCAATCTGAAATAGCACATTTTAAACATCAAAGATACCAAAGACAGTCCTGCTGTACGCCCACACTTCCCAATTTTATAGCTAGAAAGAAGAAATGGCGGAATAAACTGCCCTTTGTGACACATATTATCAAGCAGGAAAGCTAAAAGGAAATCCTCACTTAAAGGAAATACTCTTACGTGACAGGTGCAGACGCTGACAAGTCAGCACTTCGTAGACGTGTCAATGAACGGAACTGCCCTCAACCCCGGCTCCGAGCATTGGATCTCCTTCTACACCAGGGGCTTCCAAATAGCAGTGGGAGCCAGGGAACTCAGACCAGCACTGAGGAAGTGTAATATGTCCACCGATAAGTTAAAATACTTCCCGATGTACAGCAAGTAAGTGTTAAGGCTAATCAAAACCTAATCAAAAGTTATTATTTTAGCAAATCATCATCATTTTTAATCTTTTAACGGGCTATATGCCACAGTATAATCCCGCAAAGAAAAACCTCCTCTTCATTCTCACATCACTTCCTAGTGTTTTATCTGAGAGAAGTGGTAGTCTCACCAGCACAAAATCTCGTTTAGATTTCTGCAAACCAATCATGAGTTTTTAAATCATCTATTTTGCCTAGTTGAAGTTTATTCTATTTATTCTATCACCTATTTTGTTTTGTTTAGTTCGAGTTGAACCATAGGTTAAAATTGCTATGATTCCAGAAAATACTGTACATTAGAACAAGAGATCGCAAATCATTTGGAGAAATGTAAGTGTGTTCGATCGAATCATCCGAAACCGATCGGGGCCAACCGATGTCGGGCGGCAATGCTGCTGTGCTCCGCACAGAGCTTGGGTAAGTCAGTATAAGCTGAACCATCCACTAACAAGTTCTGACCAAATGGTGACAAGTCAAAGAAACCCAAGCTGCCCGAAAAAATTGGGTTGACGATATCGTTAAAGTTACGGGCAAAAATTTAGTTGGTGACAAAACCGAGAGGTATGGCAAAACAAAGGGTAAGCTATATATGCTTAGGTATTACAGTGGTAAGTATTTCCGGGTATACCACAGAGATAAAGCCTTCACCTTCCATGGCCCTCCCGTGGAAGGTCGTTATCCCTCCCGCCCTGCCCTGGGTGGGAGGACTCATTTGATGATTTTACCACGATAAAAAAAAAACCCGGTGGTAGAAAGTCCTCGCGAGCTCCGTGTTATTTTTTCAATGTCCTAATTTGTCGCAAACCTCTTCATGAACACCCTACATAGCATTGGACGGTCAGCTTTACTATACTTGTTGCAGAAGAAACCTAAAAAATTTGGATACCCAAGTTCCAATTAGTCATTATTATGTTTTTAAAGTCTTTGTACCTGTGTGCAGTATTGTTTTTTTTCTCTCTTGAAAGTATGATATTCATCACACCAGTCTGTTTCCCAAAAATAATCTGCTCCATAAACTGTTTTTGGCCTTGTAGACGACCATCACCACTTTGCTTTTTTATGCTATTTTCAATATCTGTCTCAAACCTTTTTCCAGTCGCATATGATGGCGCCAGCACTGACTGTCCTATGACTTGTGACGTAGAGAAGACCGATGTAATAGCGTCCAATTTTGTACTTGATGACTCTGTGAAGACCATTGAATCGTTTTAGTAAGTATCATCAGCGTTAGATAGGGTTGGCAGCCGCGGTTGGCCCGTAGTTCCAAGATCAGAGTTTGTATGTAAGAGAGGCCACTACCAACTTAAGTAACGTTATTTTGACACGTTGTGGACAAAATGTGTTTGTTGTATTTGTTTTTGTCATCACAGCAAGGGCTTGGACTTCAAGAAAGTGAGTGTGGTGAGGGTGTTCATCCAGAGTCGCAAGCAGCCTACACTGGAGAGATGGTCATACTACGCCGTCTTAGATTTGTTCTGTAAGTTTCTGCATCTTCTTCAATTTCACAAACAGCTTCCTTACTTCCTGATAGCACCTAGAGTTGCGTAACGCACCATCGATTCAGACCTAGTCCTTAATCGGACGGCGACCATTTCGTCGTTAGTTTAATTTCCTTATAGACCTTGTCAAGGACATTAATGTAAATATTTTAGCAGCGAATCAAAATTTCACTAAATAAGGAACCTGTCAGTAAAAACGTAGCCATTGAGTTGACGGCCTGGTCGGCGCAGTGGCTGAGTGATTGGAATGCTACCCTGCGTGTCGTGGGTTCCCGCAAGGAGAAAATTTTGTATGATCTGCAAGTAGTTGTTCCGGATATGGGCGTTTGTGAATGTGAGTTTATATGATTGTAAACGCACCCACGATACAGGAGAAATTCCTAGTGTTGGGCAAAAACAGTGTATAAAAAAAAACGACGGGTTGCACTCTGGGAGTGCCGGCAGAAGTGAAAACTTGAATAGTAATAAACACACACGAACATTCGCGCAAGCGCCCTGCGCCGTCTTACGAATTTTTGATCAGGTCACGTGTCCTGACGCGAGTTTAACATTTTTTACCCATTCCAAAAAAAAATGCACAACGCCGCTAAAGAAATTTTCACTTCAAAAAATTCAAGTGTTCCGTTTTATTGCAGCTCAAATAGGTGGCATGTTCAGCGTATTCTTCGGCTGCAGTATTCTTACGCTGCTGGGGTTCCTGCAATGTTTCTACCATATTATAGTGCAGCAGTGGAAACGACGAGTTTGAACTGCATATAGAATATTTTTTGTTAAAAACCTTACAGTTATACCATAGATGATTTTCATGGGCACTTGCACCATAACTCACTAAATGACAGAGAATTATTGCATTAGCAAAATTTGGGCACATTTTTTGAGTATGGTAGTAGGTCGTGGAACGGTCACATCAGGTAACCGTGACCCTGGAACGTAAAGAGCTATTGAAGGATAACCGTAGAATTTAGTCAGTACGTCTTACCCCCGGGCGGGAGGCCTCATTTGATGATTTTACCACAACACAAAAAAAATAATAGTATGTTATTTGTAAAGTGTTTGACTAAGCACCGTTGGTTCAACTATTCCGGGTTAACGCACCCACAAAACAGAAGAAACACCTCATCTAGGAGCAACGATTAAAAACATAATTCGAGAGCACATGACATAAGTTTAAAAGAAAACAAAGGACATACTTGTTTTAGGCTTTTTCTGAAAAGTACTCGTACCATTTTTTCGATCAAGTTGTTTGTTTTAGAAAAGACCCAAAAATGTATGGAGCGTAAATGATCTCCTATAAACAAAAATAAAAGTCATTGAATTTATTATATATATATTATATTATATTATTACATTTAACTCATCAGTAGTATATTATTGGGCATTCTAGACCACTTTCGGCAAATCGCTCGGCGACGCCTCGCTGCCGACAGTGGTCTAGAACGCCCAATAATCGGTAATCGACTCGACTCGTTCATTTTGTTCGTTTGTTCGAGTTCTTAGCATTCTGTCGCTTTGAATCTATCTTTAATAGATTTTCAACCTCATCACAATAGTGGAAGGTACATGTATGTAGGTTGAATGAAACACTAAATGCTAATGAGATTCATTTATTTTTAGTGAGCACAGATTACAATATTATAATTGAGGGGAACCAATCTCAACAACAATAAAAATGGATGGATGGATTATTATAGTAATGATTAACAATATATTATTTATCGTAATATGTTGGTGGTTCGGTAAATAAAGCATCAGTCGATATAATAAACTCTTGTAGTTTACACCATTGTGTAGAATTGACGTCGGTCTGGACCTTGATGCGGACCAACGCCTTTTTCCACAGCTCCAACGAGTCGGTGAGGCGCGCGTCCTCAGTTTTGTATACTTTACAGTCGATGTAGTACTCGCCGTTCGTGCTTGTCGTTCGCCGCTCGCTACCGTTGGCCACTCGGTTCACGAAGTATGATGGGAGAGAAGAGGTTTCGCTGTTCGCTGTTGCCCTCCTGTTGTTATGTTTGCGGCTGATGCCAAATATATCGACGTCAGATTTCGATTTTTTACTGAAACAAACAAATTGATCTCTTGTTAATTCGCACCCAAATTTATTTTATAGTATTAACTTGAACCTGCTTTAAAACACATACAATATACAAGAATGAGAGACGAGACATACTACACAACGCTATCCATGTTCTATGAATAGCACCTAGACAGCTGATATACATTACAATTAAATACTGTTTGTTAGTAAAAACATACTACATTATATACACAGAAACATAAAAAATCTTTGCTATTAATCACATTCATGCACACATATTAATCTCGAATAGGCATTGAACCCACGACATCAGCGTAGTAGTCGCTTGCATCAAGCGACTGTCATCTACGCAATTGATTGACAAAACAATGAAGTAAATAAATCGTAAAGTTTACCTTGGGTGCGTTAAATTTTGCTTTGTTGATTTCCGTTTCCCAGGGACTGGTAGAGTTGGTTTGCGGTTAGACTTAGTGTCGTGCTCCATCACATCACTTGGTAGGTAGGTTTCGTACTCAGAGTCTGACCTGAAATAAATACATAAAGTTAAAAAAATGTTTGGTTAACCATGCAGGGTCAGAAGTTTGTGGAGAATGCTGGTTTTTATACTTACATTTTCTTTGAAGAATCGGTCGGCAGGCACAGTGACTAAGAGCAGCTAATTCGTTGAGTCGGTTGGCTGATACAGTGGCAGTGAGCAGCTACTGTCTAACTATCACTGATAAGTACTTGGAGTCTTGAAGATTTCTACTAGCACTCGTCGAGTCGATTGTATAGGCACACCGATAACATACTGTTTATAAGTCAGAAACTTACAATAATATCGCTATGTTTAGAATATGTACAACTGACGAAACAACTACGTAAAAAACAACTTTTTTCCTGGTCGTATTATACACATACGAAAAATAATTGGCTAGATGATATTTGAGGAGCATCGACGTTGATTAGTGTTGATGCAGTAAAAGCGTTCAGGGTTGTCACACCGATTGCATTAGTTATCGAACATTTTTAATGTGCACGAGTGCATATATGTAAACTCGTGGTAGCCTTAGGTAAAATAGCTTACACAAATAAACGTGTCAACTTACTGGAAAAATAATTAGGTTGAGCACACGTGTAATTTTTACGCAATATCACATAAAATTATTTGGTACCAAATTTGATATTTCAAAGCATTATTATTGACTAAGACCTCTTGATTAGCCATTGTGTAACTCGTTCTTTTATCGAGAATAAAATAAATTGTCTAAAAGATTGGTAATTTTTCACAAATTTCATTAAAATGAAAATAATACAATAATAATTATCGACATTCTTTCTTCCAAGGTTTCTTAAAAATGAACGTTGATTAGAAAATTAAAAAACACAATTATTTGTTGGTAAGATATAAAGTCAATTCTATTATGTTTTATTAGCATTTATGTCTAATGGTTACCGATTATCATTCTATTTGTTTAATTTCAGAAATATATTGGTAAACTTAATTTTACCAATTTATGTGATGGTACAATACGAACAGGAAACGAGAGCACGTCAGACCTAGTCTCGAAAGATTTTTGTCAACGTCGAATCACGAAGTATCTAGGTAAGATATAAAGCCAATATATTTTCTATTATGTTTTATTATCATTTGTGTCTAGTGGTTACCGATTTTCATTCTATTTGTTTAATTTCAGAAATATATTGGTAAACTTATTTTACCAACAATACGAACAGGAAACGAGAGTAAGTCAGACCTAGTCTCGAACGACTTTTGCCAACGTCGACGCGTGAAGTATCAACCCAGAAGCAACGTATCTGTATAAGATCTTTAATATTAGTAGTAATTAGGTACGTATTTACATGAGTTTTATTGTTTGACTTTATTATTGTGAATCAGACGATAAAAATAATAATGCCATACTGTACAGTTTGTAATGTGTCTGTAGATAATCGACGGTGGTCAAGTCATTTACGTACTAATGTACATAAAAACAGTAGTACGACCCTTCTGCATGATAACGTTTCAATTATAAACTCTACGTTTAAAGGTAGAATTTCGAGTTACAGAATCACTGCAACTAACGAACAAACAAATACTTTTCCAGAAATTTTCCTCAATAGTGTAAAGGTATACGTTAAAACTCTAATAGATCAGTTACTAGTAAAACATACATCTGTTAAGATTAACTTTGAACTTTTTTCGTATTTCCTTTTATTTAAAAATGATCAGCAGGAATTGAAGTCGTTTGCTACCAAAAACTTTGTTATTCCGTTTTATTATAACTTTGATTTTATTTATAAATCAGTAGTCGAGATACTGACAAAGAAAATAGAAGAATTTGAGCATCGAGATAGTGGTTGGACATTTTTAAGTAATTCTCATTTAGAAGTTAACATTAATAAACATCAAACTCTCAGCGGGTCTAGATTTATACCTTTGCCTAATGCTATAAAAAACAAAAAAGCATGTTTAAATATTCAAAATAGGGATGAAAATTGTTTTTTGTGGTGTGTTGTGGCTGCTTTGTACCCCACAACTCAACATCCTACCCGAGTAACGTCTTATCCCCATTTTAAGAATGTTTTAAATGTTAGTGATTTAACATTTCCAATCACATTATCTGACATAGTCGTATTTGAGAAAAATAACCCTAATTTAAATATTTTTGTTTATGGATTAAAAAATAATAAGACGATTGTTGGACCGTTGTACACAACTACTAATAAGAAATCTAAGAGCATCCATCTCTTATTTTTAGAAAATAACACAAACAGTCATTTTTGTCTAATTAAAGATTTACCGCGATTAGTTAGAAACCAGATAACCAGACATCACAGTAAATTATATTTTTGTGAGACGTGCTTATTATTTTTTCCTAATATAAATCAAATTGAAACGCATTCGTGTGGTGGTGTTGTTACAATATTACCCAACGAGGGATCGTTTTTAAAATTCAAAAATTATGAAAGAAAACAAGACGTTCCATTTGTCATATACGCTGATTTCGAAACATTGCTGAATCCGATTTCTTGCAACGAGTCCGAAAACGTCAAGACATCAAACTTGCAGCGTCATGTGCCTGCGGCGTTCGCTTACAATATCGTATCATCTACTAATAATACTAATAATGGGTATAGATGTTATCGAGGTACTGATTGTGTTTCCAAATTCATACAATTTTTAACTGAAGATCTTAAGGCACTACACACCATTTTAACAAAAAACGTACCTATGATATTTACTACAAATGATTCTTATGATTTCAGACACGCAGTTGTCTGTCATATATGTGAAAATTTGCTCTTAAGCGATCGGGTTAGGGATCACTGTCATATTTCAGGACGTTATCGTGGTGCAGCACATCGACATTGCAACTTACAAAGTAAAGTACCAAAATTTGTACCAATATTTTTTCATAATTTATCTGGTTATGATTGTCATTTATTTATAAAACAATTAGGTCAAATTCCCGGGCAAATTAGAATTATACCAAAGACAAAGGAAAAATACACCACGTTTACAAAGTTTATTCCTATTGCTAGTAATGAATATATACAATTAAGATTTTTAGATTCGTTTAACTTTTTAGGCACAAGTTTAGACAAACTCGCTAAAACTTTACAGTCACGAGATTTCGTTTATCTAAAATCACAATTTCCTGATGAAAGACAATTTAGTTTATTAACAAGGAAAGGCATATATCCTTATGATTACATGTCAGATTGGAAATGTTATGATCAGAAATCGTTACCACCTAAATGTTATTTTCATAATTCTTTAACCAACGAATATATTAGCGATGACGATTACAATCACGCTAAAACCGTTTGGAATATGTTCGGTATTAACGATTTGGGTGACTATACAGATTTATATTTAAAAACAGATGTGCTTTTATTAACTGATATATTCGAAAAATTCCGAAAAACATGTAAACAGCATTATAAACTAGATCCGGCATTTTACATAACTGCTCCTAGTTTGTCGTTCGACGCAATGTTGCTTAAGACAGGGGTTCAGTTAGAACTCATGTCGGATTTAGCCATGGTTCGTATGATTCAAAGCGGTATACGTGGTGGGTTGTGTATGTGTTCCCATCGATATGCAAAAGCGAATCATAAATATATGCCAGAGTGTAATGCAACAGAACCTCAATCTTTCATAGTATACTTAGACTGTAATAATCTGTATGGGTTTAGCATGTGTCAATATTTACCGTATTCTAGTTTTAGATTTCTCATCCAAAATGAAATAGATCAATTATGTGTAGAGCATGTTGAGGACAACGCTGAATGGGGGTATATATTGGAAGTTGATCTTTTGTATCCTGAACATTTACATAAGTATCACAATGAGTTACCGTTTTGTCCTGAAAAATGTATACCGCCGGGAGGTAAAACAAAAAAACTGATTGCTAATTTATATAATAAGTATAGGTACGTTATACATTATGTTCATCTAAAAAAGTGTCTTGAGCATGGTTTAATACTTCGTAAGATTCACAGGGTTATTACGTTTAGACAAAGTCCTTACTTAAAACAGTATATAGAACTAAATACACAGTTAAGACAAAACGCTAAAAGTTCCTTCGAACAGGACTTTTTTAAGTTGTTAAACAACAGCGTATTCGGCAAGACATTAGAAAATACTGAAAACCGAGTAAGCGTTCATTTAGTTAATCAATGGAATGACACACTTAATCGAACTAAGAAATTTAAATCCGCTGAGAGACTTATAGCCAACCCCTATTTCCATAGTGCATCTATTCTATCCGAAAATTTAGTTGCAATACAAATGAAACCAGACCAAATTGTTCTAGATAAGCCAATTTATATCGGTTTCACGGTGTTAGAGCTTTCTAAATCACATATGTACAACTATCATTACAATATTATTAAACCCTTTTATGAAGATCGAGTACAGTTGTGTTATACAGATACCGATTCGTTTGTCTACAAAATATATACCGATGATTTTTATACCGATCTCAAGTTTCATTTTTTGCAGTATTTCGATACCAGTAATTATCAAGAACAAAACATTTTTAATATCCCTCTCAATAACAAAAAAGTTCCGGGGCTATTCAAAGATGAAATGGGTGGACAATATATTTCTGAATTTGTTGGTTTAAGAGCAAAACTATATTCTATAAAAACTCCAGATAAAACTGTTAAAAAAGCAAAGGGAGTAAAAGCATGCGTAGTGAGAGATTTAGACATTACGAACTACAAACATATTTTATTTAATGGTGGAGTGATTCGTAAAAAAAATATAATTTTTAAATCTATCAAGCACGAAATTTTTACCCAAAGTATTAATAAAATTGCCTTATCAAACAACGACGACAAACGAGCGATATCTGTAAACAAAATATCAACGCAGGCCTGGGGTCACTCAACTAAGTTAAATATTTAAATATGTACAGTCGACAAAATTGAATCATGACCCACCATAAGCTTATTTTCCTACAAACATTCAAATACAATTAGGTCGACATTCGCGTAAACATACATTGTCATGGCAACGAATTTGATCTTTGTTATTTTGACGGTTACAAACGATTTATCATCAAAATGGGTCATGATTCAACTTTGTCGACTGTACCTACCTAAATAAACGCCCTTTGATTACTTTCCTTTTTAATTTTTTTGTACATATTACTGTGTAAGATTTATTTTTAGTTTGTATATTTTTAATTTAGTATTGTATTATAATAGTACCTAATTAGTTAATTTAGTTTCAAATTAGTCTGAATAAATATTACAATGTACCTAAATACGAATAAGTTTAGTGTTAGATTTAAATTAGATAAAATTGTATAGGTAATTTAATTTTAATAATTGTTTAAAAATATAAATAAATGTAAACTTAAGTGTATATACAATATACATATATATTATAATATAGATATTATACTTAGTATATTTTTAATAAGTTACTGATTGTAGAAATATAAATAAAATGTGTGACCATGTATGTACTTGTTTCATTTATCAGAAACTTGATCAAAAACATCATCCTCCTTTTTGAAGTTGGTTAAATAATAGGTAATGAAACCTTGACTCGTTGAAGTTTCTTCATCCTGAATGTAATATGATCACAACATCCGTTTCGACATTATATTATTAATTTTATTGTCCCTAAAAATGCTTAGTGAACATTTTATAGCTAAAGGTAGTCACTGACTGGAAGCATGTGCGTGTTCTGTAATTATGTATGGTTCGATTTTGTGCATTACGTACTGATTGCAGTTATCTCACTATGCACCTAAAATACCATGCATCATAAGGTTGATTTTCGAATAACTAACGTTTTACGATTAAGTAACATGCTTACAAGGCGTTGTTTGTCATTGTATAAGTGTTACCTACGTTGCAGTTCATTGGCCTTAGCCTTGAGACACAAACGCTTAGTTGACAATATTAGTATGACATGTAATTATTTAGTTATTTTGTCATCATTTACGAAATATTATTCGGCGCGAACACCTGTTTAATATTTTTTTAACTTCCATCAAAAGTCATCATGTCGGTGAGTAAAATATTTTTAATTCGTTTTTTTATGATTGTTTCATAACTAGAGATTGTGTTCGGAGCTGTGTTGTGTTGCATTTTTCCAGAGCCTATTGTCACTAATCTAAAGTAAATCTAGACTTTCTCGATTGAAAACCCAATTAAAACGCTATACTAGCGGAATAGTGGTATAAATTGTGTTTATATTTTGTTCCAGAATTCTGACACCGAGATTGTATTCAGTCAGTATGCTCAGGATCCTTACGAGGGATTCTCCGAGATGTTTCGCAGTGAACCCGGGCAAAGCAAACAAGTCACGAAAGATAAAAAACCAAAACAACGGTGCAGGGAAAAACCCATAAAGCAAAAACCTACAAAATCCTTCGTTATGAGTCGACTACAGCGAAAAGGGATTAAGTTAATAAAAATTTCAGTGGTAGATCTGTGTAACAACAATCCTCAAACCTTAGACAGTGATAGTGACAGTGAAAACGTTATTATAAACGCTCAATATATTGTTCAAGATCCCATCGACAGTGTTATGGACGAAACTGAGTCTTTAGTTAAGAAAATATCAAAATCTTTAATAGGTACTGACTTTTATTAACCGTTTTTGTAAAGAAGTTAATATTTGTATTTTCATTATGATGTTTTTATTTAATTTTGTATTAGGTTGTGTTATTTGTGGAGTAGCGTGGGGGTGTTTAACAAAATAAAAGCAAATTTACATTATTTTGATTTTTATTTAAAAACCTTAAAACCAATAATCTAAATACAATCCACATATGAGTACATACATTTATACCCATTCTAAATATTTCCTTAAACAAAGCACATTTTTAAGAGCACAATGCTTTAGATGTTTATTACAATTAAAATTAGATCTTCCTTCACAGTATTTTTTATGCAAAACAGAGAAACTAAGACATTGTTCTGTACCAAGGTCTGATACTTTACAATTCACACACAGTTCCTTTATCCAATTCACCTTCTCCAAACCATTTACAATAATTTCCTTATTTTCTAGATATGGAACGATTATACGCCGAAATTCTCTATAGTCAATATATCCTTCATTCCAATAAATACCTCTATTTCTTTCCAACCATTTAACTTGTCTCTTTTCGTCACTTGTTAAGTGTTTAAACAAGTATGGCGGTTTTATTAAAAATGTTTGCGTATAATCACGACTTGCAAAAGCTAATTCTTTTATTATAAAATTATTGTTCAGGTCTTTAAACCCTTGAACATCTAATATAATAGTATTCGGATTCATGATATTTTTCTCACAGTATTACTCAACGGCTTGTACTCAATTATGCAGTCGTTCAATATAAGACAGTATGCAGAAGTTTGATCTGGTATATCGGAATCACTCTCAATTTCCACTCTTACATCCACAATAGGACCTGTCTTTACATTATCAGCTTGTCTAGAGCAATCTATGACAAATAGCGGCGCCAAATCTTTGAATTGTTTCTCACTTAATAAGGGTTCCGAGCGACGTCCGTAATAAGACTGTTGAAATCTGATGTATTGCTCGTATAATAAAGCGATTCTGTTATTCGCGAAACTGACATTTAGGTTTTCATACGGGAAGTAAGTTGAGTTTAGGTATACTCTAACGTCACGAACATGACAGTGATCGAACTGGGACATATCAGAACTTGAATTGTTTTTTCTATTTGTTTGTAGACCCATAATTATGTATCTTGGTTTCTCTATTTGTGAGGAAGTTTTGATAGACCAGGTATGTTTTGTAGTTTTAGGTAAAGCTGGATATTCGTACAGATCCCAATTTCTGAATATCATCTGGAGTGGTCGATCTTTTTCTAACAGTTTTAGCAAACTTATTTTTTCTTTGTCGGACACTTTAACATGCGGTACACGCCAGATGATTTTATTTATCTGAACGTCGTCTACAAATTCCCCGGTGTTAAGTTTCACAGCATTCAGATTAGTGTTACTTCGTAGCAATATCAGTTCGTGCCTACTATTTATCACGACTTTCTTGAAATCTTCTGCAAAACCGATGATGTTACAGAGTGGTATAGAAGCAGAAAAACTACCCCCATTAATATTTTTTATTCCATCGATATTCCAGCCCCATGCATTGGCTATCTTTGATTCACTTTCACTCATTGATATTAACGATTTCATGGTGGTAGTTATGCCAGCGTTTTTTATTCTATCAATTTCCACTCCATTCAGCTCATATCTTATATCTTGGAATAAGTAGAGTAGAGCATTATTCGTAAAATTAACACTAGTGGCTTTCTCTTTCATATCCTTTTTACTTACGACAACAGTTCCTTCCAAATACAAGGTACTAGCTGAGGGAAGTATATACAAGTCCTGTTGGTTAATAGGTATGCGGATTTCATCGTTTCTATTGAAACTAGTTACGTAGGGCTTGTAAGAATGGAATTCGATTCCTTCAACAGTGTTGTCATAAGTCGGAGCAGATAAAACGTCTAAGATATTCATTTTAGCAAACCGATCGCTTTGAGAAATGCCTTGTTTTCTTTAGTTAATTTAATTTTCTTCTTAGGGCGAGCTCTTATTTGGTTGGAAGCTTGAGCGGAACTGATATTTTTGATTTGTTGATGCATATATTTATTGTAGTCAATCATTTTTTTCTTCTGAGATGCAAATACAGCTGCACTTCTTCACCGCGCAAATTGATTAAGCGGTTATTTATATCCAACAGCCTGATATGTATACAGCTAATGTTGTTTTGGTTAATTGGAAAGTATATCGCGTTTTTCGGGATTTCTATAATTCTATATCCGGGAGGCACATTGAGAGCAAATTCGTGGATGATGTGACTGGGTTCTCCGTTTGTGTACGAGCCGCTTACAATGTCACATTCGATCCTGATGACTGTTGTAGGTAAAATGTTGACTGGAAAGTGCGATACATGCCATTTATTTGCTTTTAAGATCTGCTTATTAAACCCTAACAAATTCCTAAACGTACCTTCTTTATTAAAATTTATGTCTTTTGTACAATATACAGCAGCTTTTAAAGTATTGTTATTGCACTGTAGTTTGATTGATGCATCTTTCATTTCAGATTTTAAATAATCATTAATATCTTGCAATTCATAGGTGCCGTCAGGTATTTCAATAACTTCGTTAGAACCATAATAGAACTTATTATTCGTTTTGTCAATGTTTGGAATAGAATTAAATGTTGCGAAATGCAATAAGGCACACTCATACTGTTCATATAGTTGCAACGTGTTAGGATAGTAAGTAGATAAAGTTGACGAGTTTCCAGTTATCGATAATGTGAGTGACATCTTGCAAATGATTCAAATAAAAGAAAAGCATAAGTTTTATACGTTTTATTTCCAAAAATTCCATAGATATTCTAAACATAAGTGTCCACAATTTACAGTGTTGAATTTCTGATATCTTGTATAATTATAAAAAACATTACAATTCTTAAAATATCGCATTAATTCCATTGGAGGTTTTAAATCTCCAAAGCTGTCAAAATATTCACAATAATTGCATACTTTTACATAAGCTACCCAATGCGTGCCTTCGTTCTTAGAGTCGTCCAAGTTAACGACACCACATTCAACCCGTTTTGGCGTCCTTGGTAACTGATCCTTCATGTATACTCCTCGAAAGTGAGGGATGTTGCGTGCAAACCTTTGGATGTCTATATTAGTGAGAGGACGATTAGGTAGCTTATTTTTCAGTTTTTTGAAGACTTAATGAATAAACCATTACCATTTTTATGTGACTTAATGTACAAGCCCTGACCTAACTTTAAAGACTCCATAGCCTTATTATGTCGTTGTGTTTCTCGCAAATTTTGCTGACCTGCTTTGTAATCGTTAACAGTTTTTGCAATACCAGCCGCACCACCAGCTAAAGTTCCTAAAGCTGATAAACCCGCAAAAATTGGGATTAAAGGTAGAATACCTCCAGTCTTTGGTAAGGGTATCACTCGCGGCACTCGAATTTTCTGAATGCATGGGATTATTTTTTTTGCTGCTGAGTAAGCAGCGTTAATTAAAGCTTTACTGTCCTTTGGATTCAGTTTCTTTATTTTTGCTTTTATTTTTGACACGAAACTTTTAAACGTTTTAATGCCAGAACCAGATTTCAGTTTGGCTTTCATAACTTTGCTCACTAACCATGAACTAAGTTTTTCACCTTTCCCAGCATCGCTCGATTTAAGTCTTTGTTTAGCCATATTTAGTAGTTGCAAATCAGCTTTGTGACGATTGGGTAAGTCTGTATGGTTTGCATATGCAATGTCGTGATGCATACAAGCTTCGTCTAGCTTATTTACACCTCGGTCACCTCGTAATAAACGTTTCTGCAATTTAGTTCCGGGACCGCAATAATTGTAGCCGGGTAAATGAAGTTCGAACGGTAGATTATTAATTAAGGTATTAACAAGTTCACCTCCTTGCATTGTCTAATGTGTAATGAGAGAAATGATGCAAAAGTAATCGTTATATAATTATTTTAATCCACTATTGCAGTTTTCTCGATCCAACTATTTTCTTCGTTGTTTAGACCCAACCATTTCACAAACATTTTTGATCCTTTTCTTTTTAAAACCCTTTCTATCAAATAAATACCTGGATAGTAAGATTTCTGAAGTTCTTGCTCGTAAAAGGTTCCCATTATGGCTTGCTTTCGCTGATCTTGTATATGATATGTTACTGGTATGGTATGATTAATTTTTTTTATAGTAAATATTTCAGTTGACCAATTAGGTGTATAACCTTTTTCAAAATGGTGTTTGTATTTACTGATACGAACAAAGTCACCTACTTTGAACTTAGGTTTTCTACGGACGGTTACATGATTTAAGGCTTTTTTAATATTTTCTTTTATAACAGACTCGCAAGATTTATTTACTTCAATTGGTTTAAATTTAATGGTACGATGTTTTGTGTTGTTATATATCTTTAACGTAACCTCTAACGGTATACCTAACCACATATAGTTTCCGTTCAGACTAAAATATTTATATAATTTATTTTTAAGAGTTTTAATCAGTCGCTCTACGATCGAAGCTTTTTTGGTAGAAAACGTTGAGTAATGGTTAACATTGTAAGTCTTCATAAGCGTTTGAAATGAGTTGTTATAAAATTCTGTTCCCATATCAGTTTGTAAATTAACCGGTTTGCGATTGCTGTTAATCAGTATTCGTTTAAATGCATGAGTAACATCAAGTTTATTTTTTGATTTTAATGGCTCTGCCCAAGCGTACTTTGAGAAGCAGTCAATCACCACTAAAATGTAATTATGACCTTTATTATATTTTCTTAGATTTTGCATGTCCATCAGATCAGCTTGCCACAAGTCATCGATCCCCTTTAGAATGACAGGACGTCTAACGAAATTTCTTCGTGCTGCTTTGTGTATTTCATTAACAATTTGCTGTTTTGCCATTACGGAGTTTTTTGTAGTAATTTATCTACCTCTGCTTTGGTATAAAACTTATCTTCCAAATGAGTTGAAATCTCAGGTATCTTTGCTTTTAAAGTAGCCTGAACTGTGCCCTTTGCGTCTTTTATGATTTGAGAGCGCAATGAACCTATCATGTTATTAAATTCTTTTAACATATTAGCATTCAATCGATCTACATAATCCTTGTTCACGGTCAGGTTATTTAATTCTTTTAACATGTTAGCATTCAATCGATCTACATAATCCTTGTTCACAGCATCGTCTGCTTCTACTGGAGATCGGACTCCTCTTAGCCTTGATGTTTTTAAATCAAAATCTCCGTTTTCTAATTTTAACAATGCGTTCTCATTAAACTCAAATAACTCTGATAAACGCATTCTTTTGTGAATGTAGTGTCCGAATTTGTCTACGTTCATATTTAAGGTGTATTGTATCGAGAGGCTGATAATAAAATAAACACATTTTAAAATATTTATTTATTTATAACTTTACTTTCACGCAATTCTTCAATGATAGATATAATTTCATTATCTAATCCTGTGTTACCAGCATCTCGAGATGCAATTAGTAATTTTAACCTATCTACCAATTCATTTGGATCGTCCCAATAAACAAAATCAACATTTTTCTTCCACATTTTTGTAAAGGGTAGTCCTTTTCCTTTCGATTGGTGGTCCTGAATTGTACTTCGTAGTTGGAATAGAGGCTTAATAATTTGCAAATATTTTTGTCCTTTATTACTTTTGATTGGTTTACCGGGCTCATAGTCTCGTCGATGTGCGTTTGTGTCAAGTAGCATCGACTTATAATGTTTCATATCACTCTCTGTAACCAAGCTTAAATCGGCGTTCTTTTTCAACAGCAACTGTTTTAAACCAGGCGTATTTCGGTATCTGCGTCCAGCTACGATGATATACTCATCACTGATCGTTATACGAGTAGAACCTAACATCAATTTTCCGTCCTCTACTCTGACACCAAACGGAATATCGGTCAGAGCTTCTGAGGACACTGACCAGGATGACGAATCAATACCTTGGTTGTTTTCAACTAATGATTTGTACGAAGAGTCACTTTCGATATCAGATTCATATTCGTCTTCATTGTCGTTATTATCATTGGTTCCTTTACTAATTGTGAGTTCTTTTTGCAAAGTTTTATCGATAAACGGAACTTCGATTTCTTCATTTTCTATATTATGCGGAACACAAGCCTGCTTACTGACATTAGCAATTTGGTTGAGTGGTTCTGTTACCGGCTTGAAAACTGATTCCAGTACTTGCTGATTGTTAAGCTCAGCATCTCTCATCTTTCGCACCTTCTTCTTAACAGCATCTGCAGCCTCAACAATTTGTCTTTTCAGTGATTTTTCCATAGTAACAAAAAGTTCGTGATTGATTAAGCGCTGTCTGAAGAATAATAATATCGCGAGGGTAACACTCTTAAATATAAATATTTTTAATCAAAGACAACAAAAGTGTCAAATTTATTTCTATAACATCCTTTATTTTTGGAGCAATCTTTATTAATCACTACATAATTGAAAGGTTCACTCCATATTTTCGAACACATTTCACGAAATTCAATCCATGTCATATCAGTGTTGACATGTTCTTCATAAATATGCCGTAAATTAATTTCATCTTGTTTAAAAAGTATGATTAAGTTCGCATTATCTCTTACTAACTGCTTGGGGATTTTACTATATGTTTGGTTCAGATAAAAACAATCTATGCATTTGTGTCTTCCCATCGCAAAATAATCACGCATGTTATTTTGATTTTCACAAGCAACATCATCAAAAATAATCACGGAGTTGGGTTTTGCGTCCTGAACGCTTAGTACTTCCTCATTTCCCTGATATTTCTGGAGGGAAATACCGGGAACCCGTTGCAAAACTCTTTCTAAGAAAATGTACTTAGGTTGGTGCAGAGTTTTTGAATAAACATAAACATTTTCAAATCTTAATCCATTTTCGTGTATAAGAAGACCAATTAATAAATTGGTTTTTCCACAATTGGATGGACCACAAATGATACATCGTACTGAGTTAGGTAATAATTCCCCATGACGAAAACTAGTCTTACAAATATCATCGCAGACTGTATCAACATGCAGCGATTGCGGTTGTTTTACAAATTTCATGATTACTGTTGGAAATGAACCGATTGAAAATGAGTGAATGTATATAGTACGTTAACATTTATAAACTTACCACAACCTCTTTTGCGTTACTGGTCATTGATCGAGTGGATTGATCATTATTAAGCATTCTGTACCACCCTTCAGAGCGATAGCAAACTCGCATGATCATTGGTTGTATACAGTTATACACTAGAGAGTAAGTAAACGGAGAGTTGATGGATGATCATCGTTGCTCATCAAGTACGCAGCAAAATGTACTGTCTCGGTCGAGTTTATCGGTCGAGTGGAAAGGCGAGTCGATTATCAATTATTGGGCGTTCTAGACCACTGTCGGCAGCGAGGCGTCGCCGAGCGATTTGCCGAAAGTGGTCTAGAATGCCCAATAATATACTACTATGTTTGATGTTGCTTTTTCTAAATAACTAAAAAAATTAAAGACTGCTACGTGATGTACCTATAGTTAATTTATACTATTTTTATTTTGCTTTATTATGTAAAACACATTAAGTTAACTAATTCAAAGTTAAATATAATGGTAAGAAGGCTGATGTTAC